>OY728127.1:618817478-620017478 GCA_963277665.1 Viscum album | reverse complement strand
CATTGGATAACATGTGTATAATTAAAATGAGACTGTTGGGTTTTGACTATTATATAACCATTGGTCAATATGACCGCTGGAAACTAAACATTTCGATATTTGTCTCTAAATACAAGTGACCTTGGTTAATTAATATAGAAAGAAGATTCGATGGCCTCACCCAGTAGTCTTGGACCAATCGAAGACCATCTAACAGAACTTGAGAAGGAGGTAGCACCAATGGGCTTTGCTCTGGACCAAACCCAAGCCGAACTTCATCATATAAAGCTAGAACGGAATCGCCTTCGCAAGAAGTTCAAACTGATAGAAATTACTACTCGTACGATGTTGGTCGAGCATCCCTTAGATTCTCTCACCTTAGCACACCTTACACTTAAGGTCCTATGCTGGTGTGATAAGGGGCTATGTAAGGAGACCGTAACTGCCTTGTGTAATCCTTTATTTTAAATAAAAATTGGGATTTCTTCTTATGATGAAGTTTATGAATTTTCAAATGACCGGATAAATATAGTATGCATATTTTTTATGAATCTTAGAATAAAAAGGATATTTTAAAAATGTTTATGTAAACCTTAAATAATTAAAAATGTGTAATGATTTTCAAAAAATGGTCTTCTACAATTATGTTCAGTACGAAATTTATAGTCTAATAAGATCAACTTGATTTTTGATGAATAGTAAATTATGAATAGTGATTTTATGATTAGGATTAGTAATGTGTCCAAATGGATTAGTAATTAGGGGTGTCCAGACTTGACCCGACCCGATGGGTTCGACCCGACCCGACCGGGTTGGGTCGGGTTGTAAGGGAAAAAACCCAGGTCGAGTTCATATCGGGTCACTTTTGTATGGGTCAGATCGGGTCTCGGGTTGCGGTCATTTAGACCCGACCCGACCCATGACCCAACCAAAAAAAATCCATCTCTCTCTCTCTTCCGTGGGCAGGTAAGGGCCACCGACATTTCCTTCCTTCCTCTCCCTCTCACGCTCTCTCCCTCCTCTCCTCTCCTCCCGAAGAAACCCTACCTCGTTCTTCCTCTTCCATCATGATCGATGACAACACAATAGTCCTCCCTCCCTCGTCGCTCACTCGAGCTCTCACCTCGCCAGGCCTCAACCACTGTCGGCCTGCTCCTCCACTCTCTCCCGCCAACCGACTGACCCCGAACTTCCCTCGCGGCGACCACTGCCAGCAGCCTGCTCCTCAACCACTAACAGTAAGCAGTTTTTACTAGTACTCTAACCCCTTATTAGTGGTGGAAGGGGTTTGAATTTAATTTGGTTGTTGATTTTTTATTATTTATCTTGATTTTAAAGGTGGATTAAAATAGGATTGACAAAGTTGGATTTTGGGTGTGCTTTGCGGCGGTGCCTCCTCCTACTGCCTGTTGCTGCGTGCGTGTGCGTGCGGTCTAGATTGATTTTGGGTGTGCTTTGTGGCGGTGCCTCCTCCTACTGCCTGTTGCTTCATTGTGGTGATGATACATTTCTCATTTATAGTGATTTATCCTTAATCACCCATGTAAAAATGAAATTTAATTTAGTTTTTGAAATGAAATATTTAGGATATTCTAATAAGATTCTAGGTATGGAAATCATTAGGGATAAAAATAATGGTTTACATCATCATTTTTCTCAATTTTCCTATATCCTTGAAGTTCTTAAGATATTTTTTTAATGATGTAAAGCATGTTAGTGTTCCTTTTTCCCATAATTTTAAATTTCTATTATCATAATCACCACCCACTATTTCTAGAATTAAATACCTGAGTAGAATCCCATATTCTAATGTAGTGTGTAGTATTACGTATGCTATGATATGTACCCATTCATATGTTACTTTTTTTATTTGGACCTTGAGCAGGTTTATAGAAAATATAGATAAGCCACGTTGGTATTCCCTTAAGTGGTTATTGAGGTACATCGATTTTATATACCCTCTTTCAATTTAATATGGTAGAAATGTTAAATATAGAGATTTAGTTACTAATGTTGTGGAATTTGATTATACTAGAAATGTTGACACAAGGAAATCACAAACTTGTTTTTTTACTGCATGTGGATGATGTTTATCCTAGAAGCGCAATATGAAATCAGTGATTCCCCTCTCAACCACTAAGGCTAAATAAATTACACTAACAATGGGTATTAAAGAATCCATATGACTTAGGGGTTTTATTTCTGAACTCAATTTAATTAATTCTATTATTATTTTTCATTGTGATTCTCAATCTACTATAGATCTCTGTAAACACCTAGTATGTCATTGTATGTCTAGACCCCCCCCCCCACCAGACCCAGCCAACCACCCCTGTGCTGCCAGCCAGCCCCCTACCAGACCCAGCCACCCCCCCCCGGTGCAGCCAAGCCCCCCAGACCCAGCCCCCCCCCCCCCCCCAGACCCCTGTCCAGCCCCCCAGACCCTCCCTCACCCCATACTCGACCCCTGCACTACCCAGACCCTCCCCCTCCCTCCCCCTGCGTGCAGCTAGCTAGACCCCCCCCCCCCCCCCCGTGCAGCAAGACCCCCCCCCCCCTGTGCAGCCAGCCCCCCACCAGACCCAGCCAGCCCTCCCTGTGCAGCCAGCCCCCCCACCAGACCCATCCCAGCCCTTCCTGTGCAGCCAGCCAGCCCCCCAGACCGAGCCCCCACCCCCAATAACCTAGCCCCCCCAGACCCAGCCCCTCCCCCCCCAGACCCCTGTCCTGCCCCCAGCCCCCCCCCCCCCTGTGCAGCCAGCCCCCCCCCCCCCCCCCCACCAGACCCCAGTCTAGCTAGTGGGTCTGTCTGTCACCAATGAGGCTTTTTGAAAGTAATTTGGGTGATGATTTGTGTCACCATTAACTTATTGATAGAAGGTTCAATGTATGAACTCCAAGAGAAACATGTTCCATTAGCTCCTTGTGTGTTTCTACATGGATTATACATTATGTTGTGATCATTGATTATTTTTGGCATATGAGTTGTCACATTTTTTATGTTCTTATATTGGATATTATTTAGTAAGAATCATGGTGGTGGTGAGACTTTCTTTTTATGATTATTATAAATTGTTTAGAACTTTATGGATTTTCATTTCATTAATTATTCCCTTTGACCGCAGCTATCGATCATGGAAGGTGATAAAATAAGTGGTTCTAATCCTCTATTTGATGCAAGAACCCAATGTTAGATGGGGTCTACTCCAACTACACATTCAATAGAAAAAGGAGGGGGAGTAGTAACATACCTGTTGAAGAAAGTGAGGGTAATAGGTCTCTTGAAAAGGTAACAATTCCTAAAGCTACTACTGGTTCTAGAATTTCTCATGCTTGGGATCATTTTCATAAGAAAAATGGTAGAGCTATTTGTAATTATTGTGGAAAAGGTTATGCTTGCACATCTGGCCAACATGGAACTAGTAATCTGAATAGACATTTGATAAGGTGCAACAAAAACCCACACAAAAATCTTGACAAAAGTCAAACCACTCTTGGTCTTAGGAAGAAGTGTGAAGATGAGGATGATGGGATGGTTAAAATTTCAGTAGCTCATTTTAACCAATAAGAGTGCAGAATAGCTCTTTCTAAAATGATAATCATTGATGAGTTATCATTTAAGTATGTGAGAATAAAGGTTTTAGAGAATTTATTGAAGTTGTTCAACCTCAATTTCAAGTTCCATCTAGGCAAACTGTTTCTAGGGATTGCTTGCAGTTATATTTGGCTGAGAAAGAAAAATGGAAGTCTATGTTTGATATGTTCTCTCACATGGTATGTCTTACCACCGACACATGGAATTCAATTCAGAATCTGAATTATATGTGTGTGACTGCACATTTTATTGATGATAATTGGATATTGAATAAAAAAAATCATCCGGTTTTTTCTTGTTGCAGATCATAAAGGGGAAACAATTGGCCGAGTATTAGAACGGACATTGAAACAATGGGGGATTGAAAGGATTAACACTGTTACAGTGGATAATTCTAGTTCTAATAATACAGCGATCAGTTATTTGGTGAAGAGGGTTAATGATTAGAATGGGTCTATTCTTAATGGAGAGTATATTCATGTTAGATGTTGTGAAAATATTTTAAACGTTATTGTTAGTGATGGGTTAAAGGAAATATCGACATAAATTTCTAGAATCAGAGCTTCCTGCAAATTCGTGAGAAGTTCACCTTCAAGTTTGGCTCTTTTCAAAAGCATAGCCGAGGAGTTAAAACTTCCTAGTAAACATGCCATAATTCTTGATGTTCCTACTAGGTGGAATTCTTGTTACTTTATGTTGGATGTTGCAGAGAAGTATGAAAAAGTATTTATTCACCTTGAGGAGGATTCAAGTTTTAGGAGTGCTCTTGTCTGTGAAGGTGGGCCTCCTACAACATATGATTGGGAGTGTGCTCGTGTATTTGTCAAGTTCCTAAAAAATTTTATGATAGCACTGTTGATTTTTCTAGTTCTTTTCATGTGACATGTCACAAATTCTTTCATACACTTTGTGACATATATAGAAAAATCAAGAAATGGAGGAAGAGTCATGATATTACTGTGAGTTCAATGGCTATTACAATGAAGCTTAAGTTGGACAAGTATTGGGCTATCGGTTCAAATTTTAATTCTATCTTTCTTGTGGCAGTTGTTCTTGATCCCCGATATAAATTGGAATATGTTCGGGATAGTTTCTAAATGATGTTTGATGATGAAGAAGACAAAAATAATTTGATCAGTAAATTAACAGAGGTTTTGAATAATCTCTATGAGTTTTACAAATGTAGATATCCCATTGCAGTTGTTGGTGATGAATGTGAGTCCAGTTCTCATCAAGAGTCACATATTCATGATGCTAGTACCGATAGTGAGAATGATGAGAAATGGAAAGACGCATATAGATTAAATAAAAGGAAAAGACAGACGACACAATAAAGGAATGGACTAGAGAGATATCTTGAGATTTATGATTTTGAGGATGATTTTGAAGGATTTGATATTTTGTGTTGGTGGAAAGGAAAGGCAAGAAAATATCATGTTCTCTCATGCATTGCTAGAGATATTATAGAAATTCCTTTAACTACAGTATCTTCAGAGTCATATTTTAGTACAGGAGGACGAGTCCTTAATCGATTTCATAGTTGTTTGAACCCCAACACTGTTGAAGCATTAATTTTCTCACAAAATTGGTTTAGAAAGTCTAAACCAATTGACATTCGAAATCAACTAGAAGAAGTGGAATCAATTGAATCAGGTACTAGCATTAAAAATATTATGGTTTTTTAATCATTTTTCATTTTTCAATTATAAACATTTGTTTGAAAAAGTAAAAGACTGACTTGTTATTTTTTTTGTGTTTTTTAAGACATGTCACCATCCATCACAATTCATGATCAGAGTTTCACTATCTAAAGTAGAAGAAGCATGCAAGGATGATATAGCACTCTTAATTAAGGTATAAATTTATGATTATTTTACAAATTATTTTCATAATACTGTCATCACATATGAGTTTTTTTAGATCTTGTTGTCTGATATAGGCTAGGTTTGTGATTCTTTCTTAAATATGGTTGATGACTCAGTGAAGGATCAACTACCTAGTACCCACTGCCTTATTTAATATTGAAATGTCTATAGATGAGTGTTTCATATTTCATCCATTTTCATTCATTTATGATTTTAAAATAAGCATGTTCCTGCCTGTTGCTACCTGCAATGTTTTCATTTCATTCCCTCCATGCATGAACTCAGAGGGGCTTGGTCTGGGGGGGATGGATGGACACTGGACAAGGGTCTGGGGGGGAGGGGATGGGCTGGGCTGGGTTTAGGGGGGATGGACAGGGGAGGGGCTGGACAGGGGTCTGGAGGGGAGGGGCTGCTAGGTCTGGTGGTGGGGCTGGACACTGGACAAGGGTAGGAGGGAGGGGCTGGGTCTGGAGGGCTGGATAGGGGAGGGGCTGGATAGGGGTCTGGGGGGGACGGGATGCTGGGTCTGGTGGTGCGGCTGGACACTTGACAGGCGAGGGGATGGACAACGGAGGGGCTGGGTCTGGGGGAGGGAGGGGCTGGGTTTGGAGGGCTGGACAAGGGAGGGGCTGGACAAGGGTCTGGGGGGAGGGGCTGCTGGGTCTGGTGGGGATGGACAATGGACAGGGGAGGGGATGGACAGGGGAGGGGCTGGGCAGGGGTCTGGGGTCTGGGGGGGAGGGGCTGGGTCTGGTGGGGCTGGCCACTAGACATGGGAGGGGCTGGAGGACAGGGGAGGGGCTGGGTCTGGGGGAGGGAGGGGCCCGGATGGGTCTGGGAGGGCTGGACACTGGGTCTGGAGGTCTGGACAGGGGAAGGGATAGACAGGGGTCTGGGGGGGAGGGGCTACTGGGTCTGGTGGGGCTGGACATTGGACAGGGGAGGGGGTAGACAGGGGAGGGGTTGGGTAGGGGTCTGGGGGGGAGGGGCTGGGTCTGGTGGGGCTAGCCACTGGACATGGGAGGGGCTAGAGGACAGGGGAGGTGCTGGGTATGGGGGAGGGAGGGGACCGGATGGTTCTGGGAGGGTTGGACACTAGGTCTGGAGGGCTGGACAGGGGAGGGGTTGGACAGGGGTCTGGGGGGGAGGGGCTGTTGGGTCTGGTGGGGCTGGACATTGGACAGGGGAGGGTATGGACAGGAGAGGGGCTGGGTCTGGGGGAGGTAGGGGCTAGGTCCGGGGTGGCTGTACAGGAGAGGGGCTGGGCAGGGGTCTGGGGGGGAGGGGTTGGGTCTGGTGGGGCTGGACACTGGACACGGGAGGGGTTGGAGGACAGGGGAGGGGCTGGGTCTGGGGGAGGGAGGGGCCCGGATGGGTCTGGGAGGGCTAGACAGGGGAGGGGCTGGACAGGGGTCTTGGG
The DNA here is from genome assembly GCA_963277665.1 of Viscum album. NCBI lineage: Eukaryota > Viridiplantae > Streptophyta > Magnoliopsida > Santalales > Viscaceae > Viscum > Viscum album. The sequence goes on along the minus strand of OY728127.1, from coordinate 620,010,619 downwards.
GGGAGGGGCTGGGTCTGGGGGGGCTGGACAGGGGGGTCTGGGGGGGTCTGGGGGTTCAATTGTGTTCGAGTGATTTTCATCATTGTGCATCTGGTGACCATGTGTGAGAGCTAGAACAAGAATTTCCCTGTAGAGAATAGGCCAGGGGAGAGAGATAAATCACCATTGTGCATCAGGTGATAATGTGTTTAAAAAAAGAGAAATCATATTTCATTTTTCAATCAACATGGACTTTTTTTTCAGCACTTATTGAAAATTGTTTATGGAACTTATTACTTGTAATAAATAGTTACACGATTCTTCTTTAGGTGTCGGTGCCTGCGGTCATTGGATGAGTATGGGGGAGAAAGATGCATTCTTTTTGGTATAGAGCCAATGCCCTGCTAATGTGTGTCGTTAACATCCTCACGCTCATCTGTGTCATCAAAATCATCGAGCTCAGGTGTTCCATGGCTTTTGGGCACAACCACTTCTAGACCAACCATGAGAAGCTGCAGTTCTATCTTTGTACCAAGACATTGGTATGGTTGTTTTCCAAGCTGTTTTTTCCCTCCTATCAGTTTTCCAAACAGTTTTTTTGTAAGTAAAGGTTTGAGGTTTTTAAGTGCATGTCAAATAAGAAATTATTTGATAATTCAGAAATTAATTTATTTATATATTTAGTTCAGAATGAATGTTGATATATAGTTTCATTATAGTTTTCTGTCCATAGTGTTTCAAATTCAAATGCAAAATTATTTTTAGTTTGATTATTGAATGTCGTTTCTGGACAGGAGTCTGGGGGGAGGGGTTGGGTCTGGGGGGCTGGTCGCACAACACATGGAGGGCTGGGGGGAGCGGCTGGACAGGGGTCTGGGGGGGGGGGGGGCTGGGTCTGGGTGCATGGGGGGGGGGGCTGGGGGGATGGGTCTGGGGGGCTGGCTGCACAGGGGGGGGGGCTGGGGGGAGGGGCTAGACAGGGGTCTGGGGGGGCTGGGTCTTGGGGGCTGGGTGCATGGGGAGGCTGGGTCTGGGGGGCTGGCTGCACAGGGGGGGCTGGCTGCACAGGGGGGGGGGGGTCTAGCTGCATAAGGGGGGTCTAGCTACACACAAGGGGGTGGGAGGGGTCGGGTCTGGGTAGTGCAGGGGTCGGGTATGGGGGGAGGGAGGGTCTGGGGGCTGGACAGGGGTCTGGGGGGACTGGGTCTGGGGGGCTGGGTTTATGGGGGGGCTGGGGGGTGGGTCTGGTGGGGGATGGCTGCACAGTGGGGGCTGGATAGGTATGGTGGGGGGGTTGGCTGCACAGACAGGGGGGGGGGGGCTGGCTGGGTCTGGTGGGGGGCTGGCTACACAGGGGGTGGGGGGGTCTAGCTGCACACAGGGGGGGGAGGGGTCGGGTCTGGGTAGTGCAGGGGTCGGGTATGGGGGGAGGGAGGGGCTGGGTCTGTGGGGATGGCTCGGGCTGGCTCGAGTTGGGTCAGGTTGGGTCGGGTTCACCCAAGTAACCCGACCCAATCGGACCCGACCCGTAGAGGGTTGGGTCGGGTCGGGTCGTTCGACCATGAGTCGGGTAACCTGACCCCCAGTGGTTTGGGTCGGTTCGGGTCATCTACCTGCGAAGTATGCGACCCGACCCGACCCGACCCCCCGGCGTTGGGCTGGGCCCTAGAACACCCCTGACCCGACCCGACCCGACCCATGGACATCCATTCTAGTAATATAACTTAAAGAAAGTATTTAAATAATCTAGGCACCTTGATTAAGTAATGTGATTCAATAAAATGATTAAATAACGGTTTCATAAATTATTATTCAAGTATTAGTTTTTCGATGAATAGTGTTTTTTAATTGAAAATTTAATTAAAAATATTTAGAAAATTATTTTTATAAAATGGATTTCATTTTTGAACTCAAAGCATCGATATTAAGTTAAGGTAATTTTTGGGGATTTTTCTGAAAAAATTGAATTTTCGGTGAATAGTGTATTTATTTAAAAATTAAATTAAAAATATTTATAAAATTATTTTTATAAAATGGAGTTAAATTTTGAAATCAGAGCATCGATATTTGGTTAAGATGAAATTTTGGGATTTTTCTGAGAAAGTTGAATTTTCGATGAATAATGAAAATACAGTTTTTAAGTTACGGGTGTTTAATGACATCATTAAGTGATGTATTAAGTATGTAATCAATATGGTAGACTTATGAATATTAAGATAAGATATGAGGTGTCCCAAGTGTTTAATACCATGGGCAAGCCCATGGTTTTGCCAAAACCACTAATGAGGTGTCCCTTGGCCATTAATGCCTTGTCCCCTCACATTCCCTAAAAATACTAAGCCATCCTCTCATCCATTCGACTCCCAACTCTCCCCCAATGAATTTCTGGTCTCATTACCTCCCAAGGAGTCCTTCCAAGGTGCCCTCAATCCCTAAAGGTCCCAAACTTTTAGTTTTAAGAGTTACGTTTTAATGTAAGGGATCCGACCTCTCTCTTTCTTTTCAAGTAATCTCTTTTATGTCATTTCTTTTATGCTCCATGTTCTTATGTTGGAGGATGTTATTACATATTCATCTTAGTTTAATTTTCATGTTCATATGATTAGAGACCCCCTATTTCTATTATCGATTCATTTTAATAATGTTTAAGTGGCGTCGTTAGGCTGCCGAATTTTTAAGAGATTCCTTCACCATTCTCGTTTTCAAGTTCTATTTTCTTTTCAAGTCTTTCAAGTTACTTTTTATTATGTTGGTGTATGATCTCTATATATATCATACTTATATTTTATGATAATATGATGATAGACTCCATTTTATCTCTTAAATTCAGTATTTTGATGTTTTAAGTTGCGTCGTTAGGCTGCCAAATTTTTAAGTGGTTCTTTCACCTTCCTCCTTTTTCAAAGTTCTACTTTCATGTCAAGTCTTTCAAGTTCCTTTTTATTATGTTGGGGTATGATCTATATATCTATCATACTGATATTTTATTATCATATGATTAGAGACCCCATTTGATCTCTTCAATTCAGTATTTTTAAGTTTTAAGTGGCGCCGTTAGGCTGCCGAATTTTTAAGTGCTTCTTTCACCTTCCTCCTTTTCCAAAGTTCTACTTTCATGTCAAGTCTTTCAAGTTCCTTTTTGTTATGTTGGGGTATGATCTCTATATCTATCATACTGAACTTTTATTTTCATATTATTAGATACCCTATTTGATCTCTTCAATTCATTTTTTTAAGTTTAAGTGATGTCGTTAGGCTGCCGAATTTTCATAAGAGAAATCTTTTTTTTTGTCTTCCTTTCATGTTCTTCATTTCATATGGTATGTCTTTCAAATTTCATTACCATGTTCATATATACTTAATATTCTATCCCGATACTTTTTTATGGGTCATTTATGAATGTTTGACCCATTTCCCCTCTCTTTTCAATGTTTTCTAAAACCCCAAAACATAGCCGTTATGCTGCAGAATTTTCGTCTCAAAATGCCTCTCTCTTTCCTCAAAATTACTTCATGTTATAAATTGAATACTCAAAGATATTATTTCTACAAGGGTATTCACATATATATCAAAATTTTCTATTTTAAATTATGGTATTCATATACATGAGACCCGCTCTCCCCTTCCGTGGGTTTAAAGTGACGTAAAGATCATGTCTTTAAAGAAGTTTTTAAAACGTTATGATTATGAAATGAAACCCATTTATTTTATGCTATATGGGTTATTTATGAAATTTTTGAGGATTATATATGTGGATCACATTATAATAAAGGAAAATTTAAGGGTGCGCCCTGATAGATCTCCAATGCATTGGGTAATGATGTAACCACTAGAGATTACAATTTTTACGATATCTTGGTGAATAACCTTGGTAATTTTCAAATGAAACCTTGGGGATGGACTTCGGTGATATGTTCATGATTTTCTATGTTAAATGATGTAGCCACATCTTCAAGTTATGATAAACTTTATTTTTATTATGATATTCCTCATGATTTCTTTCTCATGCCTTAAAATTATTTTCATGACCTTATTGAAGTATCTCAAGTTCATAAGTAAAATGCCTCTCTTATTTCCCTTACTGGGCCTTCTACTCACCCTTTCTTTTGATGTATGTCCCCAGGTTATGAGATGCAGTAATGGACCTAGGATGATCTTAAGGAGAAGCATTTCAAGTGTTTAAGAAGAATGTTTTATGTTGTTTTCATGTATTATGTTCCTTGTTTCCAAGACAGTAAACCTTAAATATCCTCAGTTTTGTGTAATGTAATGAAATTTTATGTGAAAAAAAAGGCGGGATGCTATAAATAGTTGAATAAAAAACCACAACAGCACCTCGGTCTTCACATTCCACATGCATGTTGGCTAGGACTGACATCAACTGCCATTCATTTAAAGATTCTTTTTATAACTGAATATATGACTTTCTACTCAATGCATTTTCCACTGAATTTCCTTTTTATAGTTTATACATAAATTCCCATTAAAACATATGGAGACACTACATCCATCTCCTTTGCCTCAGATTCCAGTAATTCTATAAGAAAATTTATTTCAAGATTTTTTGGTCTATTAACACAGTAAATTTCTCACTAATGAGATATGTCTCCATTTATTCAAGCCATGGACGACTAAAGCTAACTCCAAATTGTGTGTTTGGTAATTTTTCTCATGCACCCTCAACTACCTTGAACCATATTCCATGACATGGACTCCTTGCATGAGGACACATCCCAACACTAATCCTGAAACATCACAATACACCACATACGCTTTTCCCCATTCTGAAAAAATCACGATTGGTGATGATGTAAGATGAACATTCAGTTCCTAGAAAGACTTCTAGCATTCCTCTATCCATTGGAATAGGAAATTATTCTTTGTCAAAGCTATCATAGGTGAAGAAAGTCATGAGAATTCACACCCAAACTATTGGTAGTATCTAGCTAGACTAAGAAAACATTGTATCTTAAATACATTATTTGGTGGTTTCCATGAGGTAACAACTTCTATCATTTCAATATCCACTGAAATTAAATTTTTAGAAATGACATGGCCAAGAAAATGTACTTTTTGTATCCAAAAAGCACACTTTGATAATTCTACATACAAATAGTGATATCTAAATATTTTTAACACTATTTCCATGTGTACCTAATGGTCAGCCCTTGTCTTTGAATAAACTAAGATGTAATCCACAAAAACCACAAAAAAAGATTCCATATATCACTTAAATATCTGATTAATCAAATCCATGAAGACCATTAGTGCATTAATCACATCGAAACGCATGACTACATATCTATAGTTGCCATATATACTTCTAGAAGCTATATTTGGAATATCATCTTTCTAAACTCGAAATTGTTGATATCCTAATCTCATGTAATTTTTAGAGAACTATTAAGCACCCATTAATTGATCAAATAGATCATCAATGCATGGAAGTGGATATCTATTCTTTATCGTAACTTGGTTTGGATTATGATAATCAACGCACAACCAAAGAGTTTCATCTGATTTCTTCACGAGGAATACTGGTGCTACCCATAGAGATGTACTTGTCTGAATGAAACCCTTGATTTTTAGGTCCTCCAAATACAAATTCAATTCCCATAACTCTATTTGTTCCATCCTATATGATGGTAGGTAAATAGGAGTGGTCCTCATAAGGAGATCAATCGTGCACTACACTTCCTTTATAGGTGGTAACCCTGAGATGTTCATGGGAAATACATCTGGAAATTGATCCACAACAACAGGAAAACTATTTTCCTTGATCTCTTATATTGATTCCAAAGTCAATGCTACCAACTAATAAGAGATCATTCCCGAAGTCATTTCCCACAAGCTCTTTTCACCTTTATTTACCATCCTCTCTCCTCTGAATAGATGCTCGACATCATCTTCAATATTAAAACTAACTGTTATCCTATAATAGTTGATGTGAGCCTTAAATGTTGTCAATAAATTCATACCCAAAATTACATTATAGAAATCCATGTCCAATACTGAGAAGTCCCATTTCAGCTAAGATCCATCAATAGTTATAGCACATGTTCTACACACAGAGTCTTGACATTACCTTTCCTCGATAGGAGTTTGGAGTTTTATCACAGAAGGCATCATCTCAAGTTTTAAACATATAAAATAGGTGTCCCAGTTCCTATTCACTTTAGTGCTAGAATTATTAGCTCCTATAGTGAAGAAAACCCTAACTCCTCCTCCTGTATTTTCAGTAGTGACAGATTTCGTAAATAGAGTATCTGTTTGCAGTCCCAAATCAATTGTTTGAAAATAATTAGTGATTCTTTTCACCAACTATTGGTTCCTCTATGGATCAGGTGCAACCAAATTCCCAATAGCTTCTTCTGACTTGTTCCTATGATGCCTACTAGGTGCCATTTTCTAAATAAAAGATAAACTCTATGAGTCTCACTCTCTTGTAACTGATGGCTTAGTATTTAAAATTCTACCAAATAAACTACCACAACATTGTTTTCCAAGAACAACCTTTTTCCATGTCCAACCATTTTTAAAAAATTTCAACTTTTTTTAAAATTAAACAATTTTTAAAATACCATAAGCATTTCCATTTTCAATGTATTTCATTTGAAAATAAATTCTGTATTTTTGAAAAAAAATCACATTGGTACAAAATCATAAATCATTACTCCAAATAAAATATTCCATCATAGTGGGAAGTCATTCCTCTTCAATCCATGTCATTCTTCTCTCATTGAAAAAAAACATGACAATTAGATTTCAAAATCCTATAAGATTCTCCAATACACTTATTTAAACAACTCCCTAGTAACTTGATGTTCTGCATAAAAGGGTTAGCTACATCCTTTTGTGATATACGTTTGATTTTCTAATAATCATACTCTTTTCTAAGATTCCAACCCATGGAATAGACAAGATTCAATTTCAACTCCAAGACTAAGAAAAATGATGTCTACTTATTAGGAAAGGATCGAACAAGCTGATACCATTTGTAATGACCTACTAATTCCCATTGAATTGAGATTACAATGAGTCAGAACTAGTCCTTAAGAAACATCCACAAGATGCCAAACGCTGATAATAAATATTGAAGGGTTTTAAAGAGAGTAAGGGATGATTTACCCTTTAATTTCGAAAATCAACAACCCGAAAAGCATCCAAAAATAGTTCACTATATGATGCATGAAATAAACTAAGACATTTCATATCATTTTCTTTAAAACAACCAACAAAGGTATGCTACAACGAAAGAAAAACCAACATCAAAGTAAATAGTGTAATGAAAAGGAATAAACTTGAAGATAACAACAAGACTCTATGCCCCAAAAGCTCCATGATCCAATATCACCAAGTAGTCCAATGTATCACGACATGGGGCTAAAGTGATGTGATACTATACCTTTTCCCAAGTCCTGGAAGGTAGAATTTGTAAATGCACAAAATTTACAAATCATGGGTAAGTATATAAATCAGTAGGTTTTCCCTCAATGACTTCCCTTCTTATGCCATTAGGATACAAAGTTCAGCAACATTTATACAAAACTCTTTATACAAAATAATTCTGCAAAAAAATTTATAAATAAATATAAACAAGTTCCAAAACCCATTTGAAACCATGTGAATAAAAAACTATATGAAACCAATTTCCATAAAGTTATTTTTCTAGAAAATAACTCGTCAAGGCTTAATAAAAAATTCTTATTATCATTATGGCATACCCTTTCCATAGTTCACAACACACCCACACATGCATGCTTCATCTGAATGTTCCATACTCATGACTGGTTTCTTTTCCAATTACCTTGGGTCCCAATAACACGCGCCCCTGATCCAGGGTCACGCACCTTGTACCCTAATGCTACAAATCCCTTATTTAGGGGCACATCAATCATGAACTCACACAACCTCGTGTATGCCAAACCATTTCCAATAACCAAAACAAACTACTTCAATAAAACCGCATTTTTATTGGTAACTAAAAAACAAACCAATTTCAAGTATCCATTTCATTTCAAAAAAATATTCCCTTTTATTGAAAAAATATAATCCAAACCGTGTACCAAAATTCGAGAAAATCCCCATTTTAGATTATCTGTTTTAAAATTGAGAACACCATCACGTTATTCATATACCCAATTTTCCATATTTCCTCAATTTTCCAAAGCATCGCAAATAAGGGTTTACAATGATTTATAAATAGCCAAAACACAACCAATTCAACACAATATATTCAATTCAAAAGAATGAAAATAAGTTCTACTATGTAGGGTCAAGAGAGAATCCACCAACCTCGACGCTTTTGACAAAACTTGACAACTAACGAAAAACATTTATGAAAACTAGGTTGATTCTTCATAGAACCTCCTTAGATATCTTCTAATAGTAATATCAAGACCACATATCAACATATTTGGTCTCCAAACTCATATATCAACCCATAACGGGTGAAGATATGAGAAACCAAGAAGATTGGAGAATTAGATCTAAGAAATTGATTAAGAACGATGAAGAATGATGACATACCTCAAAAATATGGGTTGGAAATTCCAAGTAAAGCCTTTCAGGTTGACTCCAAATTGTTTGGAAGAGATTATTCTACCTTCAATAATGATAAATCCCAACTTTTGTCCACTTATTAATAAAAAATAGCAACATAGATTTAAAAACGAGTGACATCCACATTATTAGGATCTCACTTAAACCATGTGCATGGTTAGTTTTCATGGTTAGACAAACCATGTGCTAACCATGCATTAACTACTACCTAGTTAAACCCCCGCAAGATCTTCCTAACCATGCACACACTATGCTGAAGCTATCTACCTCAAATCCTCTCTTGTGTACAGTTTCTACTTGGATTTCCACATGGTTTGGATAAATCATGTGCAGCCCATGCGCCACTCCTTTTGTCCCCAAAATATTGCGAAAGATCACCAAACTCTCCCAACTTTCCCTTTTATAATTTATATCAAAAAAACACAAAGAAATGGCTACATACCAGAAACTGGGGGAACTACTGTTTTCCAAAACGTGTGCCTACCGTTCACCCCTCACTATCCAAATGAGCCACCCATCATGGTCTGACCACATGGTTTACAAACCTTTCACCAACTGTAAAATAAGCCACTGCTCGAAAATGGCACCAAGTAGCACTATTTCCTAGGAATGTTTCATGGTTTCCTCTTACCATGTGTATGCCCAAAACTCACCCAAAACATCTAAAATTCAATATTTTAATTTGGGGCTCAACCCAATCGTCAACCAAAAAGATACAAATCCACTAAAAGCATAAAATAATAGAATATACATGGTTAGTGAGTGAAAAAAATATATAAATATACACCCCACGCTAAGGACTTCATTACCCTCATCATCACTATAGTTCGCACTACTAACCCACTGATCATGAATCTGATGAAGTTCAGTCCTCTCATATAAGAAATCATCTATCCTTTTTTCTAAAACACGCCGAGGAATAAAACACCAATACCTTATCGAGTGTTCAAGCTCACATTATATGTGTATCCCCATATCATAGTCATATCAAAATAATAAACATGGAAAAATCAATCCTCATAGGTTTTAATTAAATCGAACAATGAAAATAAATTATTTGATAAAAACATCAAATACAAAAAAATTTATATTTAATTAATTAAATTCCATTTTTGAGAATAATATTTCACCCACATACAATAATTCATGTGATATTTGAACCTAAATGGTGAATATGATACATGTACTCACTTCATTTCACCAAAATATGATAAGTTTAAATGAATAAACCATAATTCTAAAGTAAAATTTTGAGTAAAATCATAGGAACTATAATTATCAAGACTAATAGAGAAATAAGAAAAACCCTAGTAACTTGGGGTTTATCCATAAAGGTGTTGACCAAACACTAAAAAAATTTCCACCACATATTTAGACTAACCAATATCCATTCTACCATGTGCAAAATCATAATTCATGTAAGAGGCTATAATATTATTTTGTAATGGTATTTCTTAGACAAAATGTTCTGATATAGGGAACCATGTGACCTTTAGTGAAACTCCTTCTAAAGAAGAGTGTGATCACTATTGTTGAGGTCATTTTACATACAATCCCATGTAATAATAAATAAAAAACATAAACCATATAGAAAACAATATTATTTAACTACTAACTTAAACCATAAAAATGGTAGAAAAAAGTAATAAAAAATTGATAACCTATGTCATTATCTTACATCAATAACAATCAATGATATTTATAGAAGTGGATGATCATAAAAATAATTATATAACAAGGAAAAAATTACAAGAGGAACTACTACAAAATAGGTCCCCAAATAGATTCGGAGACTAACAGTGTCACTTATCCAAGATATAGTAACTCAATAATCTTTTTAAAGTACTTTCCATAAACTATATCTTGATTAATTAAATGTACAAATCCCCCAAGGATCATATGAAATATATAAGTGAGAAAAATTGTTAGATACATGAATCAGACCCTTTATATAAATTGAGTATTATATGAGTCTATATAATGAATAAAAATAAATAAATAAAATTGAATACCCTATTTGGGTCACTTTTTACTAAGCAGTCCACTACAAACCCATATTATACTTTCTTCAGTCAATGATAGTTGATGTAGTCATCCTCTAAAAGAGTAATATAATATAAAAAATAAATATTATATCACAAAAAAAATATCCTAATAAATATTCTTAAATTTGAATAACTGGATATCCTATCAGTCATGAATGAACAATACACATAGTGATAAATGACTCTCAAATAAAACCCTTTGATTCAAATAAATGATCATGTGCATCTAAATTTTGTTGAAGGAATAAAATATAAGACCTATTGTGAATGTAGTCATAGTGGTAAAACATGAGTTGTGTTCCCATTTCTCTATGTCTATATTAATGATATTTGTATTATAAATATGGAGATCCTAACACATTACCCATCCAGGGAAAGTATTCAATATAATAAAATAATATCTATATGCCCATTAAAATAAATCTATCCTAAATGTAAGTGCATATAAATAATGATAAGATACTAAAATATCAATCTTATCTAGAATTATAAAAGTTCAATTTACAAATAATATACTCATCCATTCTCAGAGCTGGGATCTAAAGTACCAACTATTCTCAAGTTAAAATATTGATGTATCATTGGAAACCCTAGTATTTATACCCATTATGAAAACAGAGTTATGTTCACCCAAAACAAAAACCTTAATATTTTTAAAAAAATCCAAAAATAATAATCCATTCCCTTAGGCTGAATCATCGGACTCATACCATCTCAACCCAAGACACACTAAACATCATTTAAGCTTCTACATCCTCACAAAAAATGAAATTTATCACACAAAACAAAGGTTATAAAATCACCCTAATTGTAAATCCAATTTCCTAAAACCCCAAATGGTTTATAATAAATCATATTGAATATACCTTATCATTTTTCAAATAACCATTATTTGAATCTAATAAGGAGAAAAGCCTCAAAGTCCACTTCCTTGGAGTATTTTATTACTAATTTATATTCTATTGAATAATTTTTCTCATATAACCTCAAATACCAATGCTACCATGTTTTTCTTATGTGTCTCTATTCTCACATGAGAAAAATCTATAAAAAATTCCATAACCCAAACCGGTTTCCTCTCTAAAATAAAACCTTCCTATATATTCGAAATAATTTATGTTCTAACATTCAACCACAAGGAACTACTCTAAAATAATTATATGAAAACTAATCCCTCAGGATCCAAATCTATAATCCTATACTAAATTCACTCATACACACCACAAGAAAACTATGTTTTCTTCATAAGGGGTACCATCCCCATGTTAGGGAAACATTGAAACATGAACTTATGTTCTATACTCACTTTCTCCATTAACTATTCCCCACTTGAGTACTCTAATCAATATCCCTCACCACATTTAGTTTATAAAATCACACTATATATCATTACCCTATCCTTTAATAGTAATTTAAAAGGTTTTTGTATTCCTTTTTCCCTTTCTATCATCCACTACAAATTTACTAAGACTAAAAAAGCTTCCTAGAGCTATTTTCATATTTAGAGAACTCACCTGCATACCTCATACAAAAAAAATTCTATGTGCACATATAAAAATTGTATATGATGTTGATTATAACATAATTTTTCCTCTAGGGCCCCATTTTTCTAATTATTTCATATCATTAAATCCTAATCAACCTCAATTTGAGAACCTCATAATGCCCCCCACCTGAAAAAATAGACATTTGAGATGTAGAGGTATATTACAAAAACTAAAACTCAATATAAATTCATGGAGTGAACTAAAAATAAATCAAGGATTATAACACACCATACTACACATAAGTCAATCATTAAAAGGGCCTTTTTGATTCAAAATGGTGAAGAAAACGAAGGGGGAATACTAAAGTCCATTTAAATCAAAGGTGCATAAATATTTAATTTTTATAGAAGAACTTATCACGTACTAAAAAAACTCCATGTATTAGAAGTTGGGTTTTCCACTAAAATCCCATTAAGGTTACATAGGATTTCCTGATGACCACTATATTTTTTGTGGAATTCCATCAAGTGTCTAATTTTTTCCAAGGAATGCATCCCTCATACTACTCCCACTAATGTTTTAGTGGGATCTAACCAGCCTTCTAGTGGGAGCATTTTCCTTACAATGTCCCCATTCATCTCTCGCTATTATTTATTTCTATCTGTTACACTATATAAAACCCTCCCGATTCAGAAACACACAAATAACCCTAAACTATCATTAAATTAAACTAAAATATTTCCCCAAAGTATATAAAAATATACAATGATAAAAATTATATACTTGATAAATAATCAAACAAATTATAGATTCGTAATATTAATCATGAAATACATCATTATATCATCCCATTTCCAAACCAGAGTGGGAAATGAATAAAATACACCTATTATACTCTGATTTTATGACTTTTTTGGGACAAATTCTACATATAATCCATTATAAATAATGGAAATATCAACATAGACATTATAGATCCTAGGTCACAAAACCACAATTCTAGACTAAGAAAAACTAGTCTACTGACCCTTCCATTGGTTGTTGAGATGATAAATCATTATGTGTGTAATTACAACACCGAAGATCAACTTGGTGGAGTCTAACCACATAACCTTAAGAAAGAAATCCATAATACTATACATTGGGTAAGTAATATTGATGAAAATCAAACTATATATCACTTTATCAATGGAAAAAAATATCCTCTAAACATAATGATATATTTTTCTCAATCCAATATGTGTTTTCTACTAAGTGAAAAAAATCATACATCTCTTCTTCTAGTATATTTGATAGAAAAAAGAGTATTCCATTCATATACCAAAGAGAATAAATATCTAGTATCCATCTTAGAACCTAATTACTACCATATTTATTTTCAATAATAACATGAAATTAAAAATTAGAAATTTCCCACTCATTCACCCAATCCCTCATGCATGATGAAATAGTTAAAGCCACCAACACCATATCATGTCTCTACTTAGAAAAATATGAATGTAACTCGGATAATAGACTCCGAAGATAAAATCAAAAGTTTTATCCATATTAACATTCAAATAAGATTTCATATAGGGTAAACTATCCAAAAGAATTACTTTTTATAGGGTATATACTATCTTGATTAGAAAAATACAAGATAAGCTCTACCCACCTAATATTCTTGTGGTTAATATCTCACTGAGAAAAAATAAACATTAAACTACTATAATCTGTGTAATCTATAAATATATCTATAAAAAATAGTTACTTTAATATTTTAATACAGCATGTTCCACCTTCAATAGAAGATAATGAGCAAGATATTTCTTCTAATGGGGTCTACGATGTTTAGTGTCATAAGTCACAATATATTCCACTTAGATAATCATAGAACCAAATGTACACTCTAAGTATCACAATATATATCATATATAATACAAAAAATAAGTAAAACAAGGATGAATATTGATGAAATTATCCTCATCCATACTTTAAATACAACTTTACATTTTTCATGGAATATAAAATTTACCCCGTTCTTTATCAACGACATCATCAAAAAAACAAAATGGGTAATTTTTTTAATAAATCATTTGAAATACACCATTAAAACTAGAAAAATATTAATATTAATGATATTTGTGGGTACTCAACTACACATCACCACATTTAGTTCCTCACAATACATGAAAATTAAAATTTTCAACACTATAAGCCCCAGGAATTTATTTTCTGAAATCTAAAAGTAGCAGTTTAATAAATTTATAAAATAACCGTGAGACTAAAATTTACCTAATACAGCAACAAAATTTTCACCAATAACTTCATATTGTAATAAATATATTAATATATCATCAATAAAAAAATCATGAATGAATATTTATAATCACGAGAAATTTGATTCATTAGAGTCACAAGAACAATTTGAGTGTTCTATGAACCAAAAGGTATCACAGTGGATTTTAAATTCTTATACCAACCCTTGGTTGTTATGTTTGACACATATATAGAAAACACAATGATAAAATGATAATATCAATGATGATATACTATAGAGAACCAATCCAAAACCCCTAACCAACCAAACAGTCATTAATTTTAGCTAAATGAGGTTAATTCATAACCATCATATGATTACGTTTCAAGTTGTTTAGGAAATACCTCAAACCCTTGTATTCCATTTTGGAAAAAAACAATAACATGAAGTTGGAAGAAATAAACTTCCTCATAAAACCATTAGACTCAAGATCCTATTAAATAATCATGAACTTCGAAAGCTCAACTAGATGTATATAATATTTTGGATGGGTAACAGGTTTTATTTCAATCATAAAATCATGCTAACACTCTAGTGTTAAAATCAAAAAATCTTTAAGAAACACATTCTAAAACTGATTTACTATAACAAGAAAAAACAAAATTGCAGTCAATCAAACCTAGAAATACTACATCTATATGAGAAATAATAGTTATATTATATCTGAAATAAAGAACTGTTTTACGGGCATATAAATCACATTCATAATGAAAATTAAAAATGCCAATCATTAAAAAGAAATAAATCCACCAATATTATATAATAATTAATTTGATATTGAAAATGTGTCCACCAAAACATACCTGAAATCACATTATAGGTCAATATCTCCATGCTAATTTAATACCAAATTTGTGAATTATTATTTATAACAATTATATAATAAAAAACATCATTTTTGACCCTATCATTTCCTTAGTAATGTTTCAACATTTTTTATTCTGAATATTAACTTCTCATTCAAACCCAAATAAAAAAATTTGAGTAGTGATAAAAGAATGAGAAACACTCATACCATATAAAATATTAACCAATGTATAATTCATTATTATCATACCATAATATTATTAAATATATATAAATTATATCTTCTAGTACTTAATATCATATAAAAACTAACCAGAACATGAAATACCATATTTCCCATAAGGCACCAAGATTACTAGATTCATTCCAGTCTAATCAGGCTATCCTTATAAGTCTCAACCACCATACCAACCAAAACTCATATAAGATATTATTTTTATACACTATATGCTCCCTAAAATCCTATATAAATATTTGATAACTATCTAAAAATTTTGTCCATTACTCCTCTAGACACTCCTCAAAAAAACTATTAAATATTTTTAACATACCATAAGATCTTCCACCATTGCCTCTCTGGGAAAAATAGATGAAGTATAGAAATAATTACCATATTGATAATGCATCAAATAAGACCTTAATTTAGATAAATTTGATGATAAATCCACTCCCTATATCCATGATTAATTTCTCCCTTGGGAAAATTCAATATTTATCTTCTTCTTTCCACCCATTAATTTATATACACTAATAGTTTCACTTTTTTTAACTCCAAGAAAATTTTCTACAATTATATCTTTGATTAACACACTAATGTAGGTAAGTAAAAAAATAATCACATCTATGCCCAGATCAAGGGCTATAATTCATGCACAAATGGTTGATCCTTCATGTCTGATCACATAAAATGGTATAAGAAAAGAAAATAATATCGTTAATTTTTTTTCCATGCCCAAAAAAAATCATTTTTACTTGATTAAATACCATGAACATTCCCCCATTATCCATATCAATCATCTCAAGATAAAAATTTTCATAAAAAAATTAGAATGACTCCTAAGACATCCCCTAGTTACTTTTATCAGTTCCACAATATCCTACTATCTTTCTTCCAACCCTTCAAGAGAAAAACATCCAACTTCACTTTTCTACTATTAGAGTCATCAATCATAATAAAAAAGTTTAATAATTTATAGGTATTCCTAGTATCCATGAATTTTAACATCTTCCGAAAATTTAGGAGGTTTTTGTAAATAAAACTAATAGCACATATCTACCATAACTCTCTATTAGGATCATATCTTTACCATTTCCAAACATTAAATCATGAAAAAAAGGATTCTCAATATCTGAATATTAATAGGTGAATTAATTTGAGCTTCCATAGGGGGTTTGTTCTTCATTTCACCCTATATGATTTCATCTACACACTATTTTTAGTTAACCTTTTCATCATCATTTTCCCTAGAATGCCTTTTTGGTGTAATATTTCAACAAATTCAAAAACACCCATTAGCCTCAATTACAGCTTATTTTACACCAATCAAACACACAGATCATTAGTTTTTCACATATACTCGTAGTATTCAACCAAATCATGTTAAATTCATCACATCATCAAAATAATCAAAATGAATTTATTTAGATAATTTCTAGTTAATAATATATTCTTGGAAACATTTCTGGGATTTCTAATAATTAAATCACTTTAAAAAAATAAAATTAGTTATATCAATTATTTTTTCAATAAAATTAAAATTAACTCCATCTTATACAATGTCCTTATGTTTTTAAATGATTTGTGAAAAAACCCATTATTAACCCTAAATCTAAGTGAGTTTAATATCCCCAAAACCAATTTTTAAGGAATCAAAAATTCATAACTCATTAAAATCAGTCAATTCCATCCACTTTCAGTAAAAAATATACATTAATTATGTTTGAACTATCTAGGAAAACATTTACAACTTTCATTCATAAGTATATTCCTCTAGTTTCTTTTTTACCATATTTTTTAAGAGTTATAATAATATAAAAGAATTTCTCTCAGATAACATTTTTTAATTTCCTACCACCACATGACCAAGACACTAAGTATAAATACCTAATGTCCTCAAGTGTGCTTCCATATAAAAATCCCAATGGCTAGTAACAAGGGTTTAAAATTCTATTGGGGATTGAGTTTCAATCTAAAGGATTATTAAAAATATTAAGTATAAACTATAGTTATAATCATCCACTTCTAAAAATAATTCTGAACTTCAATAAATAAAATCCAAAAATAATCTAAACATTAACAATGTTGGAAAAACCAAAATAATTATAAATCAAACCCTAAAACAAGTATTATAATGAAATAAATAATAAATAATCTTAATAATTATCAAAAATGTTCAATGCATAAGCTCTAAATTTAATTATAAATCATTCTTTTGATCCTGATCTCTTACTCCCAACCTCAGCAGGGTTTTCTCAACATGTAGCACACTGAAATAAGTAAAATAATATCAACATAATACAAGTATAGAGGTATCTAATTTCAAGTTTCCCCATTAAACTAGTCACCCTCACCCCAATGTCTTGTTCCCTTTTTCTCCCATCACCTCTCTAAATCATATTGTACATGTGTTCCATCATATCACTACCACATAATTATTCCATATTTACCTCATTACACGCATCATAACCACTACCACATCATAATAAAACCAAGATGCATCATATCACTTTGTAAATAAACACTATACATTAACCCATTATAGTGTGTCCATATTACAAGAATTACAAGTATATTGTATAACCATAAGTCATTACACCTCGCATATATGTGTTTTTTTGGTAATATATATCCATAGAAACCCATATGAGCACACAATTAATAACCATAATCCATCACATTTAGTGTATGACTTCATACAATACTAAACCAGGAAGAGAGAGTGGGGTAGGAGAGTAGATAGTCTTCTATATCCTCAAAAACCTGGATTCAGGGGAAATCCCCAGGATCCCAAGTTCAAAATGGGTGCTATATTACCCACCAAATCAAGTGTTGGAGTATAATAAACCACATTATATATTGAAATTATAGCAAATAGCCAATCTAATGGAAACTTACTGACTTGAGAATCAAATGTTAGCCAACATCCTTCACGACTACTAGACTGTCATCAATAGGGATAGGAAGCTTAGTCTTGTCTAGGAATAAAAGAATCAAGTTTCATCTTCATTAATGATTTATTGATTTAATAAATAAAAATTACCAATACAACAACATTTTGACTATGGTTTAACTAATTAATTTTAATCAAAAGTGAAGATGATTTTACATCTAATATTATAATCTAGGTTCTAAATTCATTAATAAATAATATAATATTTCCATCATCAATACCTATCCCCATAAATTTTGTCACAATTTCATTATCATTCCATAATCTCAAGTATACTAACACTAAACCAAAACCCATCTCAAAAAGTGATATCCCAAAAGAAATAATATAACTAAAACAATAATAATTATCATAGAAGAAAATATACAAGAGTCTATCACCATCACACACCTTACCCTTAGGTCGTATGTAGGTGTTATAAAGGTTTATGTAACAATACCCTAATACTACAATTATATACATTATTTTTTTATAGATAATATAAATTCATTTTTTATAGTTACATTTTAAATAGTTTTTTAAAGAAAAAAAAGACATTAAGAAATATATTTTGATGAACTGGTGGATTTTTGAATTATATAATATTCTAATAAAATATTTTCACTAAATTAATTTTTATTAAATATAAATTACTATTTAATTATTATGGATACAATTGTGATTTTTATTAAAGATTGAAAGCTAATTCTATCAATACCCATAAATTTTCGATAAATGCCGGTTTTTTATTTCAAAAGTAAAAATTCACATATTTTGAAAATTATTTAGATAAAATGAATATTATTTGTTTAATTAGGATGTCGAAATTATCCAATGGTGATTTTTTCATAATTATCTGAGACAGTATATTTTTTTGGTAAAAATTAAATACTGTTTAAATATATAAGGGGTTTTATGACATAATAATGACCCAATAGTGAAGTAATAAAATAATATAAACATTATGTTTGGATAATATATGTTTTACCATTAAAATAATTTGATTTTAGTTTTGTTTGATTTATTTTACAAAGATTTAGTGGACCCTTCAAGATTTATTTAACATTTTAACATTTTAAATTGATTTCCTTGAGAGTGTGACTCACCTCCACATAAGAAAACCTGATATTTTAAGATGTCAGTCCATTGGACTTATAAAATATTGTTTTCCACTCCCCTTTAGAAAAAAACATGGGAAAACCCATGGGTTGGTTTGTGGTTTTTATTAATTTAATGTGTGGTGTCCCAAACCAAAATAATAAAGAATTCCCTACATTTTCCTCTATAAGCTGACCCAAGATCCCACTTTATCTTCACTAAAAGCCTTTGGAGTTTATAAAACCTCTTACCTCCTCTCTATATAATCCTCCCAAGGCACCCCAAGCTCCCAAGAAGCCTCTCTCAAGCCGCTCACATGCCTTTGGGATCACACTTCCAAGTAAGAGATTTCTTCCACTCTCATTTTATCCAGCTTTCATAATATTGTTATGCCCTTTTATTTTCAATTATTAATGTTGGGGTATGATTTTTAAAGTACAAAATACTTCTCTATTTATGGTTTAATTATGGGATACCCCTTTCTCTCTCATTAATTCCTTCCATGTACACCCATTACCATGCCATAATTCCGTAAGGAATTTCTCTCTCCTCATTTACATTCAAGCAATTATTTTTTATTATGAAAATAAATTCCATTAATTATTTTGGGAAATGTATCTATATGACCCCTTACTATCCATTTCTTCTAAATATGATTAGACACCCCTTTCTCTATAATCAACCATTTTTATGATGTCTTATGTCATGCTGTTATGCTATTTAAATTGCACTGCAATTTCCCAAGCCAAAATCATTGTGTAGTGAATACCATGCCCATTTATCTATCAAGGTTATTAACCATTATGCACATTTAATTATAGATGTCAGAGTTTCATATATTAATTCCACATTCTTTTATCATGGAATAAATTTTGATGTTTAATGAATCAATGTTGTATGATCTTGTGGCACACTTATGGATGAAATTAAATGTTTAAGAAGGGTGTGCCCTGAGAGTGATCCAATGCATTTGGTAAATATTAGTATCATGATACATAAAGTTAAATTAGGGTTTACTCATGTTAATTCAAGTTCATTGAGGGTTTAATCATGCTTTATGGTCAATGATCCTTGGCTCTTGCTAATACCATGTTAAGTGTGGTTGTCACATTTCCATGTTATGATAGTCATTCTATATCATTCCTTTGTGTTCATGTTTATTTTACGCTCTATTGATATTCCTATTGCCTAACATGTATCGTATTCTATCTGTTATTCCTTGTTTACTTCCTTACTGGGCTTTATAGAACACCCTTTTCTTATGCATGTCCTCAGGTTATCCCATGAAATTCTAAGTACGAGGGAATTTAGTGGTCATGTAAAGGAATTTTTCAATAAAGATGTTGTGTTTCATGTTTTAATTTGTTATTTAATGTTCCTATTCCCCAAAGACATTGGACCTCTCATTCTTCAATGTTTTATCGAGTGAAGATTTTAGGTAATAAATCATGGTTATGAGTGTAATAAAGAGTAGGGTTGTTATAATGAATCTTACATTAACATGATATAATTCTAGTATATATATGATACTAGAGTTATCATATTCATTTGGATAGAGGTGGTGAGGATAATATAAGTAAATAAAGCAAATTGAAATTGTAAATAAAAGAAAAAGGTAGAGGGTTCACCCCTTTAAATATCCTCTTTGAGAACCACCTTAAAGGAATGGGTTTTGGTCTTTTGGAAAGGCCAAGAGCTCTTGGATTTTGTGATAGACTAGGGAAGATTATTTTTATGTAACATTGAGAATATTAAAGGCTTATAGGAGTGAGGAGATGAGGGAGTGAGGGTTGGTTTTTATAGTGGAAGAGAGGAGTGATTTTTGAATACATTATTCATTATTTTATTATTTTTCTTAAGACAAGAAGTATTGTTTGATTTTTATGACCAAAAACATTAATAAGTAAATAAAAGTTAGAAATAATGTTTTCATACTTCATACATGATTCTATTAATATTTTATTTATATTATAACATATTTATACAATGAATTATTGTATTTTACTATTCATAAAAATTCAAGTATTTCAGATAAATCCCAAAAATTCAACCTAACCATTTTTTGACATGTAAAATCTAAAAAATTGACTCAATATTTTCAAAATAATTTACCAAATTTTAAAAATTTAATTTTTAATTAAAATCATAATTTACAAGAAAAAATATGGTTTTAAATTTTAAAATATATTTAATAACTCCCTGAAATATTAACTAAGGTATTATTGAATTATCCTAAAATCATAAGACAAAAATATATTGATTTAAGAATAAATGCTATGAAAATTAATTTTCTTTTAAATAAATTAAATAATTATATAATTTTAATTAAATATTTATTACTCACAAAAATACCAACACTTAATTTTTAATTTTTAAAATATTCTCTTTTATTTAAAAGGTGCCTAAATTTTATTTATACTTTCATGGGTGAGGTTACAATTCATTAGGGTAATATTAATATTCATAAGGGCACATTACTATTCATAAGGGAAGGTTACTATTCACTAAAAATTATGTTGATTCTTTTAGAATCTAAATATCTTAATGAACATGACCATGTATTTCCTTTTTTCAAAATTTAATTGATAAAGGTGGAAAAATTAAGTATAATGGATAAGTTACAACTTTCTAGATGAGATAATAATAAAATATATTGATTCACCGAGACTCAGTGTAGTGTGAATATAATCTATCTAATGAATTGAAATTATTTTAGAAGAAACATACCATAAAATATTGGGGTTTCATGTTAATAGTGAATATATTTGTAACATGATTTAGTATTTATACAAATTATTATAATATTCTATATATATTGTTATTAAAATATTTAACTAAATAATCCTTTGATAAAAATAATTTTTTAACAAAAATAATCTAATACATATATTCATATGAAAATATTATTTTACACAAAATAGCGTCCGAGAAATTTGTTCATCAGACTAAAAAGAAATTGGAATTTCCATCTTCAGAATTAAAAAACAAAGTCTTATAAACATCTAGAATATATAGTTTAGACAACAATATATAATCTATAATATTATCTAGACCATTTCTACATAATCATAAATATGTTTTGTATTTACCTTTAAATCCTTCATAATGGTTTGTAAGGAAAATGTGGATTATCCTAAGAATATCTGTCGGGTGTTTCAAACCAGGTGAGTAGTAAGGCCCATTTTCAAGTACCAAGTTACCCCAAGTCAAGCCTGGAACACCTTGTTGAAGTTGTTACTACTTGGTACATTTTTTCTAGAACTACATTCACTTGTAGAATCTGGGCAGTGATGTATTGCAAGGAAGACCCACATAATCTCTACCATACCAAAATTCTTGGAAGTTATTCTATGCTTATCCTAAAAACCTATCTTATGGTTATATACCCAAGACAATGTTTTCTAAATCCAGTTCCCATGTTTTCTATGAAACTTCCACTAATACCAATTGTAACTCCCCGACACCAGAAGCCCAGATCTAGTTCATTACTTTATTACATTAATATGATTACATGGAATCAAATATCTAAGGAATAGATTATTTATTAGTTTTGGAAAAATATATACATTCATAAGTTCAACATTAAAACATGAAAGGAAAAATATATATATATATAATTTATATTAGAGACATCCATAAGTTTTATATTATCCCTACAAGTCATTCTTAATATTCATCTTTACAACTTTGGGGAAAATATAAGAAAGGGGTGAGCTCTGATGCTCGGAAAGGGTATGTAATACAATAGAAGATATCATAAATATAAAAATTAGGCATGGAGAATAACTAAAAGCCGATAATGTAAAAAAATGTGAAAATAATATGGATGGAATAATATTTGAATAAATAATTCCATAACAAAACATAAGCGTGGGTATTATTCTACTAAAATAACCACATGAACTATCAATTATTAGATTCATAATGAGGTATTTCATAATGATGGATATCTAAAACATACTGTCTAGGATTCATGCCAAGAATCTATCATAGATTCATTCCAAAATCTATTATTTTCATGGATACATTCCAATAATATATTAGTGTCAAGGCATCATGCCAAGAATCTATTAAATGGTTATGGCCTTGGGAAAACCATATTAGTTTGTCTCAAGAGACCTACAGATTCATTGAGGGTATATAGTGGGACCTCCCCATCAATTACTAAGTCCAATACATTCCTTATATGAAAATGGTGATACAAAAACAACATATACATTAATATTGAAACTGACATATGGAATGTACACAATTTCCCCAATCATTAAACATAACACTACCCATTCAAAGTAATATGGTGAATGGTTTCAAAATGGAACTTCCATAGGAAAACTATTCATTAAACATTCAATAAAACATTTTAGATGATATCATAATGTATTATTCCCAATTAAAAATTTTAATAAATAAGAGTTTTGAAATATATTAAATACTATTTATAAAATCATAGTGTGATTCTTTATAGAAATACTCTTTTTCTTTAAAAAGAAGAGTTATTTTGAAAAAATATTTGTATATAATCATAAGTTAATTATTATTGTTTTTATAATAAAATCATAACTTTTAGAATAATAATGGCATCTTAAAATATATTATATATTGAATATGAAAATACGTAAGAATTCGAGAAGTTCCTTTGAAACGACCTTGTTTATGAGGAAGAATTTTTGAAAATCCTTTTAAAAAATGTAACTACCAATAAAATAAAAAAGGATTATGATTGGTACACATATATTGAACATTAAAACATAATTTATGAGGAATACATGTGAATATATAATAATTTCTTTGAGGTAAGTAGATAATAAGAGTAACACGAAGGAAAATGGAGGATCCGATAGAAATCCATTACAACATCGTAATCAATAAAATCATATTCCCCAAAATTAATAATCAGGAAATGATACATTAAATACAATAAAAATAATGAAATTAAAGTCATGATATATAAATTTAGAGTGTACAGACACTACATGACACACCCAGTCCTCTGAAATAATTTTATTTTATAATCTTATTAGACATTGAATGGGTTTTGGATATATAAAGTTTTATGTTCATATGTGTTTTCTTGATAAAACCTCACCACCATTGAAATAGAGTATATGTGAATCCATGTTTACCTAGGTGGGAAGAGTAGTACTAGTACACTATTTGATTCGGAAGTGGTTCATCCCAGTTTCATCTAGGAATATTGAAGCTACAACACTAACAAAACATTTTTTTATTGGAGTACACTATTCCATTGGGGTGTCCCCCCTAGTGTCTTATTCATGAGAATGATAATTATTGTTGTTGATATACCACATTTTTTGAGTTGGGTGGATCCTACGTCCCCAACTAACACTAATTGCTTAGGTATTCCCCATGGTTCTTGTGATATAATTTTCAACACAAATTTTTCATGCTTATTCCCCCCATTGTGAAAATCATATTTTTAATCTAAATTGGTCTCCATTCATTTTGAAATGTCAATTTCTGCATGGAAACTATTCTTTAAAACCAATTGTAATAGAAATTATTTTATTGAAAAAGAAAACATGTTACTTGAATTTGAAAATAGTGAAAAACACATTATTTTATTATGTCTTATTTTCAAAATATCACATTTTGGGTTTCTTATTAAGGGTAAGTGAATAGGTCATTGTTTATCTTTGGATTTCCTACTGAGCATCTTGATTCTCTTTCCTAATCTATCTTTTCAATTTTAGGTCCCTCTATATTTGGATTTCTCTTGTAGCAAGAGTGGTTCTGCATTTTTGTTGACCCATGAGGTCACCAAAAGGTATGTTTAGCTAGACAACTTTGTTTTATTTTATTCTACTACTATTTAACTATTTTTTCAATTTAAATTTATTTATTTATTTATTTACTTGTTTTTATTTTATTGTTAAATCATTCTCAAACTTTCACATGATACCCAGGCACTTGTGCTAGCCTATGGGGATTGGGAATTCACCTTGGGTCATTCCATGAATCTGGTCAGGCACTGGGTTAGATGGTGACACGGCTTGGTTCATGAAAAAATGGTATCATAGGAGTTCACTCTCTTTTGGGTCATGTTACATGGAAAAGTTTAGGTATACCAAAGTTAGGATTGTTAGATATTGATTTTTTGGGTATGAGTATGGTGCATGGCCATCACACCTTCTGAAGGGCCTTGAGTTACCATGGGATGTCAGGTTTCATCTATGTTATTTATTCCTCATAGTTACATGTTTTTTGGGAAATCAAAATAGAGTTTGATTAATGGTATTAGAGAGCTTACAGGTTTTGTAATTCCATGTGTAGTTGGGGAAATTTCCCTGGAACATGATCTGTAATGGTGGAGTGATTGGAATATGGTCGCCTGCTATATGTCTGAGTCACCCAATTATATTAATTAGACCTTTAATTGTCTTTTGATTTTTTATGTTTTTGGAATATTGTTATGGGGTGTTGCGAGTTTCAAAACCTCCCTTTTTTTAACAATGTTTTGGGTTTATGTCTCATCAGTGAGCTAGTTTTCCGTGGTGGTTAGTGGTCTCTTTTGGGAAGTGATTCTTGAAGCCCTTATGGTGGATCCCTTTGTGTGTTTGGTGTTTTCTCATTGTATGTTTTGTCCAAAAATCAAATTTTATTGGGTCCTTGAATTACCCTTTATAGCTAGTGCATGCCCCGATAAAGAATTGATATATTCAAAATCCATCCATGGGTGATTCACTATTGGTAGACCCTCTTGTGGATCAATATAAGGAAACTCCTCTTAAAATTAAAAAATTGAGTAAAAATCCCCTAATTTCTGTTAAAAATATCCTCTTGTAGTGGAAAAGTAGTTATGGAAGGTTGAAAGAGACCTTAGTTTCATAAGTTTCTTTATTCTTCAATGGTGAATTTTGACACCATCTTGTTTGAAGGTCGTAGCTACGAGTGGTGATGGGAATCCTAGTAAGGAAAGTTGAAACCGGTCAGAGATGTTGGTGTTGGATCTATTTAAAAGTTTCCTTGGGCCCCTCATTAGTTTCATTCAATTAGAAGTTTTTCTTAGTCCATCAATGTGTAAAGTTTGGTCGTAATAGGCCGTTATGATCATCTGCAATAATTGCATGTTGTTTAGGACTCGGTTTAAGGTTTCTTCCCTTTATGGGATCTTAGGCTACAATGGTCATGTTTTTTGGAATTCTACAGTGTCTTTTTATTTCCCAAATGATAAGGTGGATGTCTTGGGACCTTTATAGAGCCTCTATTTTAACAAAATATTATGTTCCATTCAGGGAATTTCCTGTTTTTTTCTTTTAGGTGAAAGAATGTTTTATTTTCCCTTCCTTTTGAAGTTTCTCCTTCATAGTAGAAAGGGATGATACATGTGAATATTTTAAGTCCTTGTCACAGTGAAATGAAATTTTGAGAAAAAATAGGTGCTAGGATGTGTTCTATTTAGTGGCGTTGTTTAGATTTTGGAATGGTTGCTTGTGGAAATAGAGGAAGAAGTTCTGTTCAGTGGATTTTGATACCTGACTACAAGGCAAGAGACGCTTCAATCACCAGAGCTCTAGCCATTGGTCCCAAAGCAAAGTCGGCAGGCAGTCAGGAACCCAGCAGTTTAAGGGATCATAGTCTAACAATTCTCTTCTACATGGTAAATATAGACAGTTTAATCCATGTGTAGCTATTAATTCTAATGGTCCAATTTGGTGGAAAGAGGCATGAAGACCACACTTCCATGTTGTGATATACATGGTTAAAAGCATTCCTCATTCGTTATAAGGAGGTGCTGCTGTTTTTTTTTCTTGAACAACAATACTATTACCCTATTGAGTGTAACTCTCTGTGTGGTTTTCCATGTGTGAAAAAACTTTTATGCCTGTCTATATTTTGGTTTTTTTGGGATCATCTTAAAATGTTAAGGCCCATGGAAGTGGTGAACTGTGTAATTTCTTCTCGTTGGTTTTGAATTTCATTAATTGAGTCCCTTATGGTGAGAGTGTTGTTGTTTGGGAAGTTCTCGAGTAGACCTGTGTCGGGCTCCCATACTAACCTGCATAAGTTAGGAAGATAGGTCGGTTCTAATGGTGGGAAGACCCACCAAGGTTATCCCAAGAATTCCTCTGGAGTGAAATGATTTTAGTCTATCCATTATGGTGGGGAGTCTTTTTAGGCCTCCCCATATTGCTCTAATAGTTATTTCTTAGAGATTAAGTAGTTTCTTATGGTGAGGAGTCCAATTGGGCCTCCCCGTGTCAGTAATTCGGTTTCTTTTCAGGTTATTTCTTTTTTGGTGGGTAGTCTCATTCAGATCTATCTAAAACTCAATCTCCTCTCTAGGGTAAAAATTTTGATTGGATAACGCCCAATGGTTTCGTTAAATTAATATTATGGTGTTATTCTTTATGATGTAGTTGATCTTGTTTTTTATGAATCTAGTGTGGGTTTTGTTTGGTGATGTCTAGGGTGGTTTGCCTCAACAGGTTGGATTTCACATTGTGAAAGTTCCATTTTCTTTGATTGATCAACTGGAGATATTTGAACTCATTGGGGTGGGTGGAACAAAGAGAGGATTACATTTTAGCCTCCCGAGTTTAACTTGTAATACTCTATTATTACTGGTAGTTTTCTTGTCATCTTTTCTTTTGTCACTCATTCGAGAATCTTCTTGTGTTGTAATGGAATACTAGTTATTTATTTAGAATCAACCTTGGGATATATTTTTAGGTGTAGAAAGTGTTATGGGGGGGATAATTGTCACACCCAAACTTCTAAAATAATTTTATTTTATAAACTTATCGGACATTGAAATATGTTGTCAAGGTGCAGTCTGATCATGATTTAAATTTTTCATCATTGCTGATAAATTATTGTTTGGGATTGACAGAATCCAACACTTGGTCAGGGCACAGTCAAAGTTCTGTGGCTTCGCGAAATCACTCTGTGCCCTGCCCGGTGCACGCTTAACTAATTAATTAGAAAAACGAATGATACAGTGGAAATAAAATAAAACTGTGAAAATAAAATAAATTTATTATCATTTTAATAAAAATAATAATAATATTACTATTTAATATTATTATCTAATATCAATATTATTATTATATTGTTTAATATTTTATTTAAGTTTTTGTTATTATTATTATTTAATTTAGGTTTTTTTGGTTTTATTTAGTTTTCTTTTTTTTCTTTTTTTCTTTTTTTTTCTATTACTCTTCTTTTCCTCCCCCTCCTCTCTTGGCGTGGTGCTACCCTAACCCTTCCCCCACCTAGTTAGAACTCCCAAGACATGCACCATCCCCTAACCTACTGGATAGCACCACCCACCAATTTCCCCTCCGACGTCCTTCAAACTAGCACGTTACTCCCTTTCTAGCCACCTCGCACCGCCTTCTACCATCGCACAACCCTTACACCCCCTTCCTCGGTCAGACCCTTTGACAACCCCCTAGCACGTGGCTCCCCTTAGGTGACCCCTATTTCGTGTGAATCTCCCTTCAAGTAGCCCCTAGTTTGTGTAATTTTCTCTGGTAAGCTACTTTAAACGTTTTGTATGGTTTTTGAGTTAGGTTATCATGTTATTTATGGTTCTATTTTGATGTTTTTTTTTTGAATTATTTAGTTAGGGTCTAATTTTTTGTTCTTGTGGTGTGTTTGGTGTGTGATGGACGTTTCGCACCAACATTTATGGTTTTCGAGATCAAATATAGGTGGTTCCATGTATAAATATTATTTGATTAATCACATTTTGTTATTAATTAATTTAGGATGTTATTTAGTTAATTTGATTAATGAGAACTTGGTTTTTGAGGAAGTTAATATGCATTTTATTTATTTATAGCATGTTTTATGATATGGAGTGTGTTTTTAGTAAAACCCCATATTGAGTCATTTTTTAGTGTTTGGTGAATTGTTCAATTAGTTTATTCAACTATTCATATAGTTTTAACTGTGTTTTAATGTGGCATGGGTGTGTGTTTGGTCATAAAAGAATATTTCAGTGGGTTTTTGGGGTTTTAATCCATGCGATATTTATTGAAACTGTTTGATAATTTTTTTTGTTGTTTATTTGATTTTGAAAAGGGTTATTTAACAGTGAAAATGGTTTATTCTTTTGTGAAAGTGTTTCAAATTATGTTTTGAAAGGTGCGAAAGTAGTTTTGAAGAGATTTGATATGAAATTAATTTTTAAAATGGGATTTTCATGGGAAAAGTTGGGGTAATCTTGTTGCAATCCATTGGGATTTTCTCTTGAAATGTTTTAATAATTTTTTCAATGATTTATTAAATTTATTTTGTGTTTATAATCATGTTTGGATAGAGTTTTGGTGTGTGTTTGGGTTTAAAGAGTGTTTTTTGTGTAAATTTTTTGTGGTGATAATTTTGAAGTGTTTCATAAATTGTTTTATTGATGTATTAAATTATATGTGTAGTGTGTGGTCACTACTTTTTGGTTTTGAGTCCTCGAGTCTAAGGTGGCTCGCTTGCGTGTGCCTATGTAAGTATATATATATAGGTGGGTTCCCCCATTACATGTATAGTCATCCATGGATGTGAATATACATGTATGGGGCTAGGTACTCAGATTTGTATATATGAAAATGAATAGGTAGGAGAGTATAAACTATTATATGAATATAATAAAATATGTAAGGATCTCCTTTTACATGTTCATGGCCACGAGGGTTTGTTCATAGGAGATAGGTGTCCTTATATATATGTGAAAGTGCATATGTTTAGTGGGGGAGTATCAGCTTCTAGTTAGAAATAGCTAGGAGATGAATGTTCAGTTTGGTTCCACCCTGAGGTATGTTCCCTATGCCTTGATCTTTAATTAGAATTTTAGTTATTACATGGTGTTATTTAAAGGTGTTTCTTCTACTTTTATATGAAATTCATGTGATATATATGTGGGTGTACACATAAATGGGAGTGGTTCTGGAAAACTTGTATCCTATATGTTTTGAATGTGAAATTCGTATTTCCAGAGATGTGTGGCCTTTTGGCTGATTTTGTTATAAAAGTGTAATTCCATGCTTGATTTTCCAAAGATTTCTAAAGTAATTTCCAAAATGATTTTTGATGTGAACATGAGATCAAAAGGTTATTTCATATTTAAGAAAAGGATTGCTTCATTGTAAGCATGGTTTTAATCTTGCTTTTAAATATATAGTAATATGGTTGTTTAGTATAACTTCTAAATGGTATTGCAGACATAAAATTGTTTGGTTATTATGTATTCTAAAATGAAAAGTGAATTTTTTTTAAGTAATTAATCCTCTTTGGAACTTTGATAATGGTTTGCGAAAGTGGAAAACCCCTCTTGAGGAATTCCCAACAATTTGAGAAATGTGATGTTGGTGTTAATATTTGATTTGTGATATATTCATAGCATTGAGACTTCTTCATTATTGTGTGACATAAAAGAGGGGAATGTTCTTAAGGAGGGAGAAGGGTGTTGAGAGTTTGAATAGTTTTTGAATAAATAAAGTGTTATGTTAATATGTGTTTGTATGATAAAACATCACCACCATTGAAATAGAGCACATGTGAATCCCTATGTACCCAGTTGGGTAGACTAGGATGAGTATTCTAGATGATTTAGAAGTGGTTTATCCTTGTTTTGACAAGAAGGACAGACATTACAACAATAAGTAAAAAATTTCAATGATTGGAGACCATTAAGACATTGGGTTGTTCCCTCTTAGTGGCTTGTGCATGAGAATGTAGATGGTTTTGGTTACTATACCATGTTTCACTGAGGTACGAGGATCCTTGGTCCCCACCTACCAATATTTTCTTATGCATTTCCCATAGTTCTTGTGATATGATTTTCAATTTAGTTGCTTTATGTTTGCTCCCCCTTTTATGAAAAACATATTTTTTAATCTAAACTGGTCTCCATTCATTTTGAAATGTTAATTCATTCTTGGAAATTATTTTGGAAAACAATGTGGGAGAGATTTTATTTTCATGAAAATAAAAACATGTTACATGAATTTGAAAATAAAAAAAACATTATTTTATTATGTCTTATTTTCAAATGAGCACGTTTTGTGTTTATTTTTAATGGTTAGAGAATAAGGCATTGTTTTTCCTTGGCTTTCCTATTGAGCATCTCAGTTCTCATGCCTACTCCACCTTTTCAGTTTTAGGTCTCTCTATTTTTTGATCTCTCTTGGAGTGAGCATGGTTCCATGTTTGGTGGTGACCCACAAGATCACATAGATGTACATTTAGCTGGACATCATTGTTTTATTTTCTACTACTATTATTAACATGTTTTTCTTAATTCAAATTTATTGATTTATTTATTTAAATGTCTTCATTTATCAGGTAAATTGTTCCCAAACATTCATTTAATACTCAGGCACTTGTGCCAACCTCTGGGGATCAAGAATGCACCTCGGTCCTTGCTGTGGATTGGGTCAAGCACCGGTCAGGTGTAGAGCCGACATGGCATGTTAAAAAATGGTATCATAGGAGGAAATTCTCTTTTAGTCCATGTTACATGGGAAGAGTCTATGTATACCAGAGTTATGATTTTCCAAACTTTATGTTTTGGTTTTGTGTATGGTGCTTTTCTAGCACACCTCATGACAGGAATTGAGTTACCCTGTGATGTCGAGTTTCATCTGAGTACCATATTCCTTGTGGTTTGTTATTGTTTGGGAAATGAAAAGATAGTTGGTTCAGTGGTCTCCAGGAGCATGCAGGTCCTAGAAATCCATGTAGATCTGGGGACATTGTCTTGTAATACTCTTTGTGACGGTGGAGTGATTGGTGTATAGTCTCCAACCATATGTCTGCTTCACCTATTGACACTAATTTCCTCTTTCTTTTCCTTTTTTTCCTTTTTTGTTTGGGGAATATTTTTGTAGGTGTTTTGAGTATTAAAACCACTCTTGTTGGAATAATGTTTTGAGTTTATGTCTTTTCCGTGAGTTGCTCTGAAGTGGTGGTTAGTGGTCTCTTTTAGGGAGGTGATTCTTGAATCCCTTATGGTATTTTTTGGAAAAATATCCAGTTTTATTGGGTCCCTAACTTTCCCTTGTCTTATAGTTCACTCCCCTATATAGAATTGATATATTTGAAATCCAGCCACGGGTGATTCACTGTAGGCAGACACTCTCGTAGATCAATATAAATACCTTCCTATTAAGATTTGGAAATTGAGGCAACCACCTCTAATTTTTTATTAAAATGATCCTCTTATAGTGGAAAATTAGTTTTGTAAGTTTGAAAGATACCTTAGCTTCTTATGTTTCATGATTCAGAAAAGGTGACGTTTGATGTTGTCATGTCTGAAGGTCATGTATATGAGTGGTGAATGGAATCCCGGTATGGAAAGGTGAAAGTGATATGGGATGTTGGTGTTGGCCATATCTGAATGTTCCCTTGGGCCTCTCATTGGGTTCATCTAAGTGTAGATTCATGTTTGGCAACTAATGTGGAAATATTGGTCATAAGATGCAGTTATGATCATTTTCAAGAATCGTGTGTTGTTCGGGACTCGGTTTAAGTGTCCTTCCCTTTTAAGGGATCTTAGGGTACAAGATTCATGTTCGCTGGAATTCTACAGTGTGATGTCCATTCCCAAATGAGAAGGTGGTTGTTTTGGGACCTTTTGAGAGCCTCTATTTTACAAAAAGAAAGTGTTACATTCCGGTAATTCCATGTTTTTCTATTTCAGGTGAAAGAACGTTTTATGTTCCCTTCCTTCCTGAGATTCTCATTTGAATACAAAAGGGATGATACTTTGGAATATTTTAAGTCCTTTTCATGGTGATATTCAATGTTGAGGGAAAACAGGTGGTGGGACCTATTGTGTAGAGTGGTGATATATAGATTTCGTTATGGTTTCTTGTGGCACCAGAGGAAAAATTTCTCTTATGGCGGATTTTGATACCTAACTGCAAAGAAGTAGATGCTTCAATCTCCATAGAACCAGCCTTAGGTCCCTGAGAAAATCCGATGCACAGTTAAGAACCCTAGGAGTGTAAGGGTTCTTAGTCTATAATTTTTATTCTGCATGGGAAATAAAAATAGTTTAAGCCAGGTGTAGTTGTGTAACATCCCAGTTCTGGGTGCTGCCCAATAGTGCCCCAGACCCAGTTGGTCACATAACCTAAAGCACATTTCCCCAAATTCTAGAGGCTACCGACTATCATTAGGGGACAAGTTAAGATAATGGGGAAACTATTCCATCATTGTAATAGTATACACAGCAGAATAATAATGATAAATAATAGAATAAATAGTAATACCATATAACCAAAGTAAACAGCAGTAGACTGATAGTAAATAGACAACTAGAGCACATATATAAATGATGGATGTCACATGTGTCTATGAAAGAATACAAACAAGTCACAATTCTGGATATAAAATATTGAAACCAAAGTAAATGAAATAGTAAACTCCAACATCATCGCAAGCCTCACCTTGGTCCCATGCTCTTCAACTCCAATCAGGAATCAAGTTCTTTATGTAGAAGGGCACTTGCCTTTATCTATACCTACAACCATATAATCTGTTAGGGTCCAAAATCATGAGCCAAATAGGGTGTGAGATGAATCCTTGTATGCAACCACAAAAATATCTATGCCTAACAGTCAGTGAAAATATATAGTAGGAAATATGCAGAATTGAAGCAATAAACTAAGAATTACTCAAAACTGAGCAATCCTACAATGTTCAATTACATTCATTTTCATTTATTAAATTATTCAAACACTTGAATAATGAATCCCATGAACTATACTATGCTCTATATCCCTCTATGTAACATGAATAATAGATGTCTTAGAAAACCATATAAGCAATCAAGTATGTCTGAGTCCAATATTGTGATTTAACTTGGAAGACTCGTCACGACAACAATCAATCATTCATAAAAACCATATAGGAAAGCTCTCATGGTCTAACCCCTTTGGATTAATCATAGCCCTAAGTAAATACAAATGACCACCTGGGAAGCTCTCACGTTCAATACCCCTAGGTCCACATGGCATCAATAATTTATACACGACCTCCAGGTAGCTCCCACAGTCAATACAGCCTGGGTAAACGTAGTATAAATAATCATAAATGACCTATGGGTTGCTCTCACGGTCAATACCCCCTAGTTCAAAGTCTACACCAAGGCTCTCATGGTCCTGTGTAGACAAACATGGAAACCCCCACAGTTTTCTTGGTCCAAGGTTCTCACGGTCCAAGGAAGACCAGTATGCATACAACAATCATCAAAGGCTCTACATGCAATCCAAACTATCACATGACTCAACTTTAATCAAAACACATTATCGGCCTTAAAGTCTCTACATGAAATTCAAACTATTACATGGATCTACTTCAATCAAAGCCTAAAATTAGGCATCAGATGTAACCAATCTACTCCATCTTAAACAACTTAATGCATGGAAACATAGTATTACTCAAAGGAAACCTTGGAAAAATGACCAATAACTATAAAACAAGGGAACACACCCATGGGGTGTCCCATAAACAAGGGTATACAATCTTATGCATATTAAACAACCCTTAATCAAACAACAAAACCATAGAAGGTATTAAATGGGTTCAAAATCCAAAATACGCAATAGTCCAACATGGGTATTCAGCACTTTAAGCATATATAATCCAAAGACAATCGAAGAAATGAAAAAACCACTTACCTCATTGTTGTACATTGAACGCTCTTGAACTTTGGCCATTGAATCAACCTATAATTTCATAGATCTACAAAAAGGTTAAAAATGGTCAACCTTTAATAACTCAAGAGAGAGGAGAAAACTTGATGAGATGATATAGGGAAAGAGAGAACTCACCAGTGGGAATCCAATCCACCTGGTGGCGTCTCAATCAGATCTCGTATGGAGGAACGGGAGGAGCTCAAAGATCTTCAGTCATACATCACTCTCCTATACGAAACATGGGAAGAAGAAGTATGTTCTATATATGATATGAGACACTAGTCTGATTAATCAAATAAAAAAGAAAAGTACACAACATGTTCATTTAATGTACAAGTCATGTACTAAGATCAACTAGCCCTCGCTTTAGGCTATGCGCTAGGTCACCCACAAGACCATGTACTCAGTCATTACAATACTAGAACATGACTACCCACATCAACCAGGTACATTATGTGTACTCAATAATACATGATGTGTACTTAAGAAATTTCCCAATTCTCCGTTTTTCCTCAAAAACAACCTGAAATAAAGATCCATACCTGAAATTAAGATCTGATTTCTTACAATATTCTCCCATTAAAGGATTTTTTTCCCTGAATTTCCCTTCCAAGGGTGGTGAAGAATAAACGTCAAACAACTCTAGCCACTATGATTGAACGTCAGCCTCCCTCTCCCAAGTCTCACTATATACTCATCCATACTGCCATAGCACACATAACAAAAGAATAGACTGTCCACAAAGAACCTTTGTATTGCGATCCATAATCTGAATAGGGTTCTCCTTGAATGATGTATCCACCTCCAACTCAACTACCTCAGGTTGAAAAACATGAGATGAGTTTGAAATGTAGCGACATAACTAAGAATGATTAAAGACATCGTTCATAGCTCAATACCTTTGAGGTAACTGCAACCTATAATCAATTAGCATGACTCTCTCCGAAACCTCAAATGGCCCGACATATCTTGGTGAGAGCTTCCCATATCTCCTAATCCTCTTGTATACCAACCTCAGTGTGACACATGAGGAAATCTGATATCTAACCTCAAACTCCATAGGTCTTATCCACCGATTAGCATAATATTTCTTCTAGGAATTCGTAGTATCCATCCTCTTTCAAATCAACTCCACATGTTTAGTGGTCTCTTGGACAAGATGAGGTCCCAGCATAGCTGCCTCTCCTACCTCCATCCAATATAGGGGTGATTGGCATGGCCTACCATACAAAGCCTCATAAGGTTCCATTAGGATCGTCACCTAAAAAATGTTATTTTAGGAAAATTCCACTTGGGGTATTTGTCTCTACCAAGATCCCCTGAAATCCATGATTCATGCTCGAAGCATGACCTCCAAAACCTGAATCGGTCACTTAGAATAGCCATCTATATGGGGATGGTAAGTTGTACTCAGAATTACCGGTGTACCCAATCCCTCTATAGTCCATACCAAATACGAGAATTAAACTTGATGTCCCTATCTAAATTGACAGAGTGTAGAACCCCATGTTGACGTACACTCTATTAGATGTAAAACCTACCAATCTCATTAACACTGATGGTTTCCTTAACCAGCAAGAAAAGTTCAACCTTCATGAGCCTGTCGAGATCAACTCACATGGTATCATTACCACGATACCTCCAACATTTGAAAAACTCTAGAAAGTGCACCTATAAGAATTCCAGAGACACTACCAGTGTGTTTTCATTCAATTGGGAGAACCTAAACACAAATGAGTTCATAAATATAGCCTCACAATAAGGAATGTTCAAACCCAAAATGATATCAATAAAACCGGTCATGCAATATTTCCTCGAACGACATTTCATATTTTTTTAGCACACCAAATCTTAACTAGTAGGGTGTTCTAACTGGATCACTCAAATCATACTCAATGAAAAATAATGATAACGATTCAAACCATCACTGAATGACTTATCTTAGAAAGTTCTGGCTTAGAAGGTCGGTGTATTGCAATAGAAAAATAATGCCTTTCCCCAAGGCACCATGTGCTCACAATAAACCCATTAACCGAATCCTACATCTATCTCCCAGTGATGCTCCTATGTCACACCATCCCTTGATCGCCAAAAAGTTCACACCACAGCACCAACAAAAACTTAATTCTAGATCCATCCCACTAGAATTAATACCTCTTTAATAATTACATATATTACCAACTAAAAGTCTCAGATAACCTCAGATTAATCAACCTGGATTCTAAGGAACTCACCAAGGGGGTCCATACTCCCCGTAAAAGTGAGACTTTGGTGTGAATCCCAAAATTCCACATAAGAAAACTGACTAGACCTAGAACAGAATCCTCCTGGCAGTAACGTCAAGGAAGAGGTATGCATCAAGAGTCTATCAAAGGTTTTCTTACATGGAAACTCAAGTATCACTCAAGATTAACCAAACCTAGACTGAAACCATGCATCAATCGCACAACATGAAAAGATATAATGGACCAGTCCAACAAATTCCAACTATATCATGTCATATAATCGATGCTCTCTTAGAACACCAAGGGCGACGTCAAGATAGGGGTTATTCTTGCCTCTTAAGAAAGATAACACTAAGATGACATCATGGATTACTAGAAAAGGATTTTTGATCCTCTACCAGTCATCCCTCCTGAAATTAACTTGTATTTACTAGCCAACGCATTGTCATTCACCTAATCACGACAATGTTGTGCTGCTTAGAAAGCACCAATAAGAAACAAGACTCGCAAGTCTCAAAAGCATTGAACTAAAAATGACCAATTCTGAATGGTCCTTTATTGTTATCCTTTTACCTAGAAAGAATATATTTGAAACTGTACTGACATGGCGCTCCCTACCTAGGTGTGTCTTATAAATCAAGAAGGACTAGCCACTCTCAAAGGATCTAGTTCAGAAGAAACTTAAATGCACATGTGTTGTTCCATGAACCATGATCACCACATCACATCACATTTCATGAATCCGAAAAGATAAACTGACTGGCATGTCAAAACACCTGTGTCCCAGAAAGACCTCCCAAGTTTTGGGACGAAAAAAATTTGTATAACACTTAGGCCACTATACATTAGTGATAACCCAAGAACATACACTACAGCTCAAATCTCAATGATGTAACTAAACTCAAAGGCTCATTTAAATTTTTAACACTCAATAGGTATCGTGTATGTTGACATACACTACCCCGAGTTCAAAAGATTAGCGACACATTCACGGGTACTATGCATAGGTTGTCCACCCTATGCATACAAGTAACAAAAAGCTCAAAATCACATCATTTACACAGCCATTAACTCAAGTGATGATGTACCAAGTCATCAATCACTAAATAAAATGGATGATTACATGACCTCCTAATCGTTGATAATGCTTGAGGCATGTCTAACCTGAAGAACCAACTTATCCTTAAGATTTTTCCCACATCAAAAGTCGAGGAACAATGACCACCCATCCGAACAAGGATTTCATTTAAAACCAGATGTCCTACCTGGGACAATGAAACCTAGACCACACCAATTTCAAAAGATCTTAGTGCAAAATAAGAAA
Source organism: Viscum album (assembly GCA_963277665.1). NCBI lineage: Eukaryota > Viridiplantae > Streptophyta > Magnoliopsida > Santalales > Viscaceae > Viscum > Viscum album. The sequence continues at coordinate 619,971,985 of OY728127.1, read as the reverse complement.
ACTATCTCTAAGATTGCTACCTACTATGGACTATCTTCTTACAAAGCATAAACGTCAACTTCTATTACTAGGTTACGCAAAATAGGTTCACTGGGATCAAAAGACCCTAGAAAACTACTTTATCTCATCATATCAAATTTAAACAGGCAAGTCTCACCAAATTTCCTTTAAAACATTTAATAACTCTAAAATTCTTTCACAAAAATAATGTTTCCAAGTAAGGTCCTTTTTAATAACAAATTCAACCTACAAGGATCCAGTTAATCCAACCTGGGTCCTCAAAAAGGGATCCTAAAAGCAGTTGTTTAACCACCCAATGAATGAACACATAAGCAGTTCATTATATTAAAACCCCCTTCCAAAGAATGTTAGAAGAGGTAAACCACAAGATATATTTGAAAGATAAACCACAAGGTCATCCCATGATAGGGATCCCCGTAATAGTAAATAGACAAGGGACCCTACTAGAGACTCCCTAGAAGAAACAAGTCTCAGGGACTCACAATCCATAAGGCACATCTCATATGGGAAACATCTTCAAAAGAAAAAATCCATGAGAGATGTCTCATTTCTCATCTCAGATCAAAGGTCTCAACTAGGTTGGTCCAAACACCCAACTGATCAGTTACACATTGTTCTCACTCTTAGGAGATAGCTACAAACTGTAACTAGAGAAAGAAACTCTCCATTTAGAAAAGAAACCCCAAAATCCTAATAGGAGTCCCCATAATGCTCAACGGTACCACCATCATGATCTACATGGAAAAATACTCAGAAAGGACTACTCATGGTCACAAACTGAACTCAGGGAATAAAATAGTAATAGACCCTCAAAGGGTACAAAAGTTGACTACATTGTGTGTAGCATTCATACATGTCAGGTACACTCATGCTCTTACATAGGCATGTACCCCTACCTACCTAGGTGTGTACATATCATAGGTACACAACGTACCATTCCCGAACATAGTGTGTACTCAAGTTCCCCCTCCTAGCCATATCCTTCTACACGGACAGACTAACATGAGTTCTATCCACAGAAAACTACATAGGGTGTACTTAACAAGACTCAATCAACTCAGGATTTTTTTGACACTGTTTCTCTCCCTTTTTACCACTACATGGAATGTTTACCCAAGATATGATGTGTAATAATTTTGTTATAACCACACATTTCTTTGGTCACATGGTTGGATACATGATTAATAACTACATGGTGTTCATAAACAAGACACGACATGTACAACCTAATTTTCATCCACCCATATCATTGGTCACATGGCTGGATACACAGTTCTTACAACACGACGTGTAGAATCTAGACAAGGTGTGTGCTACCAAAACTTTTCCAATTCAATGTCTCCACTCACACTATCAGTCACACGGTTAAAGACTACATAGTGTTTATATATAGTACATGGAATGCACTTAAGAAAATTTGTTTCTTAACACTACATAGCGTGTTGTCTGTGTTTCGGGATAGTAAGCCTCTGATACTTCTCCATAACCCTTAAAAACTTATAATTTTGTCCGAGGAATGAAAACGTCTAATCATTGAGAGCCCATACTCCCACGAATCAATGTTTGGAATCCATATTCTAATCATAACTTGAAAAAATACAATTAAATTTCAAACATGATCCACAAAATTTTGATCCGAGAGGGACCATAACACCTCAAGGACCAAATTTTTGCGTCCATCCAAATGAAATTTTACAATTTCTATTACCCTATCACAATAGTTCATATTCTATCAAGGAATATATCCAAACATCATGCATATCTAGCACAACAACAATCATAAAATCATGAAATAATTAATGCACCCTAAATGGAATGAAAAAATACATGAAATGTGATTTATATCAAGTGCCTAAATGATTCATTAGATGGAATTCCCACATCTCATCGGGTTTCAACAAAAATATAACCTCAATAATATCAATGATAATAACACAAAAAAAGTGAATCCCCCAACACTGAAATCAAATCAACTGGGATAATTGAAAAACTAGAAAAATTGTAATAATCGAGGTAAATTGGATTTTCTCTATACACGAGTTAGTTATTCTGAGAATTTTTTTTACCAACTACTCATTCCTTAATATCCATATCTATAGGCTCTAAACACTTATTCAAATAAGATAATAACCTGCCTCTGTTACCACATTGTAACTTCCCTGTTCTAGGTGCCACCCAAAGGTTCCCCAGACTCAGTTGGTCACATAACCTTAAGCACATTTCCCCAAATGCCAAAGGCTTCCAAATAGTAGTGAGAGACATGGTAATACATTGGGGAAACAATTCCCTACTTGTCATAGTATACATATTGAAATTAGAATGATAAAAAAAAGCGGAAACATTAATACCATATAACAAAAGTAAACAACAGAAGACTACGAGTAAATAAACAACTACAGCACATATATAAATGATGCATGTCACATATGTCTAGGAAAGCATCCAAAAAGGTCACAATTCTATACATGAACTACTAAAACCAAAGTACAAAAAATAGTAAACTCCAACAGCATCACATGCTTTATCTTTATCCCATGCTCTCTAGATCCAATCAACAATCAGGTACATGATGTAGAAGGGTGATTTCCCTTATCTATACATGCTACCATATAATCTATTTGGGTCCAAAATCCTGACCCAGAGAGGGTGTGAGATGAATCCCAGTAGGCAGCCACAAAAATATATGTGCCTAATAGTCAGTGAATATATATAACAGGAAATATGCAGAAATGAAGCAGTAAACTAGGAAGTACTCATAAGTAAACAATCCTACAGTTTTCAGTTACATTAATTTTCATTTATTAAATTATTCAAAACCTTGAATAATGAATCTCGGGATGTAACCTAAGATTGGTATCCCTCTGTGTAATAGTAATAACAGACATCTCAAAAGGCCATCTAAGCAACCAAGTAAAACCGATTCCAAGATTGTGTTTTGGATTGGCAGACAAGTCATGACAACAATCAATCATTCATAACAACCCTCTGGGAAATACCTCATGGTCTAACCCCATTGGTTTAAGCGTGGCACTAAGAAAATACAAACAACCACCTAGGCAGCTCTCACGGTGAATAACCTTGGGTGAACATGGAATCAATAATTTATGCACAACCTATGGGTATCTATCACAGTCAATACCCTTGGGTCCACATGGCATCAATAATTTATAGACGACCTACAAGTACCTCCCATGGTAAATACCCCCTGGGTTAACGTAGTATAAATAATAAAAAATGTCCTCCAGGGAGCTCTCACAGTCAATACCCTCACAATCAAAGTCTAAACCAAGGCTCTCATGGTCCTATGTATATAAAAATGGAAACCCCCAAAGGTTTCCTTGTCCAAAGCTCTCACAGCCCATGGAAGATCATCCTGCATACACCAATCATCAAAGGATCTACATTAAATCCAAACAATCACATGGATCAACATTAATCAAAAAAAATATCGGTATTAAAGGATCTATATAAAATTCATACTATTATATGGATCAAATTTAATCAAATCATAGAAATGGAAAACACATGCAACCAATAAAATCTATCCTAAACAACTCAAGTCATGGAAACATGGAATGCCTCATACGAGACCTAGGCCAAATGGACAATAACTATCAAACAAGGGAACTCACCCATGGGGTGTCCCTTAAACAAGGGTATAAAATCATATTCATAGGAAAAAAACCTTACTCAAACAACCAAACCATAGTAGATATTAAATAAGGTCAAAATATAAAATACATAATACCCCAGTGTGGTTATTTAGAACATTAAGCATATATAATCAAAATAAAATATAAGAAAGGCACAAACCACCTACCTCAAAGTTTTACGATGATCACTCTTGAATGTCAGCCATTGAATTGGCCTAGAACAACGTAGATCTAAAAAAAATTAAAAAATTTCAACATTGAATAACTCAAGAGAGATAAGAAAATAGGAAGAGAGGCTCTAAGGAAAGATAGAACTTGCTAGTGGGAATCAAATTTACCTAGAAGTGTATCAATTAGAGATCAGATGGAGGAACGGGAGGAGCTCTAAGATATTCGGTTGTACGTCCCTCTCCAATAAGAGATATGGGAAGAATAAGTCCATTATAGAGATGATACATGACCCTAGTCATATTAATCTAATAAAAATAAAATTATCAGACTTGTTCATTTAATATACACATCATGTACTAGCCTCAACAGTCCCCCCGATTTAGGTGGTCTTCCAGGTCACCCACATGGCCATGTACTCAGCTGTTACGCGACCAGCACACAGATACTTGTGTAAACCATGTACACGATGTGTACTCAAGAGTACACATCGTCTACTTATAAAATATCCAAATTCATCCTTTTTCCTCAAAAACAATGTGAAATAAAGATCTATACCTGAAATGATGATCTGTGTACTTACAAGTAGTTCGTTCTAATGGTACCATTTAGTGGAAAGAGTATCGAGGACCTCACTTCCATGTTGTGACCCACATGGTTTAAAGAGTTCCACCTTTATTATAAGGAGGTAGGGTTGTTTTGTTTTCTTGAACCTTAGTACTGGTGCCCTAGTGGGTACAACTCTCTATGTGGTTGTCCATGTATGAACTTCCCTATTTATCTATTTTGATTTTGTTTCAGTTGGGCACATCTAAATATAGTAAGGCCTATGGAAGTGGTGAACTATGTAGTGTATTTTGGTTGGTTTTTAATTCCATTAATTGGGTCCCTTATAGTGAGAGTGTTGGTGTTTGGGAAGTTCTCAAGTAGACTAATGTCGGGCTCCCATGTTGGCATGTGTATGTTAGGCAGATAGTGTGGTTCTAATGGTGGGGAAACCCACCATGGGTCTTGCTAGAATTCATTTTGATTGAAATGGTGTTAGTATATCCCTTATGGTGGGGAGTCCATTTGGTCCTCCCCCTATTGGTGCCCTGGTTCTATCACAGAGATTAACTTGTTTCTTATAGTGGGGACTCCACTTGGGCCTCCATGTGAAAATTATTTGATTTCATTCTTGGTGATTAGTTTGGTGGTGGGTAGTCTCATTTGAAGCCATCTAAAACTCAATATCATCTCGATATTAAATGATGGGATTAGAGCACACCCAATAGTTTTGTTAAATTAAGAGTAGGGTAGAATTCCTTGTGATGTGGTTGATCTTGTTTGTTGTTTCAAGAGAGTGGTGTGGGTTTTGTTATGTGTTTTCTAGAGTGGTTTGGATCAAGAGTTTGGATTGTATGTTGTGAAAGCTATCTATTCTTTTATTGATCAATTGAAGATGTTTTAACTCTTGGGAGAAGGTGGCTCATAGAAGGAAGTATTTTTTAGCCTCGTGAGTTTGACTTGTAAACCTCTTTTCTTTCTGGTAGTTTTCATGTCATCTTTTCATTTGTCATTAATTAGGGAATCACCTTGTGTTGCAATGGAATACTAGTTATTTCTTTTGAATCAAACTTGGGATGGATTTTTGGAGGCAAAAATTGTTTTGGTGGGGAGATTTTTCACACACAGACTTTTGAAATAATTTTATTTTATAATCTTATCTAAAAATGAAATATTTTGTTAAGGTGCAGGCCGATCCTAATTGAACTTTTATGTATTTTTAGATAAATTAATGTTTAGGATTGATGGTTTCTAGCACATAGGCATGGCAAGGTTGAAGTTGTGCGTCTTCACAAAATCACTGTGTGCGCTCTAGTTGCATGTTTAACTAATTAATTAATAAAATGAATGATAAAATGGAAATGAAATGTAATTAGAAAAAATGATTTTATTACTATTTTAATGATAAAAATAATGTTATTATTATTTTATTATCTTATTATTACTATATTGGTCAATATTTTATTATTTTATTATTACAATTTTTTTTAATTTAGGCTTGTTAGGTTTTATTTCCTTTAATTTTTTTCTTGTTATTTTTTCCTATCCTTTTCCTCCCCCTCATCTCTTGGCATCATGCTACACTAACACTTCCCCCATATAGTTTGCACTCCCTGGTCATGTGCCCTCCCCCCTCACCTCATGTTTAGCACCCCCCCCTCCAATTATCCTTTGGATACCTTCAAACTGGCATGATGCTCTTTATCTGGCTACTTCATACTACCTTCTCCTTTCACAGAACACTCCCCCCCTTCACGACCAGAACCTTCAACAACCCATAGCATGAGGCTTCCCTCTGTTGACCCCCCTTTAGCGAACATCTCCCTTCCGGTGGCCTCTTCTTTGCGTGATTTTCTTGAGTGAGCTACATTCTAATTTTTGAAGGGTTTATTCTTAGGGTTTCATGATATTTAGGGTTCTGTTTTTATTTTTTTGGTTCAATTTCTTAAATTAAGGTATAATATTGTTTTATTACATTTCATTTTACATGCATTTGAAGTTTTGCACCAACATTTGGTGTTTTTGATATCAAATTTAGGTTGTTCCATGTATAAATATTACTTAATGAATCATTTTTCTTATTTAATTATTTTATAAGGTTCTGTAGTTAGTTTTTTGTCAAAACTTGGTTATTGAGGAAGTTAATATTCATTTGATTTATTTTTGTAGAATGTTTTATGATATGGTATTTGTCTTTAGTAAAAACCCATCTTGAGTCATGTTTTATTATATTATTAATTATGAAATTATTTTATTCAACTGTTCAAGTGGTGAAAATTGTGTTTTGATGTGGTGTGGGTGAGTGTTTGGTCAAAAAAGAATATTTGAGTGGGTTTTTTTGTTTTAAGCCATGTGATGTTTTTTGAAATTGTTTTATAATTTCTCTTAGTGGTTTATTTAATTATGAAAATAGTTTTTTAAATGTAAAAATGGTTTATTTTATTATGAAAGTTGTGAGAATAATGTTTAAAAAATTGTGAAAGTAGTTTTGAATAGAATTGATAAGAAATTAATTTTAAAAATAGAATTTACATGGAAAAAATTTGACTAATCTTGGTGAAATCCCTAGGGGTTTTCTCATGAAATTTTTTAATAATTATTTCAATCATTTATTCAATTTATTTTGTTTTATGAATCATGGTTGGAAAGATATTTGGTGTGTGTTTGGGTTTAAATAGTGTTTTGGTGTAATTTTTTTTTGGGACTAATTTTGAAGTGTTTCATAAATTTTTTTATTGATTTATTAAATTATATTTGTAGTGTGTTGTCCTTGTTTTGTGATTTCAAGCCACCGGGTCTAAGGTGACTTTCCTGCATGTGCATAGTTAAATATATATATATATATATATATATATATATATATATATATATATATATTTGTGTGTGTGGGGGGGGGGGGGGGGTTCCCCCATTACATTTATATTCATCCATGGAAGTGAATATATATGTATGGGTCTAGGTGTACCCATGTGTACATATGAAAATTCATACGTAGGTGAGTGGTGACTAGTATATGCATATAAGCATATATTTAAGGATCCCCTTACACATGTTTAAGGCCATGTGGGTTTATACACATGGGATATAATTCCTTATATATATGTGAAAGTTCATATGCTTAGTTGGGGAGAAAAAACTTCTAGTTTGAAAGCGCTAAGAGCCAAATACCATTTTGGTTCCACCCTGAGGAAGGTTCCCTTTTCCTTGATCTTTAATTAGAATTTCTATTATTTCTTTGTGTTCTTTAAATGTGTGTCTTATGGTTTTATATGAAATCCGCATGCTATATATATTTGTGTGTGTGTGTGCATAAATTTTCATGGTTATTGAAAGCGGTCTCCTAAATGTTTTGAATGTGAAATGGGTATTTACAAAGACGTGTGGCCTTTCGGTCGATTTTTTTATAAAACTGTATTACCATTCTTGATTTTCCAAATAGTTACAAAGTGATTTAAAAAGTATTTTTTGGTTTTAACATGAAATAAAATGGTGGTTTGATATTATTAAAAAGTATTAATTCGTTATAATCTTAGTTTTAATCTTGTTTTTATATATATATTACCTTGGTTTTTTAGTATAACTTTAAATTGGTTTTGGAAACATAATATTTTTGGTTGATTATGTCTTCTAAAATTAAAAAAAAAAATTATATAATTAATCTTGTTTGGCAGTTTTAGACTGGTTTGTGGAAGTGTAAAATCCATGTTGAATCATTCACCCTATTTTGAGAAATGTGATGTAGGTGTTAATATTTGATTTGTGATATGTACCTAGCATTGAGGATTATATATTATTGTGTGATGTAAAAGAGGGGAATGCGCTTAAGGATGGAGAATGATGGTGAGAGATTTAATGGGTTTTGGATAAATAAAGTGTTGTGTTTGTATGTGTTTTATTGATAAAACCTCACCACCATTGAAATAGAGAACATGGGAAGCCATCGGAACAAAGTTGGGAAGACAAGGACTAGTATACTAGATGATTCTGAAATGGTTCATCCTGGTTTTGTCTAGAAAGGTTGAAAATACCCCACTAACTAAACATTTTTTATGATTAGAGATCACTAGTCCATTTTTGTGTCACCTCTTATTGGCTCATGCATGATAATGCTGATGGTTGTGGTTGTTATATCATGTTTCACTAAGGTACGAGGATCCTAAGTCCCAAACTAACACTAGCTTCTTAGGGATTTCCCTGGTGCTTGTGATATAATTTTCAATTCAGTTGTTTCATTCTTGTTCCCTATTTTATGAAAACAATAATTTTTAATCTAAATTGGTCTCCTTTCTTATTGAAATTTCAATGCATGCTTGGAACCTATTTTGGAAAACAAAGTGAAGGAGAAAATATTTTCTTGAAATTGAAAACTTATTACATGAATTTGAAAAGAATTAAAAAAAATATTATTTTATTATGTATTATTTTAAAAATAGCATGTTTTGGGTTTCTTTTAATATGTATGGGAATATGGCGTTGTTTATCCTTGGATTTACTACTGAGTATGTTGGTGCTCATGCATACTCCATCTTTTCAATTTCATGTTTTTTAAGTTTTGGATTGATCTTGGAGTGAGTGTGGTTTTTTATTTTATGGTGACCCAGAAGATTACTTGGAGGTATTTTTTTCTAGAAATATTTTTTTATTTTCCACTTCTAGTATTTATCTATTTTCTTAGTTTAAATTTATTGATTAATTTATTTACTTGTCTTTTGTTTATCGGGTAAATCATTCCCAAATGTTTATTTGATACCCGAGCACTAGTACCAGCCCATGGAGATTGGGAACACCCCTCAAGCCTTACTGCGGATAGGGTCGAGTGCATGGTTAGATAGTGACCCGTATTTATTCGTGACACCACACACAAGAAATAGTGGTGAGTGATAAATATCTCGCAGAAATAAAAGTGAGTTGAGAAAACCCATACCTTATGTATGAATGTGTTCTACACTTGAGCATAAGGTCATGAAATATGAAATAAAAACCATTAATAATTTAATTAATATCCTATTAGACTTTTATATAATTTATTATATTTTTATGAAGTTCATTTATTTCCTTTGAAAATTTATAACATTGAATTTTGTCATTCTGGAGTGTTTATTTCTCGATATTAATGATCAGTTCACTAGATTTTAAGAATGGAAGATCATGTGGAATGGATATAATTACCTTGAATTGAATTTGAAGATTATTAATGAACATTTGGAAGTCTAAATTTTTATATATATCATTTGTTTATATTCTATGAGGATTAATTATTAGATAAAACATTAATGACCATCATTTAGATTATTTTGGTTGTATTTCAATTATTATGAACTAGTTTTGTCACATGTATTAATATTATGTATATGTACTAGTTCCAAAACATTAAAGCGGTTATAATAAATATATTATAGTTTTTTTCAACCATAAAAATGGTTTTATGATTAGAATTTATTGATAAATTTAATAAAAAGGTTCTTCCTCCACAAAGGTTATAAATCAGCACCTCCCAGATGAGGATTTCATTTTTAAAATAAAAGTGTGAATGCAAGGATATTGATTATGAATGTTCCATTAACATTATATAATTGCAGTATATAGATGATAGTAGATTTATCAAGATATTTTGGATATAATATGCAAGGTAAAGATACTAAAATTAATCAAATTGAAGATGAAAATAAAAGAAGAAGGAAGAGGGTTTATATCATCAAATATCCTCCTTAAGATCCTACTTAAGGGAAGGGGTTTTGGTATTTTGGTAAGAAAAAGAGCTCATAGATGTGGGGAGAGACTAGGTAAGATTATTTGGGATGAACTTTGAGAATATTCAGAGCTTAGAGGATAGAGGAGAAGAGGGAGTGATGGTTAGTTTTTATAGTTGAGGAGAGGAGTGATTTTTTAATATCTTATTCATTATATTATTATTTTTCTCAAGAAAATCAATAGTGTTTGATTATTGAGACTAAAAATAGTAATAAATGAATGCGAGTTTGAGCTAATGGTTTTTTAAATCATCCATGATTCATGGTATTGTTTATTTATCCTATAATGTATTTATACCACAAGTTACAGTATTTTACTATTCACCAAAAATTCATGTATTTTAGAAAAATCCCAAAAAATCACCCTTACCATTTTTTGATGTGTAGAATCAGAAAATGTAATCCATTTTGTAAATATAATTTTATAAATTTGAGAAATTAAATTTTTAATTTAAATCATCCTTTACTCAAAAAAGTATAGTTTTTAAAATTAAAACTGATTTTATAACAACCTGAAAATTTAACTAAGCTCTTATTAAGATTTCATAAAATCATATGACAAGAAAATATTGATTTAGGAATACTTTTAATGAAAATTAATTTTCTTTTAAATTAATTTATTGATTATAAAATTGTAATTAATTATATATTACTCACAAAAATACCAACACTTAATTATTAATTTTTAAAATAATCTATATCATTTACAAGGTGCCTAAATTTTATTTATAGTTTCATGGGTGAGATTAACTTTCATAAGGGTCATATTACTATTCATAAGGGAACATTACTATTCCAAAGGGTAGCATCACTATTCATAAGGGTAAGTTACCCGTCACCAAGAATTAAGTTGATCATATTAGACTCAAAATATGTTACTGAACACAACCGTATATGTCTACTTTTCAAAATTAAATTCACAAAGGTGGAAAAATTAAGTTGAATGGATAGTTTATAACAATATATCTTGCATAATAATAATAATGTGTTGTTTCATTGAGACTCGGTGTTATGTGCATATAATATATCTAATGAATTATTATTATTTATGAAGAAACATACCATAAAATATTAGGGTGTCGTGTTAATAGTGAATATATTCGTAACATGATTTAGTATTTATCAAAATAATTATAATAGTCAATATATATTATTCATAAAATATTTAATTAAATAATATTTTGTTAAAAATAATTTTGTAATGAATATAATAAAACACATATATTCATATTAAAATATTATTTCGCAAAAAATATTACTATAAAATAGTATTTGTTTTTGAACATTAATTTAAAATTAATTTGAAAGTTATAAATTTGAAATATAATTATTTATAAGTATTATTATTAATTAAAAAACTTAATTTTAAATTATTTATTTTCATAAATTAATTTATTTAAAATTATACAACAAATTAATGGGGAGTTACATTATTCCCCCCTTAATAGAATTTTTTCCTCCTATTTATTTCATTAGACAGAAAAGAATTCTGAATTTCGGTCATCGAAATTAAGAAACACAAAGATCGTTAAACTTATAAACTCTATAGTTATGAAGAAAACATCTAATATCCAAATCTCTCTAGACCATTCTCTATAATCTTAAACATGGTTTCAATTTAGCTGTAAATCTTTTATAATGCTTTGTAAGTAAAATGTGGAGTATCCTAAGAATATCCCCCAGGAGTGCCAAACCAAGTGCGTAGTAAGGATTGTTTTCATGTACTAGGTTACCCCGACATAGGCTTGGGTCACCTTGTTGGATTTATTTCCCATAGGTACACCTATGACAAATCCATGTCCACTTATAGTATCTAGATAATAATTTATTTTTAAGAAGACCCACATAATATCTACCTAACCAAAATTTAGGGATGTTATTTAATTATTATCCCCAAATTCTATCTTAGGGTTATGTTCCTTAAACTATGTTTTCTAAATCTAGTTCTCAAGGTTTCTACTAAAATTTCTCTAATACCAACTATAACACACTGACTCCAAAATCCAAGAGTCGATACATTATTTTATTACAGTTGTATGATTACAAGGAATCAAATCTTGAATGAACAGATAGTTTAGTAGTTTTGGAAAACTAGATACATACATACATTCAAAATTAGAACTTAAAAGAAAAAAAATGTATCGTTTCTATTGGAAACATCCTTAACTCTTTGATTATCCTAGAAAGTCATTCATAATAATTATCTAAGCAACCTGGGGGAAATAAAAATAAGAAAGGGGGGATATTAGATGCTCGGTAAGGGTATGTAAAATAATGGAAGATTTAATAAACATAAACATTCGGCATAGTGAAAAACTAAAAACACATGCCTATAAAAATAAACATAAAAATAATATGGATACAATAAGAGATAAATAAATAATGCCATAATAAAACATAATCATGGGTATTATACTAGTCTAATAACAACATGAAATAACAATTACTATCTTTATAATGACGGATTGTGTAATGATGGATATATAAAACATTCCTTCAAGGATTAATGCAATGAATCTATCAACGATTCATGCTAGAATCTATTATTTTCATATCTACATTCCGAGAATCTATTATTGTCATGTCTCCATGCCAAGAATCTATTAAATGGAGAAGGCCTCGGCCAAAACCATATCTAGTTTGTCTCAAGAGACCTACTGATGTGTCGAGGGGATATACAAGGCCATGGCCATCACATACAATGTCTAATACATTCCTAATATGAAAATTGTGATACATAAAAAACATATACATTCATATTGAAACTAACATATGAAATGTAAATCACTTTCCCCAATTATTGAACATAACACTAACCATTCAAAGTAATACAGTGAATGGTTTCAAAAAATCACATACATAGTCCAACTAGTCATAAAACATTAAAAAAACTTTTAGATTATATAACAAAATATTTATCATAATTAAACATATTAATCAACAAGAGTTTTGAAATAGATGAAAATACTCTTATAAAATCATCATGTAATTCTTCATAGAAATACTCTTTTTCTTTAAAAAGAAGAGTTAATTTGGAAAATCATTGTATAAAACTAAAATTAAATTAATATAGTTTTTTCATCCTAAAGTCATTAATTTTAGAAAAAATTAATGAGGACTGAAAATAAATTATATATTGAATTTGAAAATATGTAAGAATTCGAGAAGTTCTTTTGAAATGGTCTTGTTTATTAGAAATATTTTTTGAAAAATAATTTCAAAAAATTTAACTTCCATTAAATAAAGAATGATTCTAATTGGTACGCATATATAAAACATTCACACAGAATTTTTAATTTGTACATTAAAATAAATAATAATTTCATTATGGTAATTATATAATCAGTGTAACCTGCATGAAAATGGAGGTTCGCCTAGAAATACCTTACCAATTTCTAATCAATCAAATAATATTCCCCAAAATTAATAATAATAAATTGATACATTCAATACCATAAAGATAAATACATTCACGATATGGTACATAAATGGGTAGTATACAGACACTGTGCACATGAGATAGTGGCGAGTATGGAATATCTCATGGTAATGTAAGTGAGTTGAGAAAACCCTTAACCCAGGTCTGAATGTGTTCTGTACTAGACCTTAAGATCTGGAAATATGAAATTAAACCCATTAATAATTTAATTCAAATCCTATTAAACATTTATATAATTTATTATAATTTTATTAATTTTATTTATGGACTTTTGATATGTTTTAAGATTGAATTTCGTTGTTCTAGGGTGTTCGTTTCCTGATATTAATGATCGGTTCGTTTGATTATATGTATGGAAGTTTATGTGGAATGGATATAATTTTCCAAAATTGAATTTATATATTACTAATGAACATGAATAATTGTAAATGGTAATATATATCATTTTTTTACATGGTTTGAGAATGATTTATTGGATAGAATATTAATGAGAATCATTTATACCATTTTGGTTGTATTTCGATTATTACGAACTAGTTTTGTCGTATGAATTAATAATTTGTATATGTACTAATTACAGAACATTAAATAGGTTATAATAAATATATTATAGTTTTTTTCAATAATATTTTTTTTAATGACCAGAACTGATGTAAAAATTAAAGATTGAATGTTCTTCATCCCTGAAGGTTGTAAATCGGCACGTCCCAGATGATGATTTCCTTTTTTAAATAAAAGTGTGTGTGTGTGTGTGTGTGGATATTGATTATGAATATTACATTAACATGATATAAATCTAGTATACATATTATACGAGAATTATCATGATCATTTAGTAAGTGGAGGAGAGGAGAATATAAGAAGATAAAACATATTGAAAATGAAAATAAAAGAAAATGGAAGAGGGTTTACCTCATGAAATATCCCCAACAGAAACCTCCTTAAGGGAAGGGGTTTTGGTGTTTTGGAAATATCCAAAGCTCCTAGATGTGGGGAGATACTAGGTAATAGTATTTGGGAAAATCATTAATAATATTAAAGGATTAGAAGAGTCAGAGGAAGAGGGAGTTAGGGGTGGTTTTTATATAGGCGGATAGGAGTTATTTTTGAAAACCTTTTTCATTATTTTTTTATTTTCTTCAAGACAAGAAATAGTGTTTGATTACTATGACCAAAAATGGTAATTAGTTCAGGTGAGTTCAAAATAATGGTTTCTTACATCTGACATCATGTAAGGAATATTTTTTTTATCTTATAATATATTTATACCATAAATTACTATTTTTTACTATTTACCAAAAATTCAAGTATTTCGGAAAAATACAAAAAATTAACCATACCAATTTTTCAACATGTAGAATAAAAATATGTACTCCACTTTATGAAAATAAAATTTTTACTATGAGAATCTAAATTTTCAATTAAAATTTTCATTTACTCAAAAAAAATACTCTTTTTAAATATAAAACTGATTTTATAACAGCCTAAAAAATTAACTAAGGCCTTATTAAATTATCCTAAAATAATCTTACAATAAAATATTTATTTAGGAATAAATTTTCTGAAAATTAGTTTTCTTTTAAATAAATTAATTAACTATCTAATTGTAATTAATTATTTATCACTGACAAAAATACCAACACTTAATTATTAATTTCTCAAATATTCTATTTCATTTACAAGGTTCCTAAATTCTATATATACTGTCATGGGTGAGGTTTTTATTCATAAGGGTACATTAATATTCATAAGGTCAATTTTACTATTCATAAGTGTATATTACTATTCCCTAAAAATTAAGATGATCCTATCAGACTCTAAATATCTTACTGAATGAAACTGTGTATGTTTATTTTTCAAAATTCAATTCACAGAGATGGAAAAATTATGTTTAATGGAAAGGTTATAACTATTTAGCTTAGATAATAATAACAAAGTTTTTTTCGTAGAGACACATTGTTGTGTGCATATGAGCTACCTAATGAATTTAAATTCTTTATGAAGAAACATACATAAAATCATGGGTGGGAGGTTAGGAGTGAATATATTCATAATATGATTTAGTATTTATCAAAATAATTAAAATAGTCAATATATATATTGTTCTTAAAATATTTAATTAAATAATATTTTGATCAAGAAATTTGTAATAATAATAATAATAAAATACATATATTCATATTAAAATATTTTTTACAATAAATAATACAGTAAAATAGTATTATATTTTAGAACATTAATTTTAAATATATAAATTTTAAATATAATTATTTATAAGTTATATTATTAATTAAAACTCTTAATTTTAAATTATTATTATTTAAAAATTAATTTATTTAAAATTATAAAACCAATTACTGGGGTGTTACACTATTCCCCCCTCAATAAAATTGCATTCATGCAATTCATTCATCAGACTAAAAAGAATTATGATTTTCTGTCATTTGAATTAAGAAACACTAAGACTGTTATCCTTCTATACTCTACAGTTTAGATGAAAACATATAATCTCCAAATTTTCCTAGCCCATTTCTCTATAATCATAAACATGGTTACTATTTACCTTTAAGTCATTCGGAATGGGTTTTAAGGAAAATGTGGATTATCCTAAGAATATTCCCCGGGATTTTCAAACCAGATGCGTAGTAAGGCCCATTGTTGTGTACCAGGTTACCCTAAGTTAGGACCAAAACACCTTGTCAGAGTTGTTACTCCTAGTTATGTATGTTCTAGAGCCATGTCTATTTACAGTATTCAAATAGGGATTTATTTCTAGGAAGACCCACATAATATCTTCCTTACCAAAATTCATGGATGTTATTCTATGCTTATCATAAAAGTCTATATTAGGGTTATGCTCCCAAAAATATGTTTTCTAAATCTAGTTCTTGAGTTTTCTACTAAACTTCCTTGGATATCAACTATAACACCCTGACCTAAGAATCCTAGATCCAGTGAATTATATTATTACAATAGTATGATTACAAGGAATAAAATCCCAAAGAAACGGATAGTTTAGTAGTTTTGGAAAACTCGATACATACATAAGTTCATCATTGCAACTTGGAAGGAAAATCACCATATAATTTCCCTTGAAAACATCCATAACTCCTAGATTATCCCTTCAAGTCATTCAAAATATTCATCTTCGCAACCTAGGGGAAATGAAACATAATAAAGGCGTGAGATCAAATGCTCGGTAAGGGTAAGTAATACAAAGAAACATATCATAATCATAAACATTAGGCATGGGTAATAACTAAAAACACATTCCTTTAAAATTAAACATGACCATAATATGGCAGGAATAAGAGTTGAATAAATAATGTCATTATAAAACATAATCATGGGTATTCTACTAGTAGAATGACCACATGAACTATAAATTACAAGATTAATAATGAGGGAATGCATAATGATGGATATATAAAACATATATTCAAGGCATAATGATAAGAATATATCAAGGGTTCATGCCAAAATCTATTATTTTCATGTCTACATGCCAAAAATCTATTATTGTAAACTCTTTATGCCAAGAATCTATTAAATGGGTAAGGCCTTAGCCAAAAACATATCTAGTTTGTCTCTAGAGACCTACCAATGCATCGAGTGGCTATAGCAGGTCATTCCCATCACATAAAAATACCAATACATTTCACATATGAAAAGTTCGATACATAAACAACATATAAATTCACATTGAAACTAACTTACGAAATGTAAATCACTTTCCCTAATCATTAAATGTAACACAATCCATTAGAAGTTATATGGTGAATGGTTTTAAAATAGCACATACATAGTCAAAATAATCATAAACCCTTAAATAAAACATGGGAGATGATATGATAAAATATGTATCCCAATTAATCATATGAATCAACAGGAGTGTTGACATAGATGAAAATTCTCTTATATAGTCACTGTTTAATTCTTTATAGAAATACTCATTTTCCTTAAAAAGAATAGTTATTTTGGAAAAATATTTATAAAAATGAGAAGTGAATTAAAGTAGTTTTTTAATAAATAAATCAGTGATTTTATAAAAATAATGGTTTCCTAAAATAAATAATTGAGTGCATTGGAAAATAGTTAAGAATTCGTGAAGTTCCTTTGAAAGGGGCTTGTTTATTGGGAAGAATTTTTGAATGAACCTTTTAAAACATGTAACTAACCATTATATAAAGAAGGATTATGATTGGTAAACATATATATAAGATGAAAAGAGAATTTTTTAGTAGTATATTATAATAAATAATAATTTTATTGAGGTATGTAGAGAATAAGAATAACCTGAATAAAAATGGATGTTCGGGTAAAAATCCCTTACCACATTGTAATCAATTGAATCATATACCCCAAAATGAATAATAATAAAATTATACTTTAAATACCATGAAAATAAAGAGATTCATGATATGATACAAAAATGGGTTGTATACAGACACCACATAGAAGAAATTGTCGTGAGTAGGACATATCTCACAGAAATGAATGTGAGTTGAGAAAACCCTTACCTTATGTCTGATTGTGTTATGCACTTGAACTTAAGGTCTTGGAATATGAAATTAGACCCATTAATAATTGTATTTAGAACCCATTATACATTTATATAATTTATTATAATTTTATTAAGTTCATTTATATCATTTTGGTAAGTTATAATATTGAATTGTTTTCATTCTGGAGTGTTCGTTTCTAGATATTCATGATCGGTTCGCTTGATTATAAGTATGGAAATTCATGTGGAATGGATATAATTATATAGAATTGAATTTATATATTGTTAATGAACATATTTAAGTGTAAATTGTTATATATATATATATATAAATTTTTTACAAGGAATGAAGATACATTATTATATAAAACACAAATGACAATCGTTTAGATTATTTTTGTAGTATTTCAATTATTACGAACTAGGTTTGTCATATGAATTAATTTTATGTATTTTTACTGGTTAGAGAACATTAAATAGGTTATAATATATATATTATATTTTTTTCAACCATAAATATGGTTTATTGACCATAATTGAAGGAAAAAGTGAAGATCGATGGTTTGTCATCAACAAAGGTTTTAAATCAGCACATCACAGATGATGATTTATTTTTTAAAATAAAAGAGTGAGTGTAAAGAGATTGATGATGAATCTTCCATTATCAGGATATAATTCTATTTTATATATTATAATGGGGTTATAATTATCTTTTTTATAGAGGGGTGAGTAGAAGATAAAAAAATAAAACGAATTGAAAATTAAATTAAAAGAAAAAGGAAGAGGGTTTACCTCTTGAAATATCCTCCTAGGGACCTCCTTAAGGGAAGGGGTTTCAGTATTTTGGAAAGACAAATAGATACTAGATGTGGGGAGATACTAGGGAATATTATTTTAGAAAAAAAAATTTATGCTTCAATTCTTATAGTAGTGAGGATAAGGGGGTGAAGGGTGGTTTTTATAGTGGAGGAAAGGGGTGATTTTTTAATATATTCTTCATTATTTTATTATTTTGATCAAGAAAAACATTAGTGTTTGATTATTGTAATAAAATAAAATAATAAGTTCATGTGAGTTAGAAATATTGGTCTCCAACATCATCCATGATTCAATAAATAGTATATTTATCTTATAATGTATTTATACTGTAAATTGTCGTATTTTACTATTCACAAAAAATTCAAGTATTTCAGAAAAATATCAAAAATTCACCCTAACCATTTTTTGATGATTATAATCCCAAAATTGACTCCATTTTATCAAAATAATCTAATAAATTTGATATTTTTAATTATTAATTAAATTCGTCATTTACTCAAAAAAATACAGTTTTTAAAAATAAAACTAATTTTATAACACCCTGAAAAATTAACTAAGGTATTATTAAATTATATTAAAATAATATGATAACATAATATTGATTTAAGAAAAAAATTTATGAGAATGAATTTTATTTAAATTAATTAATTAATTATAAAATTGTAATTAAATAATTGTTACTCTGAAAAATAGAAATACTTAATTAATAATTTTTAAAATATTCTATTTCATTTATATGGTGCCTAAATTTTATTTATACTTTCTTGGGTGATGTTAATATTCATAAGGGTCATATTACTATTCGTAAGGGTATATTACTCCTAATATAGGTAACATTACTATTAATAATGGAAAGTTATTATTCACCAAAAATTAAGTTGTTCCTATCAGAATCTAAATATCTCACTGAACACAACCGTGTATGTCTATTTTTTGAAATTTGATTCATAGAGTTTTGAAAATGAATTTTAATGGATTGGTTAGAACTATCTATATTAGATGATAAAAACAACATTTTGTTTCACAGAGACTTGGTGTTGTGTGCATATAATGTAACATCCCCAACCTGGGATCCACTAAAATGGTACCCCAAGCAAGGTTGTCACATGACCTCAAGCACATCTCCCCATACGCATGAGTTTTCTGACTAGCAGCGATAGTCTAGTTTAGTCACATTGGGATACTATACCCTCTTGGTCAGATTAAGCCACATTGTTTAACATATAAAATAGTGGAGGTAACATGAACTAATCAATGAACAAGAATAAATAAATATTTCCCAAATGGGTACAAACCACAACCGATAGTAAATATTCCATTTCATGCTATAATGCCAAGTGATCAAAACCCCCAAATAAGGCCAATAGCATAAATCCCAAAATAGTCATGACTCAAATTCTATAGCCTCATCCATGCATGTCCAGTGTCCAACTCAACTTCCTAGAATAGGGTCATTTCCCTTATCATGACCTAAAAACATGACATCTACTCAGGTACCCAACGGTAGCCCGAGCAGGGTGTGAGTACAACACAGTAGCTCACTTCCAATGGTGTCTACAAAATATCTAGTCTAACAGATAGTGAATTCAATTATTAAAGAAACTACAAGTAGATAATAGAAATTTCGATCAACTCATTGGAAATATTTATTTATCTTTTACTATCCATAGTACCAAATTCATTATATATATGTTCTACATTATTTAGTTCACCATCATCGTATAATCAATGAGTTATCTAATCACATCATTCACATAGGGTTAATTGAATTTTTCATTCTACATAAGGGAATAAGTCAAATCCCAATCTCACCAGGAATAACATTTCACAACATCAAAATATCCTCACATCGAAGCCTCAATCCACCTGGAATGAAACTCTTAGGGGAATAGAGCTTCGTCCCCTTCCCAAACCCATGCATTGTTGGTGGAGTTGGAGCATTAGTTCAACTAAACTCATAGTAGGAGACTCAATTGTTTATCCCACACCTCAATCCATGTCCACATGTTAATCCATCCATTTATGTAATGGCTCGGACCTCTCCAGCCATTCCTTTGTCAAAAAGAGGGTCATGAAGTGTTCTGGAGGGTAAAATGGACTTTTCCCACACTTTTCAGAATTTTGAAACTACACGCCGTGTAGTGTGAGTACACGCCATGTACCCCCCTCATGGGGTATACCCCGTGTTCAAGGCCGTGTACTTTCCGTGTGAAATAAATGAGTACACGCCGTGTACCCAATACTACACGTCGTGTAGTCCCTCCCTACATATGCGTTACCTTTAAACCGTGTGTTGACCAGTCAATAGTCGTGTGCCGTATTAGAGCCGTGTATTTTTCGTGTGAAATAAATGGGTACACGCCATGTACCTCATAATACATGTCGTGTAGTCCTTACCTGCATACGCATTACCTTCAAACCATGTGTTGACCAGTCAACGGTCATGTGTTGTGTTGGAGTCATGTCCTTGCCATGTGAAATAAATGGGTGCATGTCGTGCACCTCATACTACATGATGTATAGTCCTTCCCCACATATGTGTTACCCTCAAACCATGTGTTGACTAGTCAACGGTCGCGGAGCCGTGTTAGAAGCCGTGTGGTGACCGTGTGAAATGGTCGAGTACACGCCGTGTACCATAAAGTACATGTCGTGTACTTTTTCTATTCTCGCCTATAAAAGGAGGGGCCCCCTCCTCCTTTTCAACTCACCCCTCTCCTCCCCATTCCTCTTAGTAGAGCTCTCCCAAGAGACTTGAAGGCTCTTTTTCTTCCATAACTTCTTCGTTCGAGCTCCAATTTACGATCCGTCAGCGGCCACGGGATCGTAACGACGAGGCAGAATTTCTGAGCTTGGATCCGTTGTCTTTCCTTTCCAAATTCCACCTGATGAGGTTTTTCCGGTACTCGACAGAAGTGACGGACGCCGATGGATTTCTTCTAAAGTTGATTCGGGGGAGCATTGTGATCAGAACCTGTGGAGGTAGGGATATTACCTTCATCTCTCTAAATTGTGTATCATGCATGGTGGGTGTCCTCTTGTTTATGTGAAACACATTTTAACTGGTTTAATAAAGATAATAAATGGCTTATATAATGGGGATGGGAAGTTTGTGAATGCAGTTACATTATTTATATCCTGTGATATTATGTTGTGAATTGAATAGGATTATGCTTACTGGAAATCACGGTCATTGGGGGCCTTTGCTTGTGCAATTAATTGTTGCCCTATCTTCAGACCGTTTTTGTGAATGTAACCATATGGAATGTGGAATCTGTTTAATCACATAAAGTTGCCTGATTAAAATCTAGAACCCTTTTGTGATCACCCCGGTTAAACAAAATGAAATAATGAACATGTGGGTTTTGGCTTGGTTGTGGGTTGGAGTGAAAGCTATGTTGGTGCTGGGTAGTGGGGCTATGATAAGTTGTATCAAGGTATGATGATGTTCGGTGTGGTTGTAGTTATGGAGGTTGGCAACGGGGCTGAAGTAATGGGTTGGAATGTGAACGGACTATGGGTTGTGAATAATAAACAAAAAGTGGAAGAGTTAATGAATGGTGGGTCATGGTAATGGAACGGGATTAATAATCAATGGGTTGGTTGGTTGAAAACAAGGGATTTTTTATGCTGCTTGTGTTTTCCTAACTTGATTTTTGGATGGTAGGGATATGTTTTACGAATGATCGATGTGGTTGGTTGTGGATAGTTTCCCGGTAATTAAGGAACTAATAAACTAATTCTGCTGAAACGTGAAAACCTAAATGGGGTTGGGGTTGTTTATTGTATGCATGCTTCGTGGTAGCAGTGTCGAGGCATGTGCTCAGTTTCTCTGTTTAGAAGCAATAGGTTGGTCTGAGTGGTTGGTATATATATATAACTGTATCTTTATGTTTTGTCTCACCCCACCCATGTTGAGAACTTAGTGCCGAACACTCCCATTTATGGGAGAGGGTGTTTTCCCTTAGTTACTATCTCCTTCCTGCTCTTTCTTCCATAGGTTGTGATGGCTTGAGACGACCTTACACCCAAGATTCTTCAGGCAGGTTTTGATTGGGGTGGATTGGCCCAAGACTCTTCGGGCAGGTTTACTATTCCAAATAATCTTTTGGATGAGGCCCAGGTGTCTTCGGGCGAGAGTTCTGTTACTATTACTATTTCCCAAGAACCTTCGGGATGAGGCCCAGGTGTGTGCGGGCGGGATACATGTTTGTGAGGCCCACGTGTGTTCAGGCGAGATACATGGTTGTGAGGCCCAGGTGTGTGGGGGCGGGATACGTGGTTGTGAGGACCGGGTGTGTGCGGGCAGGATGTGTGGGTTTTGAGGCCCAGGTGTGTGCGGGCGGGAAGAGTGTGGTAGAATCAGGACATTCACCGTTAGGAAGTGCAGCTAACTAGTGGGAAATGGTGCGGGGTACCCAAATACTCTTGTTCTTATATACTAATATCTGTTGTGATTGTGTTTTTGGTGAGTTTGGCTGGTGAGGTTGGGTGGATAGAATTCCTTGCTAAGTTTCTTCTGTTGTTATCACGGGACATTAGGATGTCTCCCCCCTTGTACACAAGAGCTTTAGGTTTCCCTACTAAGTATACTTGTATGCTCACCCTACGTTTGCTTTCAAGTTTCCAGGAGGACTACTAGGGCCGTGCGGGACCCTACTAGTCGAACATTTGGAGTTGTTGCAATTTCTGTACACTTGTTTCTTTTGGTATTGTACTTTTGAGCTTTCTTGTACTTTTACCTTATTTCAGAACTATTTAAACATGCATGTGGGATGGGTTGGGGTTTATTTCTATACACTTGTTCTTTTCCTTTTTGGTGGTTGACTTGTCCTATTTCCCAATCTTAAATAATAAAAAGGGTAATGCCTCCCATATTTGTGAAAACTTGTACCCTTGGTTCTAGTCTCCACTCCGGGGCCTACTAGAGGCGGGACTCAGGGGTCATTATCTCCCTTTCACCATTGCCATCTCAGAAGGGGCATCTTTGGTGGGAGGGGGTTGTGAAAGAATGCTATCAGAGGCTGATGGTTGAGAGATAGGATAGAGTATGGAGTTAGGAATAGTGAGGATTTCATGGGATGGTAGGGCAATAGTGTTGGTTAATCTTGGTGCATGACATAGGCCAGGGAAGACCGGCTAGGACACGGGATTTTAGGGGCCCCCGTGATCCGATGCAAGGAATCTGAGCCTACCGAACGACCAAGTGAGACTACATTGATTGCAGGGTAGAGAACCTAGGGAAGGTACATGCATCATCATGATTGTGTTTTACTTGATTTGGGTGTTCTGGGAAAGAAATTTAAATAAAACGATAAAATAAAACCTTGAGAAATTTCCTTACTACTTGGGCTTAGGAAATATTTTTTTACCATATAGATATGGCACCTGGACGTCATCCTCAGGTGGATCATACGGCCGAGGCCCAGAAGATTCAGGCGGTCGATCAGTTGAGGATTGATCGAGAGGAGGAAGATAGCCAGTGGCAGAAGACTCTTCATTCTTTCTAGCGGTAGACCCTCAAGAAGTACGAGGGTAGTACTTCGGATACAGAGACAGAGGGGTGGATTGAGGAGCTAGGGATCACTTTTACCTTGATTCGTGCTCCGAGGGAGTACTGGGTTCCCCTAGTAGTCATTCAGCTGAGAGGTGCGGCACGACAGTGGTGGACGATCTACCTCGGAGATAGGATAGAGGCAGAGGTTTCATGGGCTGAATTTGAGAAGGAATTCCGAGAGGAATTGCTTTCTTCCATGATCAAGGCAGAGAAGAGGTAGGAGTTACTCTCCCTTCAGCAGGGGAGTATGTCAGTATGAGATTTGGGGATCAAGTTCAAGGATCTCCTACGCTTTACTCCAGATCTCTTTCCAGATGAGGATTCTCGGGCGAGACGATTGGAGGAGGCGCTTCATCCTTCGCTCCAGTATGCTATTACCCCCTCCACCCTTCCGACGTACATGGTAGTACAGAAGAAGGCAGAGGTTATAGAAAGGATGAACTCGCTGGGAGGTGCATCATGAGAGGGGATCCAGCCGGTCTTGTCGAAGGGGAAGGCATTCAACAGCAGGTCTCCTGTGATAGGACGTTCTAGGTTCAGGCCGGTGGGGAGCAGGCCCCAACAGTTTCAGTTCAGATCTTTAGGTACTCATCCCTTTTTCACGAGCCCAAGACTGAAGTGTTTTTCTTGTGGAGGTTTCGGGCACGTTCAGAGTCGGTGCCCGACCCGAGCTCAGTACGATAGAGGTGGGAAGGTTCAGTGCCTGCTTCAGCAGCACTGGTTGCCGGCGAGGCCATTACAGCAGCATCAGGACCCTGCTCCTCCGAGGGTAGACTTTGCAGAAGGAGGCCGACCTCAGGCTGCTCCTCAAGGACCTCGACCAGGGCATGGTCAGGGAGGTGGATGACATTAGAGAGGAAGAGGATCTGGGCGTGGACAGTTGCACGCAGTTGAGTTGCCAGCTCTGGCAGGACGAGAGGTGGTGCGAGGCATGATTTGTTTGTTCAGCGCTCTCATTCCTGCCTTGTTCGTTTAGGGAGCTTCGCACTCCTTTGTTGCACCTGGTATAGCCCATGCTTTGGGACTAGAAGCAGAGAGACTTTCCGTACCACTAGTGCTGAGAACACCAGTTGGTGGCCAGGCCAACATATCTTGTGTTTTCCGGGGATGTGGGCTGACGTTGGGACCACATCGATCTAGTGGGGACCTTCTTCTGTTACACATGCAGCCATAAGATGTCATCCTAGGCATCGATTTGTTGTTTTCCATTAGTGTCGTTATCGATTGCTTCCAAAGAAGGGTCATGTTCTCTGATGTGGATGGGAAGCATGTATCTTTTGTTGGCGAGAGGAGATATCAGGTAGGAAGCCGGGATGTGAAGCCTCTCCTTTCCTTGTTAGGCGGGTTATCAGTGGTTGCAGTTGATACAGAAATTATGGATGTCCCAGAGGTTGTTGGGGAGTTCCTCGATGTTTTTCCCGATGAGGTTGTGACTCTACCCCCCCCCCCCCCCCCCCCCGATGTGACGTTGAGTTCGGGATAGACTTACAGCCTGGTGCCCATCCGATTTCGATGGCCCCTTATCGGATGGCACCTTCGGAGTTGCGGGAGTTGCGGATTCAGATTGATGATCTGATGGAGATGGGTTTTGTTCTACCTAGTGTATTGCCATGGGGTGCTCCAGTTTTTTTCGTGAAGAAGGCAGATGGTGGTATCAAGCTATGAATAGACTACCGAAGGTTGAACCAGGTAACAGTCAAGAACCGTTACCCCCTTCCAAGGATAGATGATCTCTTCGACCAACTGAGGGGAGCAGGTTGGTTTTTTAAGATTGATCTACGATCTGGATATCATTAGATGAGGGTAAAGGACAGTGACATCTCGAAGATGGCTTTCAAGTGCAGGTATGGGCAATTCAAGTTTCTAGTGATGCTGTTTGGAGTTATGAATGCACCAGTTGTGTTCATGGGACTTATGAACTTTGTCTTCCGAGAGTTTCTGGACCGGTTCGTCATTGTGTTTACCGATGAAATCCTGATCTACTCAAAATCATAGGAACAACATGTTGAGCATATCCGAGCAGTCTTGGAAGTCCTTCGACACCACCAGCTTTATGGGAAATTGTCTAAGTGTAAGTTCTTGATGCAAGAAGTACAATTCCTTGGGCACGTGGTGTCTCAGAATGGAGTGTCAGTGGACCCGTCGAAGGTGGAGGCAGTTGTTTCTTGGGCGGCACCCAAGAGCATGGCGGAAGTTAGTAGTTTCCTGGGGTTGGAAGGTTACTATCGGAGGTTCATTTCAGAATTCTCTAGAGTTTATGCTCCATTGAAAGCTTTGACTAGGAAGAACCAAGTCTTCAAATGGAGCGAGCAGTGCCAAAAAGATTTTTACTACCTGAAGGAGAAGTTTTTCAGTGCTCTCGTACTCAGGTTTCCAGAGTAAGGGTTGTTGTATGAGGTGTTTTGTGATGCTTCTGGCCTTGGTCTCGGGTGCGTGCTGATGCAGAATAAGGGAGTGATCTGTTATGGGTCTAGGCAGTTGTGCCCTCATGAGCACAACTATCCCACCCATGACCTGGATCTTGCAGTAGTAGTGTTCACACTGAAGTTGTGGCGACATTACCTCTTTGGGGAGTGCTTTGTGGTCTTCTCAGATCACACGAGCTTGCGTTATATCTTCTCCCAGCGTGACATGAACTTACGACAGCGGAGATGGGTCGAGTTTCTCCAAGACTATGACTTCGAGATCTCTTACACTTAAGGTAAGGGCAATGTTGTGGTTGATGTCCTGAGTAGGAAGTAACATAAGGAAGTGGTTCGGGAATCCGCTGATACTTGGAAAGAGATGGGAGAGTTGGTTGCCTTGCACTTGGATACCAGGGTAGAAGGTGTTAGAAGCTGTTTGTTTCAAATGAAGGTGTAGTCCTCCTTGTTGTAGCAGGTGGAAGAATCTCAGTGGGGGGACTCTGAGGCGGAAGTAATGCGAGATCGTGTCGATCATGGAAACGCTCCATAAGGATGGTCAGAGGACAGGCGACATCGGATGCATTTCCATGGAAGGTTGTTTGTTCTGGAGGCGATGCGTGAGGGAGTTCTCTGTGAGTTCCATAGCTCAGCCTTGGCGGTACATCCAAGAGTTTCAAAAATGTAACAAGGCCTGAAGGAACAGTTTTGGTGGCCCGGTGTGAAATAGGCAGTGGCGGAGTTTGTGGATAAATTCCTAGTGTGTCAGCAAGTGAAGGCTGAACACTGTGTTCCTAGTGGTTTTTTGCATCCTTTAGATGTCCCTGAGTGGAAGTGGGATGAAATCTCAATGGACTTAGTCACAGAACTACCTAGATCTCAGGGTGGTTATGATGATATCTAGGTAGTGGTGGATCGACTAATGAAATCAGCTCACTTCTTAGCAATTAAGGAGTCAGGCTTGGTGAGTACCTTAGCACAGAGGTACGTAGACGAGGTTGTGCAGTTACATAGAGTTACAAAGACTATCATCTCAGATCAGGATACTCGGTTTAACTCCTGAGTCTGGAGGGGGTTACAGCATTATTTTTTCACTCAGTTATGCCTTAGCACTGCTTTCCACCCACAGACTGATGGGCAGACAGAGCGGACTATCCAGATGTTGGAGGACATACTACGAGCATGCGTTCTGGATTTCGGAGGATCATGGGTATGACACTTGCCTTTAGTAGAGTTTTCCTACAACAACAGCTTCCACCCTACAATTGGCATGGCACCATTTGAGGCTTTGTATGGAAGACCATGTCGTTCACCCATTTGCTGGATAGAGGTTGGTGAGATAGGTTCTCTTGGGCCAGAGGTAGTGCAGAGCACCACAGAGAAAGTCCAGCTTGTACATGAGAGGATGAAAGTGGCTCAGGACCGATAGAAGTCTTATGTTGATCGTCGATGGAGGCCCTTGGATTTCGAGGTGGGAGATCATGTGTTCTCGAAGGTTTCCCCTCGATGGGGGCAACGGAGGTTTGGGAAAGGGAGCAAGCTCTCACCTAGGTTCATCAGACCTTTCGAGGTGCTGAGTCGAGTCGGAGAGGTAGCATATCAGCTGGCCCTGCCACCTCAGTTGGAGAAGGTTCATGATGTCTTCCATGTCTCCTAGCTTCGTTGGTACTTACATGACGACTCTCATGTTATCGACTGGGAAGAGTTATATATGGGAGACGATGAGACCTTCGAGGAATGATCATTCAGAATCGAGGATTGTAAAGAGAAGGTGCTCCATGGACGAATCATTTACTTGGTTCGTGTGTTGTGGAAGCATGGAGGCCTTGAGGAGAGAATTTGGGAGTGGGAGTCCCAGATGCATGCTCAGTACCCAGAATTATTTTGAATTGTGTTTTTCCTTGTTTTTCTGAACATTGTGTTGGTGTTGTACTTTGTACCTTTGATATATTGAATGTCTGGCTTATCGGTTATGAGACCTTTTGTTTCCATGTTCTATGGAAGTGTGTAGCATGTCTGGATGTGTGGGGAAAGGGAAAAACCCAATCCTTAATCAAGACGCGTTAATGAGGATGTGATTAAACCCGTGCAAGCGAGTCAGTGCAGCCTAAAGCGGATAATATCTCAACATAGGAGAAAGAATTCCTAACATGTATGATTAGGGTTGTTGGTTGGGTTCCTATCATAACGAGAACCCTAAGAGGTATCTTGTTGGGTTCCTCTGGGTTGGTTTTTGAATTCTTGAGGATGAGAATGTTTTAAGAGGTAACTAATGTAATGGCCCGGACCTCTCCAGCCCATTCCTTTGTCAAAAAGAGGGTCATGAAGTGTTCTGGAGGGTAAAATGGACTTTTCCCACACTTTTCAGAATTTTGAAACTACACGTTGTGTAGTGTGAGTACAATCTGTGTACCCCCTTGCCGGGTATACCCCGTGTTCAAGGCCGTGTACTTGCCGTATGAAATAAATGAGTACACTCCATGTACCCAATACTACATTCCATGTAGTCCCTCCCCACATATGCGTTACCTTCAAACCGTGTGTTGACCAGTCAACGGCTATCTTCCATTTTGGAGTCGTGTCCTTGCCGTGTGAAATTAATGGGTACACACCATGTACCTCAAACTACATGTCGTGTAGTCCTTCCCCACGTATGTGTTACCTTCAAACCGTGTGTTGACCAGTCAACGGTCGTGTGCCGTGTTGGAGCTGTGTCCTTGACGTGTGAAATAAATGGTTACACGTCGTGTACCTCATACTACACGTTGTGTAGTCCTTCCTCACGTACGTGTTACCCTCAAACCATGTGTTGACCAGTCAACGGCCGCGGAGCTGTGTTGGAAGCCGCGTGGTGACCATGTGAAATGGTCGAGTACACACCGTGTACAATAAAGTACACGCCATATACTTTTTCTTTTCCCACTTATAAAAGGAGGGGTCCCCTCCTCCTTTTCAACTCACCCCTCTCCTCCCCATTCCTCTGAGCAGAGCTTTCCCAACAGACTTGAAGGCTCCTTTTCTTCCATAACATCTTCGTTCGAGCTCCGATTTACGATCCGTCAGCGGACATGGGATCGTAACGATGAGGCGTAACTTATGAGCTTGGATCCGTTGTCTTTCCTTTAATATTTCCTTTCAAAATTCCACCCGAGGAGGTTTTTCCGGGACTCGGCAGAAGTGACGGACACCGACGGACGTCTTCTAAAGTTGATCTGGGGGAGCATTGTGATCAGAACCTGTTGAGGTAGGGATCTTACCTTCGTCTCTCTAAATTGTGCATCATGCGGAGTGGTTGTCCTCTTGTTTACGTGAAACAAATTTGAATCGGTTTAATAAAGAAAATAAATGGCTTATATAACAGGGATGGGAAGTCTGTGAATGCAGTTACATTATTTATATCCTGTGATATTATGTTGTGAATTGAATAGGCTTATGCCTACTGAAAATCACGGTCACTAGGGGCCTTTTCTTGCAAAATTAAATGTTTCCCTATCTTCTAGACCGTTTTTTTTTTAATGGAACCTTGTGGAATGTGGAATATGGTTAATCACGTAATGTTGGCTGATTAAAATCTAGAACCCTTGTGTGATCACCCCGGTTAAACAAAATTCAGTAATGAACATGTGGGTTTTGGCTTGGTTGTGGGTTGGTGTGAAAGCTATGTTGGTGGTGTGAAACGGGGCTGTGATAAGTTGTATCAAGGAATTATGATGTACGGTGTGGTTGTGGTTATGCCAGTTGGTAGCGGGGCTGCAGGAATGGGTTGGAATGTGAATGGACTATGGGTTGTGAATAATAAATAAAAAGTGGAAGAGTTAATGAATGGTGGGTCATGGTCATGGAATGGGATTAATAATCAATGGGTTGGTTGGTTGATAAGAAGGTATTTTGTTATGCTGCTTGTGTTTTCCTAACTTGATTTGTGGATGGCAAGGATATGTTTTACAAACGATCGATGTTGTTGGTTTTGGTTAGTTTCCCAGTAATTAAGGAACTAATAAACTAATTCTGCTAAAAAGTGAAAACCTAAATGGGGTTGGGGTTGTTTATTTTATGCATGCCTCGTGGTAGCAGTGCAGAGGCACGTGCTCAGTTTCTCTATTGAGAATCCATAGGTTGGGCTGAGTTTTTGGTATATATATATATATATATATATCTTTATGTTTTGTCTCACCCCACCCATGTTGAGAACTTAGTGTCGAATACTCCCATTTATGGGAGAGGGTGTTTTCCCTTAGTTACTATCTCCATCCTACTCCTTCTTCCATAGGATGTGATGTCTTGAGGCGACCTTACACCCAAGACTCTTCAGGCAGGTTTCGATTGGGTTGGATTGGCCCAAGACTCTTCGGGCAGGTTTACTTTTCCCAAGAATCTTCGGGATGAGGCCCACATGTCTTCAGGCGAGAGTTCTGTTACTATTACTATTTCCCAAGAACCTTCAGGATGAGGCCCTGGTGTGTGAATTTGGGATACGTGGTTGTGAGGCCCAGGTGTGTGCGGGCGGGATACGTGGTTGTGAGGCCCAAGTGTGTGCGGGCAGGATACATGGTTGTGAGTCCCAGGTGTGTGCGGGCAGGATGTGTGGGTTTTGAGGCCCAAGTGTGTGCGGGCGGGAAGAGTGTAGTAGCGTTAGGATGTTCGCTATTAGGAAGAGCAGCTAACTAGTGGGAAATGGTGCGGGGTACCCAAATACTCTTGTTCTTATATACTACTATCTATTGTGATTGTGTTTTTGGTGAGTGTGGCTGGTGAGGTTGGGTGGATAGAATTCCATGATAGGTTTCTTCTGTTGTTCTCACGGGACATTAGGATGTCTCCCCACTTGTGCACGAGAGTGTTAGGTTTCCCTACATAGTATACTTGTATGCTCACCCTACGTTTACTTTCAGGTTTCCAGGAGGACTACTAGGGCCGTGCAGGACCCTACTAGTCAGACAGTTGGAGTTTTTGCAGTTTTTGTACACTTTTTTCTTTTGGTATTTTAATTTTGAGCTTTCTTTTACTTGTACCTTGTTTCAGAACTATTTAAACATGCATTTGGGATTGGTTTGGGTTTATTTATATACACTTGTTCTTTTCCTTTTTGGTGGTTGACTTGTCCTATTTCCCAATCTTAAATAATAAAAAGGGTAATGCCTCCCATATTAGTGAAAACTCATACCCTTGGTGCTAGTCGCCACTCTGGGGCCTACTGGAGGCGGGAATTGGGGGTCATTATCTCCCTTTCACCATTTCCAGATCAGGAGGGGCATCTTTGGTGGGAGGGGGTCGTGACAATTTACCACAGAAACCATATCACAAACAAACACAACCAACACATATGAAAATCATACCATAACAGAACAAACATAAACAATATCAGTATCAATAAAAACTCACAACAATCAACATGGGATTTAATATTATTCCATAACCCATTAATGAATTTTCCATTTACATTTCATATCCCATTTGACCCAATTCCCATTCATGTTCCTTAAAACATAAAGTATGTTCATATATTCCCACACCTTAACCAACATTCATCAATTACCATGTATTTACCCAATTATACCATTTATCATTTTAGAATCATTTCCCACTCATGAATTTCAAGTACAAATCTTATATCACTTAGAAAACCCACTTTACCACATTCAACCCATTAAGTGTACCTCATTACTCCCATGTATTTACCCATTCTACATATTCATCAATTCCCTTATGCAATCCATTCAAATTTTTTTTCCATTCTCAACAAATTTCCAATTTAACACATTCATCATTTCATATATACTAATTATTTTTGGGAAACTCAACATAATTCATAACTCTTTCGACAAAATATCTTTTTACACAATTAAATAATTACATAGTAATTCCAAAAAACCCTTTAGGACATTACCTACCAAGGAATAACTATTCACATTCAACTTACAATTCAACTAAACATATTAGCATGTTCAAGAAGGGCTCTATGTTATCACATGTAAATTTCACACATAACTTTTCTAATTTCTAGGTCCGATATGGTCGGCACACCCCATGGGTAACCATAAAACATTCGATTCATCCTCGAAACATCCCACAGGAACCATAAGGGGTTCCAATAATCATTTAGACACCCAAATTACCAAATTATACTCAAGGTAAAAAACAATAAGAGCAAGAAAATAACTCAGCAAAGATGTATAAATTTATAACAAAACAATGGGATATAATTTTTATACCACCAACCTCAAATCTGACATGGAAAACACACATTAATGTAGCCTTAGATCATGATCCAAACCCCCCTTGAAATTCCAACATCAGTTCCACAGAAAAAATAGTGTTTTAGATATTTGAAATGAGATGAGGGAAACTAAAAAACCTAATCTAGAAAAGAGAAACAATAAGAATATTAGACATATCTGAGTCTTCAATTTGGAATAAATGACATCCAAAATGGCCTAGAAATGTGAGATATTGATTCTTGGAATCTCTTAGAGGTATTTCTTTTTCACTAGGGTTGAGAGGGGAATAAAGGAGGAAAATATGGAGTGATCCTTTAAAATCATGGATTGGAAATTTTGTAATTTTCTAAGCATTACTAGGTTGCACAGTTTGCCCACACGGTTTGCCATACCGTGTGAGAGATACTTTCCCAAAATCATCCCTTCATATGGTTTTATTTGAATTATGCACGGTTATATTAACCATGCAATAACCATGTGAAATCCACTATCCAAGGGTGCACAATTCCTTGGGATGTTCTGAATGGTTTTCATGAACCATGCGCAAATATTGCAACATGCCCAAAAAAATCATTTTTCCTCCCCTTTCTACCCCGAACCCTCATAACACCGTTGATCCATCTCATGAACTTAGGGAAAAACTTATTTAATCAAAATAAGGTACATAAACTGAAACATAAACAAACACACACCTTTTGAAAATTTAGGATCTTACAAATAAGCTATCTAATGAATTAAAATTATGTATGAATAAACATACCATAAAATTCTAGGGTGTCATGTAAATAGTAAATATATTCAAAACAAAATTTTTTATTTATCAAAATAATTATAATAGATAATATACATTAATAGTAAAATATTTAATTAAATTAACTTTTAGTAAAAATAATTTTTTAATAAAAATAATCATTTACATATATTCATATAAAAATATTATTTTCCATAAAATAATACGGTAAAATAGTTTATGATTTTAGAAAATTAATTTAAAATTAATTTTAAAGATATAAATTTGAAATATAATTATTTATATATATTATTATTAATTAAAACACATAACTTTAAATTATAATTTCTCATAACATAATTTATTTAAAATTATAAAAAATTACTGGTGTGCTATATAATTTCTCCCTTAGTAGAATTATGATCCTACAATTCATTCATCTCACTAAAACGAATTAGAATTTCCATTTTCAGAATTAAGAAACACTAATACTGCAAAACATTTATACTCTACAGTTTAGACGAAATCATCTAATCTCCAAAGTTTTCTAGACCATTTCTCTGTAATCATAAACATGGTTACAATTCACCTTTAAATAAATTAGTGTGATTTATAAGGGAAAAATGGATTATCCTACGAATATCCCCTAAGAGTTTCAAACTAGGTGCACAGTAAAGCTTGCTGCCATGTACCAGGTTACCCTATGTTTGGACTAAACAACATGTCAGAGTTGTTACACTTAGGTACATCTGTGCCAGAACCATGTCCACTTGTAGAATCTAGACAGGGATGTATTGCTAGGAATACCCACATAACCTATACCTTAAAAAAATTCTTGGATGTTATTCTATGCTTATCCTCAAATTAAATATTATCTTTTTGTTCCCTAAAATATGTTTGCTAAATCTAATTCCCAAAATTTCAACTAAATGTCCACCGATAACAACTATAACACCTAGACTGTAGAAGCCAAAAGTCAGTGCATTATTTCATTACATTGGTATGATTACAAGGAATAAAATCCCTAAGGAATGGAAAGTTTAATAGTTTAGAAAAACCAGATACATATATAAGTTCAGCATTACCACTTGAAAGGAAAAAAATATATAGCATTTCCATTGGAAACATCCATAACTCCTGTATTATCCATGCATTCATTCATAATATTCATCTTTGCAACCTGGGGGAAATAGAATATAATAAATGGATTATCTCGGATTCTTGGTTAGGTTATGTAATAAAATTGATGATATCATAAAAAACATTATGCATATTGAATAACTAAAAACACATGCCTTTAAAAATAAACATGAACATAATATGAAAGGAATAAGAAATGAATAAATAGTTCCATAATAAAAAATAATCATGTGTATTCTAGTAGTCATATAACACATGAACAATCAATTACTAGACTAATAATAAGGGAATGAATAATTATGGATGTCTAAAACATACCTTCAAGGATTGATACCAAGAATCTATCAATGATTCATGCTATAATCTATTATTGTCATGGATACAATCCAAAAATCTATTTTTTTCAATCCCTCATTCCATGAATCTATTAAATGGGTAAGGCCTCAGCCAATACCATATCTAGTTTGTCTCAAGAGACCTAATGATGCATCGAGGGGCTATAACAGGCACCTCACATCACTTACTAAGTAAAATACATTCTCTATATGAAAATGGTGATACATAAACAAAATATACATTTATATTGAAACTAATATATAAAATGTAAATCACTTTCCCCAATTATTTAACATCATAACACTAACCATTCAAAGTATTACAATGAATAGATTAAAAATAGAACATACATAGTCAAAATAATCATAAAAAATTCAATATAACATGGTAAATGATATCATAAAATATTTATCCTAAATAAACAAATGTATAAACAACAATGTTGAAATTGATGAAAATACTCTTATAAAAAATCTTGTAATTAATTATAGAAATAGTAATTTTCATTGAAAATTGTTGATATTTTGGAAGAATATTTGTATAAATCAAGAAAATAATTAATTTAGTTTTTCATAATAAAATCATTGATTTTAGAAAAATATTGGTGTCTTAAAACATATTATAATGTTCATTTTAATACATGTAAGAATTCGATAAGCTTATTTGAAATGAGCTTGTTTAATGGGAATAACTTTTGAAATATCCTTTTAAAACATGTAACTCCCCATTAAATAAAGATGGATTGTGATTGGTAAACATATATAGAACATTTACACAGAATTTTTGAGTAGTATATAAGAATAAATTAGAATTTCATTGAGGTCATTAGAGAATAAGAATAACCTGAATGAAAATGAAGTTTCGCGTAGAAATCCCTTACCACTTTGTAATCAATTGAATCTTATGCCCCAAAATTAATAATAATAAAATGATAGTTCAAATTCCATGAAAATAATTATATTAATGATATGATAAATAAATGGGAATTATACAGACACTACACTCAAGAAATAGTGGTGAGTAAGGCATATCTCACAGAAATGAATGTGAGTTGAGAAAACCCATACCTTATGACCGAATGTGTTATCCACTTGACTGTACGGTCCTAGAATATGAAATTATATCCATTAATAATTAAATTAATAACCTACTAGAAATATATATATAAATTATTATAATTTTATTAATTTTATTAATATCCTTTGGTAAGTTATAATATTAAATTTTGTCATTCTAGAGTGTTCATTTCTTGATATTTCTAATCGGATTGCTTGATTAAAAGTATGGAAGTTCATGTGAAATGTGTATAATTATCCAGAATTGAATTTATATATTATTAATGAACATAAATAATTGTAAATGGTTATATATATTTCATTTTTTTACATGTAATTAGGATTAATTACTAGATATAACATTACTAATAATCATTTTGATTTTTTTGGTGGTATTTTGATTATTATGACCTAGTGTTGTCGTACAAATTGATATTATGTATATGTACTTGTTCGAGAACATTAAATATTTTATAATACATATATTATAGTTTTATTGAACCATAAATATTTTATCATGACTAGAAATTAAGGATAAATATAAGAATAAAGTTTCATCATCCATGAAGGTTGTAAATTGGCACCTCCCGGACGATGATTTCGTTTTTCAAATAAGAGAGAAAGAGAGAGTGTGTGTGTGTAAGGAGATTGATGATGAATATTACATTAAAATGATATAATAAAATTATCTATATTATAATGGTGTTATAATGATCATTTTAATATAGGATGGGACAATAAGATAAGAAAATAAAAAAATTGATAATGAAAATAAAAGAAAAAGGAAGAGGTTTTACCTCTTAAAATATCCTCCTTGAGAATGTCCTTAAGGGAAGGGTTTTTGGTATTTTTGAAAGAACAAGATCTCAAGGATTTGGGGATAGATGAGGTAAGATCATTTGGTTATACCTTTGAGAATTTTCATGGAATAGAGGATTGAGGAGAAGGCGGATTGAAGGGTTGTTTTATAGTGGAGGAGAGGAGTGACTTTTGTGTATCTTATTCATTATTTTATTATTTTGCTAAAGAAAAGAAATATTTCTTGATTATTGTGACAAATAATAGTATTAAGTTCATGTGAGTTTTATCGAATGGTTTCTTACATCACCCAAGATTCAAGGAATAGTGTATTTATCTTATAATGTATTTATATCGTAAATTGTCGTATTTTACTATTCACTAAATATTCAATTATTTTAGAAAAATCCCAAAAAAATCATCCTAACCATTTTAGATGTGTAAAATCCAAAAATGGACTCCATTTTATCAAAATAATTTTATAAATATGAGAAATTTATTTTTTAATTAAAAACATGATTTACTCAAAAAAATAATGTGTTTAAGATTAATACTTAATTTATTAAACCTAGAAAAATT
This sequence comes from Viscum album, assembly GCA_963277665.1. NCBI lineage: Eukaryota > Viridiplantae > Streptophyta > Magnoliopsida > Santalales > Viscaceae > Viscum > Viscum album. The sequence goes on along the minus strand of OY728127.1, from coordinate 619,934,270 downwards.
AACTAAGTTTGTATTAAATTATACTGAAATAATAAGAAAAATATTGATTTTGGATTAAATATTATGAAGTTTAATTTAATTTTAAATTAATTAATAATAAAATTGTAATTAAATATTTATTACTAACAAAAATACCCACACTCAATTATTAATTTTTAAAATATTCTATTTCATTTATAAGGTGCCTAAATTTTATTGATACTTTCATGGGTGATGTTACTATTCAAAAAGGTCATATTACTATTTATAAGGTTACATTACTATTCATAAGGGTAAGATTACTATTCATAAGGGTATGTTACTATTCACCAAAAAATAAGTTGATCCTATCAGGCTCTAAATATATTTTTGAATACAACCACATATGTCCATTTTTCGAAATTAAATTCACAGAGGTAGAAAAATTAAGTTTAATGGATAGGTTATAACTATATAGACTAGATAATAATAACAAAGTGTTGTGGCATAGAGACACAATGTTGTGTTCATATAAGCTATCTAAAGAGTAGAAATTATCTATGAAGAAACATACCATTAAATCTTGGGGTGTCGTGTTAATACTAAATATATTCATGACATGATTTAATATTAATCAAAATAATTATAACAGTAAATATATATATATATATATATATGTTTTTCGTAAAATAATTAATTAAATAATATATTGATGAAAATAATTTTGTAATAAAAATTTTCAAATACATATATTCATGTTAAAATATTCTTTTACACACAAAAAATACTGTAAAATAGTATTTGTTTTTATAAAATTAATTTAAAATTAATTTGAAATTTATAAATTTGAAATATAACTATTTATAAGTATTATTATTAATTAAAATAATTATTTTTAATATATTATTTTTAATAACTTAATATATTAAAAATTATTAAACAAATAATTTGGGTTTTACATTATCCACCCCCCCTCAACAGAATTGTATCCTCACAATTCATAAATCGGAATAAAAAGAATTCTAAATTTTCATCTTCAGAATTAAGAAACACTAAGGCCGCTAAACTTCTAGACTATACAGTTTAGACGACAACATCTAATATCCATATTTTTCTAGAATATTTCTCCATAATCATAAAAATGGTTTCTATTTACCTTTAAATCCTTCATAATGGTTTGAAAATAAAACATTGATTATCTTAAGAATATCCCCCAGTAGTATCAATCCAAGTGCGTAGTAAGGCCCATTGTCATTTACTAGGTGACCAAAAGTTAGGCTCAAAAAACATTGTAATAGTTTTTACTTCTAGGTGAATATTTTCCAGAACCAAGTCCACTTGTATTATCCAGACATGGCTGTATTTCTAAGAATACCCATATAATCTCTACCTTACCAAAATTCATAGATTTTATTCTATGCTTATCCTCAATATCTGACTTAAGGTTGTGTTCTATAAACAATCTTTTCAAAATATATTTCCCATTGTTTCTACTAAACTTCCTTTGATAAAAGGAATAAAATCCAAAATAAATGGATAGTTTATTAGATTTTTAAAACCATATACATATATAAGATCAACATTACAACTTGAAATGAAAAACAATATAGGATTTCCATTGGAAAAATCCATAACTCCAAGATTATCCTTGCAATTCATTCATAATATTCATCTTCACAACTTGGGGGAATAAAACATAAGAAATTTGTGAGCTCGGATGCTTGGCATGGGTAAGTAATACAATGGATGATATCATAAAGCAAAAAATTAGGCATGGGGAATAAATAAGAACACATGCCTTTGAAAATAAACTTTAACATAATATGGTTGTAATATGATATGAATAAATAACTCCATAATAAAACATAATCATGTTTATTATACTAGTCGAATAACCACATGAACTATCAATTACTATAGTCATAATGAGGGAATGAATAATAATAGATATCTAAAACATACCTTCAAGGCTTCATCCCATGAATCTATTAAGGCTTCAATACCAGAATCTATTATTTTCATGGATACATGCCAATAATCTATTATATTCAAGGCTTCATTCCAAGAATCTATTAAATGGGTAAGGCCATTGAAAATCCACATCCAGTTTGTCTTAAGAGACCTACCGATGCATAGAGGGGATATAGAGGGCCCTGTCACTCACTTACTAAGTACAATAAATTCATCATATGAAAGGTTGATACATAAACAACGTATTCATTTATATTGAAACTATAATATTAAATGTAAATCACTTTCCCCTATCATTAAACATAACACTAATCATTCGATGCAATATGGTGAATGGTTTCAAAATAGGACATTTACAGTCAAACTAATCATAAACCATTAAATAAGACATGGTATATGATATCATTAAACATTTACCCTAATTAAACATATGAATCAATAAGAGTGTTGAAATTGATGAAAATACTCTTATAAAATTGTTGTGTAATTCCTTATAGAAATACTCTTTTTCTTTGAAAATAAGAGTTATTTTGGAAAATGTTTGTATAAAATAATAATTTATTTAAGTTATTTTTTTCATAATAAAATCGATAATTTTATAAAAAAATTGTGACTTTAAATAGATTATATATTACATTTGAAAATAGGTAAGAATTCGAGAAGTTCCTTTGAAATGGAACTATTTATCGGGATTTTTTTTAAAGATACTTTTAAAACATGTGACTTCCCATTTAATAAATGAAGGATTCTAAATAGTAAACATATATATAACATTCACATAGAATTTATGTGCAGCAAATAAGAGTAAATAATAATTTCATTGAGGTATGTATATAATAAGAGTAACCTAAATGAAAATGGAGGTCTGGGTAGAAATCTCTTACCACTTTGTAATCAATCAAATCATATTCCACAAAATTAATAATCATCAAATTATACATTAAATACCATAAAAATAAATATATTCATGAAATTATACATAAATTTTAAGATTACAGACCCCAGACAAAATAAATAGTTGTGATTAAGGTACAACTCTGGGGAATGAATGTGAGTTGAGAAAACCAATGCCTTATGTTTGAATGTGTTCTTTATTTGACCTAAAGGTCCTAGAGTATAAAATTAGACACATTAATATTTTAATTCAGAACCTATTAGATTATTATATTGTTTATAATCACTTAATTAAGTTCATTTATAGCCTTAAGTTATAATATTGAATTCTGTCATTCCAGAGTGTTTATTTCTTGATATTCATGATCAATTCGCTTGATTATAAGAATGGAAGTTCAGGTGGAATGGATATAATTCTTTAGAATTGAATTCATATATTTTTAATGAAAATAAATAAATGTAAATTTTTATATATATCATTTTTTTACATGGTATGAGTATGAATTATTAGATAAAACATTAATAACAATTATTTAGATTATTTTGTAGGCATTTTGATTATTACAAACTAGTTTTTTCGTATGAATTAATATTGTGTATATTTATTGGTTACAGAACATTAAATAGGTCATAATATATATATTATAGTTTTTCTATCCATAGAAATGGTTTAATTACTATAATTTAATGGAAAATTGAAGAATGAAGGTTCATTGTCAATGAAGGTTGTAAATCAGCACCTCCTGGATGATGATTTCCTTTTTAAAATAAAATTGAGAGGGTAAGGATATTGATGATTAATCATCCATTAACATGATATAATTATAATATATAGACAATATTGTATTTATCATGATCATTTTGATAATGGAGGTGAGGAGAAGATAAGAAAATAAAGCAAATTGAAAATGAAAATAAAAGAAAAATGAAGAGGGTTTTCCTCTGGAAATATCCTCCTTGAGAACCTCTTTAAGGGAAGGGGTTTTGGCCTTTTGTAAAGACCAAGATCACTAGGATGTTGGGAGAGACAATTTAATATTATTTGGTCATACCTTTTATAAACTTCATGGCTTATTGGAGTGAGTCGAAGAGGGAGTGAGGGGTAGTTTTTATAGTGGATGAGAGGAGTTATTTTTTAATATCTTCAACATTATTTTTTTATTTTGCTCAAGACAAGAAATAGTGTTTTATTATTGTGAAAAATAATTTTAATAATTTCATTTTATTTTGAAATAATTTTTTCTTACATCATCCATTAATCAAATAATAGTGTATTTATCTTCAAATGTATTTATACTGTAAATTGTCGTATTTTACTATTCACTAAAAATTCAAGTATTTTAGAAAAATTCTAAAAATTCACTATAATAATTTTTCAAAATGTAGAATCTGAAAATGCACTCCAATTTTTTCATATAATTTTCTAATAATGAGAAATTTATTTTTTAAATAAAATCATCATTTACTCAAAAAAAATTACAGTTTTTAAAAGTGAAACTGATTTTATAACACCCTGAAAAATTAAATAAGGTCTTATTAAATTATCCAAAAATCATAAAAAAAAATATTGATTTAAGAATACATTTTATGAAAATTAAATTTATTTTATATTAATTATTTAATTATCAATTTGTAATTAAATATTTCTTACTCAAAAAATACTGACACTTAATTATTAATTTTTAAAATATTTCATTTCATTTATATAGTGGCTAAATTGTATTTATAAATTCATGCGTGAATTTAATATTCACAAAGGACATATTACTTTCCATAAGGGTACATTAGTATTCATAAGGGCAAAAAAAACTATTCATAAGGGTATGTTAATATTCACCAAAAATTAAGTTGATCCTATCAGTCTCCAAATATCATACTAATCTCAACTACGTATGTCCATTTTTTAAAAATCAATCCAAAGAGGTGTAAAAATTATGTTTAATGGAAAGGTTATTACTATCTATCTTAGATAATAATAACAATTTTTTTTTGCAAAGATATGGCATTGTGTGCATATAACCTATCTAATGAATTGAAATTATTTAAGGAGAAACATACCATAAAATCTTTGGTTGTCGTGTTAGTAATGAATATGTACATAGTATGATTTTTTATTTATCAAAATAATTATAATAGTAAAAAAAATATTATTCTTAGAAATATTTAATTAAGTAATATTTTGATAAAAATAATTTCATAATAAAAATAATCAAATACATATATTAATATTAAAATATTCTTTTACACAAAATAATACTGTAAAATAGGATTTTTTGTTAGAAAATTAATTAAAATTAATTTGAAAGCTATAAATTTAAAATATAATTATTTATAAGTATTATTATTAATTAAAACACTTAATTTTAAATTACTATTTTTCATAACTTAATGTATATAAAATTATATAACAAATTACTGGGGTGTTACACATATCCTTTCATTATATCATGTAACATATTCCACTTTTATAATATCATAATAATAATTGTTTCATATAACATCATATTATTCCAACCATAAAAATATTTTATAATCACCAAACACATATTAAATTATCATATAACATTCTTTTATAAAAAATGAACATTTATATTTATTTATCGTTAAATTAAAACATATATCAAATTTAAAAACTTATTTTAAATTTCCATATAATCTGATATAAAACATTTATATTATTCTAAAACCATGAAATCATTTAATATAGTATTTTCCTTTGTTTTCAATAATTTCCAATACTTGGAAATTTATTTTTTTCCCCATGAAAAATAAAATTTACATGAATTATTAAACCATAATAATTTAAAGCACTACATTTAAAATAGTAAACTATTTTATATCACATAGACATCATTTAATGAAATTTCTTTAATTGATTTTATATATATGATCAGCTTTTATTAATTTCTTTATTTTTTGAGAGTACAATTTTATTTTTCAATTTTATTAATCAATAACCTATAGCATACTCAATTTAATCACATAAAGTTTTTTATTATATTTCTATTTAATTTACATTCAAATTTATATACATATTATAACATCATAGTCAATTCAACACACTAAATTAAATAATAAATAAGTAGTCATAAATTAATAAAAAAAATATGAATTATTCCACATACATAATTTTTAATTAATGATCGACACATGAAAAGGTTTCTCGATTCCTGTTAAATCACTAGAAATCAAGTATTCTCCTAAATAGCAGTAAAATTATCAATTGAAATGAAGAAAAAAAATAAAATTTAATTAAAAATAATGGAAACTTTGGAGCTTTCAAATCATGATTTCAATAATTTTTAAAAAAATATTTTTATAAAATAAGAGATGGCTATTTTGAGGGGGTTTTGAGGAATTATCTATTTTAATACTTCTAATCAATACCCCAAAAACAAGGTTTAAATTCATAAATATAATATATATATATATATAAATGACCAAAAAACCATATTAAAAATATGGTTAGGAAACTCATTGGGATCCCAGGGGATCAATGGGTTCTTAATAGATCTCTATCAGTATCCCAATGGTCTCATGAGCCATTCAATGATTCTATATATATTTATAGACTTCTGGTTAGACATACTAGGTTTTTCATGGTACCCTAAAGCTAACTCCCAACTCAAATCCATTATAAAACTTCAAATAACTTCTCTGCCTTTCCAATTCCTAAAAAATCTAAATAAAACACATTTAAATAAATTTAAAAATATTTAATTTAAATTTACAAATCACTCAAAATACTATGATTTTTTACTTGGGGAAACCTATATCAACCATTCTCCATCATTAATTTCATATTCATTAGTCGCATTCCCTCTATCATCAATCATAATCCACTATACAATACTGAATAAAAAAACTAAAATAAACTTTTTTTAAGGAAATAAGAGATGATATCTTGAATTAATAAATAATATTAAGACTAATTCCTCTAATTATAGATAATATTTTCACCTCTTTTAGGAATTCACCATCTTTTATAATTATGGTGAAAAATAAAATAAAAATATATAATTTTGACTAACATAATTAAGAGTTTAAATTAACTATTAAATAATTCCATATTAATTTATATAATTCCCATATTCTAGTCATTTATATACCTCGTGACTAGGTCAGAATACATGCATTGACTAATAGAAACTTCATTACAATATTGTCTATAATTCCATTAAAATAATAGACATAATAGTAGAGATATTTAAATTTCAAAAAGGTAATTCCCAATGAAAATTAATTTAATAAATAAATACTCTTCAATTATTTCTTAATAAGAAGTATATCTTAGATTTGTACTCTTTATTTCAGTAAAATTTAATAAAATCTAAAAACCAAAAATACGAGTCTTCAAATGTCCAATAATAAGTTTAGATTCCATATTCAGTTTCATATAGTCTATATTACTCTACTATATCACAAAAATATAAATATATAAAAATTAGGATATGATACCATTTTTTATTTTCTATAATGATTTAACTTGGTAAATTACCATATCAATATGTCATGCGACCTCATGATCAACTTTATATAGATCAGAGGGTATCAACTAGCTGTGAGGTACCAATTTCATACCTCAGAGGGACTTTACCCACAATTAGATAACTAAAAATTTAAAAAATAAATAATCACAATATAGGATATAAATTCATTTCATATGTGGAATCATTATTTAATTTAGGAAAAAATATCATCTCACCATGTAATAATAAAATGAATTCAATAGATTTGATATATTCATATGTCATAATAATATTTCCTAAAGTTTGATCATGTACATGGTTACATTAATAAAATAATATTTTAAGTATTATTTATAAAATATCGTCATACTCACCTAATCAACATATTTATTCCCCAGTTAAGTTGTTTCAACTCAACCACTTTCTTTAAGGCCCTTTCTCATTACCATATCTAACATTATAAAATTTTAAAATCTATCAAGGTAAATGTATAGGTTATGAGTAAAAAAATTAGTATTAAACATCTAATAGGAGCCCAAGATAATCCAATATATATATATAAATGCTTGTATACTACAATATATGACTAAAATAATCAATAAAAATCTCCCAATATACATTATTGTGTCCTCACAAAGCCACCTTGAAAATAAATATTCCCTACTTTGGTTGAGATCAATAAACCACAATAGTAATCCCATATTTACATTTCCTATGTTATGGTTGTAGGACCTCTTATACTGGAATATCCAAAATATGAACAAATCATCCTATGGTGGTTTAGTTGACTTGAATGTATCTAACTCAATGTTATGGTAATATCACACTGATCGAGGTCTGCTCAATTATTTCCTAAATGAGGTCTTCTAATGACTTTTTTGGAACAAACATATGAGACATTAAATAAAAAATCCATGGAATTATTAGTTGACATACTCATATTTGACCCTTTAGTTATTTCCACAGAATGATGAGATAAAAAATAGGCATTAAAAACATAGTTAAAGGATATGGGCTATATGTGCTAACCTTTGTGATTTTTTAGAGGTTGTAACTATTATTTTCTACTTGTTTTTAAATCATATATAAAAAATTTTATAATTATAAACATATATATATATATGTGGGTAAACTCATGTGGATAAAGGAAAGCGGGGAGGATTTTTTGAACCACCAGTGTTATTATTTTCATAAACAAAATGATAGGAATCCACAAGTGACACACATTATATCAATAATAAAATGTCATTTTGACATTTTTTTCATTAATAAGAATATTGGTCATTATTTTGGGTGTCTTATGGGTGTTAATTACCATCACATTAAAGCTATATTCCCATCCATTTCCATTTTAAACCTCCCTCACTCCCTAAAATCCCCATCATCATCACCCTCCACCCACCCCCACCCTCACCAATAACTTCTTCACCCCCATATCATTTCCTCCCTGTTACCCTCACTCATTCACACTTTATTGTTTATTTACCTCTATCTAATAACCCACAAATTCACCCTCCCTCCCTCAAATCCCCAACCTTGTCACCCCCCCCCCAATCCTACTCATTCCTATCACTCTCCCTCCATCTTTTTTCATAATCTCTAGTATTATTACATCCTATAATTAAATCCATTTCAGCACTTAGTCAGACCACCAGTTTCTGTACGGATAAAAAAATACTCTCTAAAATATCACACCATGTGAAACCAGTCAGATAAAATGTTAAATGAGATGATTGAATATTGGTTTTCAGTCCTCCATCAGCACTCTATTTCTAATATACATTGAATCATTTTTTATATTCATATACAGGGATAACTAACTGAATTTTTTGTGTATTCATACTTTATAGTTTTTTTATAATCTATGAGAAGGATAACTACTTTTCATTAGTTAATCAGTCTCTAATTTAGTAAAATATTTTATCCTAATTTTTTTACTAAAACGTTTAATAATTTATTTTCGATTATTTTTGTAATTTTTTATTTTTAAAATTAATTATTATTCATATCTTATGTTATTATTTAATCAATGATGATTCTTTTAGGTTTATTCCAAGTATTTTTGATATATATACTTGATCTCATATCATAATCTTTTCTTTTGAAACCATTGTATATTTTTTATGTTGTGACATTCATTTTAAAATTATTAAATTATATATATATATATATATATATATCTTCAAGACATATTATATATATCTAGTAAGTTATAGAAAAATAGAAATTATTCATAAAATATTAGTGAATGTGATTCAAAGCATCTAAGAGTTAAATTTGGTTGTGAGCTTAGCACAATACAATCAAAAAAGATAAATAGAAATCAAATTAAAATTGATATAATGTAATTTTTAATAACAAAATTTAAGCATGATACATTAGATGTTAGGAATTTATTTATCAATAATTTTACTTTTCAATTGATTGGAAACAAAGAAAAAAATTAAATATATATGGTGGAAGTTATATTGGGGTAGTTTTATATATGAAGAATACTCTCTTTCTCATTATTTATTTCACCATAGACCCCTTCTAGAACACCTCAGGGGCTTGTAGTGTAGTCTAGAGTAACCCTTAAATCCACCTCAAAATGGCCCCGTGCTGGAGACTAGCATAGATGGTATAAAACACACAAAGGGTATGAATTAACCTTAAAAATATACGTGGAAGGAAGACAAAACCACCCATAAATATGAAAGATAGAAATTAAATAGGTAAATTCTAACAAAATAATGTTAATTATATGTAAATTTATTCAATCAATAATTAATAACATGTAAAAAAGGATACTGAGACGATAAAAAATCCACTAAACTCTATATGATATACCTAAATAGAAACCCCAATCTATCTCAAAGCATCGTGAATAACACTTAGTAAACTATGCAGGGGTGAGAACATGGGAGTACTCAGTAGGCTCTTCATTCAAAAAAATCGTCATCCATATTCAAAAAATGTTCAAGAGTAAGTAATGGTGATAAAAAGTAATCAAATAATAGGCATAGATATATGTTGAGGAAATATATGAAGCACAATAATTGAACTCCAGAACCCACAACGTATACCACCATTTCATCCATTACCCATGAAATCCTCAACTATTCCTACATCCAAAATCCCAAACTAATTCTCATAGCCCAGACTGATAAATATCATCAAATACAAAACCATATTCAAATTCAACAATAAGAAAAAGGCCATTGGGATTCACCATGATCCCACCTATCAGTTCAAGGTCTGCTACAACTCAAATCAGTAATGAGCCAATAGGAACTCCCCACAGCAACTGATGGAGGATGAATGAATCAAACAACAACAACATAATATCATTGACTATAACACCATTTCATAATCAACCACAAATAATATATCCATATATCAAAACATCCCAACCATAGACCTATTCCGTGGCCACATACCACATCTCAACATATCTATAACCAAGACACCACATATCCTCAACCACATCATTATTTATCTAAATTTTTCAACCACATATTGGTAAACACAAAGGCAAAGGGCCTCATTCCCTACAACCGCCCTGTATTTCCCACACTTATAACTGCATATCAATATCCTCCACATAATAGTTGTGTATTATGAATATGAAAGGAAAAAACTTCACCCCCCCCCAATTCATAATCACCACCATGTGTCACTATCATCACCACTTAACTGATCTACTTTATATTTTTAATATTTATAACTTCAATCTATTTTAAACCTTATTCACGAGATTAATTTGATCCATCATAGCCTATGACTATAAATTAATTGAGATCCATTACTGGATATAAATGTAACCAAATAATAGGTGTTATCGTATATAAATGTAACAAAATGAGATCCTTTAGAGCCTATAAAGTTCCACTGCATCATCGCCACTTTTCCCACATAGTCTCCCAACAACTTCTTCCATAATTTTATTAAGATATCATAAAATTCACATAAGAAACAACACTTCACAACAAAACATCATCAAAAATAGAACATCCAAGATATATTAATAAGTAAAACCATATAGCTAACTATTTCCCATTTCCAAATTGTTACTATTCCCATCATTTACCATTTATCAGAATCATTAGATATATTATGTAATTCATTCAACCATGATAAACCATTAACCAACCCATATCCCATTTATATACCTTTTATCTTTTATAAAATTTAGTATAGGTATATTCATACAATTTTGACCAAAATAGTGTGTTAATATCCCATAACACCATTAATAAATTCTCCATTACAACCATATTATGTTCATTCAACCTATGTTATTTTCAAATAAACCTATTATTCTTTTATAAAATTTTGTTTTCACCAGACATCAACAATTATGTTAATAATAAATGAAATTTTCTTTCAACTTACCTCTTTAACCCATTACTTTTGTATTCCATCCCAATTCTCATTACCACCTTCATCTCATAAACCAATTTATTCATTTCTAATTAAATATTTCAAACAATAACATCACAAAACCCCCTTTTTTAAAGGAAATTTAATATAATAGAAATAAAAACCTTAAATATCAACAAGAAGGAGAGTTATTGGGTTTCAATTTCTAGGAATTCAATTTTTGATACCATTCTGAATAATTATTCAGTTGTGAAGATCACAAGATTCATCAAAAATAGAATCACATAAGTGAATATAAATCAATAAAAACCAACAAAAAATAGAAAAAAAAACACCCAATTGTTAGTAATAAACAAATCAATGGTTTCCCTACTTTAATTATAACCTCATGTTATTTCTATAAATTTTTCTTAAGTAGTGCTTCCACAACATCCAAATTTCACATAATAAGTTTTCCAGTAGTTTTAAGTGTTTACCCTTTTATTAATTTTAGTCATTAAAATTCCAAGGATGTGATTAAATATTATAGTAATAATCACTGGCATAATTTAACAACAATTACTAATGAAACATAAATCATACCATCAAAATTAAAGCATTACATAAAACACAAATTACTGCTCCTAAATAATTTTTATAATTTACTTTTAACTAATTATTTATTATATAATAATACATTCTTCAATTGGAATATCTCATAGTATGATAATAAATAAAATCAATTCCATGATATTGAAAAATAGATTAAAAATCACCTATATTAGTCAATAATTCATAACATTTGAGAAATAAAGGAGAAGAATAAGATGGATATATTACCTAAACTATTTGAGAGGAACCCCAATCAGCCTAAACCACAATAATCAACCATATAAAAAATTCAAACCCACAACACATCCCTTTCAAGATAGAATATTGGGAAGAAAACAAAGGAAAACATGGAAGAAACTCACCTCAGATAACATGAAAATAAATAAAAAAATGTTAGAGTTAAGACCAGCTAAAAGGTATTCAACTATATTCAAAATCATACCTTGGATCACATGAAGACTGAGAGAATTCAATGGAAGTTGGATGAATTCAAAGGTACTACAATTTTTTTACCCAGACTAATAGAAAAATATTTCTGAAATTTATAGTAGTTGGTCACACCATGATGGAACTAGGACTAACTATGATATGTAAATAATACCAAATATCCCCTATTCTCTTATATAGAATATTTGGTCAAATATCCTAATCTAAAGAAACATTGGAATGGTCACAGTGTGACCAAACAACCATGGTGTGGCATCACCCAGAATAGAACCACAAAAAATAACCTATAGGACTTTATTCTATGAAACATAAACCCATTCCATGAATACCCTTAGTGATAAAATACCACAAATAAATCCCAAGGTCCTCACACCTTGATAGTAATGGTTTTTATTTGTATCCCATTAATATAAAATAACCATAAACTCCTTAGGTATCCCTCATACCACAAAGCCTTACCTCAGCTTCATGATTAAGAGAACCCTCAAAACAACTAAACTACTAAATACCCTCCCCCTTCACTGTGACTCTTAATGAATTTCCATGATTGAACAATCTACAACACATCCTAGTCCTACCAGCTGACACCCACATTTCACCTCTAAGGATCAAACCACAACCTACCTTCCCCAAAAGAACATACTACATCCTTCCTCCCTCATGTCCTCCCCCATTACTTTCAACACCTTCCAAATACAGAGTAATAGGATGAAAAAGTTTGGTTTCTTACAATAGATACCACTAAATGATTCATATCCTCAATAATAAAAATTAGATATAGTTAATTAGAAAGAAAATCCTATCTAGGGTGATTGAAAGATGCCTTTAAAATGGAACATCCACACTACCAACACCCTCAGTAAGAGATAATCCACCACTCGGACAACAATAAAAACACCTAAAAATACCCAAAACTATTGAAGATGCCTATCAAATAAGAACACTACAATTGGAAGAAACCAACTATGCACCAATAACCCCTCCTCAAAACCAACTCCTCTTTAGCTACATCATTCAACTCAACCATTATTATAAATAATTAATTTTAAACTAACCCTCGTGGAAATAACCTCTCTTCCATTTAAAACATTCGAAAGATAGTTATATGGATTTGTAATAATATTTATGTACTTTGTATTTTTAAATCTCTATCAACACACATTTTAAAAATAAGTTCAAATACACTACAAGGGCTTCAATGAAAGGATAAGGTCCACCCCAAGAGAACACTATAGATAAATCTCTAACAAATACTAATAAACATGGATAATTTTTTGGTTGTTATATTGATGGTTCCCCAAGAATTATATTAGAAATATATTATCACACCAGACATCGGAAACCTTGAGCTACTCCACCCCAAAGAACTAAGAAGTTTTCTATCTCTAGAATACTACCTCACGATATTTCTCATTAAAAATTGAGTCTCATAACTTAGGGAATTCATTTCAACCTTCCCAACCACTTAAGAACGACCTTTACTAGAACCCTCTATCATAGATAAATCTATTAAGTCAACATGGTTTCCTTATGAATTTTTCATTCCTCTATGTTTTGAAAATCACAAACACTCTATCTTAAAGAAAATTATTTTCCCAAAGAATTATCTTAATAAGTAAAATTTTCCTTCTCCAAGGAAATTTTATCCTTACCTTGGTTTTTTTTGTTCATTATATAGTATTTATAAACCTAAATAATTTTATTACTAAGGAAAAATTTGGTTCCATATATAAAACCTCATAATCCTAAAAATAATTGGATGTAGAGTATTCTATATTCAGACTCCAAATTATAGAAAATTAAGACTCTAAATTCTCTGAAATTCAGACTCCTAATTCTCTAAAATTCTGGTTCTGAATTCTCTTAAATTTTGAATCCGAATTCTCTAATATTTAGACTCTGAATTCTTTGAAATTCAGACTCCGAATTCTCTAAAATTCAAACTCTGAATTCTCTGAAATTCATATTCTTAATTCTCTAAAATTTAGGTTCCAAATTCTCTGAAATTCAAACTCCAAATTATATGAAATTCAGACTCTGAATTCTCTAAAATTCAGGTTCTGAATTCTTCATAATTCCGATTCCAAATTCCTTAGAATTCAGACTCTGAATTAATCATAATTTGAACTCTAAATTCCTCAAAATTCAAAATCCAAATTCAGACTCCGAAATATATAGAATTTAGATTCCAAATTCTTTGTAAAATAGAATCCAAATTTTCATATCTTATAAACTCTGAGTATTCATTTGGTTAGATTCTGATTTATATTTTTTCCTTAGACTTCAAAAAATATATTTGTTTAAGAAACTTTATTATGCATACACTTGTTATTGTTAGGAAACGATGTCATACAATATGTTTCTAACTAACCGTTATTTGAGTGACAAGTGTATAGGTCCCTCCAATATTTAAGGAAACATATGACTGTTGGTGGAGGGATCCGACTATTGGAGTAGTTCCTATAAATAGGGGCTCATTTGAATGATCTCATTACCATTCCATCACTGTAGAGATTTCATGCAATTTAAGTGATTTCTAGAGAGAGAGACACTCAAGACTTGTGCATACTGAACATCTTGTTTATCTTGCTTCGTGTGACTCTGATTATTACTGAGTACAATCAAGGGATTCCAGGAATAACAAGATAAATGGATCGACTATCTTAATGTTCTAGAGTTTATAAAGATTTCAAGATAGATTCCAATATTCCAATTGATGGATTACTCTAGTGTGGGTAAGATATATTTTCTTGAAAGTATAAATCAAAGTACCTTTATCCATGTTTTTTGGATACCCTACTCTTTGGGTTAAAAGATATCAAACTTTTTACTAGTTGTGTTTCATGTTATTTCCGCTGTATTTTGATAAATAAATGAAGTATAATTTTCTTATAATTTCTTGTACTTTTGGTAACTATAATAAGTAAGATTCTATACGCTTTAAGGTAGAATCTTTTCCTTGTTAACTTTCCCTAAGTTTAATTTATGGAACCATATTTCTAGAATCTAGCAAGTCTATTTAGTAGAACTAAAAGAGGTCTTGTGAATTTACATTGTTTAATTTTATTTAACATATTTTTCCTTAAGGCTAAAAATGAATGTTGATAAACATACAATTCACCCCCCCCCTCTTGTAATTGAGCATCTATATTTATATTTTGATCCTACAATTAGTATCATATAAGGTCTCTTAAATAATAATATTCACATATAAGTTTTCTTTCTTAAGTTTTCATTGTTCTTAAATTTTTCATTGCTTAGGAATTTTTTTAACCTTTTACTATTAACAAGTTTTGTGGAAAGATATTTTCTTAAAGAATGGTAGGAATGAATGTTAGTTCGATTGACAATATAAATCCAAATAGACCACCTATATTTGATGGGAATTATTATGAGTATTTGATAGATCATATGAAGACTTTTTTATTAATACTATAGCGGACATCTTTTTCAAGCTCACTAGAGATTACAAGATTCCTGACAAGGAGTTCAAAAACATTACCAATAAATAAAATTCAGAATATCAACTAAACAACAAGGTATGTAATACTTTGTTTCGTTCTATGACCAAGAATATATATAGGCATATTTCGTCTTCTAAAGCTACAAATTTTATTTGGAATAAATTGGAAGTTTCACATTTCGGTACATCCAAAGTGATTGAAACTAGAAGAGCTATGCTTAGAGCAGAATATCATGGATTTCTATTTCCTTTTGGGGAAACTATATATAAAGTGAAAAAAATGTTTATGATAATTTTTAACAGTCTACAATCTATGGGTGAGAAAGGTCTTGATGAAGAATCTATTCTGGACAAAATTATAGATATCATGCCTAATGAGTGGGAATCTAAGAGAATAACTATTGATGAGAATAGTAAAGTATCTCAAATTAATCTTGATGAGATTTTTGGAACTCTTCTTTATATAATACAAGAATGAAAATAGTTTCTGATATGAATAAAAGATAATAATGGTAATAGAAGTGCAGCCTATATTACTACAAAAGCCAAGACTCCTAAATGGGTTACAAGATCTAAGTCTAAGAAAGTCACTGTTTTATCTGAATCTAGTGCAAGTGAACATAATGAGAATGCTCTAGATAATATTTCTCAAATTATGAACAAGATAGTTGGAAAGAAAGTTTTTTGTACAGATATAATAAGAAAGAAAGAAAAGATAAGAAAGACTCAGAAGTCACTTACTATGAATGCAAAAGAGAAGGGCATATCAGGCTGGATTTTCCTATGCTTAAGAAAAAGGATAGAAAGGAAAATCATTCTGAGAGGAATAGAAAAAAGTATTACAACGATAAAGCTCAGAAATATTTTAAATCCAATTACACCTGGAGTGTCGGGGTTGGTGACTCTTCATATGAATCCTCATAGTATGAATCATCTAGTTAGAAGAATCCCGGTCTACTAGCTAGACTACCCATTGAAAATCCTTGTCTAATGGATAAGGTATATAATGCTGAATCTATCACCAATGTATCTTCGAATGAAAATTATAATGATTATATATATTATTAACCTTAAAATGATGAATCCTCCTCATTAGAAGATAAAAATTTATCATCTTATAAAGAAATGTCTAGGTTTGCTAAACTTCATGAGAATGAAAATTCTAAACTCAAGAAAAATCTTAATAATGAAACTTACATATTATATATTTTAACTAAATAAATATTATATATTTCTAAATATCATGATAAGAAAACGTTTTATTTTTAATGTATTTCCAAAAACCTTGAGGAATTTAATTCTGAGAAGGATAAACTTTCCATGGATCTTGAAAGTATAATTTATAAGAAAAATATTTTAGAGACTAACTCTTGTTCTAAAACTAATGTTTTTTAGGATAAAAACTTGGTTATTAAAATATAGTCCAAAATATTTTCCTTGAGGAAGTTTCTATGAAACTTTAATTCTAGTAAATAAAATTTTGACAAGATGTATTCTCAGATACGACCTTTAAGAAATAGTTTTGGACTTGTTTATACCCATTCTAAACTGGTGCTCAATAATAACTATTTTGTCCCTCAAAGTAATCAATTTTTCACTAAATTTCAGTGTAGTGGACATTGGAAAAAAAATTCTTTAAAAAAACCTAGTCATTAGGATTTCATAAACCTTATTTTGTTAATAAATTTTGGATACCTAAAATCCTGCTTTCAGAAATTTCTGGATCCAAGAAAATTTGGATTCCGAATGTCTAAAACTCCTATTTACAGTAAAATAAAGGAAGTACCAATAGTAATACATGGTACATGGATAGAGGATGTTCCTGTCATATTACTAGTAACAAAAAAGTATGTGAAAATATTATCAAGAAGAAAGGAGGAAAAGTAACTTTCGGAGATAATTCTCAGGGAGAAATTATTGGCATAGGTAACATTGTTCTTCTTGGAAAAACTTTTATTTCAAATTTATTATTTGTTAACGTCCTTAATCACAACCTCATTATCATAAGTCAATTATGTGATGAAGGTTACCTTGTGAATTTTAGGAATGATAGATTCTTAGTACACAATTTCAAGGAAGAATTTATTCTTTCTTCCCACATGGAATAGAATTTATACACACTAAACATAGAAGTCCTTAAGAGACAAGATCTTCCTTTTCTTAGTTCAATCGAAGATCAATCTATGTTATGTAATAGTAGGTTAGGACATTGTAACTTTAGGAACCTAGGAAAAATCTCAATGAAGGGACTTGTTAAGGATCTACCAGAGCTTGGATTTGATTCTTCAAAAGTTTGTGATCCTTGTAAATATGGAAAGCAACATAAATCAAGTTTAAAATCAATTGGTGAAGTCTCAACTTCTAATGAATTACAGTTTGTACATATGGATCTTTTTATTCCAACACAAATAGGAATCATTAGAGGAGAATATTATGTACTTGTTTTTGTTAATGATTACATGAGATTTACATGGGTCTATTTTTTAGTAGAAAAATCTGAAGCTTTTTCTTACTTCAAAATTTTTAGATCTCATGTTTAAAATGAGAAAAATATTCCATTAATAATTATTCATAGTGATCATGAAGGATAATTTCAAAATTATAATTTTGAAACTTTTTGTAGTAAAAAATAAATTACTCATAACTTCTCTACAACAAAAACTCTATAATAGAAGGGTTTTATTGAAAGAAGATATTGAATTATTCAAGAGATAACGCAAACCATGTTTAGTGAATATTCTTTAGCTAAACGCTTTTGGGCTGAAGCTATAAGTACTGCTTTCTATAATATAAATTGATATTTGATTATACCTTTTCTTAACAAAACCCCTTATCAATTGTGGAATGGTAGAAAACCCAGACTTTCATACTTCAATGTATTTGGTTTAAAAGTATTAAGTCTGAATAATAAAGATAATTTACATAAATTCACACCCAAATCTAATGATGGAATTTTCCTACGTTACTCCACAACTTCTAAGGCATATATATTTCTTAATAAAAATACTTGTACTCTTGAGGAAATAGTGCATGTTAAATTTAATGAAACCAATCCTTTTGTTTTTAAACAAACCTCAACCTACATCCTTGGATGTGTTTTCAAAAAATGTTTTTCAACCCTTGATAGAATATCCTTACGATAAGAAAAATGTTCAAGAAAATATTTCTAAATCATTTACCTTAAAATATTTCCTACCATATGTTGATGAAAATGTCTTACAAAACCTAAAGCAATTGTTTCTTAAGAATCATCCCAGTGATAGTATCATTGGTGATGTAAATAAACTTGTGAGGACTAGAAGTTCCTTAAGAAATGAAGTAGAACATATAAAATTTATTTCCCAATTAGAACCAAAAAGCACAGATGAAGCATTAGGTGATGATGATTGAATTAAATCCATGCAAAATGTACTAAATGAATTCAAAAGGAACAAATTTTGGACCTTGGTTGAAAGACCTAAGGAAACTTCTATTATTGGAGTAAAATGGGTCTTTAAAAATAAGTGTAATGAAATTGGAAGTACTTTGAGGAATAAAGCAAGATTAGTTGCTAAAGGATATAATAAAAAATAAATAGTAGACTATGAAGAAACCTATGATATAGTAGCTAGACTTGAATCTATTCATATTTTACTTTCCTTTGCAACATTCATCAATTTCAAACTTTTTCAAATGGATGTAAAATGTGCTTTTCTTAACATATATGTTCAAGATGATGTTTTTGTTAAACAACCTCAAGGTTTTGAAGACACAAAACATCATGAACATGTTTTCAAACATATCAATGCTTTATATGGACTTAAACAAGCTCCTAGAGCATGGTACAATAGACTGACAATATTTTTGTTATAAAATAATTATGTTAATGGAAATGATGATCCAACTCTTTTTATAAATAATGATAAGAATTTTTTGTTTAATTGTTCAAATATATGTTGATTTCATTATATTTGGTTCAACACAGCAATATTTTACCAATTCATTTGCAAATGTAATGAAATCTTAGTTTAAAATGCGTATGATGGGTGAGTTAACATTTTTCCAAGGTTTTAAAATTTATCAAAAATCAGAAGGAACATATATATCTCAACCAAATTATATTAAATATATTATTAAAAATTAATTATATGACAACACTTAGAGTATAAGTATGCCCGTTGGTACCTCAAATTCACTTTATCTTGATGAAGTTGGGAAACCAGTAGATCAAACGTCATTTAGAGGTATGATATGAAGTTTACTATACCTGATAGCTAGTCATCCATACTTAATGTTTTCAGTATTCTTATGTGAAATATATCAATCCAATCATAAGTAATCTCATTTAAAATCAGTGAAAATAATTTTTCGTTATTTAAAGGGAACCATGGATTTAGGAATCTTTTATACTTATGAAAATAATTTTGTTTTAAAACGTTTTTTGGATGCTGATTTTGGTGGATGAGGAATGGATAGGAAAAGTAAATCTAGAACATTTAATTTATTAAAATATTCTTTAGTTTCTAGGTCATGAAAAAAGAATCACTTATTAGCACTTTACACTACTAAAGCTGAATATGTAGCAGTTTGAAGTTGTTGTGCCCAAGTGTTGTGGATGCAACACACACTCACAGATTATGGCATGAGTTTTACCAAAACACAGATATTATTTGATAACAATAGTGCTATTTCTATATGTAAAAATGATTCACATCACTCTCGTGTGAAAAAAATAGATATTAGGCATCAATTTCTTAGGGATCACATACAAAATAGAGATATCATTCTTCAATTTATCGGAACACAATATCAACTTGATGATATTTTCACAAAATCATTACCCTCTGATAGATTTGAATACATTAAATAGAAGAAAGGAATTATAACTGTAATGTAATATTCCATATTAAATTATTTTTGAAATCTATATCCTTATAGTAAGAAACTCCTTTTCATAGGGGGAGTACATTTTCTTGATAAATAAAATTTTAACTTTCAAAATTTTTGTAATCAAATTTTCGTAATCAATTTTTTTTTCAAAATTTCCTTAATCAAAATTTTCACAGTAATTTTTTTTTTCTTCTTCTAAATTTTCTTAATCAAAATATCTATAATCAAAATTATTTCATAATAATTTTTTTTAGAAATTAAAATTTTTTTTAGTTAAAATTTTTCTTACTCATTTTTTTCTTAGTCTAAAATATCTCAATTTAAAAAAATGTCCTTAATAAAAAAAAAATTGGAATCTAAAGTTCTTCAAGAATAATTTTCCTTATTACTAATAATTTTCCATATAATTTTGGAAGTTATGTTTTCTTTTTTAATTTTCATAATCAGTTTTTTACCTGTTGGTATTGTCATCTTGTTTAAGAAAATTTTTTGGATTCACTTTTCCTCAAATCCGAATTTTTATCTTAAAAACCTCAAAAGATCGAAACATAACAAATTCCTTCTTCAGATATCATATCAATCCTCAGATCTGATCAAGTGTGCTTCCACCATTGGATCTTTTTGGGAAGATGAACCCTCTCCTTAAATTTCTTTATAAATCCCCCTGATGGTTGTCCCACATCGATTATCAGGATTCGTCATGATAAATTTCTACTGATATAATTAAGACCCATTATGAATTTCTTGGTTTTCCTCAAATCATAATGTCTTTGGAAGCTTCTCCTCAGAAACAATTTTCTTTAGTCAAGGAAATATGTGAATGGAAGAACTACAGGGAAAGGTTAGTTGATCTGAAGTTCTTTTTCAAATATTATTCCTTTATTTCTAAGAATATCAAGTTGAATGGCTCGAAGAGTTTATGTGTATTCAAATCAAAGGCACAGGATCCGGTTTATCCGGAATTGTTGGTAGTGTTTTATTAGTTTGTATGATTTTTCAACGAAGGAGGGAGAGAAATGTTTTTGTTTAAGAGTTATGGAAAAATCTATTCCCATTCCTACAGTAAGGCTGAAAACGTAATTGGAATTCTGTATGAGGGTGAAGTTGAGTTCTGTACCAACAAGTTACTAGATGTATCAAGTTAGTTTGATAAGGATAAAGTTATAGAGTTTCATGGTTTGAAAGAAGTTAAGACTCTAAATATTTTTCATATATCTACAAATTTCCAAATTTTGTAGTTATGAGTTCAATGTTTTATCATTATTAGAAAAGGGGATAGGGATACCCTGAAGAAGAGTGATATCTATTTTTTGGATTTTCTAGTAAACCTCAAAAAGATTAACCTTGTGCAGTATATCCTTCTTACAATTTCAAATATCAAGAAAGGAACTGTCAAATCTTAGATTATTATGTATCTAGTTATTCTTTCCAAGATCATAGTTCTTTGTATAAAATCGTTCAAAATCTCATGCAGTTCTAAGCCAAAGAATTTCAAGGTCATGTTTCTTAGTGATGACACTCTCAGAAGGATGGAAGTTGGATTCAATAGTGAATCTGAAGAATTTTATGATTTATCTTAATCTAATATTGAAGCCTTATCAAAGAAACTGGAAGTGGATGAGACTTTGAAGATGGGTGTTATGAATAGAAAGGTGAAGGAACTGAAAATGAAAGAAAAAAATCATGTTGTTCAGGAAACCAAATCAGCACCACCTAAGCCAAGAAAGTAAAATTCTTATCCAGATAAAGTGGTTTCCAAGTGGAGAGAAGACAAGAATAATAGGAAGGAAGGGGATCCTATTTTTGGCTTGGACACTGCTAAATCAAAAGCCTTTAAGATTAAGGCTACTGGGGATTTTGAGAAGCAAGAAAAATAGAAGAATCAAAAAAAGAAGATGTATGAAGCTAAGATTGTTCAATATCAGATAAAGGCTACAGAGAAAGCATCTGAGAGGCATCAGGTACTGGAAACATTTATCAATGAACTAGTACCCACAGTGACTCTAGGAAAGAATATGGTGATTTTGAAACATGATGAAGAAAAAAAAATTGTGCAAGAAAATAATGTGGAAGAAGAGGAAGAAGAAGGAAGTGATGATACAGATGATATGATAAGACAACTGGAATAATATCATGAGAAGGATAGTACTTCAAAAAAAATCAATCTAAACTTCTTAGGATGAATCTACCAAAATTATTTCACTAGGACAAGAGGATAAAGAGAACGAATAAGTGAATAAAACATATCATGATGAAATAAGAAATCATGATTGTATTCAATTAGATGATCTAGTGGTCGATGTAGAAAAAGAAAAAGCTGATGAAGATAAAATAGTTCAACTATCAAATAGTGAACATGAGTCTCCAAAAGAAATAGAGTTTATTTCGAGAGCTAATAAGGGAAAACAGGTGTTGGTTGATAAACCAAGGAAATATGTGGGGTAAAAGAAAGATATTGGTGGATTTTCAAAGAGAAAATATGAAGAGATAGAGAAATAATCCTCACCGACCCAACAATATGATTCAGAATCGTCCTCTCTGGGACATGACTTTGTGGTACAATCTTTGAAGAAGTTGGTTGATTCCATTCACTTTTTTCCAAGTATTGACTCGAGGTTCCAGATGCTTTAAAACTCGATTAATCAGAAATTAGATTCGGTTTCCATGCTTATGGATAAGTTTTTCAGGCTTGATGATGATTTCAAATCTTTCTATATTGGGTATGATGCGCATACGAGGTCATGAAAGGAAATTACCAAGTGGTCAAAGAAGACAATCAAAGATCTGAGAATCCTTGATGATTTTCAAGATAGTGTGAAGGATGATTTTGAAACCAAAGATGGAATGTTCAAAGACCTTACTAAAAGTTTTGAGGAGAAGCTCAGTCTCGAACAAATAACCCAGAAGCAGGAAGTCAAAGATCTGAATGGGAAGCTTAACCCAGTCACTTTGGACTGAAAAAGGGAAAGAGATCTGAGAATTGAGTTTGAAGAAAAACTCAGTAAGCAAGAAGATCCATTGAGGACTAAAGAAAAAATTCTTAAGTCTCAGGAAGAAAATATTGAATCCTTAAAGAAGAAAAATGAAGATCAGGATCATCTACTCCAGTGCTTTATAGAAGATCATAAGGATATTTAGAATCTAAAAATAATCATGAAGAAGTTAATTCCAAAGGAAAAAGAAGGATGATTTTTTACAATCTTATCTTTTTTTTATTTTCTTCCTTGTACAAATTTTTCCTCTCATAATGAAATTTTGGTTGGTCTTCATGTGTTTTGTTGTATAGTACTAATATTTTAGGTAACATTTTTTACATTCTCTATATTTCATTTTTAAAATCACAAAGGGGGAGAAAGGAATGATAAAAATAATACTAAGTAAAGAATAAAATTCCCTAAGTAAGGGGGAGTCTATCTAATGGGGAGTTCTTATCAAAGAATATTTCCTGTGCAATTAAAAGAAAAATATCTTAAAGAAGTCAAGAATACGATCCTTATGGATTTCAAAACCTAAGAGGGAGTTAGTCGTATTCCCTGTGATTAATAAGTAAAGGGAGATAAGTTTTTATTTTCATGTTCATAAAGAAAAATTATAAGTCCATATATTCATTTTCATAAGGATTTTTGTTCTTTCCAAAATAGGGGAGATTGTCGAGTCAATAAGGTTTCCTTATGAATTTTACATTGATCTGTGTTTTGAAAATAAGAAACACTCTATCATAAGGAAAATAATTTTCCCTAAGAATTATCTTAATAAGGAAAATTTTCCATCTCCAAGGAAATTTTATCCATACCAATGTTTTAATTATTCATTATATAGACTCTCAAAATCTTACTCATTTTTTTCTAATGAAGAATTAAGTTTCATATATAAAACCTTAGAATCTTATAAATCCTTGGATATAGAGTATTCTATTTTCAGAATATAAATTCTTTGAAATTCAGACACTGAATTTTATGAAATTCAGACACTGAATTTTATGAAATTCAGACTCTGAATTCTCTAAAATTCAGGATCCAAATTCTTTGAAATTCAGACTCAAAATTCTTTGAATTTCAGACTCTAAATTCTATGAAATTAAAACTCCGAATTCTCTGAAATTTAGACTCTATATTCTCTAAAATTCAGTTTCCTAGTTCTCTGAAATTCTTGTTCTAAATTCTATGAAATTCATACTCTGAATTCTCTAAAATTCAGGTTCCGAATTCCTCAGAATTCGGACTCATAATTCCTCAGAATTCCAACTCTAAATTCCTTAGAATTCAGACTCTGGATTTATTATAATTCTGACTCTGAATTCAGACTCTGAATTAATTATAATTCAAACTCCAATTTCTAAAGAATTCAGATTCTAAATTTTTTGTAAAATAAAATCTAAATATGCATATCTTATAAACTCTAAATATTCATTCGGTTATATTCCTATTTATAATTTTCCCATATACTCTGAAAAATATATTCGGTTAACAACCTTATTTTTCTTTCACTTTTTATAGTTATTAAATGATGTCATAAAATCTATTTCAAACTAATCATTGTTTGAGTGACACGTGTAAAGGTCCTTTCAGGATTCAAGGAAAAATATAACCAATGGAGGAGGGAGTCGAACATTGGAGAATTTCCTGTAAATAAAATCTCATTTGAATGAGATCATTACCATTCCATCACTCTAGAGATTTTATGTTTCTGAAGTGATTTCTAGAGAGAGACTCCCATGCCTTGTGCATGCCGAACATCTTGTTCAGCTTGCTTCATGTGACTCTGATTTTTTTAGTATAATTGATGGCTTCTTGGAATAAGAAGACATAGGTTTCAACTACCATAATGTTCGAGGGCATTTGGGGATAGCAATAATGATTCTGATATTCCTATCAATGGATTAAACTAGTGTGGATAATATAGACTTTCTTGAAAGTATAAATCAAGGGACCTTTATCCAAGGTTTTTGGATACCCTACTCTTTGGGTTAAAAGATTTCAAACCTATTACTTGTTTTGTTTCAAGTTATTTCTATTTCATTTTGATAAATAAAGGAAGTATAATTTTCTAATATTTTCTTGTACTTTTGATTACTCTGATAAGTAAGATTCTATACGCTTTAAGGTAGAATCTCTTCCTTGTAAACTTTCTTTAAGTTTCATTTCCGAAACCAAATTTCTGGAATCTAGCAAGTCTGTTTAGTAGAACTAAAAGGGGTCTTGAGAATTTACTTTTTCTAACTTTGTTAAACATAGTTTTCATTAAGGATAAAAACAAAAGTTTTTAAACCTACAATTCACCCCCTCTTTTAATTAAAGATCTACATTCATATTTTGATCCTACAAAACCTATCTATGCATTCACATATTAATCTCTCTCTTCTTCACATGATATCAACTATAGAGATATGATTGATATATAAATCTAAATCCTGTATAAATACTTGAAATAAATTTCATATTCACTCTCATGAAGTAGAAAATGGGAAACCTAACTAATAAGAACCATAAAATGGTTACTAAATCCACACACACTCTCAACCCTCATTGGATCCCCTAAAAATCTTTTATATGATCACACATCTACAAATGGTAAAATAAATACCTCTAGAATAATATTAGTAATTAACTACATGAAATCATCTCTAGGTTCCCATGCCTCATCTCCAACCATTTGATCCACCTTCTAAAACAACCTAACATCCACCACAATTCTGAATTAATCTAGTGTCTTCAACAACCCAACGAAAACCTCAAAATCTTCCAACCAGTCCTTAAAATTTTGGTTAGAGGTGTTCGTCAGAGTAGGATGGAAAGAGTGGGTGAATTTCTATTTTAAAATATAAAATAAATAGTAAGATGGAAATTAGAAAATTACTTAATAAAAAATAAATAATTTTTAATCATAATAGAAATATAATATTACAAAAAGACAATGTGATGAAGGAATTCATTTGATGAATGTGCACAGGGATTAATTTAGAGATTATAAAGAATGTGAGTGAATTATTCTCAATTAAAGTAAATGAAATAGATCATGATAATTTTGATATGATTTATAGAGTATAATTTCAAGTAAAGTAATAGAGAAGAGAATTAGGATTAAGAGTATCAAAGTTATGTGATATGTAAATCAACATGTGTAATAAATGTGGTATGTAAATAAATAATTGATATAGGGGAGATATATTTGATAAAGTGGTTATAAAATAACATGGTGTGAGCCCCTAAATCTCCTCCCCTTAGGTTGAGAGGTTTTTCTAATTACTCTCTTAATTTTAATGGGAATTAAGAAATTCCTCCATTTCCTTTTTAATGGTTATGATAAGAAACTTTTCTCCCCCATGTCTATAGTATTGACCTTCCACTTGTATGTTTTTTGGTATCTAAGAAACCCATCACACACTTTTCAGTAGTGATCACCCATAGTTGAAGTGGGTGAGAAGATAAGTTGTTTTATTAGTGAAAATATATTACAAATACTCTCACTTATCTCTTTATAAGGATAGATAAAATTTGATAAGAGATATTTAAATTCAATGTAGAAGAGAGTGTTACAGAATTTAGAATTTGAAATGGGATATAGATAGGATTTATATATTGAATGGAATCTTCTAGAGGTCCATCATTGAATCATTACCATTCCATAGATTATTCTACCAAATATCTTCAAGCCTCCAGGCCCTATATTTATAACCTATAAAAGAGCTAGGAAGGTTATATTATTCTTTATAGTTATTAATCACTATGAATATGAGTTTAAAAGTCGCGACGTCTAAAAAATAATAATTTTTAAACAATATGGAACAAAGACACTTGTTATCCAAATGAGTCCACCATGTTTCTAGTAGGCTTGCAATAAGCTTTAAGTTCTATCTCGACTCCATCGGGTATCTAATTCTCCTCACAGGGTAACTATTGGTCTTATGCAATATACACTGTTTTTCTCAACTTGCATTGGTTGGTTGATGCATTCTACAGTTCTTCTCCTTCAACCAAGGTTTTATATGCATCCTTTAATATATTCAATTTGTTCAAAGAATTCCTTTCATGATATCAACAATTCCATTATTTATTTAAAGGGAATTCAATTGATATTAAAACATACTTAAAATAGGTACTTCAATGACTATTAAATGCATTAATATTCCCAATTTGGTTTTATATCATAGAAATTGATATCACTTAAATTAAAATGTTATATATATATATAATTGAGTGTTTATGATCATGAAAACACAATGAGAAAGATAAAGAGGTACAAAAATATTCCCCATTTTTATGATCACAACCACTTAATAGAAACCTGATATAACTATAATAAATCAAGATATTAAAATATGATATTCAATAGGCTCAAGTGATAAATATTATACAAAAAAATAAAAAATATATCCCCCTTTTAAAAAAATAAATATTTTTCATTCCAAAAAAAAGATATATGAAAACCCTAATATGATATTCAATAATTTCATAAACATCGATACTAAAAAAACATATTCCCAAAAAAACACCAATCCCTTTGTTATTATGAAAAATAAAAAAAATTATATGGGAAAAAATAAAACTATATCAATAAGAATCGATTAATTTTGAAATCAATTTCAAGAGAAAGAATTAAAGAATGATAAAACCAAAATAATTGAAAGAAATGAAAATTAAAAAATTAAACATATCACCTTTATAAAATAATAATACATAAAATAGGGACAGATACATGATATATCTTGAAATAAATTTCATGTTCCTAAATTAAAATTTAAAACATTAAAAATCATGTCTCCCATGAGATAAAATGTTGGGGAAGAGAAAAGTGTGCCTCTCCCAAAATTTTTGTATTTATTAACTATGGATATTCAATTTATATAATAAAGTTATTCAAATTTATATAATATTTTAATAATTGAGTATCCATATATAAGATATGATAATGAATCTCGATTTTATAGTTCTATGAAAATCAATTGTAAATACCTTCTGGTGCCCATATTTTGGGTTCAACAATGTAATATAAAAGTGATTTATGTACCCAAACTTTTTTAGTATAAGATTTTATATTAGAAATATGAGATGAAATATAGATAGATTTAGGTTTAAATATCTATTTAGAACATTTAAAAACATGTCCCCCAGAGATAAAATTTTTGGAATGAAAAAAGTGAGTATCTCTCTCAATTTTTGTATTTATTCTCTATGGATCATTCATTTAGTTGAATAAATTATTCAAATTTAAATAATATTATAATAATTGAGTATCCAAAAAATATGATATGATAATGAATCTCAGTATCATTATTCTATAAAAAATCAATTGTAAGTGCCTTCTAGTGCCCATATTTTGGGTTCAATAAAATAATCTAAAAGAGACTTAGGCACCCAAATTGTTTAGCACATGATTTTATATTAAATTTTGCATCTAAAAAATAATTGATTTAGGTGTACATATTTATCATTTTTTCAATTTCACTAAAAAAATAGAGGAAATAATTTAAAAAAATAGAATATCCCTTTACAAAAGTCATATTTTTTGGAAGAACTATCTTGATTAAAACACCCATTTTAACTTCAGAAATCAATTCTGGAATTATTTTTAACAAAAAAATTGAGAGCCAAAAATCATTTCAAAATATTGATCACCAAGGTTGAATTGAGAAAGGGTATTTTTATTCTCTTTTTTTCATATTCTAAAATCTCAATGTTTGTTTGTTGTTTTAATTTAAAAACCAAACCATTTTTCTCTTTATAATGGAGATCCCTTTCATTAAAAAGTTGATCATTATCATTAATTACATTATTTTATTTCATTTATTTTTATTTATAAATTAGTTCATCATAAAAATTATTACATTTATTTATTTTTCTTGATTAACAAGTTAAAGATAATTAATGAGATAAAGAAGATGAATGAGAATCAGATTGAGAAGGAAAAATTTAGAGAATTAACCTCATTACCTACCACAATATTTGTTATGAGTCATTTTGGACTTGAATAACTTGATATGTTTGTGGAGGTTGATTCCATGGAGTCATTTCTAGTAATTAAATTTCAAATATTAAGTGGTTTATTTTTTTTCTTATTATATTTATTCTTCTTTTAAAAAATGCGAAAATCTGTCTTGACATGACCTTTTTTCTTGCATTCATACCATGTCACTTCCAATATATTAAATTGGTTTTTATTTTTTCAAGGTGACTTTACTTATTATAATTTAAAATTTTGTTCAATTTCATTTCTAGATGTTCAACTTCAGTCTCACTTTTTTATGATACATCATCTTTAATGGATTTGAAAGTAATAAATCATTTCACATATTTTGGTTTCCTTATCCCATATAGCTTCTTTCTTATATTTCCTATTAAGGGTAATTGAAAATGTTATGAGGCATCGAATTAGTTACTCAATTGGTTTATTTTTTATATTATTTTATTTTTTTATAATCATCAAGTTGGGTTCCCAAGAGCATTGTAAGTCCCAAAGAATCCTTTTTACAAATGATTCTATAGGAAAATCATCCTCAAGAGACTTTTAACAATTGAAAATATTAGTATATTGAGTAAAAAATTTAGAAATTTATTCATTTTTATACATAATAAACCATTCAAAGTCTTGTTTATATAAATAAATTTTTATATTTGACTTTTTTCAGTCCTTCATGGGTAAATTCTAGAAATTTTCAAATTTAATGAGTAGTTTTTCAAGTAGATATTCTATTAATTTAATTATTTTAAGACTAAAGTGAATTGAATTCATGGCTTTAGTATCAATATCAAATGACATTATGTCATAGGGATTCCACTTATCTTGAAGTTATATTTTATGGGTATAACCATTCATAAGCATTTTCTATATAAGATATTCGATAATATTAATAAAAATTGACATATGATTTTTTCAATAAGTGTAATTAGTCCTATCAGAGAGAGGACCCGGAGGATAAAAGCCCATCTGTGTAAATCATTCTTTGAAATGGGTTAAGGATTAAATAAAAGATGTCACTAATACCAAATTTTGGTTGGATTAGGATTCAAATAGGGGATAAATTTCTCATTTAAAAATTAAAATAAATATTACAATTGAAATGACAAAATTAAAAAATAAAAATAAATAAATAGTAAGTACATAAAAAATATAATATTAAATAAACATAAAAAGATAAATGAAATCAATTGATGAATGTAATTTATGATTAATTTTTGAGATTATTAAGAATGGGAGCGCATGATTATCAATTTCAGATAATACAAAAAATAATCATAATTTAGAGGTGATTTATAATAGATAATTTTAAATTAAATTAAGTGAGAAGAGAATCTGGATTAAATTAATATAAATTATTTCATATGTTATTTTAAATTAGTATGAAATGTTTAATGTAAATAATGGATAGGGAGATAGATTTGATAAAGGAGTTCGGAAATAGCTCGGTGTGATCCCCTAAGTCTTCTCCCCTTGGGTTGAGAGGTTTTTCTTATTACTCCATTGAATTTAATAGAGATCAAGAAACCAATTATTAATTTTCCTTCTCAAGGATGTGAAAATAAATTTTTATCCACCATTTTTAAGGTTGAAATCACCCCCTTGAACTTCATTGGTAGCTAAGGAACTCATCCATCACTTTTGCGGTAGTGATCACCCATTGTATAAGTGGATGAGATGAAGAGAGATTTATTTATTATAAATACACTAAAAATCCACTCTAATATATTTATATAAGAATAAATATAATATGAGAAGATATATTGAGAAGTTATGTTGAATATTGATCAGGAGAATTAAAAATTTGAAATTGGCACTAAAGAGGATTTATAGATTGAAGATAATTCCCTATAGATCCATCATTGCAGAATTTTAATTAAATTGGTTTTTACACCACACAACATTAAACCTAAAATGTCCTCTATATATTTCTTCCAAAAGTTCTAGGAATGTTTTGGAATTCATCAGATTCGTTATGCATTGTCAATGGGATTTCATGAGCTATGAGGTCCACCAAATAATGATTTTTGAATATTTGGGAAGGAATACAATAGCCAACCACCTTATGTCATCGGCTAGTCACCTGGTTTGATGTAAGATTCTATTTAATTCATAACTCCACTAGGTAGTTAGTTATCTACATCTTTCTGTCATTGGGCTTATGTTTCATACATTGGTTTTGTCCATTTTCACTGGCTGGCTGGTGCCCTGCACCGAGAAGTTGATATTTTCTGCAGTGCTTTATCATCAAAAGAAGGTTTTAAATATTCTTTTAATATATTT
Organism: Viscum album; assembly: GCA_963277665.1. NCBI lineage: Eukaryota > Viridiplantae > Streptophyta > Magnoliopsida > Santalales > Viscaceae > Viscum > Viscum album. The sequence goes on along the minus strand of OY728127.1, from coordinate 619,902,008 downwards.
GATTGGTTCAAGGAAAAATTTCCATTATATAAAAAGGACTATTAATACCTTAAAGATGCTTCATTGGATATTCAAAGATACTTCAATGTAGTAATTCAAAGTCTATTAAATCCATCAATCTTCACATTTTGATTTTACATCATAAAAACTGAAATCACATAAATAAATATTTTAGATATATAATTGAGTATTTGTGATCATGAAAACACTATGAGATAGAGATATAGTAATAAAAATATGCTCCATCTAAGAACATTAGTACATCCTATTGCTGATATTTATGTAATTCTCTATCCTAAGATCCCTCCTTCCCATTTCCATATCCAACATATCAATGTAATTTCAATGGTATAGAATTAAATCAAAAAACAAAAAGGTCATATTAAAATACACAATGCACATAAAGATCAACCAAAACAACATAAACATTTCATAAGAAAACATGGAATCCCATATACTTCACTTCCCAAATAATGGACCCACATGACATTCACCATATCCATATAACTACTCCCCATCAAACACAATATCATACCACCTTTACCATGTCACCCACATCTCTTCACCCCGACCAATGAATTAACTATAATGATAAAAACACTTGACAACATAAATAACACCATTGAAGCAACATAACCATATCAATTCTATAGAACAAACCATACTATCCCAATATCACTTACACAGTATCCCATCCGTCATACCGACCACATAACCAGTCATTCATTACTACAGCATCAAAAATCGCATTTTCTTAATATCACCAAGAAAACTTTCCACATCCCAATACCCAAAACACCCTTAAACCTAAATGATCCATAAAAATACTAAATAAATGTCCACATAAATCACAAAAAGTGTAACACATCCAACTACAAAAACCCAATAATAAAACACAATATTTAATCAATTTTTTATCATTCTATTAATAAAAATCAATTGTTCCCAAGAAGAGAATCATCACTAAATTATATATTTTAAGGAAACCTTTTCATTATCAATATTAAATGATTATGTTTTAATGTGAGGTTATTCTATTACTCCAATTTCAGTAACAATGCATAATAACAATAATAGGAAATGTTATAAAAAACAATGGGTCTGCACTAATTTTAAACAAACAGCGTAGAACATCAACACCTAAATTTTATTAAGATAAAAAGTAAATATATCCATATTTTAAAATGATAATTTATGATTTAGAAACTTTATTATCAAAAAAACCTATCAATTATTCAAATTAATTAGTCATAAAATATCATTTCATGACCCACTCATGTTTCTTTAAATTCATTGAGGGGGAAATCATCATTCATTTCCCTTCAATAGTACCACTTTAATATGAATTAAATTTTTACATGACAATATACACATAATTTATCCTCATTAATGATTATTTAAACACTCAAATAAAATATTCTTTAGACATTACACAACTATAGAAACATGATTTCATATTTTATAAAAGGGTGATACTTTTATTTACACTTTTAGATAAAATAATCTCAACCCACAACCTATTTAATAAAATAAATTATAGTTTCATCATAAAGATCATGAACTCATTATTTAACCTTAGTAATTATCCTTATAATAAAAAATATATATATTACCCTTACACATGGTCACCTAGAATTCAACATCTACCCATGGAATGGAATTATTTTTTTTATGTATAACATATAAATATTTCACCATTAAAAACATTAACCATTCTTAAAAAGAAGTAGCAGGTTCATTCATGAAAAAGATCAAAAATTCAATGGATTGTCAGTAATCATGTTTTTTATCTCAAAAAAATTGTAGAATTAAATGATTAAAATCCCTTCTTTCAATAAATTCCTAACACATGCATATAATATAGCATGACCGGAAGGTAAAAAATGGAATAAAAACATATATAAAAATAAGGATATATCTAAACATCATTTCAAAACAATATATTTCATCCAATAAACAATAAATATATTAACTATAACTTATTCATAATGGATTTCAACAATAAATAATTACATACAACAATAATTCTCTAGTATAATTTACTAACAATTATAAAAAACCTAGAAATAGAGAAACATGTTGTTCTCTTCAATGATAAAAATAAAAATTAATTTATAAGAAAAAATGTTCAATAAAATATGGGAGAAACATATCTAAGTTCCAAAAAATTTTATCTTAAAAAACAATTGTAGTTAATTTCCATATTAATTTTTCTCTTAAGGTTATTTATTCAACACAACATTGAATAAAAACTATCAATAACTACAGAATATATGTATAACCATCAAAACTCTTAAAATATCCATAATGTGAATTCCAATTCAGCTATTTAAAATGATGTATATACCTCCATATAATCTCTACCTAGAAATTTTTACACTTTAACCTATATAGTTTTATAGGTTTTCAAATTCCATAACTCAGGTCATAGGGGGATTCAAATATTTTCTTCCTAGTCATCCTTCATGGTCCACGTCACATGTTAGGATTTAGTTTTACCACCAATAACCCGAAGTCCTTCATTTTTTTTTTGATTTTGATAATCCTCCTTTCAAGGGGTGAGGTGGAACCCTTACAAGGACTATAGGCATAAGTATTACAAGGCTCGTAGGCCTTATAGGAATTCATTTCCCATGGGATTAAAACATTATATACAACCCAGACTAACTGCTGGAACGGCTCCTCCCCAGCATCTTCATCATGAAATCAGCTCTCCACCTTCGCATAGCTGTTTGGATAGGATTTTTCATGCATTCACAGGCTTGTCCCAATGGCAGGTGTCATACCCTCTCATTCTTGTAATTTTTTTAGCTTCTCCTATGGTGAAAGCCCCTTGCTCCTCCTCCTTCTGAAGCAAGTTCCTTATATGTTGTCTGGTTTGCATCTACACATAAGGTGGCCCGAAGGCCTTGAGGTGGCCCGAAGGCCTTACTGACTCGAAGTCCTGGTTGACCCAAAGACCTTAAAGGACTCATGGAACAAATCGGTGGCCCAAAGGCCCAAACAGTGGAATATTCCCAAATTTTACAGTGCAAAACAGTGCATGCAACAATTCCTGCTATAGTTCTACACACTTCCTGCTACAGTACTACTACAATACCCCAGAAATTTTCCTCCACCTTGATTTGATCTCGGGTCTCCTAGATTCACTGAAGGATTCCTCACCAACTGGGCAATGTCTCATGTGCTAGTATTTATTTTTACCACTTCCCTACTAATCCCATGAAATAATCATCTATTATTAACTCAAAAATACACACTAACTCTCATCCAAAATATTGGATGGTAGTTTTTCATGACCCATCACCACTGGAACCCCTTTTAGGACTATATTAAATGTGATACTAACACCTTAAAACCACCTCTAATAGGTATTGGGTTAGAGAGTAGAACATATAGTATAAATTCCCAATATGAGGCATTACCCTCGTAAATTTCCTATGGATGAAGATATAAACACCCATGAACACCAAAGTTACCCAGTCCAAAAATAAATTCCCCAAACCTAATGGTACTTATATATCAATGTATATAATAAAAAAATAAAGAAAATTCAAACATTCTCCTGAGAAAAAAAATCATCCCCTAAACTATATACCCCAGTCTCCCTCAAACAATACTGAAAAAACACTTAGAAAAATATAGTGGGGTGAGCACTTTATAGTTCTCAGTAGGATCATCCTTCTAAATAATTAAATATCCATGTATAAGAAATTTAAAAGAGTAAACAATTGATAAAAAATAGCTAAAACATATCCAAAAATATAAGTAGAATAACATTATATAGAACAATAATCTAACTCCATATCCCATATCATATACCACAATTTCTTCTATTTCACATGACATACTCAATCATTTTAAAAAACAATATCCTAAACAAATTCCCATATCAAAGACCAATAAATATTATCAACTTCACAACCATTATTAAAGTAAATAATAATAAAATGGGTGGGGTGATTCACCATGCTCTCTCATATCAATTAAAGGTATGTTCCAACTGAAACTGGAAGTGCACATGTATAAACTCCCCTCCCCAGCAGATAAGGAATTCAAGAATCCAACAATATCAACATTATATCATTGACCATTACCCCATTTCATGAAAAACAAATATCAATATACTACAACATATTATATGTAGTCACCATTTCATAACCACATACTGCAACACCACATATCAACTACCACAAAACCACATATCCTCAACCTCCTCACTTTTTATCCACATTTACAATGATATAAAAGTGGGTAACTAAAACTAGAATGTCACCAATATCATTACCTACCACTCTTGTATAAGTCACCCACCCATAACTTCACATCTATATCCTCCTCATCGTAGAAAGTTATGGTGAATATATAGGATATCAAACTCATGAACTCACCCAAACATACTAGACCCACACTATATACCATCATCATCACATAACTAAGTTAGTTGATATATTTCATAATTATAAATTCAATACATTACAGGACATTTTTAAATTCCTATTTTTATCCATTACATAGTGTACTTGACATGTCATACCTCACTTCAGGGTTTCTGGGGTTGTCTTGAGTGGCCTTTAGGTTTTTTCGTTGATATGACATTACAACTACTATTTCTCTAACTTTGAATTTTCAATTGGTCTTTGAATTTTCTTTTGGTTTTTTATATTTTGAATTTGTGATCATTTACCCACAGTAATCTGGATTGTGAGGGTTCCTACTCTACCCCTAAACATTATTTTATGAAAATGATAAAAAATGATTTCAGGAGTAAAAACTAAGATCCATTACTTCTTATAATTTCCCATTTCATCATCCCCAATTTTTCACATCATCTCCTAAAAAAACTTCCATAATTTCATAAATATATTAATAAAAACCACAAATAAATACATGAAATTTAATAATTATACATCATCAACAACAACACAACCAAGTATCAATATAATGGGGAAACCATATTAGCAATAGCTTCACCTTTAAACACCATTACCATTCCCAGCATTTATCATATACCAACCTCATTTAATTTAATATGTCATTCATTCACCCATTCCCAAATATTCACTAAACAATATCCCATTTAAATCCATTCATTTATCTTTTTTCATATTTATTATAGTGATATTTATATAATTTAAACCAGAATAGTTTGTAAATATCCCACTACTACATTACCAAATTCTGTATTCCAACCATATTCTGTTTGTTCCACCAATGGTTATTTAACATCAAACTCTTATTATTCAATCCCATTTTATTTTTCATAATACATCAATAATTATGTTAATAAATATGAATTTATATTTCTTTTTACCTCTTTAACTCATTACATTCACTTTTCATCCCTATTCCCATTACCTAATATATCACATGACCCAATTTATTTATTTTTGAGAAAAAATGTTAAACAAATACATCAAAAAAACCCCATTAAAAAAGGAAAAATAATATAAAGAATATATTCCAACATCAACAACAAAGAGATTTATTAAGTTACGGTTTCTTAGAATTCCCATTTCATTACCATATTTGAATAATTATCTAGTCATAGAGATTAAATGATTAATCAATAAGGTAATAAAAATATTGAATATCAGTCAATAAAACCAATATATTGCAATAAAAATAATTGTATTCTTAGAAAAAAAATACTCTAAATAGTTTCCACGTTTTAATTAATTCCCCTTATTAGTTTATTAATATTTTGATGAGTATTCATACCATGATTTCTAGATTTCACATAATTAACTTTCTACCATCATTAAGTGTTTTCCTTTTATGATCGGTAGTTGTATAAAGTCCAAGAAAGTGAGTAAATCTTACGGAAATAACCATAAAAATTATTTATCATAAATTTTTAATGAAACATCAATAATAATAGAAACATAAAATTATTTTAAAAAATATCTATAAATCTTCTTAAATTCATTTCCATATTTCATTTTATAAAATTTATTATATTATTTTAATCTATGATATATTTAGAATATCCCAAAACAATCTAATCAAGAATATTTATTCTATAATATAAAAAATAATTTTAGATATACCTTAACTCAATCAATGCTTAAAAATTACAACTAAATCAAGGTGAAAGAGAAGATAGACACAAGACACAAACTATGTGAGAAGAACCATAATCAATTTAAACCACAACAATCCCCCAACAAAACCAAATCCAGATCACTTCACATACCATCAAAGATAGAAGAATATGGTGACAATTAAGGAAAATAAGGAAAAAATACCTTCATATCACATGTAAATAGATATCAAAAATCTGAGGGCTAATACTAACTTAAGGGAAATAAAAGTTCTTAAAAATCACACCTTGGATCACTTGATGTTTGTGAGAAGTCAAGGGAAAATAAATAAACTGAAATGGTGATTTGAATTGATACCTGTTTTAGAAAATACTAGCATCATGGCCCAATAAGAGGGATCTATTCCATGAAAAAACAATGTTCAGCTGTGAAATAGAAATCACACTATGGATCCCCATTCCTCCCACATTGAAATATTGATCATACATTGTAAGAAACCTAACCCCAATAACCTAGATCTGATTTCTACTTTATTACATTTCCATAGATACAAGGTATTAAATCCCAATTTACTAATTAGTTTTTTAGTAATTAATATCCAAATACATACATGATAAACATTCTACATTGGTAATAAAACAAAAAAACATAACTAAATTAGATGATTTGGATCCATGAAACACATTTAAAATATTATTCTTCATATCTTTGAGAATGGAAACAAAATAAGGGTGAGATAAAATGATCTATAAGGGTTAAATAAATTGGAAGCTAGAGTCAATATGAAAATTTAAATAACTCAAAACAAATTCAATTTAAATAACTTTACCATCGTGATTAGATAAGAAAAAAACAATATTCCATGGTAAATAACATAAATCAACATGAGATTTAATCAATAAACTGAGAATGAAATAAATCCAGATATAATATCATTGTGAAAATAATATGGATAATAAGAAATGTATTCTTAATTAATTAAATTACTAATTATTAGATTCCTTTATCTTAGGAATCATGATACCTCTACTCCTAATACTTTTCAAAAAATAGTTTAAATACTATGGGTAAAAACCCATTTACATTGGCCAAAAAAAATTTATCATAAGTCCTTCCAATGCATCCAAAGGATATATAATGTTAGGACCCACCCATCATTGTAACTCTAAATAATACATCATATATTTAATTATATATTTAATTCATGAATCAATATTTCTTATCATCAAATATCTATATTGAGTAAATGATGTGGATTTATTGATATTTCAGTAGTTAATAAAACAAATTTCAACATAAACATCCTATTTAAAAATGGTATAAATTTTAGGAAATAATAATATCAATTATAAAATAATATTAAATTTTAATTAAATTTTATTCTATTGTGAAAAATGATCTCGATAATGTGATTTCTTCAAGATACAGTAAACAAACACTAAAGAAAGTGAGTTTTTATAATAAATTATTTACCACTTGTTGCATTCAATTAAAGCACCTTTGGATGAAATAAGTAAAATTGAAACTTAAAATATCATGAAATATGAATCATAAAATATTTTATATTTAAAATTCTATTATATAAATCATATAAAATTAGTTAGGTGCATAAAAGAACATGTGTCTCTAGAAAGGAAGTTTTGAGATGAAAACCCTTACCTAACACTTCATTTTGGATATACATGCATTAATCTCCTATATAGTGGTTTTAATAATGTTATTAATTTATAATAGAAACATATTAAAATTTATAATATCATATATTATCCCTTTATATCATTTTATTACTTACTTGTTATATATTTTTCATTATTACCCTTGTTTCAGAGTTAACTTCCTCATTTCTCATGCACGTTTTGGCATGAATGTTGAGGTTCTTGAGAATAGTATATATTTACATAATCTCCAGAATTATATTAAAGTTTTAAATATCATTTTTTCATTAAATAAATATTTTTAACCATTATTCAAATTTGTACAAAGAAAATGAATCACATCACTTTGGGGAGATGGTAAGTCATATGTACACACGATGGGTGATATCATTTCTTAATGGGTGAAAGGGTAAGGAAGTGTATGATATATTAATTTTATATTATTTATATCAAGTAATATATATCAAATATATTCATTAAATGTATCCTTTATTACTTTCCCAACAATGAGATAGTAAAAAAATGAGTCGCATCGCTTCGTGTGGCAATAGTTTGTCGTACACACAAGCGACGCTATCATATCATAAACATAATTGAATGTTATATATTTTATGTGATATTATAATTAAATAAGTATAATTATATAATTAATATTTTATATATACATTAAATATGTCATCATAAAAAACATTTTAGTTATTAATGAAAACAATGTCATATTGGTTCACGAGGTGGTAGTGTGTTGTACACATGAGCGACGTTATCATTTCCCATTTGAGGGAAAATTAGATAGATAAAGTTCATGTCATTAACATAATAACATCTCATTATATGGGTGATATTTTTTTATTATATAATCATGGTTAAATAATAATTTAATGAGTTAGCTAAAGAAATAAAATGAATATACTCATTTAAGAGCATTACCTCTTCTTCGGGGAACGTCTTTTGGTTTCCACAAAATGAGTTCATTAGTTTGATTTATGATCAAAAAAGGTTTATAGGATGAGTGTAGATGATTTAGTATGACATATGGTTAAGTAATGTCTAAAACAATGGTTTTTATAATTGTGAATATGGGATGAGAGTGGGTGGCCATTTATAAGTGAGGTGAGTGTTGCACTTGTAATTTTTTGAAAAGAATGAATTACGCACATGGTTTTGTCATTAAAAATGGAACAAATAATTGAAACTTGTCAATAATATAAGATTTTATGTCTATATATGGCCATTATATGGGGTTTGGATAAGTTTCTAGATCATTTTATTCCTTATCATGCAAGTTTAACCTCCTTATAAACTCATTTTTACCTTAATTGCAATGATTAATGTTAACTATTTTCACTAGTAATTATGATAAAAATTAATTTTAACCTATTAGATAATATAAATTATTATTATTATAGATATGGAATCCATTTTTAAAAATTAAATTCATATAATTGGTGGAATTTAAATAAAAATTAATCACATATATGCGATGAGGAAGCATGTTTTCAAAGAGAAAATGTTCAAAAGTTAAGATCATTTTAATTTGAAAATTAAATATAGAATTGATTCCAATGAACTAAATTGGATTAATTTATATAATTTTAATATAATTTTAATTTTAAATCCATTTTAAAAAAATTCATTATAAATTATTTTAGTGAAAAAAAAATTTCAATAAAAACAAGTATTTTTTCACTATTCATCCAAAAAATTCAACTTTTCAGAAAATTATCAACTATTAACCAAAAAATAATTTTGAAACATAGATTTAATAAATAATTTTTTTTTCTAAAATACATTTTTTAAAGGTGAAAAATAAATTAATACCATAATAAATGTGATAATGCAACGAAGCCTCTTTTTAAGAGAAAATAAAGTTTTTTAGAAAAAATTTATTTCACTTTAAAATGATTATTATTTTTATTTATAATAAATTAAATGAAAATAAATTTATTTTTATATATATATAACATATAATTTTCTCTAATTTACTTATTACTATTCATACCCTCCGATTTAATATCTATGTAATAGAGTATCATGGCTTATTTAAACTCGGTGTTTCGTGCATCTCAAGCTATTGAATAAATTGGATGAATTAAAGTGAATTATATTCTAAAATAATAAGGTGATAATTATTCCATACTAAAAAATTAAATACTTTTAATTTATTTAAAATTACCTTCTATGAAGATGAGAGTAATTCTTCTTCATCACATCCTCAGGTTCCCCTGTTACTTCATCAAATTTCATATTTACGAAAAGTACCTTTACTAGAAGAGTCATCTGATTCCTCTATACTTTATCTCTAGTATCAAGAATAATGATGGCATCTTCACATTAAGACTGACTAGGTTCCAATTCTATTTTATCATTTGTGAGAACATGTGTTGGTTCTTAAATGCTCTTTCATAATAATGATATATGGAACACATCATTTACTTTGGAGATACATGGTTGCATTACCAACTGATAAGAAATGGATCCAATCCATTATAGGATTTCAAAGTTTTTGAATTACATGTGGCTAAGTTTCCATTTCTTAATAAATCTATTGAAACCCTTCAATGGAGATACTCTCAATAAAATAATATCTTACACTTTTAATTCCAAATCCTTCCTCTGATTATTGATAGTACTCTTTTTCCTAATTTGAACTGCATTTATATAGTCCTGAATATTCATTAACCTTTCATTTTATCCTTAAAAAGTTATAAGATTATAGGATCCCACTCACCAACTTTATCCCAACAATTTAGAGTACGGTATCTATTTCTATATAATTCATTATATATAACAATTTTAATATATTAATGGAAACTATTCTAATAGGAACATTCCACCAAAGTTATGTACTAATACCACATACCTTGAAAGTCAATTGATATGGACCTAAATATATCCTCTAATGTTTGAATAGTCCTTTTGGATTTTCTTTCAGTTTGAATAAGGATGGTGGTGCTCAAATGAATCATATTATCGAGATCATTTTGAAGACTCTTCCATAATTTCAATGTAAAATGGGGATCATGATTAGACATGATTCAAATAGTTGAACCATGGAGTCTTATAATTTCATTAATATAGAGACTTTTGAGGTGCTCATGGAGGAAATATAATTTTATAGCAATGAAATTTTTAAATATGGCTAGATGATCAATGATAAACCATATTGTATCATTCTTCCTAGGAGTATTTGGTATTTTATTAAAAATTATAAATTAATTTCATCCCATTTCCACACAATAATAGGAAGAGTTTTCATGACTCCTCCAAGATCTCATCAAACAAAATTCACTTGTTTACAAACAGAACATCTAGAAGCATAATCTAATATTTTCCACTTCATTTTATTCTACCAAATATTTTCTATCAAATATATACAAATCATGGTACTTCTAGGGTGTGTTGTGAAATTTTAATAATGTATATCATCCAACAATTACCTTTTTATATCATGTATAGCTGTAACACATAATATCTTTCCAAATTTCAGAACACCTATTTCAGAAATGAACTCTACTAAATTTCTATCACTCACAGCTTTAGTTTTCTTCTAAAAGTTATCATAATCATATTGATAAATTTTCATCATCACTAATAAATATACTTTTTAAATTATTTGAAATGGAATGATTTTTATCCTTTATTAATAATTCCCATGTCCATCTTTACTAGATTCCTAAATATAGGATCCCTCTCAATCCTTATTTGAGTTAAAACTCCATGATTTTTCCTACTACAAGCATCAACTACCTTATTTTCATTCCCCTCATGGTTTTGAATAGATAAATAATAATCTTTGATTAGTTTTTCCCATTTACTTTTCCTCATGTTGATCTCTTTCTATGAAAACATTTATTTTAGGATTTTATGGTCGGTATATCTCATATATTTCACTATATGGATAATGACTCTATTCAATTAAGGAGAAGATTACAGCTGCCAACTCAAGATCATGTATTGGATATTTTTTCTAGGATTCTACAATTTCATTGATTCATATTTAATAAAGTTATCATTTTTAATTATAATGAAATAAATTACCATCTTTGATGTATCTCTGTATATCACAAATCCATCGCTTCCTTAAGGTAGAGTCAAAATAGGGTCATTCACCAATATTTTCTTCAATTCCTAAAAAAATTATTTATATTTAATTTTACATATGAACATAACTCCTTTACCCATTATCTTATTTAATGAGTTTTCCAATCTGAGAAAATATTGAACAAATTGATTATGGTAAACTGCCAAACCAATAAAACTACATACCATAGTAATATTCATTAGAATATGCCATTCTTGGACTACCTTTTTCATCATATGATCAACTAATATCCTATCCCTGGAGACAATATATCAGAGAATAGTATCTTATTAAATCCAAAAATCACACCTGTAATTTCCCATATAACTCTTTTCTTTTATGAGTCTCATGAATTCTCTGGAAATGGTTCACATAAACCCCATATATTTTGGACTACACTAAGATATCATCAATGTAAACCACAAAAAATTTATCTAGATATTATTTTAATAATATATTCATTAGATCCATTAATATATAGTGTATATTAGTCAATCCAAATGAAATTACTATAATCTTGTATTGTCCATAGCTCATTTGAAAAGATGAATTTGGAATGTCTTCCTTCATTACATGCAATTGAGGATAACTAAAACAAAGGTGACTAATTGAAAAATATTATGGTATGTAGATTTTATATAATAATAAATCAATGTGAGGAAAGATATACATTTTATTTATTGAAATATCATTGATTTGCCTATAATCGATGCACAACCTCATGGATTCATCTTTCTTTATAACAAAGAGAACAAGGGATTCCCATGGTGAAAAATTAAGCTATATAAATACCTTATCACAAAAATCCTCTAGATGTTTCTTCATCTCCACTAAATCCATAGTTCCCATTATATATGTATTCTTTGATTGTTTTCTTGCATTAGGGATTAAATTGATGGAAAAATCAACTTCACAGGCTAGTGGATGTCCTGGTAATTTTTTTGGAAATACATCAATGTATTCATGTATAATAGGCACACCCTCAATTTTAAGATCACCTTTTTAATTCATAGATTGTGTTTTTTCTTATTCAACAACAATTTAATTCAAAATATCTAATATAGGTGGATCTAGGCACAAAATATATGATGAATTCTCCCTTTAAATATGACGAATTCTAAATCATCATCATGAATCATAGTCTCTTTATCTTTTTAATAGATTTTTTCACCATATTTTGAAATAAAATCCATACCAATGATTATATCAAATTCAACCATATATATGATAATAAATTAAGAAAATAGGGCATTTTTTTGTGTCATAATAGGGAATTCCTAACACAACCTTTCTATAATGAGAATTCCACTAGGTGTTTAAACTAAAAACTCCCTTCTCAAAGTTCTAGGGGAATATCTGATTTTCTTTAAAAACATAGAATATATAAAAGAGTGAGAGGATCTGAAATAAAAAAAAGAATTATCAAAATTTTAGGATATGATTAATGTACCTACCACCATATCATTGGTTACTTCAACCTCAGCTGTTGTGATCCCATATGATTGGCCTTCTCCCCTTGGCCCCTTCTATGGTATGTTCTATTGACGCTTGGGGAATTTCTTTGAATAATTACCCATATCTTTATATAGGAAACATTGGGAATCATTTATTTATTTCTTCCCCTTTTATATGTGGGATAGATAATCTTTATCACCACACTTGTAAAAAACTCCCACTCCATTCAAGAGTTTTCTAGGATATTTCCTTTCATAATTTTCACATGATGGAAATTGATTTTTACTCTTCTTTTTCATTGATTCATTCCTTTTATCTTGGTGATATGATAACCTATTCTTCCCTTTATTCCCATTGAATTTATAGAATTTAGAAAATTCCATCTCTATTTTTGTGGCACATAAAAATAAGTAATCATATGATGAAAATATTTTTGAGGCCATCACAATTTGGATGAATGGATTAACCCATTAAAATAAATAGTCAATCATACACTCTATATTGAATATGAAATTCATATCATACTTGTATAACCTTGAAAAATTTATCCTCATAATCAACAACACTTTATTCATCCTTTTCTTTACGATAATGAACTTTCACTTCATTTAAATTTTATGCTCATGAGGGAAATATTTTTTGATGAATGTTTCCTTGAAGTATTTTAATTTCATGAGTTATATTTCATATTCCTCCCTATTATTATATATCATTGACCACTAATAATCAGCATCATCTATGATTCAATACACTACAATGATAAAATTTTCCTTTTCACTGCATCCTTAGGCCATAAATATCTTCTCAAGAGAATTAATCCATTTCTCAGGTATAATTGGATTAGTATTCCCACTAAATGATGGGGGATTCTATTTCATAAAGTGATCCAACATAGGATAATCACACTATGTAATAATAGGTTTCTCAATCTGGGAAATTTTATTTTTAATGAGTTGATTAAGATGCTCTAATACAGCCATGATATGCTCAGTCTGAATACTAGTTTTACCTCATCAGGGCCATATCGACATTTTCCATCAGTATTGGTACCCTTCATTCTTCTAGAAAAAATTTCTTAACAATGTAATATACATGTTTATCTCATAAATTTATGTTATTAAAATCATAATATATAATTCTAAATCTGGTGTAACACTTAACATAAATTTCAAATTTATTCATTTTTAATCTTCAAAGCATAAAATTGGTTTATTTGGGAATAGTATCATATCTATCATAATGTTTTATAAAGAAAATATGAATTAAACAATTTATATCACCTAAAAGCTTCAAACTAGGTACATAGTAATACCCATTATTATTTACTGAGTAAAGATCCCATGTTGTGTATGGTTTTTATTTTTTTCCAACTAATTTAAAGGAGTGATCAATGAGATAATAAGAGATCATTGTGGTCAATATGATGAAGTAGTAAAAATATTAATGGATCATGGATAATGTCCTTAAGTTTTTATAATTCAAGAAATATATTTTGAAGACTTTGAGTTTCAAGGTGATTCCTGGAGAATTTTTTGGATTCATTAGATGACATTTGATGTCATTTCATGGTTTAAATATTCTCCTAGTAAAATATGATGATTCTTTTCTAATGTTTTTTCTCAAATATCTTAAGTTTTTTAGAGAACTTGTGATGAAAGCCTTATGGTGGAAATTAGGAGAAAATGTGTTGCCAATCATATTCAGATTTTATTGGAAAGAAAGATGTTTCTGGGAGAAAGGAATGTTACAATAAATTCCATGGTAAATCTGGCTATGCTAAAGATGATTGATCAAAGGATAAAAATCACTATAGATAAGGTTCGTGATAAAATTATATAACTGAGAATTAGTATGTATGGTGTTTACCAAATAATATTTTTATAGTGGCTTCATTTCTCAGTATTTGACAAATTATTTGACCTAAAATCAGGATTTTTTTGGAAAAGGAGTTCATGAAGTAAATTATAAAGACCATAAATGATAGTTCATGGACTGCATAGGAGGTATGTAGGGAGTTGAAGGAAAATCAACAAACGAAAAAATTTCCTCATATCAGTGCTATGTAGATCGTGAAGTGTTCTACACTAACCATGTAGGGATAATAGTTAATGGGGGGATCTCAATTCATGGAAGGTGTGAATTTTGCGGGAGTCTCGTCATTTTTGGAATTGAGTTGGTGATTTGTTTGTAGAAGGAATTGGTCACCACAAATGAATAAAGGTGTTATGCAGTCCATCGAGGGAAAACATTTGTGGAAGGAGCACAGTCTATGGTGAAGGTTGTACTACCATGAGGGTTTTGGAAAATCACATTAGTATGATTTCCATATTTATTTTCCTATATAAAGGACCATAATCCAATCATTAAGGAAGAGAAAATTTTATTAAAATAATTCTTCATTGTGGGAATATTTTTGTAGAATTTGGAAGTAGTTCATGAAGAATAATTATAAGAAGGAGATAGTTTATGGAGGAAATATTTTCATGATGAAGAAGATTCCATAGAGGAAAGATTTCCACAAAGGAGACAGTTCAAGGGAACAGTTTTAAAAAGAAGTTTGTGGGGCTTTGTAGCTCACAAAGGAAAAGGGACCACATATGAAAGGTGGTCCATGAGGCATTATCCATCTACGGAGTAGAGAAAATCCACAGAAGCAGAGGTAGTTCGTAGAGGAAGAAGTGGTACATGAAAGGAATTATGTCCTGCAAATAAAAGGTAATTTTTGGAGTAGGGGTGGTCTATTGAGAATCGGAATTATGTGGGGAATCAATTGTCCACAAATCAGATCCAGTTTGTGAAAGGGAACGTTGTTTGCGAAGAACTTATGCCATGCAGTGCAACTCATTACGCAGTGAAAAAAAAAGTTTGTGAAGGATAAGTACCACATACATGTGATAGGTGCTTAGACCTTCATCATGAATTTTTAACAATATGAAATGAGGACACTCAACTCATGTAAAACTCATGCTTTTTTAGTTATTATCAAAGAATGGTTGTGTGAACCAGTGCTTGGGTATAATACTCCCACTATGTTTTTCAATGTAAAATTGTGTGTGTATCTAGTTGACACACAATAGATAGATAAGGGAAAGAACACATAGTTTTTTTTGTGTGATGAAGAACCATACATGAACCTAAACACATATATTCATCATGGAAAAAAATTATGAAAAGTCTAGTGGCCAATCTATTTTCAGTTATTTAGGCTATCCTAATTGTGATGATGCTAAGTTGATATGATATTCATTAATCAAATAATCACAAAAGAAGTTTTTTATTCCAATAAGAATAATATTAGATCTCAGTACAATTGTTTTTTCACTAAAGAAGAAATAGGATAGAATAGTATAATATCGGGTTAAAAAATTGATATCAGCTGATTATAGTTTGGGTTAGAGAATATTTAGTGTTCATCAGTCCACAAAACATTCATATTATTGTGAATAATAGAAGAAAAATTTAGTACACCTATCAAGTTTATTTTTGGGTACAATTAAGAGGTGTTTCTTTTATTCTTCTATGCAAGTATTAATGTGAAGAAGAAGGTTGTGGAAAAATAATGAAAAATTGTGACATCGAACAGGACTCAACAGGTGGAGGATTTTCATGGTGTTACAAACCCTTATCAATAAGGAGAAGACTATATTGGTATGTAGTATAAAGATCTATCCAAGAGATGTGAAACACATGCTATTGGATTGTTTTCATAGTGCCCCATGATTTTATGGTTACATCCTTCTCTTTTTAACCATTCTAAAATATTGTTTTCTAGTGTTTATTCGGTAAGGATTATTTCCAAACCATGCCAAGGACTAGCTACTCTTATTGAGTAGTGAGCCTTGTAAAATATTGTATTCTATCATTACTACATTCATATACATGCCTGAAACAGGGAAAATATAATAAGATAATCAATATCCTAATCGGTCTAATAGGTACAAGGATAAAAAGCTACTATTAGATTAAAAATTCCCCAACACTAATTCAACCCCATCTCAGTGTTAGGAATATCCCAAACTGGTCCTCTCAATTGGTATCCAAGCTAGGGTACACCTTTTTTGTATTCTATATAGATAATCTTTTCACTTTTGAAGACATGAGTTTCTTTCCTAAGTCAACACTGAATGGTAGTTTTCATGAAGAACCAGTTACCTCTCAAAATAAATCTATATCTACAAAGACAATGATGGATATTAAAAATAAAGAGAAGAGAAAATTGAACAATAATCCCCTATTATCAAAAGAAGAGGAAGTATTTTTTTCTCTATGAATTACTGAAAATGATGAAATATCATACATATAAAGTAATGAGAATGTGGCTAAATTTTCCACCAAGAATATGTATAACCTTCCTACATCTAGTGATAAGGAGGTATATGTTAGTACATTTAAATTCATTCCCGAAGATGAAAATTCTAACACAAGTGGTGATTATGATCAATCTACAACTACTCAAGAATTATCATTTGCTATATTAAGAGTTATTTTGCATGATGTTCTTCAAGAAATTTTTCCCTTGTTTGTGTATTATTTTAATGTATGCGGGAAGAGATCACCTAGTTAGAAGAAGAAACTGATGTTTTAGAGAAGGTCTTAAAAGAAAAAATTGATGAATGTTTAAAGCTCTCTAGACAAGTTGGAATCTTTGAAGTAAGAAAAAGGGAACCTGAAATAAGTTTCTCAAAATGGACCAAATAAGTTAAAGAAAAAGTTGTATCTAAAATTATGATGGATGAAAAGATCTATTCACTTGAAGAGAAATTGAAAAATAGCAGTGGTGTCAAGGATTTACAAACTGAATAAATATCCAAGAAGATAAGGGAACATTACTCTTTGATTTAGAAAAAAGATAATTTTCATGAATATGAATTATAAATAATGAATAATTATTCTGAATAGAAGATTATTACGATTTAAGATCCAAAAATCTTCCTCAATTTGAAATTTCTAGAATTGGAAGCTCAGTTTGGTCAATATTGAGAAGACACGGATTGATGCTTCATAAAAGAAGAAGATAATTGCTACATGTACTCATAATTCATTAGAGAAATATATGTTTAAAATACCTCCAACATGTGATAATAAATCATGACGTCCCTCAATGATCTGTCACAAATAGATGATAAGAATCTAGTACCATCTATACAATCTTGTACTAATGTTTTGAAAACTGTTATCATGAACAGTGCATTTTGTAAAACACAATCCAATCACGTATGGATGAATAATGGTGATAACAACCCTACCACCATGACTAGGGTGGATATAATAAAGGGTGTGGAAGATAGTTCCCCATAGAAAGAAAAAAAATATAATGAAAAAGACCCAATAACCTTATACAGAAGATATTAAGAAATCAATATTTGTGGGTCAATGTTGGTACTGCAATATATTTTGGTGTCATTTATTAATTTTCTTTACAATCCCAAAAATATAAATGCACAAAGGAAGACTATCTCAAGGGGAAATATAGAGAACAAGAAGAAACATCCACTATTCCAAAAGCATCTGTATAGTGAAAACATAATTGGAATGCTTGATACTATTTGCGATGTATTCAATGGAAGAAGACACAAGGTCGATATATGATCATATCAACATGTATCCAAAGATGATAAGAAAATAAAATCATAAAATTTGACTTGGATGGAAGAATAAACCTCGGGAAGAAATCTGAATAATGTTGTAAACACAAATTCTCCCAAGAAGATTTCAAGTAACAATAGTGAAAACACCTTGGATTCTAAATCTAAGAAGTTGAAAGGCGGTGCTTCAAAAGAAAAACAAAGAGGGATGACACTTAGAAGAACCCATGTGGAAGATCCAAAAAATTTTACACAGTTCCTAATGATATGTTAGTTATTTGGCCAGAATATTTAGAAATAATAAGGAAACTTGAAGATGAAAAAGCTAATTCCAGTAAGATAGTTAATGAAAAGATTCAACATGATAAAGAAAAATTGCATTAGGGTTTATCAAGAAAATGAAAATCCAATGTTAAAGAAGTTTTGTGTGAGAGATGAAACAAATATGTTCACATTACAAAATGTTGTATAGCATTACTAATAGAACAAAAAGTAGTTCTCAAGATGATTATTAATGTTTTATACAAGAAGTCTATTAAGAAGAAAAATTCTTCACACAAAGAAGATGAAGATGTGAAGATATGTGTACTTCCTCAAAATAAATCAGAGTATATGTTCAGATGTGAAAGCATGAAGATAGGAAAAAATGGTGCAACGTGGTTGAGAATATCATCTCATACTGTTCGTTCATATTGATAAAGAAAATAGGATCCACATTGTCACCTTAAATAATTTTTATTGTATTTTTTATTTTAATACAGGGAATTGAAGGTGAACAAAATCCTTAGGGGAGAACCTGAGAAATAGTGAGAGATATAAATTCTTGATAGCAAAGATAAAGAAGTTACCATCCTTGAATGATTGCTCTATTGATATTAAAATATTTATATGTTGTAGGATCATCCTTGATTAAGGTTATGGCTGGATAGCCATGATAAAGAATATTACATCTTGTCTTGATCTTATTTCATGGTATTCTAAAAAACAAATATTCTAGAAGATCATCCTTGATGATGTTGTGAAATTTATCCAATATGGACTGTCAAAATTTGAAGACCCATTCTGGTGTGTTCTCCATAGTGTAATTTCTTGATATCCATTCCGGATTAGATCCACTATTATGATGACGATGAGTGTCATACTTTATGTGGAGTCAAATGGAGAAGCTGCCAATTTTTTTTAAATTAGTATCAAATCTAATTATTCTGTAAATTTCTTGAATATCATGTAATTATAAAAGGTATTTCTCTGAATCTATCAACCTTGGTTATTAGAAATAACTACCTTTTTACAAAGTGGGAGAAATTGAATTATTCAGTGGAAAAAGAAGAATGGATGTTCCCCAAGGCCACCTTTATTTCCTATTGCACTAAAATGTTTTTGATATATTTTTTGAAGTGATTGATGGAGTTTCAAGTTAATTATTCTTAAAAAAAATTCCACATTTAGTAATTTCATCCTGGAATTAAAGTGAATAATCCTTGAAGATAGTTATATTATTTCTCATTTCTTAATTTGTCATGACCAGTTGGTAATGTATAGCATTTTTTTCTAAATCAAATCCCCTTATTTTTTAAATAAAGCACAGATCAAGTATACTTAGAGTGAAATGATAGATGGTGCATTTTTCATGTATGGATCGATACCCTTTTCCCCCTAAACTTTGTAATTCTGGTCAATAAGGGGGAGATAACTAGATATGAATGTTTGAAAAGTAATGGGGAGAGAGAAGATAATATTTCCACATATTGACTCATTAATTTGGAAATAACAATGAAGGTATTACAAACAAACACAAAGGGGTAGATTGAATATGAAACTTTGTGTACAGTTTGTATTTGTTGTCAACTATTTTTTAGTGGTGATAAATGAGATAAAAAGACCTCATTTTGGTCAATACGATGATTTATTTACAAAGGTAATAAAGCTTTGATAATGTCCTCATGTCCTAATAATTCAAGAAATGCCTTTTTAATACTTGGAGTTTCAAGGTGGTGCATTGAGAATTGTTATAGATTCATTAAATAACATTAGATTTCATGTTATGGTTTAAATAATATCCTAGTAAAATATTATGATTCTTTGATTATTATTTTCCTCAAATATCACAATTTTTTTGGAGAACATGTGATGCAAACCTTATGATGTACAGGAGGAGAAAAGGTTTTTTCAATAGTATTCGGATTTGATTGGAAATAAAGATGTTATTGGAAGATAAGAAAGTTACAATACATTCCTTGGTAAATCTGAAGATGATAAAAATGATTGATCAAATGATAAAAATCATGATATATAAGTTTTGTGATAAGATCATATGATCGAGAAGGAAAATAGAGAAAGGAAGAAGTTCTCTATAGTAATACTATATGTACTGTGAAGCATGATACATGAACCACCTAGGGGTAACAGCTCTTGGGAGGCTTGTAGTTTATAGAAGGATTGAAGTTTTCAAAAGTCTTTTCATTTTTGGAATAGTGATGGTGATTCATTGGTAGAAGGTATTGGCTACCGTAAAGGAAAAAAGGTGCTACACAGACTATGGATGGAAACCGATCCTTGGAAAGAGCACAAACCATGGTGAAGGCTATACCACATTGAAAATTTTTATAAATAATATTAATAGAATTTTTAGATTTATTTTCCTATATAAATTACCCTAATCCCATCATTAAGGAAGATAAAATTTTATTAGAATAAATCATCGCTATAGGAATATTTTTAGAGAAGTGTGAAATAGTTCATGAAGAAGAATGTCGCAAAGGAGACAATTCATTAAGGAAATATTTCTATGAAGGAGAAGAGTTCATGGAAGAAATATTTATGCCAAGGAGAAATTTCATGGGAATATTTCACAGAATAAGTTTTTGTGGCTCTATAGCTCATAAAAGAAATGGGACTGCATAGCAAAGGTGCTTCATGAGGCATTATCCATTTGTGGAGTAGAGACAGTCCAGAGAAGTAGAGGAAAACTACTGAGAAAGAAGTGGTACATGAAAGTAAAGGTGATCCATGAATAAAAGTTCATATGTAGAGCAGGGGTGGTCCATGAATCATTGATAGTTCATGGGGAATCAGTTTTCCATAAAGCAGAGGTAGTTCACAAAAGGGAAGTTTTTCCGCAAATCACTTTCACCACATGGTGCAAATCAGTAAGTGGTGAAAACAGAACAGTTTGTGAAGGGTAAACACCACATACATGCAATAGTTTTTTACACCCTCGTCATTCATTTTTATTAATATGATATAAGGAAACTTAATACATGTTAAACTCACACTTTTTAGTGATTATAGAATAATTTTTATTTGAACCAATGCTTGGGTGTAATACCCCCATAGTGTTTTGCAATTTAAAACTGTGTTTGTATCCAGTTGATACACAATGGATAG
Source organism: Viscum album (assembly GCA_963277665.1). NCBI lineage: Eukaryota > Viridiplantae > Streptophyta > Magnoliopsida > Santalales > Viscaceae > Viscum > Viscum album. The sequence continues at coordinate 619,879,801 of OY728127.1, read as the reverse complement.
AGAAGAGAAAGAAAAAATAGTTTGTTTCTGTAAAGAAGAACAAGATGTGCACCTAAACACATATCTTCTTCATGGAATAAGAAATTTGGATGTTGAAACTAGTGGCCAATCTATATTTTTTTATTTAGACCATACTAGTTGGGATGATGCTAAGTTTAGCTGGTCTTCATTGGTTAAATAATCACAAAGGAATTTGGAGATTCTAGTAAGAAGAAGAAGAGATCTCATTTCAGTTTATTTTTCACTGGTGAAGAAATAAGAATGGAGATTAGAAGATCTGGTGACCAAATTGATAACAATTGATTATAATTTGGGTCAGATAAGATTTAGTGTTCATCATTCTACAACACATTCAAATTATTTTGACTAAAAAGAGAATAATTCAGTGTGGCTATAATGTTTTCTACTATGAAGAAGTATTATGAGTTGCTTATATGATTCCATTAAAGTGAAAATTGAAGAAAAAGATTATGGAAGAACAAAGTAGACTTGTGACATCAGAAAGGACACAATAGGTGGATAACTTTCATGGAATTACAAACCCTCATAAAAAAGGGAAGACTTTCTTGGGAGGTAGTATAAATATCTATCTAAGAGCTATAAAACACATTTTATTGTATTGTATTCATAGTTCCTCGTGAGTGTAAGAGTATATCCTACACATTATTACCACACAAAATGATTGTTTTCTTATGGTTGTGTGGTTAGGATTATTTCCAGACCCTTATAAAGAGTAGCTACTCTAATTGAGTAGTGAACCTTGTAAGAATATAATGCTTTATCTTTAGTGATTTAATATACATTCATGTGATAGGAAAAATTGAATAAGAGAATCAAGATCCTAATAGGTCTAAGAGGTATAGGGATAAAAAGTTACAATTAGTTTAAAAAGTCCCAAACATTGATTCACCCCCCCCCCCCCCAGAGTGTTAGGCATATCCTAAATTGTTCCTCTCACAGAGTGATGCTCGATTCGATACCAATATACCTTATTCTGATTTATTACCCCAAGGTGAATTTTTGACAGAATCGCATCCAATTTTAGTATCATAAGAGGGATGTATTTCTATGAAAGAAAAATAATCTATTCCTTACCAAAACATTCATGATATTTTCCAATAATTAGAATTATCCTCAATGTTTTTCATAGGGTTTTGTTCCCTAATATTTTGTTTTACTAAATTTAGTTCCTAATATATCTATTAAACTTCCTCTGATACCAACTATATTGACCCCAACCCAAGTAACCCAGATAAAATATATACATTATTATATTGGCATTTATATTAGGTGTCATATCTCTAAGGACCGATTAGTTTAGTACTCCTAAAAAACAAGATACTAATAGGATACCCATTTTACATTAGGAATAAAATATAAACCATAAAAAAACTAGATGTTATGAATCCTTGAAACTCATTAAAAATATTCTTCTTCATATCTAGGGGAATGGAAACAAAATAAGGGTAAGCTAAAATGATCAATAAGGGTTACATATTGTGTAATATATAATCAATATGGGTAAGGAAAAAACTAAAAACAAATTCCATTTAAATAACTTGAACATCATGAATATATAATTCAAAATCAATATGTCATGGTAAATAACTAAAAACACATGCCATTTAATCAATAAACTAATAATGAAATGCATCCAGAGATAATATCATTGTGAAAATATCATGGATAATAATAACCGAGTTCTTAATGAAATAAATTCTTAATTATTAGTTTCCATGATCTTAATCATCATGAGACCTCAACATTTAAGACCTTTCACAAGACATTTTAGATATTATGGGTAAAACCCATTTACTTTGATAAACATATTTGTCTCATGAGACATACCAATGTATCAAGTGGTTATATAATTTCTAGATCCATCCATAAAATCATGTATAAATCATTCCGTATATATATCAAAAAATCAATTTAATTCATAAATCAATATTCCTAATCATCAAATATCTATATTAATTGAAAGATATAGATTTGTCAATATTTATCTAATTAATCAAATAAATTTAAAAGTAAGAACTGTATGTAATAATGTTATAATATTTAGGAAATAATAATATTCATCATAAAATATTATGAATATTTAATTTAAGTTTATTTTACAATGAAATATAATCTCAAGAAAGTGATTATTTCAAGAGAAAGTAAGCGATCACTGAAGAAAGTGAGTTTGTACAATAAATTCATTACATATTTGTAACTATCAAGTTAAATACATTTTCATGAAATAATTCAAATTGAAACATAAAATTCCTTGAAATAGTAAGGATTTAGTATATTATATGTAAAAAGGAAGTATATACACCATATAAAACAAGTTAGGTTCATAAATGAACAAGTTTCTCAAGGAAGAATTATTTTAGATAAAAATGCTTACATAACACTTAATTTAATTAAAAGTTATTTATCCTAGTATATAATGGTTTTAATAATTTTATTAATTTATAAAAAATCATATTTACAATTATAATATCATATGTGACCCACTTATAAAATTTTATTAGCCGTTTGTTAATAATATTTCATTACTACCATTATTTCGGATGTTACCTACCTTGTTTTATCATGCATGTTTTGCCATAAATATTTGATTCATCAACATAGTATATTGTTCCATCATCTCCAAAATAATATTAATGTTTTAAATATTTTTTTTCATTAAATACATTTTCATAACAAATATTTTAATGTGTACATATAAAATGAATCACATTGCTTCGTGGTGACACTAGGTTGTATGTATAAATGAGTGATGATAGCATTTCATAATTGATAAAAGGGTCAGTAAGTATATGATATATTAATTTTACATAATTTATATAATATTTTATATATATCATATATTAATTAAATTTATCTTTTTTTACTTTCCCTGAAAATCATTAGTAAGAAATGAGACACATTGCTTCGCGAGGCGGCAGTCCGCCGTACACACAAGCAACATTATCTTTTCTTAAACTAAATTGTAAATAAATTATATTTTATATGTTAATTATATAATTATAATTATATCATATTATATATATATATATATATATATATATATATATATATTAAATCCATCATCATTCTCAACTGTGATAGGTGTGGATGAAAAATGTGTCACATTGGTTTGTGATGCGGTAGTCCGTCGTACACAAGGGCAACATTATTATTTATCATTTGAAGGAATTGGATATGCATATAGTTAATTCCATTAAAATAACATATAATTATACTTGAGAATTTTTTTATTATATAATAGTGTTTAATTAAGAATTTATATCGATTTATAATGAAATAAAATGAAAATTCTCATTAATGAACAATACCTCTTATTTGAGGAACATCTTTTTGGATTGCATAAAATGCCTTCCATGGTTGGATTTATGACCATAAAATGGACTTTAGGATATGGGGAGGAAATTTTATAATTTATTATGGTATTTAATGGCTTATAAATTGGGTCTTAAAAGTGTGAAGAGGGGATGAGACGCAGTGGCCTTTTATAAGTGAGGTGAGTGACACACTTGTAATGTTTTGAAAATAATTAATTCCACCCATCACTACTAGAATGCAAGATTTACCAACGGTTATGAACCATTGGGAAAGGTTGCAGAACCGTTGGTATATCTTATACCAATGGTTCTGTAAACCGTAGGGAAGTAAGTCGTTGGAAAAGATTTTCCCAATGGTTTACACTGAACCGTTGGGATAGGTTAGAAAAAATGAACCTATCCCAACGGTTGTGCTAAACCATTGGGATAGCTTTTCCCAATGGTTTGGCTTAAACTGTTGGGAAAATCAAGCAGAGGGCTTCTTTCCCAATGGTTTCTAAACTGTTGGGAAAGGATTTTTACCAATAGTTCATAGAACTGTTGGTAAAAAAATACTCAGAGAGGATATTCCAATGGTTTGAAACCGTTGGCATAGCCTATGCTGTGCAAATTGCACAGTAGCCTTCAATTTTCACAGCAAAGACCCTCTCATTTTTGTGCAATTTTCACAACAGATAGTCCATTCCCTCTCATTTTCAATCATTTCCAATTATTGTACCTACAATAAACTAACACATATATATACAATTATTGTACCTGCAATAACCAACTAACACATACATGTAGAGAAAAAAATCATACACATTTAACATATAATGCATCCTGGAACTATACACATCCATAATTAAATTAGAATTCATAACTTGATTATAAACATACATAATTCATTTATAATTAAATTTAAAATTTAGATGACAATTATATGTGGAATCTAGAATTCAATTCATAATTTGATTGGTTTTTCATATACCATATGTTTTTACTAGAAATGATGTCCATTTTAAACAAAATACATACACCTGGAGTGATACTAGCCACACCGTGCCTCGGATTGAGGTGAGGTTAACTCGTACACGTCAAAAATGACTCATGGATCGTTGTCCTAAAGTATAAACATATTCTGAAAGCATTTGGTCGGTTTTATGTATGTCAGTTGTTGTTTTCACTTAAAATGAAGTGTTTTTTTGAATAAAAGAGAGACACTTTGAATGGTACCGGCCACATCGTGCCTCGGATTGAGGCAGGGTTAACTCATACATGTCACAAATGACCCATGGATCGTTGTGATAAAATATCAACACAATCAGAATCGTTTGGTTGGTTTTCTTTACGTACTTAAAATGTTGTCCATTTTAAACATAAGAGATACACTTTGGGTGGTCCCGGCCACATCGTGACTTGGATTGACGCACGGTTGACTCATACATGTAACATATGACCCATGGATCATTGTCTTAAAGTTTCAACAGATTCCGAATGCGTTTGGTCAGTTTTTCGTATTCCAGTTGTTCTTTTCACTTATAATCCTGTCCATTTTAAACAAAACAGACACAGTTAGAGAGGAACCAGCCACACTGCATCTCAGATTTAGACATGGTTGACTCTTACACGTCTCAAATGACCCATGGATAATTGTCCAAAATTATCAACACAATCTGAATGCATTTGGTCGGTTTTTCATATGTCAGTTGATGTTTTCACTTAAAATGATGTCCTTTTGAAACAAAAGACATACACTTTGAGTGGTGTCGGCCACACCGCATCTTAGATTGAGGCGGAGTTGATTTTTACATGTCACATATGACCCATTGATCATTTTTCTAAAGTATCAACACAATCAGAATCAATTTGGTCAGTTTTCCGTATATACTTAAAATGTTGTCCATTTTATACAAAAGAGAGACACTTAGAGTGATCCCAGCCACACCGCACCTCGGATTGAGTCAGGGTTGACTCGTACACGTCACATATGACACATGGATCGTTTTCCTAAAGCATCAACACATTTCAAATGTTTTTGGTCAGTTTTTCGTATGTCACTTGTTGTTTTCACTTAAAATGATGTCCATTTTAAACAAAAGAGAGACACTATGAATGGTGTCAGCCACACCGCATCTCGGATTGAGGCGAGGTTAACTCTTACACGTCACATATGACCCATGGATCGTTGTGCTAAAGTATTGACACAATCAAAATCCTCTTTCTTGGTTTTCCGTATTCTAGTTGTTGTTTTCACTTAAAATGAAGTCCATTTTAAACAAAAGATAGACACTTTGAGTGGTTTCGGCCACACTGTGCCTCGGATTGAGGCAAGGTTGACTCATACACGTCACATTTGACCCATTGATCGTTATCCTAAAGTTTCAACATAAAACAAATGTGTTTGGTCAGTTTTCCGTATGTACATAAAATGTTGTCCATTTTAAACAAAAGAGATACACTTAGAGTGATCTTGGCCACACCGCGACTCGGATTGAGCCCGGGTTGGCTCGTACATGTCACATATGACCTATGGATCATTATGAAAAATTATCAACAGAATCTGAATGTGTTTGGTTGGTTTTCCGTATGCCAGTTGTTCTTTTCACTTATAATCCTATCTATTTTAAACAAAAGAGACACAGTTAGAGTGGTATCGGCCACACCGCGCCTCGGATTTATACGGGGTTGACTCAAACATGTCTCAAATGACCCATGGATCATTTTCCTAATGTATAAACACAATCTGAATGCATTTGGTTGGTTTTCCATATGCCAGTTGATGTTTTCACTTAAAATGATATCCTTTTGAAACAAAAGAGAGACACTTAGAGTGGTGTCGGGCACACCACACCTTGGATTGAGGTGGGGTTGACTCATACACATCACATATGACCCATGGATCATTTTCCTAAAGCATCAACACATTTCGAATGCATTTGGTCATTTTTTCGTATGTTACTTGTTGTTTTCACTTAAAATGAAGTCCATTTTAAACAAAAGAGAGACACTATGAATGCTGTCGGTCACACCGTGCCTCGGATTGAGGCAGGGTTGAATTTTACACATCAAATATGACCCATGGATCATTTTTTAAAAGTATCAACATAATCAGAATCCATTGGTCGGTTTTCCGTATGCTAGTTGTTGTTTTCACTTAAAATGAAGTCCATTTTAAACAAAAGAGAGACACTTTGAGTGGTGTCGGCCACACCGAACCTTGGATTGAGGAGATGTTGACTCGTACACATCACATATTACACATGGATCGTTATCCTAAAGTTTCAACGGAAACCGAATGCGTTTGGTCTGTTTTCTGTATGTACTTAAGATGTTGTCCATTTTATACAAAAGAGAGACACTTAGAGTGATTCCGGCCACACCGTGACTCGGATTGAGCACAGGTTGGCTCGTACACATCACATATGACCCATGGATTGTTGTGATAAATTATAAATAGAATCCGAATATGTTTGGTCAGTTTTTCATATGTCAGTTATTCTTTTCACTTATAATCCTGTCCATTTTAAACAAAAGAGACAAAGTTAGAGTGGTACCGGCCACACCGTGCCTCATATTTAGACGAGGTTGACTCTTACACATCTCAAATGACCCATGGATTATTTTACTAAAGTATCAACACAATATGAATGCATTTGGTCGGTTCTCCATATGCCAGTTGATGTTTTCACTTAAAATGATATCCTTTTGAAACAAAAGAGAGACACTTATAGTGGTGTCAGCCACACCGCGCCTCAGATTGAGGAAGGGTTGACTCGTACACATCACATATGACCCATGGATAGTTTTCCTAAAGAATAAACACATTTCTAATTCGTTTGGTCAGTTTTTTGTATGCCACTTTTTTTCACTTAAAATGATTTCCATTTTAAACAAAAGAGAGACACTATGAATGGTTTCGGCCACACCATGCCTCAGATTGAAGCAAGGTTGACTCATACACGTCACATATGACCCATGGATCATTGTGATAAAGTATCAACACAATCATAATCTGTTTGGTCGATTTTCCGTATACTAGCTGTTGTTTTCACTTAAAATGAAGTCCATTTTTAACAAAATAGAGACACTTTGAGTGGTGTCTGCCACACTGTGCCTCGTATTGAGGCGAGGTTGACTCGTACACGTCACATATAACCCATGGATTCTTCTCCTAAAGTTTAAACAGAAACTGAATGCATTTGGTCGGTTTTCCATATGTACTTAAAATATTGTCCATTTTAAACAAAAGAGAGACACTTAGAGTGATATCAGCCACACTGCGACTCGGATTAAGCCCAAGTTGGATCATACACATCACATATGACCCATGGATTGTTGTGATAATTTATCAACAGAATCTAAATGTGTTTGGTCAGTTTTCTATATGTCAGTTGTTCTTTTCACTTATAATCTGTTCCATTTAAGACAAAAGAGACACAGTTAGAGTGGTACTGGCCACACTGTACCTAATATTTAGACGAGGTTGACTCGTACACGTCAAAAATGACTCATGTATAATTGTCCTAAAGTATCAAAAAAATCTGAATCTGTGTATTCCAGTTCATGTTTTCACTAAAAATGATATCCTTTTGAAATAAAAGAGAGACACTTAGAGTGGTTCCGGCCACACAGCGCCTCGGATTGAGGCGTGGTTGACTCGTACACGTCACATATGACCCATGGATAGTTTTTCTAAAGCATCAACACATTTATAATGTGTTTGGTCAGTTTTTTGTATGTCACGTGTTGTTTTCACTTAAAATGATGTCCATTTTAATCAAAAGAGATACACTATGAATGGTGTCGGCCACACCGCGCCTCGGATTTAGACAGGGTTGACTCATACATGTCTCAAATGACCCATGGATCCTTTTCCTAATGTATCAACACAATCCAAATGCATTTGGTCAGTTTCCCATATGCTAGTTGTTGTTTTCACATAAAATGAAGTCCATTTTAAACAAAAGAGCGACACTTTGAGGGGTGCCCGCTACACCGCACCTCGGATTGAGGCGAGGTTGAATTTTACACGTCACATATGACCCATGGATCATTATCCTAAAGTTTCAATGGAAACTGAATGCGTTTGGTTGGTTTTTCATATGTACTTAAAATGTTTTCCATTTTAAACAAAAGAGAGACACTTAGAGTGATCCTGGCCACACCGCGACTTGTATTGAGCCCAGGTTGGCTCATACACATCACACATGACTCATGGATCGTTGTGATGAATTATCAATAGAATCCGAATGTGTTTGGTTGGTTTTCCGTATGCCAGGTGTTCTTTTCAGTTATAATCTTGTCCATTTTAAACAAACGAGACACAGTTAGAGTGGTACCAACCACACCGCGCCTCGGATTTAGATGGGGTTGACCCATACACATCTCAAATGACCCATGTATCATTTTCCTAAAGTATCAACACAATCCGAATTCGTTTGGTTAGTTTTCCGTATGCCAGTTGATGTTTTCACTTAAAATGATATCCTTTTGAAACAAAAGAGAGACACTTAGAGTGGTTCCGACCACACTGCACCTCATATTGAGGTAGGGTTGACTCATACAAATTACATATGACCCATGAATCATTTTTCTAAAGCATCAACACATTTCAAATGCGTTTGGTCAGTTTTTCGTATGTTAGTTGTTGTTTTCACTTAAAATAATGTCCATTTTAAACAAAAGAGAGACACTATGAATGGTTTTGGCCACACTACACCTAGAATTGAGGCGGTTTTGACTCTTACACATCACATATGACACACAGATCATTGTGCTAAAGTATCAACACAATCAGAATCCGTTTGGTCAGTTTTCTATATGTACTTAAAATGTTGTCCATTATAAAAAAAAAGAGACACTTAGAGTGATCTTGGCCACACTGCTACTCATATTGAGGTTCGGTTGACTCGTACACGTCACATACGACCCATTGATCGTTTTCCTAAAGTTTCAACAGAATATGAATGTGTTTGTTTGGTTTACCTTATGTGAGTTGTTGTTTTCAATTAAAATGAAGTCCATTTTAAACTATTGAGAGACACTTCGAGTGGTTCCGGCCACTCCGTGCCTCGGATTGAATATAGGTTGACACGTACACATCACATATGACCCATGGATCATTTTTCTAAAGTTTCAATAGAATCCGAATGCGTTTGGTCAGTTTTCTTTATGTCAGTTGTTGTTTTCACTTAAAATGTTGTCCATTTCAAATAAACCTGAGACACTTTGAGTGGTGTCGGCCACACCGGGCCTCAGATTAAGGCATGGTTGACTCATACAGGTCAAAATTGAACCAAATATCATTTTTCTAAAGTATCAACACAATCCGAATGCATTTGGTCGGTTTTCCGTATGTCAGTTGTACTTTTCACTTAAAATGTTATCCATTTCAAACAAAAGTGAGACACTTAGAATGGTTCCAACCACACTATGCCTCGGATTGAGCCGGGGTTGACTCATACACATAACATATGACCCATGGATCGTTTTGATAAAGTATCAACTGAATCTGAATGCGTTTGGTTGGTTTTCCGTATGTCAGTTGTTCTTTTCACTTAACATCTCATCCATTTTTAAAAAAAGAGACACAATTAGAGTGCTACCGGCCACACCGCACCTCGGATTTAGACGGGGTTCACTCGTACATGTCAAAAATGACCCAAGGATCATTTTCATAAAGTATCAACACAATCCAAATGTGTTTGGTCAGTTTTCCGTATGTCAGTTGTACTTTTCACTTAAAATGTTTTCCACTTCAAACAAAAGTGAGACACTTCGAATGGTGTCGGCTACACCACACCTCAGATTGAGACAGAGTTGACTCGTACATGGCACATATGACTCATGGAACATTTTCCTAAAGAATCAACACATTCCGAATTCATTTGTTTAGTTTTCTGTATGTTAGTTGTTGTTTTCACTTAAAATCCAGAGAGACACTTTGAATGGTGTCGGCCACGCCACACCTCGGATTGAGGCGGGGTTGACTCGTACACATCACATATGACCCATGGATCGTTGTTCTAATGTATCAACACAATTAGAATCTTTTTTGTTGGTTTTATGTTTGCTAGTTGTTATTTTAACTTAAAATGTTGTCCATTTCAAATTAACCTGAGAAACTTTGAGTGGTGTCGGCCACACCATGCCTCGGATTGAGGTGGTTTTCCATAAGCTAGTTGTTGTTTTCAGTTAATAAGATTACCAAGACATTCATATAAATCAAGACATACAGAAATGGAATAATCCTAAATAGCATTGCATGATCAGAGAAATAAAAAAAAAGCATGTGAAATCAAGGAGGGTGGGGGCTGTCTGGGGGTCCAGGGAGGAGAGTGGGGGGCTGTCCGGGGGGCTGTCTGAGGTCCAGGGAGGAGGGTGGGGGCTGTCTGAGGGGCTGTCCGGGGGGTGTTCGGGGGGATATCCGGGGTCCAAGGAGGAGGGTGGGGGGCTGTCTGGGGGGCTGTCTCAGGGGCTATCTGGGGGGTCGTTCGGGGTCCAGGGTGGGGGGTGGGGGGCTATTCGGGGGGCTGTCTGGGGGGTTGTCATGGGGGCTGTCTGGGGGGTGTTTGGGGTACTGTCCGGGGACCAAGTAGGATGGTGGGGGGCTGTCTGGGGGGGTTGTCCGGGGGGCTGTCTGGGGGGCTGTCTGGGGGACTTTCTGGGGTCCAAGAAGGATAGTGGGGGGTTGTCCAGGGTCCAGGAAGGTTGGGGGATGTCCAGGGAGTTCCCAATCACACAAAACTCTATAAACATGCTCATTATACACCGAAACCACTAAAAGACAACAACATCCATGAAAATAAACAATATATAAAAATAACTCAACTTCAATACTATACTACGGGTATAGATAAAACCAACAACTAGAATAGATTAAACATCAAATCTCAGTAATACTTGTCAAAAATGTAACGGATCAATTTTTCCCACATCACCATCACCATCATCACCATCATAATCACCCTCATCCTCGTCCCCATCATCGTCCTCTCCCTCTTCAACGCCCTCCTCCTTGCCCTCACCCTCCTCCCCGCCCTCGCCATCTACCTCACCCTCCTCCTCTCCCTCCTCTTCCACATCAGACTCCTCGCCATAATCAACGTCAGGCTGGACATCATCTTGACCACCACTAGAACTGCCACCTGGTACACCATATATAGAATGTATCGATGAAATATATTCATCAAAAGCTGGGATAGCCTCTGGTGGAAGTGTTGGATGTAGAACTTCAATAAATTTCATAAATGCATTGTTTACCCTAGCAGAATATTATTTCGTCTCTGTGGCCCTTTTCTCAGCCTGTTCTACCTGTTCCCTAACATGCTGCAGCTTGGTGGCACTATAACTCGTACCTGATGAGGACCAATACCTCGTCGGGGATATCCTAGGTGGGCAGCGTACTTTTCCAGGATGCTCCTCTCCCAACACCTGATGTAAGTGATCAGTAGGCCCAAAATTGTCTAGTTCTTTGGCATCGAGGGCCTCTAAAGCAACCTATTATAAATATAAATATATTATTAAGTTAAAGATTAGATATTAAAATATAAAATCAACATATTAAAACTTACAATATGCTGCTGAGTCCCTTCGTTGACGGCACTTCCATCCTTTTTCTGTCTACTCAAGCAAAACAGTTTTTCTCGAGTCACACATCCTTCAATATTCTATATTTTCCTCTACAATGACATTGAAATATAAATTTATATGAAAACTTTAACAAATGATTAAATAATTGAGGAAATAGAAGAAAGTGTAAGTCGTAAAGAAAACTTATAAACTATTTTCATACCTGCTTCCTCTCATGATCTGGCATCGTAGTACGTCCTAGTGTGTAAAGGTATTTTTTTGCATCAATTTTTTTTTATAGATGATTGGTAAATAAAATTCGATAATTCAAAGGATAATATTAATGAAAAACATGAAAGTTATTATTTAAATACCTCAAATGTAATTCATACCTTAAACTGGGTAGTTATCCAATGAGTAATCATCTGACGATACTACTCTATAGGACAATCATCCACTACTGGTACAACCTCTAACTCAGTGCCAAATCTAGAACACCAGCCAATATAAAACTCATTCTTGAAGGCTCTCCAAAGCTCGCCTAAATCCTTTAGACATTCCGGTCATGCACCCTCACCATCGGGAAAATTAAATCGAAGCTGACATCAAAATATTAATTCATATAAATACAAAAATAATTCATGGAATTAAATAAAATAAATTTTTTTACCCATATCTCTGCCCAAGCTCTATCCTTGACCTCATGTGGAAAACGACTCCACTATAGCGGGCTGACGGGAATGATGTCGGAGTATTTGGAAAGCGTCGGAAAAAAACTCCGACATTGCAGCCCTATTTTCTCAACCATTTGGCTGTCTTCATTGTAATCCACCATAACCTGTGTGCGGTGGTTCCACACTGAACACATGCGTGTACTCCCCCGTCCCCGCCTCCTATCAGTAGATGTATCTGTCATGAAATAAAAACAAATATTTTATCAAAACATGTTATAATTAAAAAAAATATTGCTATAAAAATGTGTTATCATTCATTAAATATACATGTGCCAGTCTGATCGTTGAGTGCCGCTGGATCCATAGAAACTGATGGAACACCCTATAGTGGAACAGGAGTCGAAGATGATGGAATATAAAAGCTTGGAGAGACATAAGTATAAGGAAAAGAATATGGGATAGATGTATGACTGGATTCTGACTGGGGAGTGGGAATCATCATGGGATATGAAAATGTTGGGCTAGAAGATGCAAATGGTGGTGAAAAAATGGGAGGCCTAAATATCCTATGTGTCCCTAACGACACACCAGGATCAGAATGTGGGAAGGATGACATGTCAGTGGGAGGGATAGGGTCTAGTCGGGTACGCGAAACTGATCTTCCACCTCTGGTACGAACCCTCCTTGTACCACCGGCCTGAGTACTAGGACAAGTACTAGGCTCCTCGTCGAATAACTGTCAACATATAGGTGGATTCTACAAAAATGTTTACAAAAAAATTAATCACATGAAATTATATATTCTTTAAATATATATACTTGAAATAAAGTACTCACTGTAGGCACTAATGGTGGAACGCCCATCTTCGCCATTCGATGATTGTTCTCTATCATTTTTTTCCTTCGTCTCTCTTCAATTGGCTGCATTTCCTGCTTTTGAAATCAAATATGTAATTAATTAGAAAAAGGAAACTAATGTGTAACCCAAAAAACTAAATATATGAGGGAATAGGGGGGTTCATTGGTAATTTAGCTATCAATTTTTTTATAAGAGCTTGAATGGATTCAATAAATCATTCAAGTTGTAATGTTCACCAAGTTAGAAATATTGTTTGACTAGGTTTGAATACAGTTCAATTCCAAATTAGAAAATGAAATTCAAATGAAACTAAAACCTATAAAAATTGAAAATTAACATAACTGTCAAGTTAGCTAAAACATATTTGTGATCAATACTAAATCAATTTGAATATTACCAACCTTAACAACCCAACTCGAGGTAAACCAAAAGAATTGAGAACATGGATGAATGATTCTATATATTTTCAACCACAACTTCAGGTTCACAATCAACTATGACAATTGAGCTATTGGAGTCATCAAAATAAATAAATGGATTGGTTCCAATGGAACTAGGGACAGTGTCAATTCCATCATCACCATCATCAAAAATATGTCTTGGAATTACTTCAACTATGAAACAAAATTCATGTCGAAGTTGGTCTTTGACATAAAAAACTTGTTTAGCCATTGATTCCAACACATATGGTTTTATGGTAGCAAGATTGCGAGTCATATTAATTACTCGAAATCCAAAATCATCAATAAATGTGTCATGTCTCATCATCTAATCAAACCAATGGCATTTCATCATTGTGAATCGTCCATGAGAGTAATAATCCAATATTATTATTTTCTCAAAGACTCCATAATAAACCACATTTTCAAATCGCAGTCTACTATCTGATGCACTGGAATAACAATCTGTTGTAGCAGAAACCATAACACCATAATGTTGTGTTCTCATGTTCTTCTCTCATTCAGTGACAATAAATTTGTACCCATTGATAACAATTGATTTACAGTCACGAACCACAGTATTAGGACCAAAAGACAAAGCTCTTATTTCCTCAGAGATAGAGTCAGCAGAAAAACTCAATACCTGCAATATAAATGACTATTAAAATTTATTAAATATTGATATAATTATTTTAAATAGTAATATTTTTACCTTCAATTTTAACCAAAAAGAAAACTCTTTGCTATGAAAATTCTCTCTCCTTCTCAAAGATAAAGAACAATGATTCCTATTTATCATTGTTTTATATTCCCTGTAGATAAAAAATATGAATAGTTTAACATATATATATGTAAGATATACATATTCAATTTAGTTACTTGATGTAGTCATCGAACAAATCACAGTTGAACAAAACTGTGCGATGTGCCATCTCCCACTCTTCATGGCTTAATGTCTTCAATGTATATGATCCAGGAATTCCTCCTGTTTGAGGAAGTGATGGAAAACTGGGTTAAATTTGCTCACACTATTTTTCTTCATTTCTCATTGGTCTTTTCATTCTTGTAGTAAAATCAGACAAATACATTGATCAGAAATCCATAAATTCTTGAGCCAAGTAACCATTCACGATAGAACTTTCGGGATGATTCCTATTTCGGACATAAGACTTTAATGTGTACATATTTCTTTTAGTTGGATACATCCAATGAAAATAAAGAGGTCCTCCGAGAAGTATTTTAGTGGGAATATGGATAGTCAGATGCAGCATGCATGTGAAAAATGATGGAGGAAATATTTTCTCTAACTCAAACAAAATTAATGGGTCATTTGTCAACATTTTTTGCAAGAAATACTTGGACAACTTCTTAGCACAAAGATCTCTAAACAAATGGCACAACCGAATAACAGTCACCCTTAAATTATTGGACAAAAGATGACGGATTGCTATTGGAAGAAACTCATGCAGTAGAACGTGATAATCATGAGTCTTCAAAGATTTTAGCTTCAACTCTCTTCTGTTGACCTGTTTAGATATGTTGCTTGAATAGTCATCAAGAACTCTAATAGTCTCTAATACTTCCAAAAATTGTTTTTTTCATAGGTGTCATCACATAAGAAGCACATGGAAGTTTCCATTTATTTTCACTAATATGCACAGGATGCAATTCTGGTCTGATACCCCAATCCACCAAGTCACGCCAAGATCGTAAATCATCTTTTGTCTTCCCCTTGACATTTAGAAGAACTTAAAGAAACATTTCACATATATTCCTTTCAATATGAATTACGTCTAATCAATGATGTAACAAATTGGTTAACCAATAAGGCAAATCAAAAAAGATACTCCTCTTCCTCTAATTGTAACAGGTTTCAGTGGAAACATTCTTTCTCTTTCTATATTTCATTTGACCCTTCCCGAATGAAAAACTGAAATCTTTCAATTCATTAAGCACATCAGTTCCAGACATATGCTGAGGTGGATCATCAGTCTCTATGGTATTATCAAATCTTCAACGATTCATTCTATATGGATGATCATTTGGAAAGAATCACTGATGTCCCATAAAACTGAAACTACAATGATGTTTTATTCTTCTAGATCGTGTATTCTTCATACAAACTGGGCATGACAGTTTTCCCTTCGTGCTCCATCCAGACATCATTGCATAATCTAGAAAATCACTGATCATCCATATAAGTGCACCACGCATCTGAAATATGTCTTTCGAACATGCATCTTACGGGCGCACACCCACATCCCAAAGAAGTTTAAACTCTTTTATTAAAGGTTTCATGTATACATCAATATAAATGTTGGGATCAGAAGGAACAGATATGAGTATACTCATGAAAGTGAAAGGTTTTTTCATACATAACCATGGGGGAAGATTATAAATGTGTATAAAAATTGTCCATGTGTTGTGAGAAGTAAGAATCTTCCCAAACGGATTAAAACTATCGCATGAAAGACCCAGCCTCACATTACGCACGTCAGCTACAAAATCAGGATGTTGAGAATCAAATCTCTATCATGCAAATCCATCTACAGGAGGAACCAACTCATCATTAGTCTTATTTCTCTCGGTATCATGCCATCTCATTTTTATTGATATTTCATCAGACATAAAAAAGATTCTGGAGTCTGGGGATCAATGGAAAGTTCCACATTACTTTCTGTGGAATCCATGATGGTGTTTCATTAGATTTTGACTTCCAGTGGGATGTGCCACATTTTATACAATCATTTCATTCAGCAGTTTCCTCCCAGAATAAACTGAAATCTTTCGAACAAGCATGAATTTTGTTTCTTGAAAATCCAAGTTTCTTAACTAACTTCCATGCCATATAGTGGTTTGAGGGAATATCTATATCATCTGGAAGTAAATCCTTCAAGAGGGTAAGAATGTAATCGATTGTTGTATTATAAATCCCATACATAGTTTTCCCATGAAACAATCGGATCAAAAATTCCATCTTTCTCATTTTATCACATTGTTGATATACTGGAGTCATGGCAGCATCATTCAATTTTTTCACCCTATCAATATCATCATTTTCACTAGATGCATTAGTTGTCCTCATATCGAAGTCTTCTTGAGTCAAAATCCTTTATTTTTCATGATGATGAATAAACGGAAACCGATCATCTAACAAATTCTCCATTTCAGTCATTTCATTTCGATCATCACCAATTTGAAATTTCATTTTCTCCCCATTGTGATACCACACAAAGTATTTTTCTTGAAAACCATTTTTGGTTATGTGGTAGCTGACTTCTCCACAGATCAACCAAGGTCTACCAACACAATTGGAACATGGGCAGTGTATGCGACCACTATCTGAAGCATTGTGAAATGCACAATCTATAAAGCTCTCCAAATTGTTTTGAAAATTGCTTGAGATCTGATCGGTTTCATACATCCAACTTCTATCCATTCTGTAAAAGGAATTTATATAAGTTATTTTGTCATAAACAATTCAATAGGATTGAACTTTAATAGAAAATACATTTAAGTAAATGATAAAGGAAGAAGTTTCTAGTCGATGTAGTGAACTATTAAAATAATGTAAAGAACACATACTCATAAATTAAATTAAAATTTATTTATATTCATTTTCATTAGGTCTATAAGAGGAACATGCCTCAGGTCCCATTATGTGTTATAGGCATCCCAAATCATTCACTCATGTTCAATAACTCATTATTGGAACCTCTATGGCCATACCTTTCATTACCCAATTACTTCCCCAAGTCAAGCGCACCCCATGGGTGAATAAATTTTAGGCTTCTACACTAATAGGTTGTTCATGGCTTGTAAAAAGATTTAATTTAATTAATTATAGACAAAAACATTTATTTTTAAATTTGAGATTAATAATAAAGTGTGTCAATGATAACAACATTACTGAATTAAACTTGTGACTTATCTAACATTTTTATGGATGTCTACACATGCCATCATGGGTAGTGAAAATCACCCCACCCTCATAAAAGTGAGTATTGGCCAAGAAGGACACATAATATACAACGTACAATGAGAACCATGTTTAATTGACCCTAAAGTTATATTAGTACAGTCATCTTGGGGGAAATGGAATATATTATCCTGGTTAACTGATAAATTCAAAAGCTCATATTCCATATGTTGGACACTATCTAAGGTAAGAAATAATGTGAGTATGGGTTTAAATCATTCAATTTCTTACATGCTAGTGAGAATGAAGGCTTGAATTAATGACTTGAGTTCACTGATTAAAAGGAGGGTAGAGGTTGCATAGGCTGTGTAAATAGAATGATTAAATAAGGGTAGAGGTTGCATACACTGTGCATGGTGGGGGAGTCTCATCCGATTTAGAAACTAAAATAAATTCCCATCATATGTATCAATAAGAAACATCAGCATCAAATGAAACTCCAAATAAAAAATGACTAAAAACATCAAATATTTCAATAATTCACTAATATTCATGGTTTATCCACATGTTTAGTAGTAATTATATGTCTTAATCATGAACCACCTCTACAGCTCATAGTTTTTACCAATAAACATAAGGTAAATATCTCAAAATATCTTTAAAACAACTCATTAATAGGCTCAAAACATAAATATAATCTTGAACCAACCATGGAATCTCTTTCACAACACATTCTCACACACCAGTTATCTCATGTGTTACTAAATACCAAACATATTCACATAGTGTACTATAACAAATTACATTACACAAGCCTTATTAAAAAAAATCTTTTTAATAAAACTCGTTCCTCAAGGAATTTTAAAGAAAAAATTCATAAAAACTTTGCTAAAAATTAATAAACACATATAAATAAATTTCCAAGTAACAATTAATTACAAGATGAAAAAAAAGCATAAAAACACATACTTAGGAAATTTAGAATCCAACCGCAATGAATTTGAGATGATTATTCTTCGATGGAGGGTTAAATATTTAATTAATTAAATGGATCAGAATGGATAAAGTCTAGATTAAATAAAAACACAAAAAAATGATATACACATCAAAATCAAAACTTAAAACTAAAATATGAGATGAATAACAATAAAAACAAGGTACCACTTAAATATTTTATGTGTATAAAGAATAGAATACCTGATTTGAGATGATTTGGATGGCGTTTCATAGGTTCGGATGGGGGAAGTTGTGAGAGGAGCTGAGCCCTGTAGAGATTTAGGGTTCTATCGCGAATGGGGGAGAGCAGCGCCTGATTCTGTATTTGGGGTAAACCTTTCCCAACATTTTTTAAAAACTGTTGGGAAAGGGTGCCTTGGACACCACCCTTTTCCAATAGTTCTACTGAACCGTTGGGAAAGGGTTCCTTGGACACCCCTTTCCCAACGGTTTCCTAAAAACATTGGGAAAGATCTTTTTTACCAACAGTTTAATAAAACCATTGGTAAAGAAGTGTTGGGAAAACCTGTATTTCCAGTAATGCATGTTTTCTTCATGTTACGTGGATGTAATAATGAGCCCAAATTTATAATAAAAATTATAAGGTAAAATATTCCTATAAAATGGGTTTTGGAATGTTTATTAGTTATTTTACCCCAATCCTTCACGTTTAACCCCTGGTAAACTCATTTTTATAGTAATCACGGTGACTGTTTTTAACTATTTTCACTAATCCTTAAGGTAATAAAATTAATTTTACCTTATTATATAATATAAATTATGATGATTAAAATTATTTAATCCATTTTTTTAAATTAAATTCACAATATTGGAATGTACCGTGGAAGATCATGCCATCTTGGATAAAATGTCTTTGGATTGTGGAGGTGATTTCCCTTGAAGTTATGCATGTTTTTTGTGAGGAAAATCGGGTTGTTGATGCTCTTTCTAAGAGAGAAATTTTGGAGGTCAGATCCAATTGGTCATGTGTCCTACTTGGCATTAGTAATGATCTTGTCTAGGTTGACCTTCATGGTGAGGTATACACTCACCATTGTTGAGATGTTTTCTGACTATGTTTTTCTGTATTTTTTTGATTTAATTTAATATATTTTCCTAGGATCAGTCCTCTTTCCTGACTCCTGGCTTTTTGGGTATAAAAAATATTTTTTCCAAAAAATATCAAAAATTACCGTAGTGATAATTTTAAATTTATCTCTAAAAATGAAGGTTATATTTTTAAACACATATTATAAATTTTAAAAAAAAGAATCAGTTTTATAATAAGGGTGAAAATGCGACGAAACTTCTTTTTAGAGGAAAATACAATTTTTCAGAAAACATTTCATTTAATTTCAATTGATTCTTATTTTTATTTCCAATCAACTAAAATCCATTAAATTTATTTTTTATATATGTGAACCATATAATTTTCATAATTTAGTTAGTATTATCCATACCCTCTAACATAACATATAGGTTATAATGTATCAAACTCAGTGTTGTATTCATCATAAGATGTCAAAAAATTAAATTATTTAAAGATAAATATATTCTTAAATTTTTGGGTGAAAAATAATTCATAAACCAAAAAAATTGAGGATGGTCCTTTACATGTCCATTAAACCATGACACAATTTCTCCTATAACAGAACAACTAAAACATAACCTCCAATCATTCACACTATGAAACTAAAGACCAAGACGTGAAGGCCCCTAATGAAAGAACGAAGGAAATTTGTCCCCAGGTACTTATTTCATTATAGTAATGGGCATGCCACAAACACCATATATGGATAAATTTCAAAACCTCTTTAAGCCACCATCTTAATGTGAAGCTTACCTCTATTCCATGATTAGTGGAACCCCTAAAAAAACTAGACATCCAAGGACCCCCCCCCCACTTCATGTTGTAACATAAAATAATGAACTACGACTCACTAGTATGAATCATTACTTATTCCTATCAAAATAAACCCATGATAAATAACATGATACACAATGTGCCCTATCTTTAATAGCCTAACCTGTTACTACTCATCATACTTCTTCCATAAAATCTTATCCCACCACCTTCAACACCCTCCAAACACAAAGTAATGGGTCATAAAATTATGGTAAATTATAATATATCTAAATGTGATGTAATTAAAAGTTAATGAATGTTGAACTTACTCCAAACTTCTTGATCATTGGGGAATATTAAGAACAAACAACTATAATCATATATTTTAGGGGAAAATTTTTGATAACTTTAAAAAAACATTGTCTTCCTTTAAAATTTTTTAAACATGAATGGTTTAGGGTACTTCACATATATTGGAATCTGGATATAAAGTTTATTTCCAAAATAAATCTAAGTAATATTTATAGGAAGTTTTACATTTATCATAAAATTGTTCTTAAATATATCTTGTAAAATATTTGTAATAGAGTGTGTATTACATGTGAATTATATATTACATACATGAACAAATGAAATATTTTTTCAATTCTAATATTTGGTAATTTAGATTGAATATTGAAAATTAAAATTTTATAATATTTTTACATGGATCCTCTATATTATGTTTTATAATTTTTAGTAAAATCTATAAAATTTATTAATGATTTGAAAATTAATGATAAAATGTTTTCCCTCACTTGGTGTAATGATTCTATAAATTATAATATGAGATATAACTTTATGTATCAATTTTTTTAGAAAAAAAATTCTTTTTTATGGTGAGTTTTTCATACACATTTTTGTGCATGTATTTTAACTATTATCATTTAATAATTATTAAATTGTGTTTTAAATTATTTACAAAAAATTAGAGATAAAATTATATATGTAAAGGTATCTATTTAAAGAATGTTAAATTTTACAAATTATGAAATAACGTTGTTAGTTAATGAAAATGTTTACTTATATATATATATTCCCATGATATGGGACTCTATATGTTTTTTTATTATAAGTGAATTGATCCATAAATAATCCTTTATTATTCTTTCCTTCAGTGATAAAAATTATAAACGTTTATCATCAAATAAAGAGTAGAAAAGAGGAGAAATATTTTGTTCATTTTTTTAAACCTATTTACGACATGACCAAATTCATATCAATATTATTTACTTGATATGTAATTATTATTTTTGGGAATATTATATTTATTTTTGAGAATATGAATTGTGATGATGAATTTGTTAATAACATGGCATCTAATATGAATAAAAGATATAAAAATTTGGAATTAATGCAATATTTTACTTTTAATGGTTTTAATTTGTTATCATTATTTGAAGGGGATAATATTTGAACTGAATTTCCAAACAAAGAATCCATAAAATATTTAATAAAATATTAATATAGTGAACATAAATTTTTTTTAATGTATGAATAATGTGAAATTAATTATACTACTTCATCTCAAGTATCTTCCTTGGAGCCATCATCTTTTACATACTCATCTGGTTATGGGGAATCAAACTCTTCAATTGAAATTAATGTAGGACTAATAGTTTGTTCTATTTTAAATTTTTATTTTTATTTTTCAAGATTAATTATTATAAAATTAATTTGAATTTAGGTCCTGTTTTACTTAATATAATTAATCATTTTCATGTAATGTATGTTACGAATCCCAAATAGATGTTTACATATATATTTTACTACATGATCATGCTATGTTTAAAGGTATCAATGTCGTATGTTTGTGAGAGGACCAATATAAAATATTTTCAAAATTAATTAATTTTTCCTTTTGATTTATCATGTTTTGAAATTATAACTATAGATTATGAGTCTAAATTTTGTATTTTAGAATAATTATTAAAAAATAACAATTTAAAATTTTTTTATAAAATGTTCATATCTCATTTATACTCATAGTTGGTCACATGAATTTAGTGTTAATGTTAATATTGATCATTTTTTATATTTATTAATTATAACATGTCACGTGATAATATATTTTTCAAATAATTCAAATTTTATCATTTATATTTGGAATAAGATGAAAAAGAAAATATTGCTTCATATTATAAATATTCAAACAATCCGACTCCTTTTTTATGAGTAAAAATAAAATATATATGAGTGAAATGGTTGATTTTACTTTTAATTCAATATAAATTTTAAATTTAATTTGTTATTTTATTTATTTTATTGAAATTTAAATATTTTTTATTATTCTTGTAGTTGGGGTGGTTCTTGAGTGGTTAAACCCATAAACCTACATCCAAATGACTATGGTTTGAATAATGAAATTACCCTTGGGGGGAATTATGCTGCATGCAGTGACACAGGCATGACATGGGTAGGTATTAACACAAGTGGTGATGCAAGAAATATGAGGTAGGAATAACGATGCACAAGGAATCAAAGCTATCTGAATAGGCAACATGTCCTTGGTCCTACATTCTATATTGTGGGTCTCCCTATACCTAGATAAATAGAGGTTTATTTCATAATAAAAAGAGGCTTTGGTCCCATATTTTTAGAAAAACATGTGTTATCATTTTTTTAAAATGTTTTCATTTGTTATTCAATAAATGACTATGATTTAAATAATGTGTTATCTATCTGGTTATGGTTCACAAATATTATACTAGGATTTTTTTGGGATGAATATCTCTAGTTATATAATTTTAGAATAAATTAATTGTGTTTATTGAAATTTTTAATTCATATTCCTATTCTTGTCTTATTTTTCAGTGATTTATGAGCTTGGTTATCCCTTATTGGTTGGTGTTTTGATATTTTTTTCAATTTTTTGAATCCATAAATGTTTCTGAGATATGTGGATAAAATTTTACTATTGAAAATCATTCACACTATGAAAGGGATATTCAGACTGTTAATGGCTACATGTTTCCTCCAGGTGAGAACTCTAAGTGAATTTTGGTCGCAAACCCAATACCATCATGTCGTGAATGGAACCATGGAAGAGAAGAAATTGTAGGACAGTATTTATTCACATTGTGAAATATAATTCAAGTTCTAAATGAAGATAACATATTACAAGGTAGATCTATATAGCTATGATTCACACCTAAAAGATAAATTCATATTACGACTAGAGTTGTGTAAGGGTCCTGGAAGCAATGTAAGGGGAAAAAAAGTTTCATAATCATAATTCATGTCATGACCATTCATTCACATCATGAATGAGTTGATCCAAAGCTTAGTTAATTTATCCTATTTGAATCTAAAATAATTCACATTGTGAATTTGGAGAGATCTAAAACAATTTTAGTGATATAATCTTCATTCACACCATGAAAACCTATTCACATTGTGAATTGATCAAGATCAAGGGGATTTTAGAGGAGGTATGATCCATTTACACCACATATACAGAATCATATCATGAATGATTTTTTTGTATAAATAGATCATTATCTTTAGAAATTGGAAGAAACTAAGAATAACATAGTGTATGGAGACTTTTACTTCTTTTAAGTGCCTAATTTCACATATTAAACTCCTTCAGTTTCTGAGATGATTTGAAATAAAAAAAAATTATTAATTTAATTTAATTATTTTAATAGTTTATGTAAGTTATTTGTTTAATTACATTCAATTTAATGCATTTTTATGCATTCACCTATTAATATGTGTTCTCTATGTATAATGGTATTATTTTTCATCATGCATGGATAATTCACCACAGGGTAAGGAATTTAATGTTGGAGGATGAGTGTATAACATATCATTAAAATTTTCCATGGAATTCATATTAGTTAAGAATTACATTGGTTAAAAAAATTAATTATGTTATTTCAAATGAATCAAATCCAAATGATTATAGAGGGAGACACCCAAACTAATGGAGTGTATTGAGTCATGATTAGTGTACTAAAATTACCTTTCCCAATAATAATATAGTATAATGTTACTAAGTTAAATATTTTTAAGGAAATAGGGATTTCCATTAACCCAGGTAGAACCTTCTAATTTGATCATAACAATTTGGTAAATTTTAGATGACCTTATGGCCAACTCATCCTTACAATTCCATAAATAAGGGAATTTATATCTATTTATTAAATACTATGAAATTTATTACTATTCCCTATTTTAGTTGATTTATTTTTATTTAATAATATTATTTTTATTGATACAATAATAAATAATTGAGTCAACTTTAGGATTAGACAACCCTAAATGCTCACAACCATAGACTCTTTATGGGACAATCTAAAACTTTCCATTATCTACTACTTTGAAGAAGTAAAGTTTCGATCACTCGTTGAACATAACTAAATTAAAATATCACTAGGAAGTAGAAATTCTCAAAGAGTAAATAGAAACAGAGTATCGCTATCGTCAACATATTCAATGAAACATTTGTTAACATGGAACAACAAAATTGATCCCAGTTGATGCCTTCGGAATATATCATCCTAGATTATGTAACACCCTATGATGATGGATTTTACATAAGAATTTTTGATCCTATGATCTTGGTGAGAAACATTGAGATCATGTCTAGAATTATTCAAATTATCCAAAATATGGGTCAATTTAGCAACTTACAGAGTAATTTCCTACTCAGACACATCTATATTTTCTAGGATATTTACAACACCTTCCAACATATTATAGTTTTCTTAGATGCTATTAGACTAATATTTTTCGCATTTTTGTTGTAGTATTGAGTAAAATACTAGTTAAATATATAGAAAATTGAATATATTTCCATTTGATATGGTTTAGACAAGAAATTTTTGACAAATATTTCCCACCACATGGATGTGGAAGATACGAATTTATATCTTGTACTCCATCAAAATTGATGTAAATCCCACTTGGGAGGCACGGTAATGATTTAATGAGTTTCTAAATAAGTTTCTACACCAAATACTGATATTTGGTATCATATTAAAACATTATATTATGAATTACATCCTATGGTAAGAGTTATGGTGGACACCTCTACTAATGGGGGAATCATGATGAAAACCCCTAAGGTTGGCCAGGACCTTATTTATGAGATACCACACTATTCTAGAAATTATAAAAGTAAATAAAGAACCTTGAGGGTAGTAATTTATCAATTATACCAACATTTCAACCCATATAGAGGCTCTTATAAAGAAAAATGAGACTTTTCATATCCAATGACAAAAAGAATCACAATTGGCACCCACTGTGGTGGATCAATCTTATAAGATGTGTGGAGGACCACGACCATATCAAGAGTATTGAGAAGGCTAATAGGATAATCATCCACTATACTATAACTATGTTTGTTTCAATCATGGTCCACTACAATTTTAAACTAATTATACTTATTCTAGACCAGTCTATCCGCAAGAAGTTTCAAATCAAATATGGAACCAGTAGTAATGTGGAAAAATTGTCCATGATTCTAAGAAACACTAGGGTATCCACCTCATATATAAGCTCTAAAACCATTCAATTCATTCCCAATAATTAGAAATCAAAATTTCCCACCTAAATAGTAGTACTAGAAGTATCCTCCACCCATACAACAAAAAAAATCCAAACTTCAATAGTTCATCCTTAAAAATTTTATCTCAACATTCATTCATTAGGTATACTAGAGGATGAATTCTCAGGAGATATAAATGAAAAAATAAAAAATATAATCTATAAAACCTTCATCACTAACAGTTTAAAATATCTTAGACACTTTCATACTGATAATATGGAACCCTACCCAGTAATATTGAGATTCATTCATGAAAGGAGTCTAAAGTGGTGAATCTATGAAGTGGATGAGTGTTGGATATAGAGAAATATATCATAGATAAAATGAATTGTAAATGAGATATTATCAAAAAGAATTGGTTACAGGAAGCATGACAGTGAGAGGAGGAAAGTAGTGTTGGACATGAAGCTGTAATTAAAGAAAAATATTTTTAGATAAAAGAAATAAGAAAGGTAAAATAGATTGGATCTAAACTGCAAATGGGGGAAACTATAAAATAGGTACAATATAAAGAAATAAAATTTATAAAAACCCCTTATTCCATTATTGTAGAGGTTAAGTAAAGGGATATTTGCGGAACACTATGAAAATGTTTTGAATATATTTAAATTGATCTAAATTAATATCCATTTTGTGAAATCAAGTTCCTAAATTTTGTTGTAAGAAAAATTATTTGAGTTACATTCTAATAAAATTAAAATGGAATACTTTGGAATAATCTCCCTTAATAATGAATTCCCATCTTTAGTTCAAAGAAAACTCTCATTTAGGATAATAGAAACCAATAGTTTTATGCACCATACACTATAAGCTCCTAGATGTTTTGTAAATCAGGTTATGACTTGTATTTGAGGGTGAATCCAATGCCTATGATTGTATTCTAAAGGCTGTTATTAGAAAAAAAAAGTCCAACATTGGTAGAAATATAGCTTTCTGATAGATCATTAATGTATCCTATAAGAATTTTGGAGGATATACTTATTAAATTCCAAAAATTGATTCTCCTAATTGACTTTTTAATTCCTAACTTGGAAGAAAAAAGTGGCATACCGATTATCCTTTTAATATCCCTACTTGCTACCAAAAAGTAATTGATAGATGTCAACCAAGTATGACTCATCATGTGAGTTGATGATTTAGAGACCCATATCTTTTCTTCAAATAATTTGAAATATATCTATATTTTTTTGACTCAGGTGCTAAGATGATGTGAAATTCTGAGGCTCAGTGTTCCCAAAATTAATTTTATAAAAATATTAGATATATTTTATATTATTCACTTTCATGTTCATAAATAAAATGGGTTAAATCCTAAATATAATCTCAAATAAAAAAATAATAGATCTCGATTGAGTCCAAAACACAATTTTTACCCTAGGCATGACCTAAAATTTGTTGGTGCGGGGTGTTTGGAAATAGTGACCATTGGCGGGAACGTTTAGTTAAAATAAATAATTAAATTTATTTATTTTAATTAAATTAACAAAATCCCTTATTCTATAAATCCACCACTGTGGAGAATCCTCTAGGGTTAGCTGCATAAACACTGGGAGGAATCCAGAGCATTTTTCCTCCTTCTGTTGAAAAATCACTTTAGACAATGATGTGGCTCTAGATTGGGGAATATCGGAATATAGTGAGCGCAAAAACATCTATCATTAATTGGTGAGCACATTATATGATGAAAAATGATCTAATCTCTAAGTATTAATTTCTAATTCTTTAATTTTTTTTAAATTTATAAAAAAAATTAACAGAATCATTCCTTCTTTGATCTGCAATAATTTTTTAACCTTGTCATGCGCATATATATTAGTTTAATTGATTTCAATTACTTCCAAACCACAAATATCCACATTCATGATCGTTATACAATAACACTTTAAAATGATTAATAAACCCTTGTTCTTTATTTCTTTATCCCATAATTTCTTCATGTTATTCATTGTTGGGCCATGAGGTCGTGATTCGATATTATCGAGTTTGACCAACCTCGATTATGCACCTGGATTCATGACAGTTTCATCTGCAGTGATTAGGATGTCAAATAAGGGATGGGAAAAATGATTTATGGGTTGAAGGTGATCAATTCATTGAAATTTAATATTCAATTAGATATGGTGGTGTGGTGGTTCATGCGAGATGTGTGAAAAAGCTTGATAGATCAATAGGTGCTACTTTCTGGCCGTCAGATGTCCAAAAATGACAAAAAATGGCTATATCAACCAATTTCAATCAAAGAAGTAGAAGATATAAGGGAGGAAAAACTAGATCTAGAAACTTGAGCATAGATCTGATGTTTTATGAAAAACATGACTACATGACATGTATCATGATGAACATATGATATGTGCACCCTATTCTTCAGTAGCTAGGGTTTTGGGAAATTATAAGGATGGAATGGAGTGTAGACCTCATACACCCCATGTAACTCCTCCTCAGGTGGACAAGATATGTCTTAGAACACATAGGAAAGACCCCATGAATAAGGACATATCCAGGTGCATGTTGTGTACATAAGTACATGGTCATATCCAGGCACACGACGTTGTATCAAAGTATATGGACATGGCCAAGATGCATGAGCAGGGACCCTGAGTGGCTTGGACACGCTGTGTAGTCTCCCTATACGTCATGTAGTAGTACATGGGTTTTTGAGTCATGTACATATATGGACATATCCAGGTGATATAGTGGGATCACAAACCATGTGTCGCCCCTCACATGTTGTGTACCACTTTTTTCCTTTTAATGAAACTTTAACCTCTCATATCTCCTTCATTTGGACTCATATTTTGACCTGCGAGTAGCCTATCCGAAGTGTTTTTTCATTTAGAATTTGATTTTGTCTTCCATTTTTCATTTTGGGATAAGATGTGAGAGCTTTTTTTGGGTAATATTATTTAGGTAGTTCTCGACAATGGAAGAGATCGGGAAGAGGATAACTAGTGACATATAGAGTGTAACCCCCCCCCCCATCATGTTTGGAATGGGTCCTCATTCTACCAAGTGTTACCCCCTAATTAATAGGGTATAGTTCCTTGGGATGCTAGAGTGGACCCCCCCCCCCCATCACAACAGGGTGTTGGTCCTTGACCTATAGAGTGGAACCCCCCATTAACGAAGGTTTGGGTCCTCTATCCACTAAGTGTAACCACCAATCAGATAGGGTGTGAGTCCTTATGACATGAGAGTAGAACTTCCTATCACACTAGGGTGTAGGTCCTCAACCTATAGAGTGGACCCCCCCCCCCCCATTGTCTTGGGTGTGTTTCCTCGATCTAATGAGTGGAACCCCCTATCAACTAGGGTGGTAGTCCTCAAGACAAGAGAGTAGAACCCCCTAATGCACTAGGTATCGATTCATCTATATAGAGATTGTGCCCAATCAGCTGTGATTCGTAGTGGAGAGGAATGGTCCTTCACATAGTTACTTCTAGGAAGATGTATGAGATGTTGGGAATCATTGATGGACATTTGGGAACTGATGGAAACTCTTTTCCAGGGTTGGGCTATGATATAGAGGTTTTGTTCCTTTCTCATTTTGGTTTCTTTTACTAATAATATATATATATATATATATATATATTGGTATCCATGTTGTTTGATTTTTTTACTTTCTTTCCATTTATTGAAGAGACACATGGGGTAGTCCACCTACTCACTTTATTGAGCTCTTTATGGTTGGATGAGGTTACTCTTCTGTTATGAGTGGGAAAGAATCGTACTGTATTCCACCTACACACTATTTATATCCCCTTATTCTTGGATGAACTTAATCTGTTGGGTTGTGTTGAGTTGTTAATTTTTTTATTATATACATTCTCTCCATTACTATTGTGTCTCTTATTACGGCCCATTTCAGATTTTGGGGTTTCATACTGGGTATGTATATACTCACCCCTTCATGGCCTTTTCCTATACATTTCATGTCTTATACAGATGATGGATAGTTCATAAGTGATATTAGAGGACTATAGGGATAATGGATGCTTTAGGCTGCATATGGTGGTCATAGATTATAGATCAGATGATGGCCTCTCTCGGTATTTTACTTTCCAATTTTTTCTGGTTGGGATATCTTTTGGTTTGTGCATATATTCTTCCCCTTTACTTTGTTGTTTGCAATGTTTTACTCTTGTACACACTATATGTTTTTCATGCTTGGTTTACTTTTTGTTTATTGTATCTTCTTATTCTTATCCTTCATCACTTTTCCATTGTTATGGATTTGTGTGTTCATATAGTTACATTAGGAAAAGGCCTCCAATTTAGGATATGTCTTTCAATGCTTGTTTCCACCCCTGGAATATGGAGGTAGTCTTGGGGTTGTTGCGGCTTAATCCCCAGTTAAGGTTGGGTAATGATAGATTTATATCAGAGAAATATAATCAATGTGATGGTGTTTTTTGTTTTTCCCTACAAGTATTTGGTTGGTATTTAGGGGAAAAGTGTCAAAGTGTCTTGAGTGCAGCACTCAGGCCATGGAACACAGTGATGGTTTGGGCGATCCACAAATCCATTCACTAGGACATTCACTACCTACTTATCAACTTGGAATTATGATACATTGGTTAAAGGGATCAATGGTACATGCATCATATAGGGTTTATTCTTATATTTTCCTTCTTGATTAAACTCTCCATTGCGTATATATTCTCATCTTACCATGGTATATCTTGATTAAATTTTCAGGATGCCTTTATGACAATAGCCATAAAGATTACCGGTTCTGGATCATGATGATGATTTGGTGAGTGATGAATCCTTAGTTCAAGGTACATCCCATGAGAACCTTCCCTCATGGGGATAGGTGGTAGCATCCCCACCTGTTGAGCAACAGATCATAGCTATAGGATAGGCTGAGGGTGTGTACCAGCTTAACATAGACTACAAGTTCTAGCACCTATGGTCGATGAGGTTCCATAGAGAGCCAGATCCCCAGGTAGTAGAGGATTTTTTAGAGTCAGTGGTCTATCTATTCAGTCTTATCTGGACACCGAGGGGTCAAGTTATTGTGCTACTAGCTATCCTTTTCCACATAACAGTTGGGCTCTCGTGGATCCTTGTTACCAGGATTTATGATGATTTTACATTCTCATATCCCAACATCCCTCAACTATTATGTGAGGAGTACTACCCCTCTAATTTCATATCTGTTAATATTCATAATCTTCTAGAGTTTTATTATGGAGGAATTATAGTGGATGTGTATATGGTGAGGTTTATAGGCCTTACATGGTACTACCTTGATATGATCTCGGATGGCTACTTCTGAGCACAGATGTTCAAGAAGGTACTCTGCAGAGAGATACATGATAGTGTGGTTCCCTTGTGCATCCTCACCTGTGTTGGGGTGTTGGAGTAGGAAATAGTGACATAGAGATTCCTATCTAGGGATTCCAGGTAACTAGAGTTGGAATTGGGAATCATAGGGTTGAGTCATCTATAGCAGCAAGAAGGCACAATTCAACAGGATATCAGCTTAGGAGAACTCTCCATGATTAGAATCAGGCACATTGTTTGATGTAATGTAGTGGACCAGGTCACCTTGAAGGGTAGAAGTTATATTCTTATGATGAGCTAGGTCACATGTAGTAATACTATCTGAATATGCATGTTGAGGATCATAGTTAGTTAGAAAATGGACTTCCACGGTAGAGACATCATCATCATCTGGGATCTCCCGGGAGAGGGAAGGGTGGTCCCTAGGGATGTGGGGCTGGTAAAGAATCAAGAGGAGTCATGGGTGGTAGAAAAAAATATGAGATCCTTCCACCTCAACCACCAGGAACCCCATGTCAGGATCATGGAGCTAGTGGTTGGGCTAGTGGACAGCTACAGGCTATAGAGGCTTATGACCTCACACTACACGATATGATCAGAGGTATGATCTGTTTTTTTTTTCTAATCATTATTTAGTATTAGTAGACATAGGTGCCTGTAATTCCTTCATCTATGTACTCTTAGTGAGAGAGATATAACTCTCAATTGAGGCATTATCTAGCATCTTTTTCTTGAGGTTCTTATGGGGAATGCTTCTTCTGTATCCTTTATCTCTCGGAAATGCAAGCCATGAATTGGTGGAGAGAGGTTCACATGGGACCTTTCAGTCATCAATATAGAACATTATGATTTCATCTTTGGTAAGGATTTGATGTCCATGGTATGATCCTATATTTGTTGTCACCATAGATGAGTTATATGCCTTCACACCGATTGGATGAGATTCACCTTTTCGGGTTAGAGTGATCACATGGAAGGGAAAGTGAGTTATATGGGCAAGAGGATAAAACCCATCACCCATTAGTTGATGAGTATAGCACTTGGTTTTTTAGGATCTTTAAGCATAAATATTTCTTCATTCGTAGAGTATTATATGGATTTCTTCCCAAAGAATGTTTTGGGACTACCATTGAGGTGGGAGATGGAGTTTTATATTGACTTGCATCCCAGGACTACTTCGATATCTTCTATAGCCTATCGGATTCCCCCTTATGAGATCCAATAGTTGTGGTAACAGATAGAGGACCTTCACAAGAATGGTTTCATTATACCCTAGGTTTCCCCCTAGGTAGCACTAGTGTTGTTCATGAAAAAGGTGTAAGGGATCTTGCAGATTTGTATGGATTATCGTCACCGTAACTATTCCATGATAAAGAACAATTATTTATTTCCAACACTACTACAAAACTGGGTATTTCCAGTGCTATGGTTTTAACATCACTTACCAAAAGAGCTATTAAAAACATCCTTTATCATTGTTAGAAAAAAAAGCACTGTTAAAGAAGGCCATTTATTAGGGCATGTAAAATATCACTGATAAAGGCACCCCATTTATCAATGATACAAAAACATTTCTGATAAAATGGGCATTTATCAACGCTTCTAAAAAATAACTGATAATGGGGGTCTTTAGCATCGCTTCTAATAAAGAACTGGTAAAATGGTGGTCTTTAGAAGATATTTTTTAGAAGCAATGATAAAGACCCCCTCTGAATTTATCAGTGATTTTTTACTAGCATTGATAAAGGGTATATTTCAAAAAAATCATTAACAGACACTCGTAGTAAAAGTTATGGTCATTTGGAGGCCTTCTAGGCCTTTTGACCTCATTAGAGATGATTGAGTGTTCTTATGGGTTAATGATTCTTAGAGGTCATATCAATCTTTGATTTTATATGCAGTGGAGGAAAAATGGACACCTGTTTCATAACTTATGTCTGGTTGAAATTCCCTCGAATGTGAAAACCCCTCAAAACCCCTAAAACCCCTAAAAATCCTAAAACCGCTGAAAATATCATGACTTTCGATTTGGGAGTCTATTTCAACTCCAAAACTATTCAATTAAAAGCTTATGAAATGAGATAAAACCAATTGAGATTTAAATAATGTGATAATTTATGGAATAAAATATATTATAGTTTCAAAAATATCACAAATCAAACTCGAACTTCAAATGGAAATAACATTTTATCCAGGTGTCTGTTTGGGCTATACCACATATCAAATTGAAGCATGATATGGGATATATGCCTGATATGGTCTTAGAATGAGTTCAAAGATCTTAGTCCTATTTTTCAATCCTAAAAAGGCCCAAATGGTCTCCAAATCTTAGTTTTTTGTCGCCGACCCCGATTTCTTAAAATTCCAATGCCTATAACTTTTAATATGGGTGTTCATTCAGCCAATAACATATATCGTATCGAATATCATTTTATGATATTTGATTTTACTTGTTTTGGAGCTGAAATAGACTCTTGAATCATAATTTATGTTTGTTTCATGGGATTTAGGGGTTTAGGGTTTTCAGAGTTTCTTAACATTTTTATGTGTTTTAAAGGTTCTAAGAGTTAATATCCATTTTAAAAAGTATAAATAAATAAAAGTTTGTTCAAAAAATATATATAAAAATATAAATATATATATATATATATATTTATTTATTTATTTAAATATGTAAATATATGGATAAAAATATAATGAAATATATATTAATATATATATACCATAAAATGTAAAACAAAATAGTATAGTGGAGTGGAAAAGGCATTGGTGTATAATCTGAAGGTCTCAGGTTTGATACTCACTGGAGGCAGGGGTGCACGCTGGGGTGGTATTATCTAAAGAGATGATAAAGGGGTCTGGGAAGCACTAATAAAAGGGTTGGTGGAAAACACTGACAAAGGTGGGGGTGGGCTATGAAAAAAAATCCCTTTATCAGTGGGGCCTTTATTAGACCTTTTTTAACACTCTTAAAGGAGGAATTTAACAGTGCTAAAAAAAGAGATGATAAATCCACATTAATTAGTGTTTTTAGTAGCGTTGTCAAAGGGAGACTTTATCGTCTCTTTTTACGAGCACTGTGAAATCCAACACATTAACATAGATTACATTATCAGTGTTTCTGTAGACCTGATAAAGCCTTTTTCATAGCACCATTAAAGGCCTGATTTGCAGTAGTGAAAGGATTGATGACCTATTTGACTTCTTGTGAGGTGATATTTGGATCTCAAAGATTTATTTGAGCTCTAGATACCACCAATTAGGGGTTTTGAAGTTGATATTACAAAAATATCATTCTGATGTCGCTACAGACACCATGTGTTCCTGTTAATGCCCTTTAGTGTGAAAATTTACACTACCATAATTATGGATTTGATGAACCAGATCATCTAGATTTACTTGGACTAGTTTTTGGTTATCTTCATTGGAGAAACCATTGTCTAATTTGTGTCAATGAAGGATCATGCAGAGAAGTTGAGGATGGTTTGATATTTTCTTTAGGAGAACCACCTTTATGGTATTCTCTTAAAGTGCCAATTATGTATTAATGAAGTTGACTACATGGGGCAGGTCATCTCTCCGCATGGTTTTTCCATGGTCCAAGAAAAGATTAATCCAGTTATATTTTGGGATCCACCCAAGAGCATGTTAGAGGTTTGGAGTTTTCTTATCTTGGAAGGGTACTACCAGTGGTTTTTGATAGACTTCTCCAAGATTCCATACCCTTTGACTTTTTTGAAACAAAAATAGAATCCTTTCACCTATGCTAAACAATTACATAGATCCATTGAGTAGTTGAGGCTAATTATGAAGATTTATCCTGTGTTGAGACTACTATAAAAGGAAGTGTAATACATAGTGTATTGAGATGCCTCAAGATATAGGTTTGGTTTTGTGTTAATAAATGGGTCGGAATTCATCGCATATAGGTCAAGGTAGTTGAGACCCCATGAGAATAACTTCATGAATCATGACCTAGAGTTGGTATCATTAGTCATCTACCTAAGGATATAGATAAGATAACTTTTGGGAGAGTGCTTTCTGGTTTACTCAGACAATCAGAGTCTCAGGTACGTCTTTACCTAGAGAGACTTGAACCAGAGATAGTAGCACTTGTTGGAGTTTCTGTCAGACTAATAATTTGAGATAGTCTATAGTATAAGGAAGGGAAATTTCATAACAGAATCCCTTAGTAGGAATTCCCAAGATCTCTTGGTGTAGGAGGCGTAAAAACAATTGGCTTCCTTAAAGCTAACTCTGGTGGAATAGTAGGGTGCATATTTTCTTCATTTTGTGATATTGACTCCTCCACTTCTCAAGTGTTTAAGTGAGTCCCATAAGGGATAAATTTACTCTGAGGTTTTTCCTAACAAGATATCCATAGGGGATTCACTAAATGGATATTCTGGAAGAGTTAATCACATCATCCTTTTAGAGGTATAGGAGGTATTCCCCGTTATGATGCGGGAGGAGGTGATGCAAGAGTTCCAAAATTCTCTAATAGTTATACATAATTTTGTGGGGAAGATGTAAAATACCTTCAGGGATACTTTGGTGGTACAATTTGAGATAGAGTGTGGTTATTTTAATCTTGCAGTGCCAAAACTGTCATCAGGTGAAGGATGAACACCAGAATCTGTAAGGTTTTTTATAGCCCCTTGAGATCCCAAAGTAAAAGTGGGATGGAATTTTCATGGACTTTGTGACAGGGCTTCCATGAATAGTGAAGGGCCATGATTCAATTTCGATGATATTTAACTGACTTAGGAAGTTGAAACACTTCCTTCCTATCATGGAGTATATTTTCATAGAGTGTTTATGGAATATGTATATACAATATATTGTTTACCTTTATGGGGTTCCCTTGATGATTTTCTCCTATCATGATGCACGGTTCACATCATGATTATGGAGAGGCCTATAGGAGGCATTCATGACCCATATGAGGATGAGTATATCCTTTCACCCATATAAGTATGGGAAGACCAAGAAAACTATCTAGGTGTTGGAGGATATGTTGAGGTCTTGTGTGTTGGACTTTGTTTAGGGCTGAGAGGGTCACTTTCCCTTGCTAGAGTTTCTATACAACAATAACTATCACTCTAATATCAGTGTGTTTCCTTTTGAAGCCCTGTATAGGAGAACCTAAAGGTCACCCTTATGCTTGATGAAAATTGGTGATATGTATCTTGTGATTCCATTGTCGGTGTAGGAAATAATAGAGAAGGTCTAGATCATCAGTGAATGGATGTGTATGGATTGGATCATGAATAAATATTCTGTATACCATCATCGTATTCCCTTAGAGTTTGAGTAGGGAGACCACATTTTCCTAAGATTCTCCCCATTATGAGGATTGTGGAGGCTCATATGGAGAGTCAATATATCCCTGAAGATCATCAGGTCATTAAAAATCTTGTAGAGGGTTGGTGAGTTTTCTTACCACCTCACCCCACACCCAGAGTTGGAGCTAGTGTTCAATGTCTTCCACATGTCACAGCTTAGGATATACATACATGACCCCAGGAATTTCATCAATTGGGGAAAGTTGGATATTGAGGATGGATCCAATTTTTCGAAGTATCTTGTGGAAATCATGGATTTAAAATGGAGGGACCCACATGGATGGAGTATCCTCTTGGTTCACATGTCGTGGTAGCATGGTAATGTTCAGGAGAGTTCTTGGGAGCTGGAGAGCTAGATGCAGGCTCAGTTTCTTGAGTTTGTTTTGTTTTTCTTTTTTGGGACAAGAATCTAGAGGGGGGAATGATTTAAAGACAAATTTTTTTACATTTAAGACTTTGATATATTTCTAAGTATATTTTCAAATCCTTGGTCTAAGATGTCATGTGATTCTGAGTCCTGGCCTTCCCAAGAATAATTTTATAAAATTATTAAATATATTTTATATATTTTATATAATGCACATGTAGTTTCTTAAAGAAAATGGAATAAATTATAAATGTAATATTGGATCAAAAATCCAAGACCACAGATGAGTCCAGAACTTGATGTTTACCCTGGCACAACCTAAAATGGGTCATTGCGGTCTGTTCAGAAATAATGACTATTGGCAGGTGCATTTAGTTAAAATAAATAAATAAATATATTTAATTTAATTGAATTATCCCAATATAGTTTTCTACAAATACACCTATATGGAGAATCCTCCAGGGTTAGTCGTGTAAACACTGGGGGATTCTAGAGCATTATTCCTCCTTCCATTATAAAATTGATTCAAACGACGATAAAACTCTGGATCGGGGAAAATCAAGATGCAGCAAACACAATGAAAATATTAAATAATTTGAGAACAAATTATTCAAAAAAATGATCCAGTCTCTAGTTAGTATTCATCCATTAATGGATTTCTCCATTATTGATTAAATTGATTGATTAGAATCAATCCTTCTTTGATCTACACCAATTATTGAACCTCTGCATATGCATGTGTACAGGTTTAATTGATTCCAATTGCTTTTCTAACCCTGCATATCTCTATTCGTGATCATTGGTGAATAATTATTAGAAATTATTGATAAACCCTTTTTTATTCCTTTCTCCCACACCTCTTCATGTTAGTCATTATTGGACCATGGGGTCACGATTTCACAGTGTTATGTGGAACTGAGCCCAATCAGACCCTGGGATTCATGAAGGTTTCACATGCAATGATCGGAACATGAAATAAGGGATGGAAACAAAGGCTTTTTAGGTTATGGGTGATCGATTCATTGAAAAAATAATCATCAATTAGAGCCATTAGTTTGGTGGTTCATGCAGGATATGAGATGAACCTCTATGGATCAATGGGTAACACTTTTCGGCCATTGCATAGCTAGAAATAAAAAACAATGGCTAGATCCACCAATTTTGGGAAAATATGATGCAAAATATGAGGGGAGAATAACTTGATCAAGATTCTCGAGCATTGATATAATGTTTTGTGAAAAACATGACTACATTTCATGTATCAAAATAAACACATGGAATATAGTTCCTATGTTGTGGCAGCTAGAGTTATGGAAAATTATAAGGATATCATGGTGTGTAGACCTCTTATATGATGTGCACATATTCCCCAGCTGGATGATCCATGTTTTTGAACACATGGTAAATTTCTTGTTTAGAAGGACATGTCAAGTTTCTCATCGTGTATTTAATTACATGGGAACATCCAGGAACACTACCATGTACAAAAGTATGCTGATATGGCCAAGGTGCATGAGAAGGGGCCCTGAGTGGCTTGGACACACCATATATCCTCCCTACACATCGTGTATTTCTACATGGGTTGGTTATCTATATAACTTCATGGAAATATCCTAGTGATAGAGTGAGACAACATGTCATGTGGTCCCCCCCCCCCACATTGTACAACACTTTTTTCCTTTTAGGGGAACTTCAAAATATCATATCTCATTCATTTGGATTCATATTTTGGACAGTGAGTATCCTATCATAAGTGTTTTTTCATGTAGAACGCGATGCTTCTATCCATTACAGCTTTGGGGATATTATGTTATCTTTTCTGGTCATGAATCTTATCTAGGTGGTGCTCAATGATGGAAATGATCAAGAAAAGGATCACTAGTGACTAATAAAGTGTAACCCTAAATCATCTTGGGTGTAGGTCCTCTATCAATCAGGAAAACCCCCTATCAGATAGGGTGTTGGTCCCCAGGACACTAGAGTATAACCCCCCTATTATAGCAGTGCGAGGTTCCTCAACCTATAAAGTGCCCCTCCCACATCATCTTGGGTACAAGTCCTCTATATACCAAGTTGACCCACCTATTATATAGGGTGTGGGTCCTCATAACACTAGAGTGGAACCCCAATCACAGTAGGTCACGAGTCCTCAACCAATAGTGTGGACCCCCCCCCCCATCTATAAGGGAACAGGTCCTCTATCTACACATAGGAACTCCCTAACACATAGGGTTTGGGTCCTCGAGACACCCTATTGGAGAAATCCTGACACACTAGGGTGTGGGTCCCAACTTGTAGATTAAACCCCCTCAATTGTGCAGTACATTGGAGAGTTTTGGGCCTCCACATGGTTAATTCTGGGTATATGTGTGATATGCTGGAATCGTTAATGGAATTTTGGAACTGATGTTGTCTCTTTTCTTGGGATGGGATATGATATGGATATCCCCTTTCTCTATCATTTGGGGGTCATTTAATAAGAATATATATATATATCAATATCGATTTTTTTGGATTTGGTTACTCTATTTCCATAGTTTTCATAGGCACATAGGGTATTCCACCTACTCTCTATGATAATATCATTATATTTGTATGTGGTTACTCTCCTTCTATTGGTGAAAAATACTTTATGTGTAGTCCACATACACACCATGTTGATCCCCTTGTGTTTCGATCAGTTTCCTCTCTTGGTTTGTGTTGATATGTTCACTATTTATTATCTATTTTCTTTCAATTCCTATTTTGTCTCTTATTGCACCCCTTTCATCTTTTTTGGTGTCCTACTATATATGTATATACTCACTTATTCATGGGATATTTTCACAAATGTTGTGTCTATTACAAACTAAGAAAAGGTCAATGGTGAATTTATAGGAGCTTAGGGATACTGGGTGCTTTGGACCACGTATGGAGGTCACAGCTTGGAGATCAAGAGTTAGACATTACCAGTGTTTTACTTTCCATTTTTGTTTGGTTGGGAAATATTTCTGTTTGGGTGTTTATTTTTCCCTTTTACTTTTCTATTTTAAATATCTTAATCTTGTACACCCTATAGATTTTTCATACTTGGTATACTTTATAATTATTACATCATTTTATTATTATTAAGTTTCAATTATTCATTGTGATGGTTGGGTGTGTGTATATAGGTATATTAGGAAAATTCCTCCCATTTAGGATATTCTTTTAGTTCTTGTCACAACCCCTGGCCTACGGGTGTGGTCTTCTGGTAGTATCAACTCAATCCCTAGTTGGGGTCGGGTCATGACAGGTGAAGAGAAAATTTTTTTTGACATAGTGAAGGATGAAAAGAAATGTATATATTCAATTGAGTTCTAAGTTATTTTCCTATATGAAAAAGAATAATTTTCAGATTAAATATTACTATAAAAGCTAAAATAAGAATAATAATAAGAAAATACGATAGACCTTGTCAATGAAATGGTGGTTAAGAAAGATGATGAATCTCAAAAGGAAGAAAATAATAGTAGTAGTCTAGAAGAAGTGTAGTGGATAAAACCATTAAAAAGGGACTCCTACCCAAATTTTATCGCCTCAAATATTGAGAAACCAACATTG
Source organism: Viscum album (assembly GCA_963277665.1). NCBI lineage: Eukaryota > Viridiplantae > Streptophyta > Magnoliopsida > Santalales > Viscaceae > Viscum > Viscum album. The sequence continues at coordinate 619,839,003 of OY728127.1, read as the reverse complement.
GAGTTAAAGACACTACTAAGTACATTGAGGTACTCATTTTTTGGATCCAATGAAATTATTCCAATTATCATCAACTTAGTCGTATGATATGCACCCATAAATTCCTATAAGAAGAAGTAGAAAACCCAATCATAAATAATAAATATAGCTCAACCCACCCATGAAATAAGTCATTAAGAAATAAGTGTAATGTTACTCAATAAAAGGATTATTTTCTTTATCTATAATAGTGAGTGGAGATCCCACTTCAAGTGGTACCTGATGAAGGATGATAAAATATTTTTTATAATAAATATGATGAGTTAATGCCTACAAGGATAGAATAAACATGAAATTATGTTTTTCCTGTAGGAAGTTGAATATTGAAACTAGAAAGGACCAATCCCCACATCCAATTATAAAATAGTGGTGTTAGGGTTAGTCATACTTGAATTTTACTAATTGCTTGATGGATATTATGGTTGTAAAAATATACCAGGGGACCTTCCAGGCCAATAAAAAAAATTTACATTCCCATATGGTAACTTTTTATTCTTTCATATGTATTTTTAGTTGTATGATGCATCAACCACCTTCCAATGGTACATAACATGCATATTCCATGACGTGTTTGAGGAGTTTTTGAATATATTTATAGATTATTTTTCAATATAAGGAAGTTATTTAATGTGTGTTTGAATAAACTAGATTTGGTTTTAAGGAGAAGTGAATAGAAGTTCATAGTGCTAAATAATGAAAATTTTCATTTCATGATACAAGGAGAAACTCCCTAGTGAATAAGACATCAAAGTAGTGAATATATGTTAATCTATCAAAAAAATAAATTTATTAAGGAACCTATAGAACCTACCATGGTTAAAGGGATAAAAATATTTCTTGGACATGTAGGTCTTTACTATCAATTTTTGAAATATTTTTCCAAGATTTTTCAGACACCCACTCATAATTTGAAAAAGGATATACATTTCAATTTTTATGAGACTAATTAATAAGCCTTTTCACTTTTGAATGAAAACTTGGTGAAAGACCCAATCATTAAAGCCCCATCCTAGGAAAAATATTTCAACTTCTTGTGTGACATAAGATATGTATTCATTAAAGAATTTCTAAAATATCGGTTCTACTATATCTTCAAACTCATATAGTATACTGGATTCATAATCTAAATAAATCAAATCAACTACACATCATATGATATGGATATTCTCATTATCATATTTTCATTACACAAATTCATTCCATTCCATGTCTTATCTAAAGTCATCATTTCCACTGAGCATACAAAATTGATATACATTTTGAACTAAATTGATATTAATCCAATGTTGATTAGGTAGATCATATTTATGAAAGAGTTTGATATCACCATTAAGGAAAACAAGGTCTTGGGAAATATAATATCTAATAATTAATCAAGAATACACTTTACAAACATTTAGTTGGAGGATGAGGTGGATATTTTAGATGAGTTCTCATAAGAAAGACTTTTTTATATGGACATAAAATCTAGGGCATGGTGGAATAACATAGAAAATTATTTTTCCACTAAAACATTGAACCCTCACATTTCTTACCAATAAAAGGTAAAAAAAATTACTGATGTAACATATTATTTTTTTGGAATAACAAGTTATTTTTAAACAGTTCCATGATGACCCCATCTGAAGAGGTGTACCTAAGGAAGAAACTCTAAGAGAATTATATTTTTTTCATTCATAACCCACCATAGGACACCATATAGTTTACCATATTTCATAAAAAATACTTCAAATTAGTTTTTTATAAACCACACATCATCAAGATTTCAGAAAATTTGTTGAATATTATGAATGATTCCAAAGGACTAGAAATGTTTGCTGAAAAAATTATATTTTCAAACAACCTATTCATTATGTCAAAGTTTTTTATGTGTGGGGTATATATTTCATGGGCCCCTTCCTAAAATCATTTATCAAATTATACATTATAGTATGCATTAACTATGTATCTAAATATGTGGGGGAGGAGGAAACATCCATCTTCACTACTACGGTAGTAATGAAATTCTTGAATAGAAATATCATTTATTATTTGTTATATATTAATTACTCATCAATGAATAGTGTCTCATTTCAATAACCACTTTTTGGGAGTACATCTAAAAAAATATGCAATTCATTATAATATTATCACCTCTAATCACCTAAAAACTAAAGAGAAAAAAGAACATTCCAACTAGAAAATTTAGAAAATTTTGGAATAAACCATTACATTAAGATGGATAGATTGGATTAAAAATTTATATGATGTTCTTTGGTTTTAAAATACAACCAATGAAACACCAATTGATATGAACCCTTTTTGGATTCTATATGAAAGATATATCTCTTACCAATGAATCTGGAGAAATGATCATATTGGGTGATAAAGATGGATATTTTAGAGACAGGCCATGGGGGATAAAAAAATTATATAAATTGATGAGATAGAGGATTTATGAAGATAAACCTATTATAATTACAAAATTTACAAAGAAGGTACCAAATAATGGAATAACTAAATCATCATGAGGAGGATATTCGCACCTAAAGGCAAGGTACTTTTATTAAACTCATGTTTAAAATTGTTTTCATGTACATTGAAGTTATTATTATTGGTAAATTCATGGGGATTAAGTACTTTCCATATGGGGTTGTATAAATTCCATAGGGGAGATTACATCATTAATAGTTAATTGATGTAGATCAAAGTTATGCATGGAACCTTTTAGGAAGGGTTTGTTCTCAACCTCTTGTTTGATTAAAGGAATCCATGTTATGATAATATCTTGATAATAAATGCAGTGCAGACTATAAAGAAACCAATGTAATTTCCTTAGTTGTTTTTTTATTCCTTTAGAGTGTCATTATTTATTCCAAGGATTAAAATCTTAGAGGAACCATCCCCTATGTGATTACTAGATCCATCATAGGAACAACACTGAATCCAAAGCCATTCATACTATAAGAAATTATTTCATGTCATTAAATTAATTATTATAGGAACATTCATGGAATGACTGGTTTTTTACATTTAAATCATCTAGTGTAGAGAATACTAGATTTTCCAGTAAAAATTTAGGTTTTGTATCATTCTTTCAAAACATGAATGGTTAATGCCTTTTAAGTATCATAACATACACCCTGATTCATGTTTGTGAGATCACCATACACATTAGCCTCTAGAAACTCTAAAACCAACACGTATGTATTTCCTCCCCACCTCATTCAACAAAAAAAATGACCCAACTCTACATAACATATATCTCCCCTTCACCTGTACGCCTTCCCTACTTCTACCCTTTTACCAACCGACCATTCCATTCTATATCACTGTATAGACACCACCATAAATAAATCATCACAACCATTTCCCCATTCCACCCTTACAAAAACCTCTTCCCAACAGTTCTCTCAGTCATTCACATCCCTTTGGATATCCTGAAACAATACACCCCTCATCCACCATCCAAGAAATCTCCTACTAAACATCCCACCAAGTGACCTAATAAAAATTATTCCCAACCACAACCAAACTATCTAAAATAAAAAAGATCACAAAATATATCCCTTCCACCTCATCCCCATCCCTATCATAGTTCTCTCAATGTGATAGGCTGAAGAGGCATCTCCACCGATGCTTTAATTTTCAAGATCCTATACATCAGGCCTATCAAGTACGCCATTTTTCTAAGATAATTTAAATCAAGAAAACAGTTTATATGATGTTTATATAGAGCCATAATTTAATGAATTAGTTAATAGAACCATTTATGTATATGAAGTTTACCAACCTTGTTTAGGTTTGATATGATACATTCATATACTTTTTTCTAGGAATTTTAAGAACTTTTGAGTTAATTGTGGAAATGATTTATTTTATACTAGGGAGAAATAATTACGAAATCCCATTTGAAGAATTGATGGTCAACCTTGGAATTTAAAGCTTATAATTTTTAGAAACAGATGCCTATAACTCAATATTTTTTTAACTAAATTATAGTTCTATATAGAAATGGTGGAAAGATGATACTAGTGATCTGAAGAGCTCCCATGATCCTAAGAATTCCAAAAGTACTCAATTAAGAGGGATAATATTGATACATATCCACATTCCATTTATCATGAATGGTTGGCCCATAGGGACTCTCATAAATCCATTAACCAATTGTATGTGATACTCCTCATGATTACTATCCATATATTAGGCATCAATATGGACCACTATATTGCACTCTATTATGATGGGAATCCCAAGAAAAACTATGGTTCTATCATGGGGGAAATTTTATAAACTGGTTGGATATGAACTTGGGAGTTTTTGAGGAACATTCCCACTTCCATCATTGAGGCCTATGTATTTCATAGACCTCAACCTATTTCACAAAATGGTCCTAATTAATAATACTAGGAAAAAGTATGAGTGGGTGAATACTTATGTATTTATGGATGTGTAAGAACACTCATAGGGAGCATTTGATGCTTGTAGAACCCCTACCCAAGTCACTGAGCTGGCCACACTAGTTTCTTTAGAGGTCATACAACCATAATACATTTCTAGGTAGTGTATTCCTTATTGTGGTACCACACGATACTCTGTTCTTAATAACTACTAGGTCGTATTCCAGCTTATGAGGCTTCCCTTTCTAGAACAACCCTAGCCTCCCCATTCTCCTTCACCATTAGCCCCCATCCACCCTATGATGCTAACCTCATATATCCTCATGGTGACACCAATGTGACACCTACGTCAAGAACTATACATTATCACTCTCCATACCATAACCCTTTTTCATCATATATCCCTAAGAAAATAGTCTGGACCTTCAACAAAATTATACCTGACCACATGGACATGGCCACCCAATATTTGTTTTCCCTTTAGTAATATCAGAAAAAATGGGTCTATTTCAGATTTAATAAGGGGGAATCTTATAGTATTCCCAACTACCGAACACAAGACATCTACTTATATTAGAGACTCTTCTTATGTTCATACTCCGTATTCTATTTTCCCCTCTACTCGGAGTACCCCTATTTCCATTGACCAGAATGGTAAAGTACAATATTCTATTGATGCATTGAATACAACTCCAGATTCAGTCTCAATTACCATACATTCCATTTATATAATGGACCAAGTATAGTATCCCTAGGATTAGGAGGTGTTCAGAAGAGATATGGGGGATATAACCTCAAAGACTTATTATTTCCTCATTATCCATTCTATGTTTTTTAACTATTTTTGTGTTGTTCATATATTATATTATTTTAAAAAAAATATGTGTTTTTAATCATTACTCGGAAAAATATATGGACTCATTTTGAAACCTAACTCAATTACCATTTTTCATTTTTTATATTCTATGTTCTCACTGACTTCACAGTGCACGAATTTTTTTCAAACATGTTCTCCCAGCTAAATAAAATTTTACCACACCATCCAACTGATTTCATAAATATTTTTTCTTTCACCCTATATTTTTTTAGCCCAATTTTCACTGCTTTCATCCCATTTTGATCTCAAATAGTGGGGAAACTATTTTTTTATGTGTGTAGAGGAAAGTTTGGAATTTCATTAAATCTTATTTTACTTTTTTTTCTCATTCTCATTGGTCTATGAGACATTTTTCATTAAACACGTGATATTAAAATTATAATTTCATTAAAATCATTGAAATATAGTTGAATGTTTTAGATGGATTTCATTGAAAAAATATTATTTCTTTTTAGGATAAGTAAAGTATGATTTCTGAATAAAATCCATTTCTCTTATCATAAAATTATAAAATTATAATTAATTAACCCATTTCATGGTACCCATTTCATGAGTGATTAATCCAATATCATAAGTTTACATACATTGAGATCTTATCAATGAAATGATTTGGAAAAGTCACTTTTAAAAGGATTGAGGATTTGTTTCTTAAAATCCATTTTATCCTTGATCCACACCTTTTCATTGATCCTACATTATCATTTAGTATTCATGAATTACCATATTAGGGATGATCTACATTAAAATCCAAATATTTCCATTCTACGTAACTCTATGTATTTCCCATGATATTAGATAGTTAAATTGTGGTGGAGAGGCTGTCTATGGTAGAAAGGGGTAGTTTAATTGAGGAGAATATGGGAGATTTGTCATTGGGTTTTGGTATGTTTTATAATTTATATATAATAATATTTCATTGTTACCCATCTTTAAAAAAATCAATAAAATAAAATAAAATTAGGAAAAATTTAGGGGAAAATGGGTTGTATATTAACTATGTGAAAAATCTCCCCTAACTCAACTTCTAGTCATATTATAACAATTAAGATTATTATATTGAGTAAGTAAAATATGTTTTGGGTTAGGAGTATTAAATTTATAGAAATAAAAACTTTTAGAAATATAAAATGTATAAAAATTTTGGAGGGTTTATCATTCATTATTTTTATCACTTAATGAGCTTACTTCAAGTTTGGGGATGTTGGGGTGTAGTTATTGAATAATTATTTTCATTGATCTTTCTTTTAATTATCATACATTTTGATTAAGAGTTTAACCTCCCTTTTTCCTTATATTATCTTTACATCAATACTTAACTAATCATAAACTCATAATAATATGAGCCTTAAAAACATTCCTTCATAATTGAATGTGATATTTGTATTTACATGATAGGGATTTGAGATTCATTGAAAAAATATGGTTAGGATCATGTTATTGAGGTATGAGAATAAATCAATATAAAATTTAACCTAAGTAATGATATGAAAAAAATCATGGGAAGGTACATCACAATATGGATATCGTTTCTTAATATGGGTTGGGTGATAACAATAGATAGAATGAGGAATTATAGAATAAAGATCCAGTAATGAGGCATGACTAGTAGTTGGGGAGGAATATATTATTGTTGTTTAATTATTTTCATCTTAAAATTTTTTATATTTACATGCTTGATTTTTTCTGTACTTAATGTTTATTATCTTTCAGAATCCTTATTGTGATGCTAATTTCTTAAGGATAAGAAATTATTCTAGTGTGGGGTTTTTTGATTTGTATAATTCGTATTTAAATTTTTTTTTTCCTATATTACAATGATTATTATCTCAATTATGACTTATAAGTTGGTGTACTGAAATTTTTTAAGGGTTCCTAATCTTGATGACTTACTGAGCTTTTGGGAGAAAAGTTAAGTGTTTCGGATCACTCATGCCATAAAAGGGAAATTCATTCCATGTTTGGTTTAATAAATCCTCTAAGAGAGAACTCCAACTGATTCATAATAGGAAACCCATGTCCAACATGTCACAAATGGGTCATGAGAATAGTTAGTATTTTGGGTTGATTTTGATTCCCATCATGAAATATAATTCATGTCGTAAAAGAAGATAACTTAATACAAGGTGAATTTTTGTAAACATGATTCACATTGTGAAGTTAAATTCATGTCAAGTTTGGAGCCACATAAGGTTCTTAAAAATTAAGTAAGGGTAAATTAAATATATTTTATAATCCTTAAATTAATTATAGTTCATTCATCTAATGAATTAATTGAGCTAGAGATGATTTATTTTATCCAGTATAAATCCTAAAATAATTCACGTTACGAATGTAGGGAGATTTTAAATATTTGAAGAAGAAAAAATATTCATTCACGCCAAGAAAAACTATTTGTTACCCATATTTTTCAAGAAAGTGGATCTTTTAGAGGAGGTCCAATCCATTCACACCACATACCTTGAATCACATCATGAATAGATTTTTAGGAATAAATATATAATTCTATCAATAAAAAATTAAGACACTGATATTAACTTAGAGAGTTTTAAGACATTTCATTCCTCTAAGGGAATACTTTTGAATATTACTTTACTTCAGTTATTGAGATAATTTTATATAAAAAATTCTGCTCTTTATGGACGTTATTTTAATTTAAAGTAAATTGATTAGTTTTAAATTTATTTCAGTTTAATCTCTTTGTATTGATGCATCCATCTCTAATTATTCATTCTCCATGTATGATGGGATTACTTTTTATCTTACATGAATAGTTCTCAAAGTGGTAAATAATTGAGAGTTGGAGGGTCAACATAAAAAATATCATTAATCATAGTCATGGAAGTCATATTGGTTAGGATTTAGTTTGGTATTGAATATAATTATATTCTTTTACATTGATATGATCAAGAGGAGTGTAATGGGAGGAACCTCAAACAAATTATGTGGATTGAGTCATGATAAATGGATCATAATAAAATTTCACTATAAGAGTTGAGTGTAATGAATTTAAGCTGGTAGATTTTCTAAGAATAAGGTATTTCTACTAACCTAGGTAGAAAAACCTAATTTGAAAAAAAAAGTTGTTAAATTTTGGATTAATATGTAAAAAAATCAGGTTGAAATTTACATGAATGAAATGATATGTTTTTATTAAATCCAATTAAATTAATTCGAAATCCTTGGTTTAGTTGATTGATATTTATTTAAGAGTTTGGTTTTTCATTATTCGATAATAGATAATTGATTTAATATCTAGTTTAACCAACTCTAATGGATCATAACCTTAGCCTCTTTATGGGATTATTTCAAACTTTCCACTACCAACTCCTTCGATGTAGTGAAGAATCAAGAACTCATTGAACTTAACTAAACCGGTAACCCATGGGGAAGTAGAATCACTCTATGGGTGATCATTTATGTATAATTATGAAAATTGATAGAGATATTCCCTAAATCCAAAACCAAATATTATTTTTTTACACTATATCATATGGTATGATATGGTATTTAATTGTGTACAACATACATATTACAAATAGCATGTTTCATGCTTCTCGGTAATCATTTATTATGATTTAATGAAATCCCAATACTTCTTTATAAACTATATGTATAGTGAAAATTAATATATCATACAACATGAAAAATTATAAATGATTCATACTAGTCCTTATGATTAAGAATGGTAACAATGTGTAAAGTGTTTTCATTTGGGTGAGATTCTATGTAAGATAAGATATTAATAATTAAATGTTTCATATGATAAAAGGCATGGGAGATGGATGATGATTACAAATGGTTTGTAAATAATTAAATTACTTGAACATGTCATAAAATTTTGAGTAAATGCATGAATAATTGAAGAGAATCCTCAAGGGATATAAAAGGAGGTTGAAGAATTAAGATATTTTGTTCTTATGTTCCCATGCACTTTCTATATTATGTATACCCAAAGGCATTATTATTCTTCTTATTCACCTTCTAAGATACTAGTATATCATGGATTGAATAAGAATCTTACTTGAACATATAGTGATTCTCATCTATCCACATATACACATCATTGGATGAATTCCATCAATTTACACTAATGGATCTTCATTAGGAACATGATTAAATATAGAGGAAATGTCTATAATTTGTGTAATGTGTGCATGAGTTCTTTGTTTTGTGTTTACATATGGTTTCAGTTCCATACATGGTGACCATGGGAATTTTTAGTTTTTTTATTTATATTATATTAAAAAGGGTTTTTGATCCCTGGATTCCCATCAGTGATATTAGATATTCACTATTATTCATGATTCCTAAAATAATGTTTAAAATGAAAGTAAAATGGATATCATTTTTATATCATATTCTGAATCATTAAAAATGATATTGATATTATAATATGTTTAATCATATGACATGGGATATCATAGGACATGGTTTAAAATTTATATTGTGGATATTTTGATGATATAGGATATCATAAGCTTCAATATAGTCTTGCATTATGATATGTGATATCCTAGGTGGTGACATGGTTGAAATTATTCGGTTTTACACATACGATAATGTAAGATGTAGCTTTTCTTAATATACAGTGAAACTATTTTAATCCTTGTGAGCTCACTAAAATAGATCATCGTACTATTAATATGATATGATGTATATCATAAACTATAACATCCCAATGCACTGAATGCGATATCACATATGGGAATTATCTATCTTTAAATATAACAGACAATTATACTAAGTACCGCTTATGATATAGAACATATTCTAAAATATATTCTCATTAAAAAAATATTTAAGTGTAATAAATTAAAAAATGTTCAAAAATCATGGAAAATGTATTTTGGGATGATTATTTAATTTATAAAAATATTATGAGTTGATTAATTATAAATTTATTATAATTAATTATTAAAATATTATGAATTATTAAATAAATAAATATCTATAATGTTAAATGTTAATATTAAATACCTTTTTCGATTATATGACAGAACATACAATCTATATATAAAATGTTTATATTAAAATTATAAGGGTATTTTATAAAGTGTTTATAAATTAAAAAATAAATAAATTTATATTTAAAATTATGAATTGATTATAACTATTTAATTTGAATTGTTAAAATTTAAAACCATATTTGAAGAAATTAAATTAACCCTATCAAAATTATTTCTGATAATTAATGTGATCATGATTTAAAAAATCAATTATTTGATATTTAGATTATATAAATTTTTTATATAATATAATTGGAATATAAATAATTTATATTACATTAAATATCATATATTTTTGTAAAATTTTCATATAAGGTATAATGTTATAGAGTTCATGTTAGTTTGAAATATAAAATATTCATATTATTTTAATTATGAAATTTTTACAATACAAAGATAAATAATAAAGTGTTTATAATTACTCTATTTATGAATTTCTCAAAAATTATTTTATTGTGTTTAAATATTATTTTTCATTTATTTATTTTATTCTCATATTTATTCACAAATATAATGCTATATTATAAATGTATGTGTTCCTTTTTTTAAAGTGGTAAATTTTTTAATGCATATTAGGATAATTATGCTTTGCAAGATAATTGATTTAGTTTTATTTTACCTTGACATTAGTTTGTACTAAGTTATGATCTTATGTAGTTAAATGTAGTTTATATATATTAGGTGTCTAAATTATAATGGAATTTAGGTTTCTCTTTGAAGATGATATACTCATAATCCTTTACACATATGATGTGTTTTGTAAAATATCATAGGGTGAATTATAAACATGTTATATAGTATAATAAGTAAAAACTATGGTTTGGTTTCCTCATATCATCTTTTACAATATGGATATATATTAATGCATGGTTACTACCACTATCAATTAATGTCATAATCAATAACTTACCCATATCAAAAGGTTCTATATCATAGGAAGCTATATTCAATTTGTAAGGGGCCTTAATGCTTACTTTAAGTAGAATCTTGGGCCTAAGATTGAAAATGTGGCTAAATGATAAGAGTTAACATTTTGGGGAGACCTTACTCTTAACCTATCATTTAAAATTAAATACATAATATGTTATACAATGGAAAACCATTCATGAAAGTGTTTCATGAATCAGTTATGGCATTTACCCATGCATTATAACACGTTATCAAATGAAATACCACCTATGAATCATCTTCTAGATCTTTATAAATCTAAATGTGACATGTTTGGGTTCTTGCTAATACGTTCTCATTCCTAACTCTCTTAAAATGGATTCTCACTTTTCTCTTCCATCATTGCACTATATGGTGCTAGCATTCCATTGTGATAAGAGGAGTTTCATATGAATTTCATAAGGTTTTACAGGATGTGAATACCTTTGGTGATGGGATGTGATTTTGATGTAAGTTTTTGTGATATTTATCAATCACATTTGATGATGGATAAAAAATAAGAAGTGGAATATTCAGTATAAGGAATGCATGTTTATAGTTTTTTCATTTCCAGTGCATGTGATTCCATATATTTTTACACGGTGATATTTTTTTGTGTTTCTTGATCTATTCTGCTACCTTTAATAAATGTTATTAAATCCCTATAAACTCTATAGGGGTAACAAATATTAAAATATTTATTTATATATTAAAACATGATAAAAAATAATATTGATGTCATATTAGATATTGTATTACATGTCATAAAATATGATAAAGGGTTTTTTCTACCAGTTTTAGTACAAGTTTATGATATGGGACCTCATAATTAGAGACATAGTATAAAACCTATGGTTTTATATTATTCATTGCATATGAATATTGGTATATCAAATGGTATGATAGGAAACTCCATGTTCTGAAAAATAGAGCATCAAATTTCTTAGGTGATATTGAGGGTTGTCATTAAATATGATATGGTTATCATAAGAGACAATAATTCTATCACTTATAGAATTTGACTAATAGGGGTCATCGTATTCCACTATCAATCATATTATATAATTCAGACTGAATCTTATAATATTAGGGATGAAGAAAAGTGTTCTTTATTTCTAATTATGAATTTACATTTCTTATTTATGAATTTTTTATAAATAATTATAGTAGATATTTTAGTGATATTTAATAACTTAAAAAATTATTAAATAATTAATTATAAAATGATTTTTATTATCAAACAAATAAATATAAAACATTTATTATTAAATATTATTCAATATTGAAGTCAATTTTAAATATGAGTAAATATATATAGCTTTTATTATTTGGTGAGTACCAAAAACTATCAATTGTGTAAATAGTTTCACACCCACATGGTTTTAACATATTAATTTTGTGGAGGTAATAGGATTCCATGATAAATCACTAGAATAATTCATATATAAAAGGAATAACATGAGATAAGATGGTTACTTTAAAAACCCTTCTAAATACAAAGTGTAGGATTCTTTATAATGTGTCTCATGTCAGGACATTGACCATGTAATGAGGAATATGTTACCAAAGTGGGGTTCCTATGGAATCTCTTGTTTATATAATTGTTTAATTGTCCATGGCTAGGTGTTTTGTAACTAAATAATAGTGTTTATTTGGGTTACAACAAGCTGGGAAACCCTAAGAGTTAGTATACCATAGGAATAAAGTTGATTATTAACATATTTTGGATTAGATAAAGAGCTGTACTCTAGTGGTACAGGATCCTTCATGGCATCCAAAAGACCCAGGATCAAATCCGGCCAGGGACTAATTTTTGGGGGGCACTATAGTAGCACTGTAGCAGTGGCGGACTGTAGCAGAGGTGACACTATAGCAGCAGAGGCACTGTAGCAGGGACTGTAGCGGCGGCGGTACTGTAGCAGGTACTATAGCTATCTGGGTACTGTAGCAGTACTATTCACCAAGGGGCCCTTGGGCCAAAAAATGGGCTTTCAGGCCTAGTTTTCAGTCCACTTGGCCTTGGTCCTTTGGGCCTTCGGGCTATGTAATGGGTCTACCTCTACCCATTCTAAAGAGTTCTTTGCTTTAAATAATAAAATGGGGCTTCGACCCTAGCCTTTTAAAAAAAATAATTTTATTGGGTTCCCATTTAATAAAATTAATTATTTAATTATTATAAAATATAATACTCATATGATAAAATCATATTTTTTAGATAATAACATCATCATCAAACAAAAATTTGAAATTAAACCTTTAAATGTGATGCCTAATGTAAGAAAAATCATATATTAGTAATATAAAAAAGGTTTCTGTCTATTAAAAATTCTATGTGTTAGAGAAACAATTTCCCATATAACCATGTATGGTGAATTTAAATACTTATGATAAGAAAATAATTATTAACTTCAAGATTAAAATGAATTATATACAAAGTGATATAAGTAATTTTAGTCTCATATACCCAATATGATTAGGTATGTTTATGATACTCAATATGATAGAATATGATAATGACTTAGTGAGACTGATGATTTTTTATAATGATTATTCTAGTTAAAGAATAAATTTTGTTATCATTGATGGAAATTTTATAACAATGTAAATTTATTCAAGAAAATTTCACCTTTTATTCTTATAGTGTTGAAGATAAGTGAACTAGGCATATTATGTTAAGATTCAGGTTCTATGTTGATAGTATAAGTGTTTAAAAGGTCAAATTATATGAAGAAAGGATAATTTTATAGTCCAAAAATAGTTCTTCAAGTAGCCAGTATGGATCATTGAAACCTAAAGGAATAATCAGGAATAAAAAATAGTGATTCCATAGAATCTAATTTTTTTTCATTCCTAATGGGGTTTGTGAAACTCCATGAAATTTCAATGTCATTTATCAATGTTATAGAAATAAATTAATTAGTTTTAAAGGGTATATAATACAAAATGTGTAATTTAAAAATGATTTAAGAATATAGGATTTTAAAATCAACTGAAAAATTTATAGTGCTTATAGTTTTAATTAAAATTAATAAGAAAAGATTACTTTATTCAATGTTTCAATTTGAAGGTATATTTCATGAAAAAATGATTCTGAATAAATTATTTCTAGAGTTACCTCATTTATATTATATGATAAGAGGGGATATTTTTTAATAATTTTTTTAATAAATAGTGTGATATAATGAATTAAATACACTTCATTAATAACTCATCATATTATATAACTTGTCTTGAGAAGAATAAAAGGATAAAAATGTTTTACCCATGATAAAATCATTATCCAGAATATTATTAAAATATAAGAGATCATGTTCCCACTACCCATCAGATCTATATTTTAATGAATATAGTATTTTTGTAGAGAAAATTTCCCTAACCACTAAGAATAAAATATATGATATAGAATCAGTATATTAATTTTTAAATTTACCTACTAAAGGGGAATAAATGATATTTCTAAACAAAAGGAGCTTTTAATCTCAACATGACATTCAAAAGAGATTATAGTGACTAATAATCTAGTGGGATTTGGTTTGAACATGTAAAATTTTAATTTTTCAAAATAAAAAATGATACCAATTTAAAAATAATGTGATTTATATTTAATATCCTAGGTATTATATGATGGAGGATAGTAAATAAAAATATACGAGTTTTCTTTAGTTTCCTTGATAAAGTGAGTATCATTATCTCAAGAAGGATTATACTTGTAAAAATATAATTTGAATATCACATTATCCTAAAAGTTGTTTAAGAAGTGATGGTATGTGATAATGAAAATGGTTACATTATTTTCAAAAATATTTCAATAAAGACTTTTATGGAAATGTTTTCAAGGATAAGATTTTAAACATAGAAAATTTATAATAATACAATTAAGTTAACATCATGACGTCTGATGTTGTGGAGTTATGGTATTTCAATATGTTCAAGGAGTTCAACATTATGAGTATGAATTTTAAATCTCATAATTATTTTAACTCACTTTCTACATAGACATTACTCACAAAAAAATTATTATGAGGGTTTTATCAATTGTTTAGAAATTATGTGGACTTAACTTAAAATATATACGATGAATTAACAAAACCCCAGATAATGTAACAAACATAAGGATAATATGATAGTCAAGAAATATCCATTTTATAATTATTTTACATTGGTTGAATAAGTGTACATATTGACAAATATTTAATGAAATATAATGAAAATTGACCATTCAATGTATGACTTTGTGTTATCCCTAACTAATTTTTTCAGGGATTGTCATAGTTAATAATTAAATTTAATGGTTAGAGTGATTACGATTCCTATATCGATATGTGGAATAGGCTCATATGGCATAAAAATTATTTATTATATTACCCCTGATGTATACCACAGAGAGTGTCATACACTATATCATTGGTATAATTGGGGTACAAGGGTCATATAGGAGTCCCCATAACCATAAGTTGGAGAGATACTAAGAAATAAAACCTTTATACTCTCATAAGTTTATAACAAAAGCCTTCAAGAATACCCAATCAATGTTTAGTGGGGTATATTTCTGATCTTGTTTTTTATTAGAGCTCAACAAAGATGGAAATTTTCCTCTCATATAATGATTATATAATTAAGTCCCTCAATTGAGGTAGTCTAAGGATTTTACATCCACACCAATAAAAATTATATGATGTACTTATCTTTATGGATGAGTGGAATGTGATGTTCTTATTTATAATAGTGAATTAAATGTGGTGTATTCATTGATATGGTTAGTCTATACTCAAATATTTGATGATGTATGAGTTCACTATATGGGTCTCACATACCCCATGTACTATTGTTACTAGTTTAATTTTTCAATGGTAATGTATGGTAATTCACACTAGCATGTGACAAGAATGTTTTACACAAGTATAGATATACATTTCATCAATTGAGATTTGGAAAAATCCCTTTGTGTCTTGAGTAATGTTGATTCTTTTCTAGAGTTCCATATTTTTTTAGATTTATGAATCCATAGATTCATATTTATCATCAAATCTACAAATTACTATGGGGGAATACTTTATGGTTAACTAAATTATGATTGATTTTGACTCAAAAAGATACCCTAAAACTATTTTCAAGTTAATCTAAAAGAGTTTTTTTTATTTTCAAAAGGTATTTCATATGTTTTTCTATAAGATGAAGGATTATGAAAGCTTTCCATTTTTTCAAGTAACCAAAAATTATTTTATAAGATATTCAGAAGATTTTTATTCAAATTAAAACTAGAAAATATATGGGTTTTTATAATTTATAATCAAAATCATGAATTTTGGTAAATGCAATAAAAGTTTTAGTATAGGATTATTAATAAAGAAAAAAAATCATCTCTCTAGAATATAATAATGTAACATTTATAGAAGTGGAAATAATGAGGATAAGACATAGTACACTGGGGATTAATTGATGTTAGGATAGACTTTCCCGTCATTTTAGTTAAAAATAACACAAAATGGTACCATTCTCAGGGATAAAAAGAATCATTAAATGAAAAACATATAATAAAAAATGAATTTCCTTATGTGGTTTATGAAAGTAGAA
The DNA here is from genome assembly GCA_963277665.1 of Viscum album. Lineage (NCBI taxonomy): Eukaryota > Viridiplantae > Streptophyta > Magnoliopsida > Santalales > Viscaceae > Viscum > Viscum album. The sequence continues at coordinate 619,822,201 of OY728127.1, read as the reverse complement.
CTTATGGTAATCAACCTTAGAATAAGTGATTTTATCACCTGTCCTAAATAGTATATCCAAAAATTTGTTTTCATAATATATATATATATAAACATATTTCACATACAAACACACAAACACATATATGAATTGGTATTTATTTATTGATTATATATATCACACTATATTTTTATATTATTTTTTCCATTTTTTTTTATTATTAAATAATGTTAATTTTCATTTAATAATATTATTTTAGTTGAAATTAAGAATTATTTAAACATTTTATTACACTTATAGAAACATGGAGTTTGGAAAAGAATAATAAGATTTGACCAATTATATATTTAATCCAGAGTGATCATGACATGGTGAATCCATGGATTTATCACCTAGACATTTAATCCATGGAGTATACAATCCGTAATTATAGGGATTAATTTCCATCTATGTTTATCACTATTCCTCGAATCTTATCATGTTGTATTTCATTGCATAAAGGCTAAATAAAATGACCACCACAAAACATATAGTTGACCATGTTTTCTTACATTAAAGACCATGAAATGTTTTATGAAAGAATGAATATTTATAATTCATTTCAAGATGTCAAATAAATGGAAATCAAGATAAATTCTTATATTATCTCCTTAATTCATATAATCTAAAATTTCAAGAGATCCATGAAAAATATGGAGATACAGGGCCATCACACAAAATAAGTGTCTGTGGTCCATGATATATAGGATGAATTTTCCATTTTGGTTAAAATATTGTGAAAATATTTTATTTTATCCAAGATGAGATCCCATCATGACATGAACATGCCCACCATATCATGGTACCTTTAGTTTATAAATATTATGTGCCTTACCACCTGTTATAATAAAATCTATATTTTACCTCAATTCTCCTTAATTTTATTCAGTAACATTAGGAATTTTTAAATTATTGAAACCAAATTTTCTCAATGAATTAAATTAATTTAGTAAATTCGATTTTCTTGATTTTATTTTAGTTTGATATTATTACATTTGAAATTTTACACCACACTTTTGTTCTTTCATGTGGTCCTTAGGATGGATAAGTTATTCATGATTAAATTAAATTTGATTATTATTTGTTAGTTATTTAAGGGGTAAGAGATAAAAATTATAAGGACAAGTAATTTATTTTATATAAACATTACTCACAAAAAAAATTGTTTATTTTAATTAGTACTCACATTGAGAAAATTCTCTCATTGCATTCATTAATATGTTTTTGACAAGGAGATTTACAATGGGGGAAATACAAAGTGGTTGAGTGGATTAATCTATAAGATTGTATTATATTCTTCTTTTACATTTAATAATATACATAATAAAACTCATCAAATTTATTTCTTTAATCAAAATATTTTAATTGAATTTTATTGAAGAAATAGAATTGACCTTATTGAAGTTGATTACATTTGAAAAATATTTTAACCAATTAAGTAAATTGATTTACGAATAATGGTGATAGTATCTTTCATTTTAAATATAACATTGAATTTTATATCATTACTTTTTCTTTAATCAATTATTTTAAACACTTTAAAACATAGTTTTCAATTATTATAATTTTCAAAAAAAAAATCTGTTAGTTATTAATAATCCAAAACATAGATCTTGGTATTTAACTGTTAATAATTTTTTGAATGATCTAGAACATATTTTATTCTATATTCTTATATTCTAGACAAGGATCAATTACTCGTATAATTTATATAATTTTTCGACCTATTGGGAGTAATGACACTGGTGAATGTTCATTATTTTTTCATAATTTTTATGGATAGTGGTGAACATAGGAGTTCTAATCCTATTATTAATTTTTATAACTCACTTATCTCCCTATTTATTTTAATATTTTACTTAATTTACATGAATGGGGAGTAATATTAATATAATTTTTTGCTTTTTTAGTGTATTATAAGGATATTAACCACTTGATCATGTATTTTTGATTCCAAATAACCCTTATAGTAAAATATCATGATTGAGAGGATAATTTTCCCTGACTAAAAATCAAGCATGGTAAGGAAAAATAAACCCGATGCATGAAATAATGTTCTTGGAAATTTCTCCCATAAGGAACCAAAATAAATAGTGAAAAAAATTACTAAAATATATAACCATAATGTACTATCGTATACCATCCATCAAAATATAAGATAATTTGTGGGAAAGAAACATGATGATCCACATGGACACTTTAAGAAATTTTTATAGATATTCAACACTTTGATTAACATTAGATCTTTTATAGATCTTATAAGGTTAAGAGAATTATTATTATTACTTAAATATTGAGTGAAAGGTTGACTTAAAATTTTATTCACTGCTTTCACCACTCTATGGTATATACTGGTTAAAATATTCTTAGAAAAAAATGCAATTTTTGGTAATGTTAAATATGTACAATGAAATTAAAAAAATGATTGATAGAGAATCCGCATCAAATTATATGATATATTCAATGATTTTTTAAGGATGTTCACACATAATAGACTTGATGTTAGACTTAAAATAAAAATGTATTACTATGGATTATAGCCACTGTCTTGAGTTATTATTTATCATTTAGATTAATAAAGGATTATGTTTAAAACTATTAATGTTTCATGGGACCTCATCAGTGAAATAACTTAAACTTATAGTCTTTGGAAAAGTGATAAAGGAGAAATGTGGAGTGGAATTCATCAAGTTTAGTACATATCATTCTTGGGTTCCCAAGTGGAATAATTTTCTAAAATACTAGGTAATATCCAATTAGTTGAACCAACACAATCTCTTCCATCATCACCCCCCTTATAATCTTGTGATATTTTTTAAAGGACATATTTTTATCCAGAGTGTTGAAATGGATAAGTGGATAGTAATCCATTAGATTTCAATGATGTGAGATATAACTTACCCCAATAATAATTATAAATTACCTATGACTATGGGGAGACAATAAATGAAAATCATGCATGCACTCATCAACAAGGTGGCTAACATTTAAAAAAATTGACATCCATCTAGATATAATCCATAACCTTAAGGCCTTATATCATTCTAAAAAGGATATATGACCCTTTAACATTAATTAAATTAGCCTATACAATAGTTTCAAACAAAAACCCAACCCCAACTTTAAAACCATCCCATAGAATATATACTCATTTATTAAATAAAAAATTATGATTATGGGATGTCAAACCAAGAAAATTATTTGATGAAGCAATAATAAACTGTCTAAAACTTTGATCATAAAGTGGGAAAAAAATTATAATCCATATTTGGGTGATTACCCAATATTATGTAAGGTAACATATAAATACATTATTGGTAAGATTTTAAGGTTTTTAAACTTCATAGTAGATGATAATGGTAACTAATAAAGGTAAAAAGGATAAAAATGTGGTGGAAAAGGGGGGAAAGGAAAGGTGATGAGAAGAGAAGGGAGAAAGAATATAATGATAAAAAATGAAATATGTTTAGGATACTCAACAAGAAAAATAGTTTGAATAAAATAATCCTTTTACTTTAAATATCCCTCTATAATTCCCCAATAGGATGAAGCAAGGAAGAATAGAGATCTAAAACAAAATGTTCATAAATAGATTTAAATAACACCATATCAACATACCATTTTAGGATTACATCTCTCAAATTATTATGTACTCTAATGATTTGACAAAGTTTCTTTTTAATAAAAAAATTAAGGATATTAAGGAAATCTACTGGTGCGAAGAATGTTCAAATATCATTCAAAATAATATTTGTCCAAATTTAAGTGACCATTGAAACATTTCCATCCCATTAAATACTGGTTACTAAACATTTAAGAAGTTTTTATATGAGTAGGGAGTTAGTTTCAATCTAACGTCTCTATATAAATTCTAAAACTAGGATTATATTGCATTAAACCAACAAGAATACATTTTAACTTGTAGACTATTCAATGTAATAACCCAAGGTATTCTTGAAATTACTCTGATAAACTAAAAAATCATCTTTTCTACTAGATTCTTGATCCTAAATATGGAATAAAAATTGGATTTCCCATTATCCTAGAGAGATAATTCCTTGCCACATGGGGGATATTTATTAATGCGAATCTCAGAAGAATGATTTTTAGAGTTTGTGATGAACAAGTCGCCTTATATATTATGAAGGTCGGTATGTGTGGAACCAAATAAAAGGACTACAATGTTTTATTTTCAACTAAAGAACATTCCAACATCAAAAAAGTTACTAAATAATAGTAGTATAACATTATGAGACTCATTAATGACATTGTTGATGATAAAATAGGGTGTACACACTCATAATATGAAGAAATATCTACAGAATTATAATTTATATAGCATTTTTCAACAGAATATTGCGTTGATTTGATCCCTTCAACCATAAAACCACCAATGGTTGAGCTGAATATGCTACCAAAAACATTATGGTGCTCATTTTTTAGAGAAAAATAGACTTTACCATTGATAATAAATATAGAATCATGAAAGGGAAAATTTTAGAAATTATTAAAAGTGGGAAAAAACGTGGAAGAAATAAATATATTAAGATACTTCCAACATAAAATTCATTAATTAAATCATTTATACTTAATACAATTTTCCTACATTGATCCACCATTTTTACTCGTAAGATAATATTACAAGAAAGAAGTAAAATAAGATAAAATTTTTAAAATAGGGATTATTATTTATGAAGGAGGTAGTGAAAAAGTTATTTTAAAAATCCATGATATGATAATCATATTTTTTATTTTACATATAAAATATTTCATCCCACTTTAATTCTTGTGAATTAATGGAGGCTTAATAATGATATAGAATAATGATAATTAATTGATCCCTATAAGAATTTATATATGATATAGATCATCTATAAACTATTAGAATATCAATTTAGTAATAAACATGGACCACTTTTTATATACATTCATGGATCAAATGCTTGAAATTTTTTTTATACATGATTTATATTTTATTTCAAATAAATACTCTTAATAAAACTAAATATCGATGGATACAACTAACCAATCCAAGAATGCATTCACTATTATATACAGTACCTTCTCTAATCATCTCATGTAATTTTTTATGTGTAGTGCACTAGTGATATTCCAATGGTGAATGAAATTCATATTTCATGAAATATAAAAGGAAATTCATGAGATTTTTATGGATGGTTTATTAGATTATATGAGAACCTCTGAGTTTTCCATTCAAAACCAATATTTGGTACCCAAAATGTGTGACGAAAAGCTCCACATTCTTAATTTGGGAATGTTTTATTTCATACTTCAAGAAGGAATTTTTCTTATGCTATAATAATTGAGGCATGGAATAGATATAGATGTAGTATAAATAAATTCAATACAAGATCTTTCCAAATCTTCCATAGTTAAGGGTATTTTAATAATTCTTAGACATGTAGTATTTTACCACCACATTATCTGGTATTTTTACAAGATAGCTATAATTTCATATCCAAAATAACTCTTCAAAAAATGAACTAGTTAATTATGTGGCCTTAAAATAAACTCCTTGTATGTTGGAGGATAATTAATAGAATTAAGGTCTAAGGTGATACCATGGGGTTATTATAACTGCATATCAGAGTAAATAAAAATAGAGAAAATAAAATAAATCTAGTCATCACAACATTCAAATGAATAAAACTTTTTTGAAAGATGATAGAAATAAATAATACATCACATGATAAAATATAATAAATGTCTAAAATGGAACATAATTCAATAAACCATCAACAATATATCCATTGTTCAGATCATATAAAAATATGACAAAAATAAATACAATGAGAAAAAATATCCACCTAGTACAAAGTCTTGCACACATTCCCATATCCTAAATTAATGTTAGTTTTACATCCAAATTATCATAATCTAAGACTCTACCCTACCCACACCTGTAATCATTAGGTTGTCTTAGGTACTAATTCATTAGGGATGACCGAGAAGGGTGTGACTATAACTAAGTAAGATTCCACCAATATTATCCCAAACATAACCAATGTATGAAATGTATAAAAATTATGATATTATATGGAAATTATATAAATAGATAAACATAAAAAATCACAATCAATCCTAGTGTCCTAAGGTGACTCCCAAGATCAATTATACCATCTTCATTTGGTGTTGGATACATTCGTACATGATATATAACTTTCATGGGGTAATATTCCCCATCCTTAGAACCATATTATCACACCATCATCAAGGGGAATGACACTCTACCTAGGATCAACTCATAACATCATCATCAGGTGGGGATGACACCCCACCCTTGAAAGATCTCATCATATCTATTACCCATGTGGTAATAATGACCCACCCTAGAACCATCTCTTCAATGTCTTCCACTCATGTGAAATAGAACCCCACCTCATAAGAATCTAAATAGTATCATTCACCAAGGGGAAATAGTGCACTACCCTGGAACCATCTCATCAACATCATCATCAATGGGGAATGAATCCCCTCCTTGTAATCCTATATCACATCAGGAGGAATGATACCCATCCTTGAAATCTCATATCACTTCATGGGGGAATGGCACCCTTCTCAGGAATCAAATTCCATATCATAAATTTCATACTTCATATATTATACATAACATAACATATATTATATATAATACATAATAATAGGTGTAAAAGAGCCTACATTTTATTATTATCACACATCATAATATCATCACATGGGTGTGAAACTCACCCAAAATCGATACACAAATCTTATACTAGACTCCCAAACATAAAAAATATACATGTTACGTTTTCCATAATAGGATAAAACATCATTATCCCTTATACACCAATCCACTTCCAAGTAAATTCAATATTGGCCCCCCATAGTGGTCCTTTAGGTCACATCATGTTATGTACATCTCACATAGGTTATTTTATCTCAAAATTCAAAACTATGGGGTCAAAACCCATCACTCAATAGCATAATTTCCCTCTACACTGTCATTATTGCATCTTACCTGAATTATATGAACAAGAAATACAATATAGGCATCAAACTGAAGAGATAGAATATATCCCATATCACTTATAGAGTCAAACTAGGTTAGTCCTCTCACACACAACCCATAAATAAGTCCTATAGAAACAATCCCCATAAGGAAACACACGTACCAGGGGAGGAGGAAACATTTACCCTTCACACTAGTGAAGTAGCTAAGATTCTATATCATGTTTCAATAATCCATGTAGCCTAACTTAGGGCCAATCATTCTTATTCCATCACTCTTATATTTATGGAGGGGAATAAGGGAACCTATTTCAAGGTTCAGAACTTTGTTAACTATTTAATATCCCTTTACAGTATATTTATCACATAGAATGTGTTTACGGTCAAATCCATGACCATCAGTTACTACAGCATCAAGATTATGTGCATTAGTCGATCATGGTCCAAGTCACTTTCATTTAATTCATTGGACATTAAGGAGACAATAACTTTTATATTTAAAGTTAAATCGCACAGAAGTTTTAAGATAGCATATCATATGGACATAAACAAAATTTATAAACCTTAGGGAGATATTCAGGGACCACCAACCTCATTCGAATTTATTGTCTTTAAATTGAATCTCAGTTGTCGCCACCAAATCTCATTAAGCCTGACTAGCTATCACCCATCAAAACAAGGCCCCACCTCTCTCTCGAATATCCAAATTAATTATAAACCATTTATAATTAATTTTCACATTTAACTAATATTAATTCCATAATTAATACTTAGTTCAAAATTATTGAATTTCTCACCAAGAGATCTCACAAATTTTAATCCTTAATAAAAGGGGTGTGCATCACCCATACTATCCACACAAACCTTTATTACACAAAAGATCTAACTTCCCATTTTAAATCATCCATTAATTTCAACCAAAAATTATTAAACCACATAATAATTTGAAATTGTGGAATGTATTAATTAAATCACACAATCTATATAGAATTCAAACTCTATGGGTCTCCGTTATCCAAGGTGTAAATAAACATATCATCTCGACTTGATTCCACTATGATCAAGTGGAATTGGCTTCAAAACCCTGAATAAAATCCTTATAAATTAGGGGTTAATGAAGTGGAAAAAAAATAAATGAAAACAAGTGATAAACTAACCTTCAATAAATCATAGGAACATCCAAAAATCAATCCTATTCTAGGGATATTTAGAGAGGGATGAATGGAAGAGGGACCAACCTAAAACAGTGCCTCGTGCACCTCTCACATAACCTAAAACCAAAGGGGGATAACCTATAAATTACATTAATTCCCCCTATTTTTAAAAATAGATGTGAGATATATCATAAAATGAAACTTAAGAATCGTGTAATGACACCCCATTCTAAACACCCATCATAGCATGGACCATGTGTCAGGGTGTGACACACCTCCCTCAGTAAAATCAAAATTATGAGGGAATGGAATTTACTATGTTGTTTCCCCTTCATCATAGATTGAAATTTTCTTTCACATCATGGACTTTTTCTCACACTTCATGATTCTACACCCCATCTTTGGGACTTCCCTTCATGTTCATGACTTTCAGATTCTATATTGTGACACCTACACCATATCCAACTCTGTGGTATGGACTTCCTCCTTGAAAGACCACATGGAACTTGTTATGGTGTGACTCTAAGTGTAAGGTGTGATGATCTCTTTTCAATTAAAACTAATGAAGTAAAAACATAAGATTATTTGCCCCATATGTAATAGTCACCACCATATACTAACTCCCACCATTTCATGGTTCCTCTCTATCCATGGTGTTATTTGTTGACTCCATTCCTTAGTACATCCATAGCCATGAAGCCTTACCTCAATCAGGTCCTCTTCATCTATGACCCTAAACTTTCAAGACATAATTAGTTGTCTATAGTAACAATCACTAAGGGGTCTCCCCAATCCTGATTTTTGCTCACATGATCACCCAAAACACCTCCCAGACATTTAGTTAAACCAAAATCAACTCTTTATGATGTTCCAAACATTGGAATCTTTATTTAAAACCTAATTGTCAAAATTATTCCTACTCCAGGACCACAAATTCAAATTCCCCCTAATTTTGACCAACCTTTAATGACTTGGGAATTTACAATAGCTCATCAACTGACCCATATTTTGTAAAATAATATTTTAATTAATTTTTATGAATCATTCACAAATGACATCATTTTTTTTTAACGAATTTGGTGTCTTATAATATCCTAATATTTCCTAATTGGTAAAATTATTTTGATCATATGTTTGATGTAATATAATTCTCTTTGGGAGTTACTTTTTTACAACAAGTTCATCATATTTTTTTACCCATTTATTATGAAAGACACACTATAAACAAAGAAAAAATCCACTACACTACTATAGAAAAAGATATTATTAATAAGTGATTTTCATTTGAAAATTTAATATTATATTTTTTAACTGTGAAAAGTACTTTTCTACACCGATCATGCTACTTTTAGTTATTTTTTAAACAAAAAAGATGTGAAACCTTGACTAATTCAATGAATATTATGAAAAAATAAGTATGATATCATAATAAAAGAGAAAAAGGTATTAGATAATATTTTTTATAATCCCTTATTCAGGTTTATTGTGAGTAATATAGAGGAAGATGAAGAAATAAACATTGATCATGAGTTCATTTATAAGAAATAATTCTATGATGATCTGTAACTTCATTCATGGACTGCATATATTGAACATTATTTATAAAATGAAAAAAAATATCCTCATTTAACTAACCAAAAAATAATATATTTTAACCTAATAAATGTATTTTTTATGATCCCTTGTTTTTTAAAAAATGTGAAGGAAGATTCATTCATCTTTTTGTGCTCAAATCTTTGGAAAAAAGTGTAATATGGTTTTTTTCATCACCTACTAGAGGGAACCATGAACCTAATTTAACTATGGAAAATATATTAAAAACTATATTATTTTTTCACCCTATATAAAAATATAAAAGGTAATTATAATGAGTATTTTATTAATAACAAATCACATGAAATATTATAAAATGAACAAGACACACCAATACCCAACCATTGAAGTTAAAGTGTTCGATGTTTGGGGAATCGTTTTTATGGGACCCTTGCAAAATTATTTCAAAAAAATGAATTCTTGTGTGTGAATTAAACATATAAAAATGAGGGTAATTTTATCTGACATCATGGAATACGGTGAATGTGGTTATTAAATTTTTGAAGAAGAAGAGATTTCCTAAGTTTATAAGCTCACAATTACATATTAATAAATGAGGTAATCACTTAAAAAATAACTTATTTCAAATCATAATATAAATTAATAGAGTTTTATAAAATAAAATAACCCATATTAACCTATAAACAAGTGGGAAATTATAAATATCCCACAAGGAGATCAATTAAATTATCGATAAAATAATAATCTCGGGTTGAGAAGATTCAATCAAAAATATTGATGATGCATTATGGGTGTACCCGATATCCCTTAAAGAAACAATTGGTACAATCCCATTTCATATTGTCTATAGGATACCATGACACTTTCAAGTGTTTCTCAAACATTGATCTTATTAGTTTGTGATAAATTTTAGCATTGACCTAAAATATGTTGTGAATAAAATTATGTTACATCTAGATCAATTGGAATAAATTTGAAAAGATACTTATGAGAGTGAAAAGATATGCAAAGAAAAGGACAAGATTTTTCCTGACTGATTCATCAAATGATGAAAATTAAACCTCATAGACCATGTAAATTAAGGTCTCATTGGTTGGTAACATTCATAGTGATCAATAAATATCCACATAGTGTCATATATATCCAAATGGGTCATAAAAAATAATTAAAGGTCATTGAAAAAAGTAAGATGATCGGCCTAAAAACATTATAAGATGGATGTATTCCTTCTATAAAATTTTACTAATTAAAGAATGGAATTTTAAGACCTAGACTTTAAATAAATAATTTACTGAGAAGAAATCCTAGCATTAATTAAAAACTATGAAATAATTTTCTTTAAATTAGTAATTTTTTAGGATTTGGAACTTTATAGTTTAGGAATTCTTAGTGAAGAACCTTGTAGATAAATCTGGAGATAAATCACTTAAAATCATATTTACTATGAAATTTACTAATGAATGATGTAGTGAATATAATAAATAATTAGTGGAAAGTGATTTGAAAAAAATAAATAAGAAAAGTACACCATGATATAGTAACACTCAAACCACATTGTGGTCAAGATGATTCACCCCTAGAGAATAGAAATTCCCAAACCATCCCCCCTATGGATTCATTATATAATGGTGTACATAGGGTCACCATTTTCAATAAGACCCCTTTAACCTAATCAACTATGATCAACCCCTTACACATTTTCCCCCTTTACTAGATTTCATTTCCACACAAAAAACTCCCACTACCACCCTAATTTTAGACCCCATTTCCTCTAACCCATCCAACCAAAATTCCTCACCCAAGGATAACCGTGAAGTAAATACCTCAAAATATAGATTGCACAGATTTTTTTTAAATAACCATAATATTATGTACATTATGTAATGATCTATAATAAAATTCCTCACACCAATATATACATTTTTATCATGGTCTACCTCAGATAAAATGTCATTTAAAACCATATTAATTAACTAAATTATGAACCCCGGCCATGAAAATTGAAAATTATCATTTTTATACCCATTTCTAGTTGTCAACACTAATTCTAGACCTTTTATCCCTGAATCATCCCAAAATTAAGATTTTTACCAACCGTATCCATTTCTATTTTTTCTAACCATATCAATCCTCCCCAAATCACTATTTTTTAAATAGACATGGCAGAAATGAATTTTTCCAAAAACACATGATCACTATTATACAATTTTCAATCCCCATGCTCTTATTATTTTATCTCCCTAAGACCTAATATGACATTACTAATGGCTATATCATTGACCCTTTCCCCAAAATCCTAAACAGAAACCCAACCCATCCCCCAATACCATCCTAACTCCCTTATGTTAATGAACCTCACCATTTCAAAGATACAAATCTCTAACCATTCCATATAGTTATCCTGAACACATCATTGTATTCCCCTAATTTGAAAAAAAATAGTGAACTCTTTTAAATCACAATTATATTCCCCTCAAATCTTCTTAAGCCTTCCACCATCCCCCACAAATGGTCTCCAAATGGTGTTTTCGCCTATAAATATTTCCCAAAAACCCACTGTGAATACATTCATCCATTCAATAATAGGTTTCCTAAGTCTTGACCCCTCATTTAACTAACATCAAATAATTTCACCTATATTTACTATCTTAATTTAAACCCTATCCTAAAACCTATATTCCACAACTAATCCCCACCAAACCATAACCATGGCTGGCACCTATGAAAATATTCAATGGAAACATTTTGAGAATATTTATAAGTATATGGAATAAGAATATAAATTTCAATCCCATATTAAAATTTAAATGTATTTAAAACCTCCTAACCATCAAAAATAAACTAAACATTACCATATTATCATCCATGAATTCCATCAATCCAAACAATATTTTGTATCCTTTACCCAACCCTAACTGAATCACCAAACCACTCATTATACCTCTTCCATTTTGGGGAAATAACCTACCAAGTTATCACCCTATGTACTCCCCCACCATCCATAGGTTATTTATTTTAATTTGGAAAGGGATCAAACGGACTTTGATTTATTAGAATTATAATGGATGTATGTGAGTATCCTCTTCATCACATATGAGGTGTAATTAATTCAAAGTGGTGGACAATGTTTGAAATTATGATACTCAAACCAATACTAATTACAAATGGGTAATATGGTTAAAGCATATGGTTAGTCCTATGAGAAACTTGGAATCTCGGTTATGACTTTGAATATAATTGTTATATCTTCATAGTTCTATTCAAAACTAAGAATTGTGCTAAACTAAATTATTGATTTAGTGAACTAATTAAAAAAATTGATTGAACAGAGTGTAATGAACTTCCAAGGATGGTTTTAAATTATTAATAAAATTATCTTCACTCATTAAATTAGTCAAACCTATAGTTATGTGGTTACAATTGTAATTAACATTTATTTTACTTATTTCAATCAATACAACTACAACATCTCCAAACTTTATCATCAAAAGAGTCGTAATAAATTAAGTGGATTATGTGTAAATATTATTTGAAAAATAATAATCCAATTAACTAAAATGAATTAATTATATCAACTATTTTGGGTCACCTTTATTATTAAACATGTTTGATAATTGTTTTAATAATGAATAAAATAGATAAATTAAATTACAACATGATACAATATATTAATACAAACACGTGAGTGGAGAGTAATTTAAAACTTTACATTCACATACATTTTCATTGATTACCCCCCCCCCATTTATGATGTTATACACACAATATAAATTATAAATCAACAATAAATAAACCTAAATCATAGAATAAAGAATATAAAACAAATAAATACTGAATAATTGAGAAATAATGGAAACTAGAAGTGAACTGTGACAACACATATGAGGAAAAAATACCATGATTATATAATGAAAAATAAAAGAAATAAAAAAAATCCTATATTTAATTATATATATTTCCCCCCTCCCTCAGTTCACTAAAATGATTGTATCAACTTCTCAGATGGTAACTACAGTGTCCATAGTGGTTGATGATTTCTCAAAGTAGCATGGAACACCCTTAATATATATATATATAATATTTGATCTTCTTCTTTTTTATCATATCTTTCCATCCTTTAATGGTTGTATATTAACACTCAAAATTATTCTAAAAATCTATATGGGGTCTACCACAAGTCAACCAAAAATTATAGAAGTGTCTCCTCATGGATTTTAGTAGTTATATAATAAAATATGAATTTTACTAGTGTTACACTATAATGGACTTGGTCACAACACAAAAAATATCAGTCAATAGTGAGATCAAAAATGTTTCTTGTCATTTCCCCTTAACAACACCGAACTAAATGCTGTAATTATTATAAATTCTTCAATATATTTAAAATTAACTTGAAATTAAAATCACAATCTCATTATATCTTAATAAATGTATTCAATCCTTTAAATCACTAATTTGGTCAAACTAAAAAGTACACATTTTTTCACCCCTTTATCTTTTTCCTTTAATAAATTGTTTGGGTGGAAACCTTTATTACATCATAATGGGTGCATATCATGACCCCCAACCATCCTGTATCAATTTAGAATCATTTTAATTATAATTTTAAGATAAATGTTCCTTATATTCTCTGCTATTATTAAGAAAATCACAACGAAAGGGTTTTCATTATGGTGAGAATAACTTATCACTGGCCTCATTAAATTTTAATCCCTCATAGATCATGGAACATCTCTAGATTTTTAGGTTTTAATTTAATCCTTAAATACCTCCAATAGACTTACTATTTCATGAAGTGGTTTTGAATTGCATAAAGTAAATTTAGTACTTATCATGACCCCCCCCCCCCACCACCACCACCACAAGTACCCTTCCTGGGATGGAAGTGAAGAGATGGAGATAACCCCTAAATCTAGCCTCCAATAAGCCATGGGTTGGTGACTAGAACTAAAGCTATTGGTATGAAAAAAATGGTAGGCATTTCCCTTTATATATAAATTTAATGATAATGTGTAAGATAAAATACAGAAACCAACTCCAAATCATAAATGAATAAGAAATCCAAATACATGAATGTAATTTCATAGAATAGGAAACAACAAGATATGCCCAAAACAATCCTAGGTAGATACAATGAACTCATAAACTCCTAAAAAACTCAATGAAATATTAATTCCCATTTTGATCACCAAATTTATCTTGTTGACCTAAAATTCATATCATATATATATATATAATGGTGCCATAAAAGTATACTCAATAAGATACTCTTTGAAACCTCTCATGAAAAATGTGGAAGAATTTTACTAAATATTAGTGAATAAAAAATTAAACAACCTCATCCATAATGGCTTGCATCTTGTTCTCATCCTTCCCATATATTATGCTAATAAAATAGGAAATTTTTTTTATAAACTTATGTTCTTCATCCAAACATCATTTATTGACTTAATCATATCTCATGACTATGTGGAAGTCCAAAAGGCACCACAACCCATGTATCATGAACTATACCTCAAGCCATCACATCCTATTCATGTAAACCCGTGGGAAATCATAGTCACCATAATTGGATACATGTATGTGTTATAACCTCAAACCATTACATCCCACATATAAATGTGTTGTGAACTAAGATCCATCACATCCCACATGAGTTCATATCATATACCTTAGGTTTCTATAGCCAGGGTATTCCCACATAATATACTATAATTGGAGGGAGAGTGGGGAAGAGGGAGTATTTATCTATCTGTTCCAACACTAGACTTGATTTTGGGGACAAACACCAAAACTTTTGGGTATCAATTTCCCTACTAGATCAAGTGGTGAAGCAGATAAAATCAAAAAAAATATCACATGTATCACATATAACCACACTAAGTGAAACAACCTATCCTTATACTAATATGTACTTATCGTACCAGAAGACACACGGCTTACACCCCTAAGGCTAAGTCTCAAACAAGAAAAAAAGAATCAAGGTTCAATACTAAGTATTTTATTCAGTAATTTTGAATTTACCAATCATTTATTTTATCACATTACAATTTCTAGTTCAATAATTTTATTTTAATCTCAAGACAACATGATTTATAATTAATTTTAATTTTCATATTTAATACCCATTCTCTTGGAGAATCAATCCAAACATCACTTGGTTTCTATTAATAATTAATTCAATCATCATATATCATTACTTCCATTAAATCCACTCAGTCACATGAGTTTATTCATTAGTTAGAAATGTCATTTCATATTGTTGGGTACCCTAGGAATAATAAAAAGCTATAAAAAAGGAAAATGAAATAATTGTGTGTAGAACCAACTATGTCATGTTACTAAGTATCAAAACACTCAATCATGTAGAAATATAGCCATAAAAATAAAAAAAATAATATAAACAGAAAGAAATTCCATATCTCAACTCATTCTAATAACCTTGGTGTCATCCTCAAAACCATTGTTCACAACACATTACATCCCCTCATCACCTACATCTATCACTACTATAACCCAAGATGATTGTCACGACCCATCCCAGTGGGGCCCGCGCTGCGACTCCCCAAGGTCGCCTCTAATAGGCTAGGGGATGGTGAATAGAACCAAGTGGGCATATTAATAACATGGAAGGCATTTCCGAAGTACCTATACACATGAAAACATCTCCAATACCACAATGCTGAAATGTAAAAACCACTAGGGAACAAAATGCATGCATACAACTAAACCCAACCAATAGAGTACGATGGAAAGTAAAGTACTGAAAGTAAACTGGGCCAGAATACAAACCCAACAAAAACAAGAGTCTAAAAACTAAAAAGTACAACTTATAAACACAAATTGGTACTGGGACTATTGCTCGTATCCGTAGGATCACCTCGGCCTGTAGGAAACTCAAAAAGATTGGTTCTGTCCTGGTCTGCCCTAGACTCTGTCAAAAGGTTGCTCATCTGCACAAGACACGATATGTGTAGGAAAAGCCCGTAGAGGGGTGAGTATAACAATACTCAGTAGAGGACCCCAAAAGCCACAAAGAAATTCACAAAGGAAATGCATAGTCATCTCTGAAAAATATTTCTACTAAATATATAACAAGAGAAATATAAAATATCTAGATATACTCAAAACCCAAACCCATAGTCTTGGGACAAGTCACGCACCAACATACCCCCGCTAGGGATTCAGTTTGAAGATTCCACGAAGCACTCATTTGGAAGAACTCACTCCACGAGACTGATATCTCTTATGACATCCATCCGAGAAGTACTGTCTATCAGGAAAGGTCATGATAGATAGATACACTCATTCTGGGAGAACACACTCCTAAGTGGGAATGATCATGATACATAGATGAGGATCACTGCCAGGGACTTGGCGGATACGGCGACTCATCTGGAATTCACCTGCTAGGTGAAGGATCGGCACCCTATGGAAGTGGTCACGTCGATACCTGACTCCACCTAGGGTCAAGAATGGATAGAGGATCTCGCTTTGGGCCTCTAGGAGGGATACCTGACTCTATCTCGAAAATTCCTGCTGAAGGGATCATACTTCTATAGTAGGAAATGATACCTGACCTTTAGGGGAACGAGAAAAAGGGGAATTAACCCAAACGAAACATTTCCAAGATATGATGGACAAGAAGATCAAGCCATGTACTGAAAAGTACACGGCGTGTAGAAGTGTAACACGTTGTGTCTTCTAACCCCGGGTACTGCTTATGTACAACGGCCCATGTCGCAAGGCTGGTCATGTAGGGATGTCATTACATGGTGTGTAGTACAGATCACACGCCGTCTCCGATTAACTGGGGTCGGCTCCATGTACGAAGTCATGTGCCCGTATATGGCTTTATCCCGTGTCTGTGTATCGCTCGAGATACACGTCGTGTCCCGCGTAATTTCCTCTACCATGCCACAGAGGGTCTACATGTTGTGTTCCAAAGCCGTGTAGTTTATCCTATGTATGTGTACTTCCCAGAATACACGTCGAGCTTTGGGGAATGTTCAACATGCCATGTGAATGGGGTCACACCTCGTGTGATACCTGTCTAACCCCCGAAACCCTAGCCGCCACCGCCGATACCACGCGGCGTGTTCTTCGGAATTACACGCCGTGTATTCTGGAATTATCCAGAACCGCGAACCTGCTTCACCGCACCTCGGTGATTCTCCAATCATTGATCTGGCCATCTGATCACAATGAAGCTCCAGATTTTAGGTCTCTCGTACATCATGAAGTCGATTATGTATGTTTCGGGCCTCCGATCAACCCCGAAAATGCGTTTTCATCATCCGATCAAAGAACGATCTAGGAACAATCATTCATGAACCGTGTTGATTCATTCATTGCCATCATCGTTTCACCTCTGCTAGGTTTCCATGAGTTCGGATCTCCAATTTGGGATCATTGCGTCACAAAAATGGATGGGTAATGATCCGTTGTTCGTCGCCCCACGAATAATGTGAAGAACGCAAGAGAAAAAGAAACGGGGAAAATAAATCCAAAAGAAAAATCAAGGAATGAACCTCCTCCTTCATTTGTCACGGCATTGATATGCTCCCATTAGTAGGATCAAATAGAGAAGAATCATAACAATAATCTAACATGGATTAATTCCCAGAGATCAACCCAATAAAAACCCTTCCTCAAGAATGTACAAATCTACGGATCAACGTGTTTGTGTATTGGTCCATGTTCGACGTTTAATCCAATATCGGGGATGAATTTAAATCAAAATAACAAACTCCTTCCTTGATCTTGTTGAAGAATGATCTCCACATCGTGTTTGTTGGGGAGGCTCTTTGGATCCGAGATGTGTCGTCGTCGTCCGCCAATAGGTTCTCCTCCAAAGCTCCAAGAGTCTCTCTCTCAATTCACAGGGTTATGAGGAAAAACCTACTAACATTCCATTAGCATGTATTTAAAAAGATAGGAATTTGGTCACTGTGCAAAAAGGAAGCTTTTATATAAAATTAATTATTATTTTATTTTATTTCCATTAAACATCCAAAAACTAACTTTTGCATCCGACCCACGCCGGTCAAATTTAAGCCCTGACTAAGGTAAAGTCTCTACTCTGAACACAACGGTGACCTAGGATTTATGATCTGGGCACCCGTTTAAAATATATTCCACGTTTTCAGGAAAACCGCTCATGCACGCTGGTTAAGTGTTTAATTTATTTTAATCATTTATTCTGGGAACTCCGGTCCTCAGAATCGCACGCCGTCAAAATTTCTGGTCTCGTAATAATTCCATATAATATTTAAAAATAATAATACAGAGAAAATCTGAGAAATTACATTCTCTATACCTTGGGGATTTGCATCCCCGAAAATCCAAAACAAAGGCTACTCAAAAACATGTGGGTACTGGGAATGGATTTGAGCCTCCTGCTCCCATGTGCTATTCTAAAGATTCTCGTTCTACCACTAGACACACACCAAGGGAATTGATCACCCACAAAGGATCCTCTCCTGCCAATCCTCGATCTTCACTAGGTACTCAGCAAGGGTCACTCCATCCTTGATGTCTAGCTCACCCCAGTCTATGTTGTGTGGTGGGTAATGCACATACCTCCTTAGTTGTGACATGTGGAAGACATCATGTGCCTGATGCAACTATGGTGGTAGAGCTAGGTAGTATGCCACCTCTCCAACTCTGTGTAGTATATGGAAAGTTCTGAGTAACCTTGGAGATAGCTTGTCGCCCCGACCAAATCTCTGCAACCCTCATCGAGGTGAGGCCCGAAAAAAGACGTGGTCTACCTCCTCGAACTCTAGAGGTCTCCGTCGTCTGTTATCATAAGACTTATGCTAGCTCTGTGCAGTCTTCATCCCCTCCCGGATGATCTGCACCTTCTCGGTGGTAGCTCACACCAACTCTAGACCCATGAGTGCTGACTCTCTGGGGTCGGTCTAGCAAAGCGGTGACCAACAGGGTCTCCCATATAAAGCCTCAAAATGTGTCATAACAATGGTGGAGTGGTAGTTGTTGTTGTACACTCCACCAGTGGTAGGTGGTCCTCCCAACTGTGAGAAAAGTCCAAGATACAAGCCCACAACATATCCTCTAGAACCTGGATGGTCCTCTCCATCTGACCATCGGTCTGGGGATGAAACGTCGTGCTCAGGCATAGCTGAGTCCCAAAAGCTTCCTACAATCCCTTCCACAACCGGGATGTGAAGTGGGCGTCTCGATCTGAGACTATTTTCAAAGGGACACCATGAATCCAAACTATCACCCGCACGTAGATGCATCCCAAGCTCTCTATGGAACTCTACTCCCTGATAGCTACGAAGTGGTCTGACTTGGTGAGTCGTTCAATGATCACCCAGATGGAATCATGCCCCTTGGATGTCTATGGTAAGCCCATCATGAAGTTCTTTGATATTCCACCCCACTTCCACTCTAGAACTTCCAGGGGTGAGCTAATCCCACTGGAAACTAGTGCTCAGCCTTCACCTGATGGAATGTAAGGCATCGAGAAATGAACTCTACTACAGCCTTCTTCATGCCAGACCACTAGAACTACCATCAAAGATCCTGGTACATCTTTTCCACTCCCGGATGTACCGCTAAAGGGGATGTATGAAACTCCCTCAGGACCTCCTCCCACAACACCACTAGTACAGCAGTGCATCCTCTGAAAATAAGTACGTGCTCCCCACCTAGTGAATATCCATCAGGATCATGTCCTATGAATAACTTAGCACGTAAAACCTCACATTCGGTATCCCCGGGTTGTGCCTCCCTAACTTTTTGTAAGAGTGGAGGGGTGAAAACCATTGACTGAAGGTAAGTTTCATCCTCATTGTCCACGATGGATAGCTACAATGTGGCTAACTGCTCTGTAGATTCACTTAATAGTTTTGAGCTCAACCATCTACTAAGAGCATCTTCCACCTTGTTCCATTTCCTAGGATTATAGATGATCTCGAAATCATAATCCTGGAGGATATTTAGACAACACCTCTATCTCAGGTTCAAATCCTTCTACGAGAATATGTACTTGAGGCTTTTGTGGTCAGAGTAGATGATAAACCACTCGCTCATAAGGTAGTGTCGCCACATCTTCAATGCGAAGACTACTACTGCCAACTCAAGATCATGGGTCACATAGTTATACTCATGTGGACTAAGCTAGTTTGAACCATAATCAATCACTTCATATCTCCACATTAGGACACAACCAAGCTTGGTCCCTGATGCGTCACAAAAAACTACGTACCCAACACCCTCCTCCAGTAATCTCAAAATCAGGGTACTCGTCAAACTTTGCCTCAACAGCTCGAAAGCCTGCTGGAACTTCTCTATCCATATGAAGGGTTTTCCCTTCCTGGTAAAGGCTATAATTGGTGCTGATATTCAGGAGAAATCAAGAATGAATATCTGGTAATATCCTTCTAACCCAAGGAAGCTCCGCACCTCTGTCACACTCCAAGGTGGACTCCATGCTAACACTGTATCCACCTTGGCTGGGTCCACAACTATACCATCTGCTGAGATGACATGTCCCAAAAAGTGGATCTCTTGAATCATGAACAAGCACTTCAAGAGCTTCCCATAAAGCTGGTGCTCTCAGAGTATGTCTAGAACCATTCGCAGGTGTCTCATGTGCTCCTCCTCTAATGTCGAGTACACAAGGATGTCACCAATGAAGACCACTACGAACTTGTCTAAGTACTACTAAAAGATATGATTCATCAGTCCCATGAACACTGCAAGGGTTTTTTTCACTCTAAAAGGAATCACCAAGTACTCATAGTGACCGTAGTGGCATCTGAAATCCGTCTTCAGTATATCCTCATCCCGTACACATAGCTGGTGATAACTTGATCAAAGATCAACCATTGATAACGACTGTTCCCCTCTCAGTTGGTCGAAGAGGTCATTGATCCTCGGTAGTGGATAATTTTTCTTCATCGTTACCTGATTCAGGAACCATTAATCCACACACAATCTCAAACTCCCGTATTCCTTTTTGGAAAACAAGACTAGGGCCACCCAGGGTGAAAGGTTGTGTCTTACGAAACCCTTGCTCTGTAAATCCTCCAACTGCACCCTCAGCTCGCGAAGCACTACGAGAGACATATGATATTATGATGATGAAATCAGTGCCAACCTGAGGTTTAAGTCGATGTAGAAGTCAATTTTGGGGCAGTGAGGTTGTCCTGGAACATCTTCGGGAAAGACGTCCCTGTACTACACCACTACTATTGGGAACTAGGAGCTCATAACATCTACTGCTTTGAGGGAAATTCTAGCCAACACATGAGTGATCGGTTACACCATCCTATGCATGAGCCCATTCTGTGCTTCCTGGGTCTCCATTTCTCTAAAAAAAGAAAATGTCGTCCCATCATTATGGACACACCGCACTCTTCACCTAAAACAGTTAATCTAGGCATGGACCGAAGATAACCAATCCATACTGAGAGTGACGTTGTAAGGCCTCGACACTACCACCAAGAGGTTATAACCAAAACTATCACCTCCAAGGGTAAGATCACACTGTCTTCAAAGGTGCGTGATCATCAAGTCTCCTCCCGTAGGTGTCTCCAAGAATAAGGATCGAGTAAATGGCTCTACCAGAATCTCAAGGTTATGCACAAGACATGTGGAGATGAAGGAATGACTGTAACCTGTGTCTATAAGTACGGTATCTAAGGTAGAAAAGACACATATTGTGCCTCGGATCATCCCTAGAGTCCCTAGGTCATACACCTCGACCGCACGCAGTTGTCCCCACCCCTATCCCCCAGCACCCTGAGCCTAGTGTGGACCTCCTGGGGGTGGTGGTGGAAGTAAATTGAAGCGTCTTCCACCACCTGCAGCTCTCCATGCTTTTCTTCCACATCCGTCGCCTGGCGGGTCTGCCTACTCCACTCTCTACCTCTGCCTCGGTGGTCCATCCACTGCCTCCTTGTCAGCAGCTTGAAGGGTAGGGAATTTTCTAGCAAGATGTCCCCTACCGTCACATGAGCAGCACTGCCTCTCCCTAGGCTGACTCGATCTTTCCTGATAGCCATGGAATATTTATCCCCTATCCTGAGTCCCTCTATAACATCTCCCACATCCTGATCCCTATGCCTAACGTCGTCTCCCTGCTGCCGTGGTCTCCGCACTTGTCTACTTGCTGCTAACTTCTTTCGGTTGTCTCTACTCTGCTAAGAAGCTCCTGATCACCAATGCTCAGTCGAGCACTCCAGCATAATTCAAAATGTATAGAGGCACGAATCTAGCTTGTATGTATCATCGTAGACCTCGCTCAAAGGTCTGATCTCTGAAGTACAGATCCTTGACCATATCCATCGAGTACCTAGTGAGGTTGGTGAACCTCGATGAATAGTCATCTACCGTCAAACTACCCTGCTGGAGCTGAAGAAGCTCTTGGATGTGTACTTCTCTCAGCGTAACAGAAGATAACTCCCCCCTAAAGAGTCGCTCAAACTCCGTCCACGAAAGAGTCTCCTCGTCGTGAGCCTGTGTGGTCAGACTCCACCATCGTCCTGCCGAACCTTGAAGAAGGCTCTCTCCTAGGATCACCATCAGGTCTGCTGGTGTCCTCACAAAATGGAAGACTCCGGTCACCGCCTCAAGCCAGTACTCAACCACCTGAGGGTCGGACTCACCTCGTAACTAGTGGGGTCTCTGTCTCTGAAACTCATAGAGCGTGCTCAGCCTGCGTTCCTCATCTGTCGGTACTACAGGTACCATGGGTCTCTCCACTAGTGGTGATATAGTAGGTGCACCACCTGGTGGAAATTCCTGGAGAACAGTTCCCTGTATAGAAGTATCGTCACTGAGGGGGTCATCCATGTGATCGTGCTGCTGAATCCTAGTGGGTATGCATCGTGGAGGCATCCTATAAGGAAACAATATGTTCCATAGTCAATGAGTTTATCTGGATAGTTGACACAAAGGACATGGAAAACACAACTCATTCCTATATGATGCATGTACCATTCTTTTATTTCCTCGTAACTAGGGTTTTCATGTACTGAGTTGAAAATTAGGTTATCAGAGTCTTGGTGTATGGATACGTCGGTTTCCCGCACAAACACTGGAGTCTCTGTCCTGAAAGCAGAGCTCGAAACACTTAACATTGTTGCCCCAAACCACTCTCATGGACTCTTGGTCCTAATTTAGAACCGACCACCTTGGATACCACTCTGTCATGACCCGTCCCAGTGGGGCCCGCACTGCGACTCCCCAAGACCACCTTCAATAGGCCAGGGTATGGTGACTAGCACCGAGTTGGTATATTACTAACATGGGAGGCATTACTTAAGTACATGTACACATGCACACATCTCCAAGCCCACAATGCTGAAATGTAAAAACCACTAACAAATAAAATGCATGCATACAACTAAAACCAACAAAAAGAGTATGACAGGAAGTAAAAAAATGAATGTAAACTGGGCCAGAATACAATCCCACCAAAAACAAGAGTTTGAAAACTACAAAGTCCAATCTGTAAACACAAAGTGGTACTGGGACTGCTACTCATAGCCGTAGGATCACCTCCACCTGTAGGGAACTCAAAAAGATCAGTCCTGTCCTGGTTCACCCTGGACTCTGTCAAAAGGATGCTCTTCTACACAAGACACGACATGTGCGAGTGAAGCATATGCAGGGTTGAGTATAACAATAATCAGTAGAGTACCGATAATCTAAAATGGGTTAATTCCCCGAGATCAACCCAATAAAAACCCTCCCGCAAGTACGTATGAATCTGCGGATCAACCTATTTGTGGATTTTTCCACATTCGACATTTAATCCAAGAACGAGGAAGAATTTAAATCAAAATAACAAACACCTACCTCGATCCGGTTGAAGAACGATCTCTGCATCGTGTTCGTTGGCAAGGCTCGTCGGATCTGAGATGTGTCCTCGTCGTCAGCCAACAGGTTTTCCTCCAAAGCTCCAAGAGTCTCTCTCTCAATTCACAGGGTTATGAGTCTATCCCTATGAAATTTCCATAAGCAGGTATTTTAAAAGGGAGGAATTTGGTCGCTGTGTAAAAAAGGAAACTTTTAAATAAAATAAATTATTATTTTATTTTATTTATATTAAACGTCTAAAAACTAACTTTTGCAGCCGACCCACGCCTGTCAAAGTTAGGCCCCACCTAATGTAAAGTCGCTGCTTTGAACACAATGGTGACCTTGGATTTATAATCCGAGAACCCATTTAAAAGATATTCCACATTTTAGGTAAATCTGCTTGTGCGTGCTGTTTAAAGGATTAATTTATTTCAAACATTTATTCCGGGCACTCCGGGCCTCGGAATCGCACGCCGTCGAAAGTTCTGGTCTCGTAATAATTCCATATAACATTTAAAAATAATAATACATATAAAATCTGAGACATTTCAATGATCCAGCCCATTCATCATACACATGCACCAATGATAATAATTTCACACCAAATTACAACAAGTCTTCACCATAAAAGATAAAACATACATGGAATCAAAAAAATATTTCCATCACACAAATAATGAAAACAACTAACTTTGTAACACAAAAGCATTCAGGCCTTTCACAGACAAGATTGGGCTCTCTTATTTCAAAACAATTATATTCAAAAAACCAATTTTATTACCATATGGAATAAACCAATTTATTTCTTTTAGTTTCGACAAAAATAAAATAAATATTCAAAATATATCATCGCCTTGAAATCCTAAATTTATGTGCTCCATGTTTAACATTCATATTCAATTATATATTAGAAAGAATGGTAAAGAATTTGCAAGACACATTCATTAATCATGTTATCCTTTTTTTATGTTGTTCATCCAATTTCAAGAATATCAAACATGATAAAAAAATAACCAAAGAAAATAGATAAAAAACTATATCTAAAATCAAGAGGGAACATCATCATTGCATAAATGTATGGGGTCATAATATTCCCTTTCATTTTCATTATTTTTTCTGGTTATTAACTTCATTAGGTCCATTATATTATTAAAAAAGGAAACTAATACATGATAATCCCACACTTTTACATAAATAAGGATAATTCATGAATCTCCTAACATGATATTAATCATTAAATTTTCTTAGAGAAATAATATAAGAACAATGATCAAACAACCCAAACCTGAGAGATATCTCACCAAAATCTATCCAAGAAAAACACCATTAGGAATTTCTTGAACCTGAAATCTAAACAGAGGAATCTCCACTAAAATGAACCTATAAATATAATAACATGTAAAATCAATAGAATAGGATATAAGAGAAAACCCTAATTTAAGAAAGATAGATCTTATAATCCCATGTGTTTAAAATCTCAAGGGAAAATCTAGATAGTATTGAGAGGGCTAGGGTTCTGATAACGTTTTATGGAAGAGAAATAAAATCAAACCAAAGAAGACATAACATTTTATTTATAGTGGAATATGAGAAGAAATCCACTATGGAATGGTGTTTTCAACCATGGTCATGGTTTTCCTCATTCAAAGGAGATTTTGTGTTAGGGAGTTTAAAATGGAATAACTCTATGAATCTTGTGTGCCATAAAAAACCAAATTTAACACCTTTTGTGAGTATTATGTAATGAATTATGGTGTGGTGGATAGTTTTTTGGCCACCAAAAAAACCTTCCATAACATTTATTATGATTTAGGGTATATTCCCACACCATTTGGACTCTTTGTACATGCTCAAGATCACTTCATTGACTATCGACCACCACACCCATGCATTTGGAATTTCTAAGGTTACCATTTTAAACCTACTGTCTCCCAAGGATAAATTTCCACCAAAAAAACACCCCATGAATTTCTAGTTTCTTGTTTCCCATAGGAGGACCTCTCCTCACATCATACCCTGTAAAACACCTACATGCATGGGTGTGTTCTCCTCGCCCTAAAGTAATTCCTCACCATGTTTATATGAAATTGCACTCCCACCTTTTATGGTGTGGTGACCCTCTAATTTCTAATAGAAGAATACTCTAAGAAAAAAACAATGAACAACTAGATTTTTAGACTCTCTATTTCACCTAAAACAAAAAAACCAGCTTCAATTTCTTTCTCTTCCAAAATTCATGGCCAAAATAGCCACCTATATTTCCAAACATTCAAAACAATGACTTTCCACATTACACATCTCTCTCCAAACTCATCATTCCCACCACTATACCCACCACCACAACATGTTGGCCCTTAAAATGGACATAAACTCCAATACCAATCTAGGAATTCCTCTAAAATCCCTCTCGACACAATCAAGTCTTAGGAAAATGAAAAAGGATGGATTTAAGAAATCAATAACCTTACATCAGATACCTATCAAACAATTTTCATCCTTGATAATTAAAACAAATCGTGTAAAAGAAATGAGAAAGGGGAATTGAGAAACCACCACTTGTGAAACCTCTCAAGAATATATATATAACATAACATTACCAACACATCATGAGGAAAGGAAAACCATAATTCAACATTAGAACCCAAAATAAAACTATTGAGAGAGATACCTCTCAAAAAAGTATAATTACATCAATATACCATCACATAAATGAAAAAACATCTCATAAATCAAAATAAATATGATCACACATTAACAATAAGTCTTTATATAATCAATCAATGAAAAACTCGGGATACAAAGCCTGTATGTGAAACTCACATTCCCAAGTACTCTCCTATAATACTTTGTATCACCATAGGACACAAAGTAAAGGAATATCATAGCTACACAACACATTCTTCTAATGGTCCTAAACCCACACAAGTCATTCCCTCAAGGTTTCATTATATTATACATCCATCTCACCCCAATCGATAATGTGGGAATCATTATGAATATACTACTGAAGCTATGAAACATGAAATAAATTATTAATCTATTTCATATATGGGGAATTGACCATAAATACACAAAAAAAAAATCCAACATGCACTAACACCTTGAAATTTCCAACAAATCATAAAGAAATATTACTCCTATGACTAAACCTTTTCTACCCATGATGAAGAGATGCCTTCAAGAAAATGTGATCTAAAATATCAAACTCTAGAGGCCTCCTCCTTTGATCATCATAGGACTTATGATGTTTTTATTATACCTTCATCTGATCTCAAACCATATATACCTTCTTTGTTATACTCTTCCCTAATTTCGGTTTGATAAAATCTAAATCTCTGACCATAGTCCGATATAATGGAGATCAGAAATGTTGTCCATGATGTGCTTCAAACATAGCCATACCAATGGTATAATGGTGACTGTTATTGTATAATAATCTCCACCAAGGGTAGGTGGATCAGCCACTGACCTCTAAAATCAAGAATTCATGCATGAAACATATCCTATAATGTCTAAATAGTTTTCTCTTTCCTATCATCCATTTGTAGATAAAAATAAATATTAAGTTACAACTCAGAGAAAAAAACCTACTAGTGATCAATCTAAACCCTAGTAGTGAATCAGAGATCACAATCTAATATGATCAAAATTAGAACCACATGTAGCCTTACCACCCCCTTTAGATACTTCCACAACAAAATATTTTCTAATCATGACTCATTAATCACTAATAAGTGTTTTTAGTTCATCAAGTATCCCACGATATCCCATATATCATCGTATCCTATCTGAGAGTGAGGTAAGATAGTGAATAATTCCATCAATATGTCCCCCTTATCCACTGTGAAATATCAAGAAGCTAAAGAAATCCATCAGTAACACAGTGCTTAGCCTTCACCTTCGGACAGACTAACTATTAAGATATGAACTCTGGAACTGATCTCTTTAACCCAGACCATTAAAACTGATCTATCACGACATTATACATCTTCACCACACCAGGATTTTATACTAAATGAGGACTATGGTATTATAGGAGAACAACCTAATTCATCATTGGTGGAACTAAAATCCTCCCCTAAAATAACACCAAATATTATCCATCCTCAAACCATCCTTTAGGGGTATCTCTACAATCAACTCAATCAATCCAAACATCCACCTTAAAATTACCTATCTTGGATTCATCCACCTACTACACCAATGATGATTCCATTTTCATCTAATAAATTCATCCTCTGCAATCAACCACTCTCATATTAAGGTTCATTATAGATAGTTCATTTGTCACTATGTAAAAATCATTTGTCTCATGAACCATGCCACTGCCAAACTTCCTACTCAATGCATTAGCTACAACATTTCCTTTCCCCAGTTTATATGAATCATAAAAGTCATAGTCCAATAAGAGTCCAATCCACTACCACTAAAATGGGTTAAAATCCCATTGGGAGGAGATACACCCTGATATCTTATGATCTATTAAATCCATAAAGTACTCACTAGTAAGGTAATGTTGCCACAACTTCAGGGAGAAAAAAATTTACACCAACCAAAGAACATGAGTAGTGTAGTGATTTTCATGAGGTTGTAACTATAGATACCCATATAAGATAACCACACTTTGATAAATAATCATATTACCCAATCCAAGACACAAAGTGTTGAAATAAACCTCAAACTGAGCTCATTACATTGGAAAACAAATGATATGAGCACTAATAAGCCTCTCATTTGTTTACTCAAAATAAGTCTGGCACTAATAACTCCACACCAAATTTAGATTCATCCAAGATAAAGAAACTAAAGGATTAAAACTTATATAGAATTTAGGTATGCATATTTATTAATAGAAAATAAGACCATAGAATCTATACACCTTTGCAACATTCTTGGGGGCACCCAAGAAACAACTTTCTAAACTATCTAAAGATCCACAACTACTCCATACTGATACACAACATGTCCTAAGAAATTAAACTCATGGGAACAAATCATACACAATGATATCTTCCCAAATACCTTTTGATGATGAATAACTCCCAAAACAACTAGTAGATAATCTCCATGCTCCTCCTAAAGCATAGAATACACTAAATATTCATTAATAAATAACATCAAGAATCGATCCAAAACTCATGGAACACTAAACTCTTCAATTCCATGAACATAGTTGGATAATTAATGACACCAATAAAAATTATGGTTAACTTATAATTCCCATAACAACATCATAAAGAACTATTCAATATATCCTAATACTTTACTCACATATAAGGGTTACCAACTGAAATTTAATCATCAGGAAATAGCTATAACCTTTTAACTAATTGAATAAATCATTAATATATGGAAGAGAATAATGGTTCTTCACTGTCACCAAGTTTAATAGATGATGATAGATACAAAAACATTGACTTATATCAACCTTATTCACAAATATAACTAGAGAACCCCAAGGACTCATTCTAGGTTGAATGAAACCTTTCTGTAAGAAATCATCCCTATGAATTCACTAATCCTATAACTCATAAGGAATCATCCTATATGGTTAAATCAATATTGTTGAAACTTTGGAATGTAAGTCTTTCCTAAAATTGATATCACATCAAGGAGGTAGCATCACAACTTCTTCTAAAAATACATTAGTGTAATATTCCATAAAATTAGGAAACTCCATCGACTGATCCACTACTGATCTCAAACTCATCCTATATAATAAAAATGATATGTAATAAATATTTTTTTCATCCATATAAGGGTATCACTCAACAAAAAAACATCATCTTCATAAAAATCATAGAAAAATATCTACCACATAAAGAAATACATAATATTCTACACTTATTATGGTATCCTATGCTAAGAATGGTATTTATAGGTTTATCTACAATCCTAGGAAGTCTCCCTAAGATTTATGTTTCTATAGAATCATCATTAAATATATAAAAACATCATATATTCAAGATCAACCTCCAAATGGCATAGTTAATTTCAAGGGACCCAGAAGTCACTCCACCTCATGTCCCAAAGCATGGACTGTGGTGGGAAAATTGAAGGAGTGTGTATATCCTCATACAAATAAGGTATACTCATAGGTAGAATATAAATTGATAATACCTTGTATAATATTTGTCTCACTCACCACTATAAACTCTAAGGAAAGCATCTAATTATTACCTACTCTATGGTACCTCTATCTCTAATGGAGACCACCTCCACAACCATGCTCTGATCGTTATCTATGAGGATGAGGGGTATTATGGGGCTATCCTATATCCTCCACATACCCTCTAAACTAATCAAAATCATGATCACCATGATTTTTTGGCTACCTAAACTGATACTACTACAATGGAAACATTAAATAGGGTCATCAGCTCAACACTAGCTGACAGGGAAGGTTGAAAACCCATGATTTTGATGTCCATAACCACTATAAGAATAATAAATCATGATTGATCCACTAAAATGGGACCATGAAATTATATCCCTCATGAAACACAATAAAGAATGCTATAATTGAATATATTCTATCTAAAACTTATTTTGACTAGGAAACTAGGAACTTATTACCACATCTCTACTCCTTAGAGAGTCTTGGAGACTCCCATCCCACATTAATTCATGCTTAACCAATATCATATTAATATATAAGTAACTCACAACAACCTAAAGATATTTTGGGGATGGAAATAGGGTGACCTAACAATGGATATCTAGACATTAAGCCTCCTCAAAATTCCCCCCTAGCCTCTACATCTGGTAGATGGTCTGATGCATAATCCAAGAGGTTCTTATATTTCATATTGAAATCATACATGTTGGAACTCCCTTGACGAAGGGTAATAATCTCCTATTAACAAGTATACTTTTTGATTAATGAAAGAAACTTATCTTAAAACTGGTATTTAAACTTCTCCGATAAAATAGTTTCCTCCTTATAATCCCTAAGGAATAAGAACCACCACTACCAAGTTACACCATACAGAGTTGTTACAAGAAATGAAACTCTGTGCTCCATCTAAGAAGGGATTGGACTAAATAAAATATCTACCGCCTTTAACTAATACTTAGTATCTTGATATGAAATGGAGACCTCATATTTCTACAAAATGTGGAACTAAAACACTCTGAGTGTCCTCTTAATTTTTACTTTCATCGGCCTTCACTCTATAGTGATCTACTATAATATCTTACTGAATGTTATTTGTGAATTCCTGGTGGTAATATACTCATATAACTTTACCTAGGTCTATACCCCATAAAAAGAATCACTTCTCATAGTGTTTTTAGTAAAAAAATTGACCCTTGAATCAGAACACAAGAGTCCCTAAATACTCATGTACTGGCTGGCCTCCCCTGTTTACATCATGTACTAAGTCCAAATAATTATTCTTCCCTACCAACCCCTGAAATATTATGCAGTTGTCGTCTTCAAATTCTATCCAATATCTCAACCAGAATATTTGATACCAATCTTTCATGCCCCCCCCCATTTTCACCACTTTTGGGCTGCCATTTAAGATAGGGATATGACACCAATGACCACCTCCAATAGGCCATGGGTTAGTGACTAGCACTGAGGGTATAGGTACACACAAATGGGGGAAATTACCCTCAATATATAAATATAAGAATAATATATGTGACTAAATCCAAAAAAAATACATATCATAAATTATTATGTAATCCTAATACATGAATATGATGTTATAAAAGAATAAATAACTAAAAATACCCACAATAAGCCTAGTTAGTTACCATGATCTCCAAAACTCTTAAACAACTCCACGAGCTAGTAATGCCTAACTTGATCACCAAACATATATTTTGGACCAAAAATACATATCATATATATATATATGGGTGAATATACAAGTATAACTAGTAGGATCTTCCCTGAAACTGTTCATAAAAAATGTAGAAGAAGCATACTAATTCTCAGAGAATAAATAATGAAATAACCTCATTACCTATACAGGTGAAGTTATTTCCTATCCTCACCATGGATCATTCACTATTAGAAAAATAAAAGTATTCATACCAATAAAAAATCATATATATATATATATATAAAGGTTACATGCTTCCACATCCCCACTACTTAGTCACTTTAATTCCCTAAAATCTCAGGTGTTATACTCATCCCTCACATATATCATGTTATGAAAATTGGAAATCCTAGCTATAAACTTGTTTCATCCATCTAATAATTTTACATCTCCATCATCACATCTCGTATCCTAGTTAAATTCTAAAATCCACCACAACATGTCTCTCATTAACTATACCTCAATAAATCACAACTCATATAGGTACACTAATTGTAAATCATAGTCACCATAGTAAGATACAAGTATTTGATATAACATTAATCAATTAAATCCTTTATATAAATTTATAGTAAACTAAGATCCATTTTATCCCACAAGAGTCCCAACCTATACATTATGTCATCACAGTCAGAGTATTCCCACATAATGTACTACCACTAAATGGGGGTAGGTTTGAGGGAGTATCCAACCATCTATTCCCTAACCAACCTTGATGTTGGGGAAAACACCCTCAAAAAAATTGATTTTTGGTTGACCTAACAACTTAGGTGGTGATGCCTTGGTAATCAAAAAATTTACAATATATCCCACACAATCACACAAAGGGAACAACCTATACATAGACTCATCTATAGCTATCATTACACAAGACGTCTGGCTATCACCACTAAGGTCTAGGTCTCAAATATAAACACCATAATCAAGGGTAAAAATTAATCAATTCATTAGTAGTTTTTAAATTACCATTAATTTATTTTACCTCATTCAAATTTTTGGTTCAATCATTTCCTTTAATCACAATCCATCATTCTTTATGATTCATTTTAATTTCTAGATTCAATAACCATGATCTCTTGGAATAAATCTTACCATCCCATGGTTTCCATTAATAACTAATTAATTCATTATATATCATTACTTCAATAGAATTCATCCAATTCCACGAGTTTATTTTTTTAGTTCCATTTATTATTCATTATTTCTTGGTACTCTATAAATTATCATAAACTACCACATTGGAAAATGCACTTGTGGTAGATAAAACAAACTATAAGAAGTATTTTAGAATCCAAAAAATTCAATAGTTTGAAAATACATCAATAAAAATAAAACATTAAGCTTAAAAATAATGATTAATCCTAGATCTCAACCCATTACAACCACCCCTAGTGTCATCCCCAACAACATTGTGCACAACCCATTCCATCCTACCATCACTAGAATCTATCACTGATATAGCACTAGGTAATATAGACAATTTCTCACCAATAAACCAACAATAACAATTTCAAAACAAATCACGTAAATGGTCAATAATTATAGATAAAACATACATTGAAAAAAATTCATATTCCTAGAAGACAACTTAGGCCATAGAACTATGACATTTAAGCCTTTCATAGACAATAATAGGCTCACTCATCCCTAAAAAATTATCATCAATAAAAATCCATTTCATTAATCTCTTAAATTAAATGATTTATTATGTATATTTTCAAAAAATATAACATTTAAAATCTTTCATCAGATTTAAATCATTAGTTAAAATTCTTCAATAATCACTTTTATATTATTTAATATTCATGGAACAAGTGTGATCAATTTACATGACTCTTTCATTAATCATTTCATCATTCCATATTTATACTTTTTATCAAATTACATAAATATCAAGCATTATAAATTAAAAACATCCAAATAAAATAAATATTACCCTATTTAGGAAGTCAATAGGTAACATCATTATATCCTAAACACATGTGTTTACAACATCCCATTTGATTTTAATTCTTAGTTTTAACTATTATATTTATTAGGTCAATTCCAACATTACCCAAGTAAAATAAAGAAATGTAATACCACACTTTCACATAAATAAGGATAATTCAAAAATACCCTAACTTGAGATGGAAATTTAAATATTTATTAATAAATAATTGTAGAACAAGGATAAACCACAACTGAATTTGAGGGAGGTATCACTGGAACCTATCATGAAAACCCACCATTAGGACATTCACAAACATCAAACCAAAATAGAGTAATCTCTAAAAAATGAAAATTTATAAGGAAGAACAAATAAAACTAGATGAATAGAAGAATATATAGTACCTTGATTCAAGAAAATTCAATACAACAATCCATGGTGTTTATAATCTTAAGGGAAGTAGTTGGAGAATGAAGATAGGATTTAGTGATGCTAAAATTATTTAGATTTGAATTCATTTGTTATCTTGATTACTTTAAATTCAATATATGTGAATAATCATGAAAATTACTTCAAATGATATTTAATTTTTACAAAATTAGCTTTAAATTATTATAAAATAAAAAAACAAACATGAATCAATTGGATTGGAAAGTTTTTATGATATCATGAATGGTCCATGTTTGTTCCACTTTGTATTTTTAAAATTAATTTCATGACCTTTAGTGATTAATTTGTTTTCCATAGTTAAGGATAAAAGGGTTAATTTGGGGGTTAAACTAAGATATATGGTATAAAATTCCATATAAACATTTCTAAATTTTATTGGATCTATTTTATATGAGATATAAATATATCATACATTAATATTTAATGTATTTAAATTATTTCCACCCACCTCACTTATAAAAGGGTACCTCATATCCTATCTTACTAACTCTTATTGAGAAATTTATGTTATCCAATATATACCCAAAATACCTTCCTAACCATACTATATAATTACTAGAGGACTTGGTGTAACCAAAATTCCACATAAGAAGGCTTAAGATGTAATCCAATAGAGGTTTCCCAAAGAGGGTATAACTTTGAACTGAGTTTTTTCATGATTATTTATTCTTATACCTCATTTAAACATATCATAACCATTATTATATAATAAAATATGTCTCTAAAATATAATTAAATTTTATTATGTTTATGGTATAACCCCTTTTCAATCTCTTTTTCCATCCTATGGTAAATGAAATCAATGCTTGGGTGTACATGTGGCCTATCACCTCCATGATGTGATTTGTTTTGTTTTTCATCAACACCTATCATTTCTAGTTAATATGAAAGATAAAAATAACATAAAATATATTTATAAAATGTTTATAATTATTTAATAATAATATAATATCTAACTTCCTACCCTTTCGTCCTTTGTAAAATTATAACGTCAGTCATGTGTATGTGTGGACTACCACATCTATGTAATGATGTGATTCATTTTTCATTACCGCCTTACATGGATAGTCATAAGGATATAATTAATGTATTAATATTATAATTATTACAAAAATATTATTCCTTAAAAATAAAATGTTAAATATTTTATTTCCATTCCAACTTTTAGATAAATTAAAACAACACTCATGTGTATGCGTAGACTACTGCCTCCATGAAATAATGTTTTTCCTATTTCATGACCACATACATAGAAGGTAAAAAAATATATTTAATATATTACAAGGATGATTATTTTAAAATTAATATTCTATAAATAATGGAATAATGAATTCTTTGACCGTGGTCAACCTTCCAAAGTAGTTTAGGTATTATGAACTAAATGTTCTCAATACGTCTTACATGAACTTAACCCATTTTGAAAATATATCAGAGAATGTAATAAATAAAATATAATAAATAAGTATAATGGAATGAACATGAAAAAAAATTCAAAATAGTTTGAAAATTAATATAATTTCATTACTCAGGTGAGTAAATGAATGTTTGAAATAACAGGGGCTCGAGGTAATGGGTTTTCTTTAAAACTTTGTTTCAAAATATTTGAACTTTTATTTTAAAAATTTTCACACTATATAAATAATTTAAATTTAATATTAAAAATTATATGATTGTTTATTTTAATTTTAAATTATACTTGGTTTTCAATTTTAATGTTTTAGAATGACTCTCTGTATTTTTTTCCACATGACATGTTTTTATTTTCCTTATAAAGTATGAAATGAATGTTTTTTAACATATATGGAATGATATAATTTTATCATTATAATTATTATTATTATTTAATAATATTTTAATAACATATTTCATGGTTCTTACAACCAAATATTATTTCCCATTCTTCTAAGAAATTTGTTTTAATATTTTTCAAAGAAAAAGGTATTTTTTTATTCTAATTTTTATGTAAAGCCTGATTGTTCTTCTACATGTGTGTTAAAATGAATATTTTATGAGTTTTTTATGGATTAAATGAAAGTATTTAATATTTTTTATCATGATTTAGTTATTTTAAATTTTATAAGATGATGGGTGATCCTCGTATAGCTCTAATGATGGATGGTCCTGATATAGCTCTCTAATGAATTGGGTAAAGTGATTAAGTTTAATGATGATAGGTTTCTCCTATGATATGTGGTAATTATGATGTTAGGTGATTCCATCATAATGGTTATTTTGAGGTTGAATATAAGGATAATGTCCCATGGTATTGGCATGACATTCATGCAATATTTTTAAAATTTATTCTTCAAA
The DNA here is from genome assembly GCA_963277665.1 of Viscum album. Taxonomy (NCBI): domain Eukaryota; kingdom Viridiplantae; phylum Streptophyta; class Magnoliopsida; order Santalales; family Viscaceae; genus Viscum; species Viscum album. Next base: position 619,785,119 of record OY728127.1, on the reverse strand, counting down.
TTTCACAAGGTAAGTAAAATCTTTGATTTTCTGATGGTGAATGGTATGTCCTTCATAAAAAAATTTCATGGTTTCCAATCTTTTCTAGTGAGCCCAAATTATTATGAGTTTTTCCTTTTTATTTATTAAAAAATGTTTTATAAAATACTTTTGTAAATAAAGCTAATTTTATTGGTGAGTAAATGAACATTGGAGCTCACAATTTATAATGTAAAAAAAGGAAAATTTTATAATGGATTTCATAGTTTTTCAAATGGACTAAGGTGTTACATTCCATTTTAAATTCCTTATTGATATTTTTTTTCTCATCCCAAATTTTAAAATTTTTTCAAAGGCTCTAAGGATTTATAGTATCATTTATATTGTGCAAGTATGAATAAAGAATATTGTCTATAAATGAAGAATGTGTGTCATGAAGGAAACTAGAGTGTGAAGTTAAGAATTGTATTATTGTGAAAAAACGACCTTTTGTGGCAGTATTTCACTATATAATATAATTTTCTTCCAAATTAAATAAAAGTATGAATTTAAAAGATCCTTGAAATGAAATAAAATGAATCCTTTATTATAAATCATGTAATTATGGGATGTTAAAGACAAGGATCCTTTTAGTTGGTTTCAGGGGAATTTTTTGGATAAATTTAGAAGTTATATTGTCCTCAAAAGATTTAAAAACATTAAGGGTTAATAAGTTGGTTTGAGATCATAACTCAAATTTATTTTATTAAAAAAATGGTATTATGTTGAGATAAATTATGGTTTTTTTATAATTAGGTTAAGAACTATAAGAGAAAAAAACATTAGGTAGACAAGTTTGAACCTTGGGTGAATAAAAAGTATCATCAAATAAGGGAAGAGTGTATTAGATTAATAAATTCACAAAAGAAACTAATAAAATTTATTAGTTGTTTACAATTATTTCCTTAATAAATTATTGGTTATTGACTAAAAAATTTCGTTCATCAGGGTAAAATTTATTCTTCAATATGGATGGTGGATGTCAAACACAAACCTACTTTCTGTTCTAAAAGATTCATTTGCAATAATAATTGAAACATATTGATCATATGATTTAGAAACTGTATCAAATATTAAAATTACCTAAAAAATACTTTATAATGTGTCCAAATATTCTTATATACTTAGATATCATGAATTACCTTGGGATACATTTGACCATGTTTTAATAAAAATTGTCTCATAATACCTATTTTGAAAAATTACATAAGGTACTTTGTCATGTTTTTATAATGAATGTCTTAAAAAATAACATTAAACCATATAGTCTACTAAAATTATGGTGGCCTTCAAGAATATTATATATTTTTATTTTTAATTAAATTTTATTATTATTATAAACACCAATTGTTTTTGAAAAAACTCAAGACAAACGATGTCAAAAGTATTAATGGAAACAAGTTTGAGATGATGTCTCAAATATATTTATTAAAAAATGTGATTTTTTATAAATTTCAATCTTTGATAACATCCATTTAAATCAAGAAGGGATAACTATGTGTGTATAAAGTAAAAAGAGGATCTTGGTATGGTTTTTAGTGATTCCAATAGTGCATAGAATCGGCCGAGAAGATCGTGGGGCATCAATCATTGAAATTAGGATAGGAATAAATGGTGATATATATTTAAAAGGTATGAGTTATTTATATTTAGATTTGAAAATATGATTAGATTAAGATTGATTAATTTTAGGATATAATTTTTATTTTTCTTCATGACTCAACCAACTGGGGCCCGACCCATGACTACCCCAAGATCTTCTTCCAATAGGCAAGCGGCTAGAGACCAACACCAAGTAGTCATATCCCACACATGGTAGAAATTATCCAAATCTAGCTATATTAACACACACATCACTATGATTATAAAATTATTAAATGTAAAACTACTGAATATAGTGTATGCATAAATCTATGATCACAAAAATAGAGTATGATAATAAAAGTATTGATAGTGAGAAGGGGAAAAATACAAGCCCAGCCAAAAATTGTAAAGAGTACAACCTTCTGCAAGGGATAGGACAACGATCAAATGAAAAATCCTGGAAAACAACTTGTTCATTCAAGATAAAGCTAAGATCCACCTACTCCATGTCCTCTCATTATACCATCAAAAGGGTCATCATAATCACAAGAAATGACATGTGTGGGAAGGGCCCATGCAGGGGTGAGTATAAAAATACTTAGTAAGACACCCCCACAAACTCTAAACATGAAGAATCCAAAACAGTCAACTCATAATAGTAATACAGTACTTAATTGGAATAAAAGAAAACCTATATATTCTTAGGAATGACACTGCACCACCAGGTGACCACAACCAATAGCAAGCCATAGGATTCTGCTTGAATCAAATCTTGATCTAGAAGAATAAACTCCATGATCCATGCCATCACTAGAAACACTCATCTGAGAGGTCAAGATAGCTAGTCTTAGAGACCCTAATACTTAGATAGGGGATCATACTCTAGACCACTAGGGGACTCCATGAACTCAATCATGATCAACCAGTTATGTAGGGTATCATATTCTAATGATATCGTGAACCATATTGATATGAACTTCTAGATGGAGGATCAAAACCCATCTAGAAGAGGTCATGCTGATTCCACACACCCCAAAACATTTGTAATGATGTTAAAAGATCACACTCGAGTATCACAGAGGGACACCATGAACACTATCAAAGACACATCCTCTAGAGGGGATCATAATCCTGAGATTTGGACTTAATACTACAATTTACCCTTGAGGTAATGGACCAATGGAACAAAATAAACATAGAATGGTCTAGAAAGAAGAAACAGAGGGCTAAAAATACCCTCATAGGGGAGAAACGATGTGTACCAGGGGTACACGCCTTGTCCAACTATCCTCTAATCTTCCCATGAGGAAACACCTCACAAGGAATTAAAATCACTCCATACATGGAATGTATTAAAATTAAACTTTGTTTATAGATCACCCTAAACCTTCCCCATTCCATCTTACTATTCCCATGTATCGTTGTTCGTTCTCAATTACCAACTTATGTACACTTTTTCATTCCTATGTACACTTGGTTATCTTCGTGTCCAAGTACAAGATATGCCCGAGCCTGTGTACACCTATTAGTTTCTATGTACCCTCCTAGGTACATGTTGATATATCATGCTAGGTTCATATGGTGATTGACCAGTTCACATGGTATGTGATATTTAACTCATTGAGGAAACCCTAGCATCATAGCTATGGGGTCCCACACGGTGTGTAATCCCAAAATACATGTTGTGTGTTGTAGGATTTTCTAGATCCATTTGGATCTTCCTTTGTGTCATCTTCTTCATCACTAGAGTCACCTCCTTTCCATAAATCATATATTTAGGTTCGATTGAGCCTTTTTTTCATCAATGGTTGGGATTCAGGTTCAGATCTTCTCAGAAAACACCTCAATCATGACATCCATTGTTGTGCATCAAAAATAAGAAAAACATGAACTAAAAATTTGTCTTATCCACCTCTGATCATCCTATTACATCATATCTCCTTAATCTCACCCTTGATATTGAATATCACCCATTTTATTGATCTGTTTCACCATAGAATAGTCACACAATGATCGAATACTGAGAATTCATAAAACCACAAGCAAGGAGAAATTACCACGATGAACGTGAAAAGAAATAGGGGAGAAAACCATAATCCATAAAATGTAAGGAATGAAAATTTACCTTTGTTCATTTATCCTCAATCCATTTCTAATGAAATATATTGACAGATAGGATAATCAATAGAAAAAAAATTAAAATCCATCAATTAAATCTATCATCGAAATGAATCAACTCTATTCATGGAACTGATATTTGATTTACAAGGATAAATGAATGGGATATAAATCATAAATAAAAATACTTATTGGATTTTTTATCAATTATTTAAGAATAATGGTTCTATGTTTTCATCATTGAAGATATTTGTTAACTCTGTTGGAGAAAAATCCTTGATCTCGATGCAATCTAATGGCGTCTAGCAACCATTATCCACAAACTCATATCCAACAGTTCCTCTCAATCCAAGGTTATAAGGATAAGCCTAGGGTTTTTTAATAACTATATTTACAAAGAAGAGTTTTCATTTTGTATAATAAAATGAATTAAATAAATTTATTTATTTATTTTATTAATAATGTGCCCATGAAAAAAAATTAACACCACGCATTGATAGAGGTTATATTCTACCTAGGGTAAATCCTACATTCTGAACTCAATGGTGCCTTTAGATTACTGATATGGTTCCCTGTTCATGAGTTATTCCATTTTTTTAGAAAAAATGTATTTGTGTGATATTTAATATATTTCAAAAAATTATTTTGGGCACATCAAGCCTCATAATCACACGTTGTCTCAGTGACAGGTCTTAAAATTATTCCATATAATATCCAAAAATAATACATGTAAATTATGAAGAAATACATTCTCCCTACCATATGGATTTTCATCCTAAAATGAGAAAACCTACTCAAAAATATGAGGGTACTAGGATCGCATCTAGGCCTCCCACTCTCTTGTGCTCTCCTGAAGATTATCGTGCTACCCCTAAACATGTACTAGTTCAATATATCACCCAAAAAGGATCCTCTCATGTCGATCATTGATCTATACTGGGTACTCAGCAATTGCAGCTACATCCTCAATGTTCATCTCACAGTAGTCGCTAACATGTGATGGGTCATGCACATATCTTCTTAACTGCAACACATGGAAGACATCTTATACCAGGTCCAAGTGCATCAGTAGATATAAATGGTACACCACATAACCAACACTATGAAATATCTATAAAGGGAAAATTAATCTCATAGATAAATTCCCATCCCATCCAAATATGCCTAATCCATGTCGAGGTGAGACCCTCGGGAACACATGGTCTCCCCCCTCAAACTCCATGGGTCTCTATCATCTGTCCATATAAGACTTCTAAAGGATCTTTTTAGTACTCATTAACTCCTGGATGATATGCACAATCTTTATAGTATCTCTCAAAAACTCTAGGCCCATGAGTTTTGACTCGCCTGGGATAGTCCAACAAAGTAGTGACCATGAGGGTTGCATATACATGGCTTGGAATGGCACCATACCAATAGTGTGATGGTATATGTTATTGTACATGAACTCCACCAATGGTATATGATCCTCCTAATAATGGCCAATTTCCAACACACAAGCTTGCAGCATGTCCTCTAAGTCCTGAATGGTCCTCTCAGTCGGGTCGTCAGTCTGGGGGTGGAACACCATACTCAAACATAATTGATTATTTAAGGCCACTTGTAATCATATCCACAATCCTAATTTTAGGTAAGTGTCACAGTATAAAATTATAATTGAGCTAACTCCATGGGTCCAGACTATCTCCTATATGTAGAGGTGTCTCATTCTCTATACTGAACTCTTATCTCGATTGGATAAGAAGTGGGATGACTTGGTGAGTCAGTCTATGATTAACGAGATCACATCATGTCCCCTGGATGTATGTTTTAACCCCACCATTAATTCCCTAGATATACAATCCCACATCTACTCTATCACTTCAAGGGGTTGACCTAAACCCACTAGAACCTAGAGATCATCCTTCACTTTCCAAAAATTGAGGCATCAATAGACAAACTATGCAACACAATGCTTTATTCATGGACACTAGAACTGACATCGAAGGTATGAATACATATTTTTCATACCTAGATGAACCGTTAAATGATATGTATGGAACTCATGAATCATGAAATCCTGAAACTCTAAAAGTACCATTTTCCATCCTCCAAAAAGTATAGTGTTATCTCCACCTTCAAAATATTCATCAGGTGAATTTTTTGTGGATATCAAATTATATATGGTCTCATAGTTAGTATCTCCACATTGAGCATCCCTAAAATCCTGTAAAACTGGTGGGGTAACAACCATAAACTATAGATATGAAGAATCATCCATGTCTACTAAGTAAAATTGAAATGCGGATAACTACTTTGATGCCTTGGAAAAAACAGAGAAATGGATCTCTTACTGAGAGAGTCTCTCATCATGTTCTCCTTCCCAAGAGTATATAAAATCTCGAATTCATAGTCCTATAGGAACTCTAGCCATCATATTTTTCTCAAATTATGATCCTTATGAGGGAATATATATTTGAGACTCTTTTTGTCATAGTAGAAGATAAATTGACCACCCATCTTGTGTGTCGCCACATATTTAGTGTAAAGATTACTGTTGCTAACTCAAGATCATGGGTAGTGTAGTTATGATCATGGGGTCTCAACTAAAGTGAACCATGGGAAATCACTACCTATATACTAATGAGGACATAACCCAACTCATTCCTTGATGCATCGAATAACACTACAAACTCAACATCCTCCTCTGGAAATTTCAAGATGGTAGTGCTCATCAATCTCTACCACAGATCCTAAAATCATTGCTAGAACCTTTCCATATACAAAAAAGACTTCCCATTTTGGTTCAAATCATTCAAGGGTGTTGAAACTTGGAATACATTGGGTACAAACCTCTGATATTACCCCATAAACCCAAGGATACTCTTCACCTTGGTAACACTCTTGGGTGGATCCCAAGCTAGCACTAACTCAACCTTCACTGGGTCTACTACCACACATACCTCTAAGATGGCATGTACCCATAAGTGGACCACTCAAATAAAAAAATAACACCTCAAGGGATTCCCATAAATATGTTTCTCTTGGATTGTGTCTAGGACCATCCTCAATTATCTCATATGCTCCTCCTTGGATGTTGAGTACACTAGGAAATCATTAATGAAGACCAACATGAACCAGCCTATAAAGGGTTGAAATATCTAGTTAATGAGTCTCATGAACACTATTGGGGAGTTATTCAAGCCATAGGGAATCACCAAGTAATAATAGTGACTGTAGAGACATCTAAATTCCATCTTTGGTATATCCCCATCCTGTACTCATAGGTGGTGATAGCATGATCTGAGGTCAATATTTAAGAACCATCACACCCCCCTTAAACTGATCGAAGAAGTATTTAGTCCTCAGTAGTGGATAATTATTCTTCGTATTCACTAGGTTCAAGCATTTTTTATCCACAAATAATCTCAAGATGAAGTCTTCCTTCTTGGATAACAATATAGGGGATGACCAGGGGAACATTGGATCTCAAAAATCCCTTCTCTTAAAAGTACTCAATCTACATCCTAAACTCATGAAGATATAAGGGAACCATCCAATATGTTATTGCAGATATCAATACCGTCTTGAAGTGAAATTAAGTTTATAAGTCTACCTCATGATGGGCAGTTAAACCTAGAATGTCCTCTTGAAATGCATCCTCATAATCTTCCACTACATAGGGAACTGCGAGATCATAGCATAAAATAATCCAAGAGTCATGCTAGCCAATTGATGAGTAATTTTTCACACTCTCATATTCCTAAGCCCATCCTGCTCTTCCAAGGTTTTATTTCCACCCACAAAGTAAAACTTCATCCCATCACTACAGACACACCACATACTCTACCTTAAATAGTCAATAAAGGCATGAAAATTGGATTGTAATTCCATACCTAATATGACATCATAAGGCCTAATTGATACTGAAAATAGATCCCATAAAAAGATCTCACCTCCAAACATTATATTGCATTGTCAGTAGAATTATGAAATTGTTATGTCACTGCTGGTCGAATTATCCAACCGCAAGGGTAAAGATAAAGGCTTAAAAATGAATCACACTGATGTTTATAAATACTATTTATAAGTTAGAAAATACATGGATCAAAACTCATATCATCATAGGAAACTCTAGTTCATAAGCCTACATAGCCTACAGAAGGCCTCATCCCTGAAAACCAGCTTCCTGATCCTGGCATGGACCACCTGGGGGTAGTGGTTGTAATAGGTCAATCCTTTGACCACCTCATGTTGCTATGTCATCCCCTATTCTATGAATTCCTACCTATAGACCACTATTCTCTTGTCTTTTCCTCTACCAAAGTGGTCCCTTGACTGTCTCCTGATTAGTTGTATGATGGGTCAGACAATCCTAAGCCATATATCCATGACCGTCGTAGGAGAAACACTGCCTCTCTCTATCTGCTAATTCGATCCATTCTGAGAGCCCAAAACCACTGACCCTATGTCTTAGGATCACCTCCTAAAGCATCTCACACACTTGGATCCCTGTGATTGTTGTAGGTTACCTATTTCCAAGGTATTAGCTCATGGGATCCCACTACCATCACCCACTATCGTTGTCGAATATTTCAAGAATCACTCCACTACTAAGGCTCTCTCAAGCACTATAGCATTGGTGGGAATACAAATGGATATCACTGAAGACATGATATCCTAACATAAGACCTAATTAAAGGTTATTTATCTATAAAATGGATCCCAAAACAGATCCATAGAGTATCCTGAGAGCTCAGTAAACTTCACCGAGTACTCCTCCATGTTCAAACTTCCCTACTAAAGAGGAAGAATCTCATGTATGTGAATTTATTAAAACATGGCTAGATAAAATTCCTCCCTGAAGAGATTCTCAAAGTCTTACCATGAGATATTTGTCTCATCATGTGACTGAGTCACTAAACGCCACCATCATCCCATAGATCTTTGAAGAATTCTCACCACAAGGACTTCCATCTAATCTACAGGCATCCTCACAAGGCTAAAATGTGAGTAAAAAACTCTCGAAATTACTCTACCACTTGAGGGTATGGCTCAACCCAAAACCTAAAAGGTCATTTTTATTGAAACTTGTGAAGTACACTCATCATGAATGCATCCTCAATAAGAACTACTAATTCTAGCTTCTTCTTAATGGGTGGTGGTATAGTTGGAAAACCCCCTGAAGGTGTTATCTCTGGTATAGGACCTTGTACTAAAGCCTCTTCACTCGGCAGATCAACCTCATGATCACACAGTCAAATACTGGCTGACATTATTCATCAAGGCATCCTAAATTAAAAAAATGTACCATAGTTAAACAGTATAACTGGGGATATTACTTTATAAGGACATGAAGACCACAAACCACTCATATATGATGCATGTACAAATGTTTTCCCTACAACCAATGTATATATGTACCATGTCGAAAGGTAGGTGATCAGATTCCTGGAGTATGGATATGTCAGTCATCGCACCGACACTGGATTCCCAAGCCTAAAGTCTAAACTCAAAAAACATAACATTTTTTACCCAAACCAATATTATAGGCTCTAGTCCTAAGGTAGAACCAAGTGCTCTGATACCAATCTATCACAACCCGACCCACTAGGGTCTATCCCATGACTACCCTACGCCTGCATCCAATAGGCTAAGGTCAAGCGATGAGTCCAGAGTTGTAATATCCCAAAAATGGGAGTTATTAAACTGATGTAATTGTACACACACGCACACATCTCCAAGCCCGTACAATGTTGAAATGTAAAAAAACTAAAACTAATTCATTTACACATCTATAAACCCACACACAGAGTATGAAAATAATGTACTGATAGTGAAAATGGGCCAAATAAAATCCCAAAAAAAATTAAAGTGTCTAAACTATTCCAAGGGAGAGGACTACAGTAAAAATAAAACTCCCAAAACACACCCTGTTTTGTCTAGCTCAAGCAAAGCTCCATATACTCTGCATCCTCCCAAGACACCGTCAAAAGGGCCTTCATATACATAAAACATGGAACATGTAGGCAGAACCCATGGAGGGGTGATTATAACAATACTTAGTAGGACACCTAAAAACCCATAAACAAGAAGCATCAATAATAGTTATCTCATAATAGTAATACCATAATTTATAGAAACAAATGAAAACCCATATACACTCAGGAAAGAGCTTATGCCACCAATTGGTCATAACCAACTGTCAGCCATAGGATTATGCTTGAAGAAACACTCATTTCGGGAGAATTCACTCCATGATCCATTCCATCACCAGATACACTCATCCAAGAGGTCATGATCAATAGTGTTATAGACCCTAATACTCTGATAAGGGGTCTCGACCAGGACTTTTGTGGACACCACAGACCAAGTCTGGATCAACCTGCTACATAGGGGATCTTATTCTAATGATACCAAGAACCCTACTAATATTTCCTTATAGATAGTGGATCAACTCCCTACTCAAGGGTGTCACACTGATTCCACAAAACCCCACCTAGAGTGTACATATGATAGAGGCTCGCACTCCGGTATCAGGGAGGGACACCACAAACTCTATCAGAGACTCCTCTTTAATAAGGGATCACAATCCTGAGATGATGATGTAATACCACAATGTAACCTTGAGATAATCGACCAAGGGAACACACTCAACCAATTACAGTCCATACTAATAAAATGAAGGGATAAAAACACCCTCAAGGGGGTACATGGTGTTTACCAGGTGTACATGGCATGTCCATCTATCCACTGTTATGCTTGTGTGGTAATGCCTTAAAGGTAATGTAAATCACCCCATGCACAACATGTAGTAAAATTAAAAGATATTTAGAGATCACCCGACACCTTCCCTATGTCGTATTATCGTTCATGTGTATTGTTGTTCATGCCCTTGTACCAACCTGTTGTGCCTGCGTACACCTAGTTGTGTCTGTGTCTGAGTACATAGTGGGTCGAAGACTTTTTACACTATGGAATTCCCATGTACCCTATGAGGTATAGATTGAGCCATCACATAAGTTTCACAAAACATGTGATATTTAACTCATAGCAGAAACCCTACGGTAGTATTTAGAGGTCCCATATGGTGTGTAATCCTGAACTACCTATCGTGCATTGCTGGATTTTCTAGATCCATCAGGATATTCCTCCACATCATCTATTATGTAACTAGAGACACCTCTAAAATTAAAAATTTCAGATTTGAGGTTGGCCAAACCTTTCTGTCATCGTTGTCTAGGATCTGACTGATCTGGTTGAAAGGCCCCACTGTCAAGCTATTTGTCACTACGCATCAAAATCATGAAAAACAAGAACAGAAAATCCATCTGAACTTCATTTTATCATCTACATAATTTATTTAACCTCTATCACACCCTCGATCATGAACCCCACCCACAGTATTGATATTTTTTCACCATATAATGGTCATGCAACGATCGAATATCAGGTATTCGTTGAACCACAGGCCAAGATAAATGTTCATGATGAACGTGTGAAGAAACGGGGGAGAAAAACATAAGATATAAAACATATGGAAAGAATCCCATCCTTTTTTTGTTCATCTTAGATTTGTTGTCGATGAAATAGACAGACGAAGAGGATCATCGAAATAATGAAAAAATTTAAATCCATCAATTAAATATATTATCGATGCATGAATCAATTATGTTCATGGAATTAAACTCCATTCGATTGGGATAAATGAAATTAATAGAAATCACAAATCAACACCATACCTAGAGTTTATATCGATTAGTCATGAAGAAGAATTTTTCATTGCTTTCATTGATGGGATCCACAAACTCCGTTGGTATACAATCCCCGATCTCGATCCTATCTAACATCTTCTTCCAATGATTCTCCAAAGGTTCCTCTACAATGGTTCCTCGCATTCCTAGTTTATTCAGTTAACCTTAGGGTTGAGGCATAACCAGATTTAAATATAGGTTTTTTCTCTACATAAAATAAAATAAATAAATTCAATTAATTTTTTATTTTATTAATTTTATGACCATGATAAAATTTTTGAAAAAAATCTTTCACCAACAAAGGTAATGTCGCGCCTAGGGTAAAGCATGCATTCTTAACTGAACGACACCCTCAAATTTCTAATTTGGGAACCCAATAAAGTTTTATTCCATTTTTTTAGTAAAACATGTTATGCGTGATATTTAATATATTTAATATATTTTAAACATTTATTCCAGGAACACTGAGCCTTGGAATCACAAACCATCTCAGCGCCTGGCCTGAAAAATATTCCATATAATATCCAAAAATAATACATAGAAAATCATAGTCATTTTATTTTTGATTTTATAAAGGATGTATTATGGAATAATATGAAAAATCTTGAATCAATTTTTCTAAAGAAATTTGAATGATTTATGTTTTACATATAGGTTTTTAAGAGTTATGATGCAGTGGTATATTATGTAAGGGTTGATATGTTTAAAGATAATAGTATGTTCAAAAATATAGATACTCTTTTGTGGCTTTATCTGATTGTGTTTTCTATGTGATTAATGATATTTTGAAGGATGTTTATTGGATTTTAATCTATGATTATTGTATACATAACCCTTAGGTTTAACATGTGATTTAGTGTGATTGTTATTTGGGTAAGAAAGTTATTATATTTTGAAGACATAAATTTAAAGGTGCATATATTAGGTCAATACATTCTCTTATATTGAGGTAATTGTGGTTAATTGGGATAATGGGTAATCATATTTTAGAACATCACAAGATTGTGTTGATTGGATGTTTTTAGATTTTATGATATATTATGTCAATGTGGTTGATATTATTTGAGGAATGATGTTTCATTTGACTTTTGGAAGCATATATGATTTTTTTATAGTTTTATGACATCGTGATTCATGATATTTTAGATAATATATGATTAGGGGACATGAATATTTGAGTATGTGACTTGATTAGTAATTAATGATTTTTTATAAAGATATTAAGTTAATTTTTTAAAGAATTTATGATCAAATATTTCTAATTTTTATGTTTAAAATTTATCAAGGAATATTTTGAAGAGTTTTATGGCAATATTTTTTTTATAATAACATATTTTAATCATTAGGTGTTATTGATGAGGTTTTAGAGATTAATGTATTATTTATTTATATGTTGGTTTATCAATATTATGTATTATCTTTAATTAGGCTAACCATTTTTATTTGGGAAGATGTCTAGAGAGATGAGGGAGAACTTGTTATCCTTTTGTGGATCTTATGATCCATTGAAAGGTAATTTTAGTGATTCAGGCATGAAAAATTCATCATGGTTATTTATGATTTAGAATATGATATGAACAAGAGGTGGAAAACTACTCAAAGCACAATCAAAGATGAAATTGAGATTATTAGATGGAGATAAATAAAGTCTATTTTAACATTATCTATATTAATGGTAAAATAATTCCTTAACTTAATAAAGGGGAATAAAAATCTCTTGAGTCATATCACTCAACTACTAAGGTATTTAATAAGAAACACATTAATAAGTGTGAGTCTTAAAATTCTAAATACATGGTTCAAGAAATATTTAGGAAATGATGAGTTTCCTAGTCTTACCCTAGGTATTAGAGTTATTTTCAAAAAGGAAATTCTATCAATGTGGATTAAAATGTATTTATTTACACTTCTTTATATTTATGATCCATTCCTCTGAATTGATTCTAAAAATTTTTTGAACCTTTTCTAAATGGAAACAATATATAAATTATGATGACACAATTTAGTTAAGGGGTTAGAATGTAACACCCAAATATTTGAGATTTTATTTAATTTTAAATAATTATATATTCAATAGTGTGTTTTGTATGCAACAAATAGCTTAAAAGAATCATGATATACTATATAATTATTATTAATTTAATATTATTGTTATAACCTAATTATTTTTTTCGGGTATGAATAAGAATAGTCATATTATGAAAAATATATTGAAAATTTTTCCTTATTAAAATTTATTTATTATTTCCAAGGAAATAACTACACAAAATATAATTATAATAATTAAATCAGATATGGTTAATAATAGTTAATATTTTACGTTCCATTTTTCTATAAAAGTGGGTTTTCCTTATGTTTAGTATCTTAATTTGAATGTTAAATTTAATAATTATATAAATAAAAATTTATAAATTGTATTTTATTTTTTACATTAGAATTTAAATATATTTTTAAGATGTTTTTTTTTGGAATTTCTTTTTGAAATAGTTCATATTTGAGTGAATAGTGAAAATATTGATTTTATAAATAATATCGTTTTTAGGATATTGTTATGATATAAGAACGAATTAAAAGTTTCTTAAGAAAATTTGATATATCATATATATATATATTTGAGAAGTAAAATAATTAATTTTAAAATATAACTTCTACCTTAGAAACCTATGTTTAACATTTTTGAAATTTAAGTAATGTTTTTATTAAAAAAAATGGTTCCCTTAATTTAATAAAGTATTTAAAAGGTTATTTTACATTTTGGATTAGTTTGAAATTAATATAATACTAATTTAATTTAAAAAAATCAATCTAACATTTTAGAATAAATTTCTATTTAAATAATTTAATTTATTTGATAGCTAGTGATGCAAACAACACCGAGTTTAAATGAGTTGTGGTACATTATAACATTGTTTTTAAGTGTGAGGGTATGAATAGTACTAACTAAATTATGGAAAATACATGGTTTATATATTTATAAAATAAATTTATTTTGTATTAATTTATTATAAGTGAAAATAAGAATCAATTGAATGTAAAACAAGAGTTTTCTAAAAAATTGTATTTTCCCTAAAAACCCATTTTATTACATCAGAAAACATATTATAAAATTAATTTTGTCACTTTTATAAAATTTATTTTAAAAAATAAACTTAATTTTAGAAATATACATGTGAATATTATCTTGGGTAAATTTTTTGATTATTTTCTGGAAAGATAATTTTTTTGATGAATAGTGAAAGATAATGGTTTTTATTGAAGAATTTTTTTCATTTAAAAAATATATAAGGTTGATTTTTTCTCAAATTTTTTTTTAAGTTTAAAATTAGTTAAATTATATATTAATTAATTAATGTCATTTTACTAAATTATATATTGAATTTTGATATTAAAACTTTCTTAACCTTTAAACAATTTCTCTTTCTAAACTCGCTTTCTCATCGTGTCTGCAAGATTAATTTTAAATTATATTCAACCAATTATATAAATTGAATTTGTAAAAATAGATTTATAATTTTTAATTAGTATAATTTATATTATATAAAAATCTTAACTTAATTCTTTTACCATAATTATTAGTGAAAATAGTTAAAATTAATTACCATGATTAAGGTAGAAATGAGTTTACAGGGAAATTAAACTTAAATGATAAGGGGTAAATGACCTAGAAACTTGACCAAAACCCTTATATGTAAATATTTAAAATGTATCCCTTATATTATCAGTATTTTTACCTTATAATTTCTTTTTAAATGAAAAAAAATGTCATTGTAAGTTATTCTTTTTTGAAATTACAAGTGTGCAACTCACGTTACTTATAAAAGGTCACCACCTCTCTTCCGATTTCACACTCCCATGTCAATTTGGATTAGGAAATAAATACCCAAAACATTTTATAAATTCCATCACCCCATCCTATAATCATTTATTTTGTTATAAATAAAACCAAGGAGGGACTTTTTTAAAACCAAAATAAGTTACCCAAAGAAGAGGTAACGTTCTTAAACAAGCGTTTTCATTTTATCTCTTTCTCAGCCTCCTTTAATTTTTATTTAACCATGATTATAAAATAACACTATTATATTAAATATAATAATATGTAATTATGTTAATTTAATATCCTAAATATATCTTATCTTTAATAAAATTGGAAACAATAACATTGCTCATGTGTACGGGGGACTACTACCTCGAAAACTGATGTGACATGTTTTTCATCAAAACCTCTCATGGATGGGTATGATGATCGATTTAATGTGTATATATAATATTTATTATTTAATTATAATTTTTTAAATTATAATATCACATATAATTTCTTAATTTCCATTTCATTCAACATATGATAACGTCGCTCATGTGTACGCCTGACTAATGCCTCGTGAAATGATGTGACTAGTTTTCCACTAATGCTTTCCATAGAAAGTAATAAAGGTTAAATTTAATGAATATATGTGATATATATAACATTATATAAATTATATAAAATTAATATTTCATACACTCCCTTAACCTATCACTCATTAAGAAATGATATCGTCACTCGTTCGTACGTACGACCTACTGTCTCCACGAAACATTGTGATTCATTTTCTATGTACAAATTTCAATAATGGTTATAAATTTGAATCTAATAAAAAATGATATTTAAAACATTAATATTATTCTATATATAATTTAAATATATACT
Source organism: Viscum album (assembly GCA_963277665.1). NCBI lineage: Eukaryota > Viridiplantae > Streptophyta > Magnoliopsida > Santalales > Viscaceae > Viscum > Viscum album. Next base: position 619,768,979 of record OY728127.1, on the reverse strand, counting down.
ATACATAGGAACTAGGACATTCACACTGAAACAAGCATGAGAAAATAAGGCAGTTAACACCCAAAATAATGGTAATAATGAAATGTAATTAAAAAATGGGTAATAAAATGTTATAAAAGCATCATATATGATACTATAAATATTAATATGGTTATTTTAGAAGTTATTAATATATTTTAAACCACTCTACATTATTTAATAAATCTCTCAACAAAAGGGTGCATGAAGTTAGGGTTTTCATCTCAAAACTTCCTTCTTTGAGACACTTGTTCTTTTACGCACCTAAATTATTTTATATGGTGTATATACTTCCATTTTATATGTAATATCATGATTAATTGCTATTTAATGGTATTTTAAGTTTCAATTTGAATTATTTCATCCAAATAGTTTTGAAATTATATTTACCATGAGGTAAAGAATTTATTTTACGATCTCATTTTCTTTATTGATTGTTTACTATCTCTTGAAACAATCACTTTCTTATGATCATTTTTTGATTGGAAACTAAAATTATATTAAATATAAATATTATAATATGATTGATGTTATTATTTACTAAATAATATAACATCATTACATATGGGGTTTACTTTAAATGTTATTTTATTAATAGGGAAAATATTGATAAATCTGTATCCTTTACTCAATATAGATATTTGATGATATGAAATAGTGATTATTAACTAAATATATTATTTGATATATGTGGAATGATTTTAAATTTTTGTGATGGGTGTGTATTTACATTATATAGCCCCTTTATGCCTTGGTTGGTCTCATGAGACAAATCAGTTAGCCAATATAAATGGGGTTTTCAGTATAGTATTTAAACTATCTTATGAAAGGTCTAGATAGTAGAGGTATCATGATGCCTGAGATAACGTCATCCAATAATTAGTAATTTCCTTAATTAATAATTTATTTATTATTATCCATGATATTTTCTCAATGATATTATCTCTCTATGTATTTTATTCTCAGTTTATTGATTAAATGGCATGTGTTTTTAGTTATTTACATTTCCATATTGATTGTACCTTATCTATTCATGATAGTTAAGTTATTTAAATGGAATTTTTTTAAAATTATTCAACTTTTAATATCAATTATGTCTATATAATCATGATATATTCCACATTATTTAACCCTTATAGAGCATTTGACCTCACTATTATTTTGTTTCTATCCCCCAGGATATAAAGAAGAATATTTGAATGAGTTTTAAGGATACAAATCTTTTAATTTTGTTATGTATTATGTTTTATTTTAAATGTTAAATGGGTATCATGTATGTATTTGGTTCTCTTAAACTACCAAACTAATCGGTACATTGGAGTGTGATACTTTTTATCTTATGCCAATGTAATAAAACAGACACCGACTCTGGGCTACCAGATTCCGAGTCATTATAGTTGTTTACAAAGGAAGTTTTGTAGAAAACATGGGGACTAGATTTAGTAAAACATATATTAGAGAACATAACCCTATGAAATTATTTAAGGATATGTCTAATTGTAGTAAAATTCATGAATTTTTTTCAAAGGATTAGATTATTTGGATTACCTAGAAGTAAAACCCTATCTGGATATTACAATTATATGTAGTTCTAGAATAGATGTACCTAGGGGTAATAACTCTGAAAAAGCCGTATTAGGATTGAATCGAGAATTACCTAGTACATGATAATGGTCCTTACTAGAAACCTACTTTGACACTTACATGGGATATTTTTTAATTAATTTAAATTTTCATTATGAACAATTATGAATGATATGATATTATTCCCAAAGAAACTATGTTTATGACTCCAAGATTAACAATGAATAAATTTTTAATTTATTTTAAGTGTTATAGAATATTTATTATTCTACATTATGATTTAAAATTCTTAATTTTTTGATCTAATCCAATATATTCCACTGTTTAGAAATGGAAATAGAATAAATAATGGAATCAATACTCATAGACAATGTAGATATTTCCCTACTGAGGAACCCAATATAGATGGTATTGGGACAGAGAAGATCACAGATATAATAGGGTAGATTAATAAGGATATGAAAAATTACATTTACTAGATGAATCAACTTGTTGTTCCATAATGTGATTCTCCTATGTTTTTTCACTTCATGCAATAGAATCCCCATCATTTTGTGGGACTGCTAATCCAATTGTATCTGAGGAATGGATTAAGTCTCGTGAGAATTTATTTATGGCCTTGGGATGTGTTGTAAAGGAAAAGGTTAAAGTTATTGTGTATTGTCTCAAAGGTGATGTTGATCAATAGTTGTTGTTGATCCAGAATACTAGGGTGGAAGAGGAAATTGAACTCATGGAATATAAGGATTTTAAGAAGATATTATTTGAAAAATGCATCTCTTATGGGAAACAAATTGAAATAAATAGAATTTTCTTCATCTTAAATGAAAAGGAATAATAAATTATTACTGATTATGAGGATACCTTTACAAGGTTATCTAGGTATTCTAAAGATTACATATACAACATAGAGTGCAATATTAACCATTTATATGAAGGTATTAAGCCAAGTTTCCAAAGGGCACTGGTCTCTCCAACTTTTTCATTGTATGATGAAATAGTTTTATGAACCATAAAAATAGGGTAGGAATTTTCTAGATCCTATATGTTCAATTGAAATCAAGAGAATAATAAGTAATATAATAATTAAGATAAAGGGAATGTGGCAGAGAAAAATATAAGTATAGAGTAATTTCCATCATGTAAAAATTATAGAAACAAACATACTAGAAAATTCTTAAGGGGAAAGGGAGCTTGTTACGTGTGTGGTGATCAATGTCATCTAGATCATGAATTCAAGGGGAATAAAGAAATAAATTACATATAATGTTTCATATATACAAAAATGGTTCATTATTCAAACAATTCCCTATGTTCCAAGGAAACATACCATAGAAGAGGCAAAGGGGAGAAGGCTAAGCGTGTGAGATCACAAAAACTGAGGTGTAAGTACCCAATGATGTGGTGGAAGGTAATTTAATCATAGACTCAAATTTAGATAAAACTATATTTGAATATGAATCCTCAAACACTTTTATATCATCTATGTTTTCCATAAAAATTAAATATTTCCCTATCAGTTTGAGATGGGAATTGTCAGTCAAAACACCTAGTGGAAGTCTCATTGTTAAAATATTACGTCATTTGGTCCCCATTATGACACATAAAAACACCATATTTTATGAATTTATTATCATACCTATGGTTTACTTTGATATATCCTTAGTATTGATTGGATTTCAAAATATGATGCAAAAAAATATATTATAAAGAGAATGAGGTTACAATTCATGATGAGGATGCAGAATTACTTATCTTTAAAGGGAAGACTTCACCATCTGATTCATGTCTATATCCACCTCCAGTATCTCTTCGGAATGAGATTCTTGGTGAATAAGAACAAAAACAATCTATATATGCCAAATGTAATCTTAAAATTTATTCTGATCCTATTGTACATGAATACATTGATGCATTTCCTAAAAAGTTACCTAGACATCCACTAGAGAATGAAGTTGTGTTTTTTATTTATTTAATCCATAAGTCAAGAAAAATATCAAAGTCTCCCTATAGAATGGACACTTTATATTTAGTGGAGTTGAAGAAAAAAAACTAGTATTTTTTCATGATGAGGGATTTATTCACCATAGTGTTTCACTATGGGGTTCCCATTTTCTATTTGTTAAGAATAATGATGGATCTAGGAGGTTGTTCATTGATTATAGGTATATCAATTCTATTACAATAAATAACAAGTATTTTTTCCCTCACATTAATAATTTATTCATTCTACTCTATTAATCCCAATATTTTTCAAATATTGGACTTTATTTTGGTATCATCAATTGAAAGTAAAGAAGGAATACATACCAAAGGAATATTTTCGAACAAGGCATGTACATTGAGAGTTTATAGTAATTCCATTTGAATTGACTAATTTACCCTTTGTATTTATGGATGTAATGAATGGAGTATCTAGAAAATATATCGATATCTTTTTGTGGTATAAATTAATGATATCTTTGTGTGTTCAAAAATCTATGAGGACCATGAGAATAACTTGTGAACAATTTATGAAACACTTAAAATAAAAGGGTTATATGAGAAATTTAGAAAGTGTCATTTATAGCTTCAATAAGTTTCTTTTATTGGCCATATTGTATCCAAGTATGGAAACTCAGTTGATCTTATGAATATAAAGGCAGTCTAAGAATATACTCCACTAATGAACATACTCACATGTGTATTTTTATTGGTATGGAAGGTTACTAATGGATATTTGTTCAAAAAAATTACAATTGGATAAACCATTAACCAATATTATTTTTAAAGGAGTTATGATCATATGGATGGAGAAATATGAATAATTTTTTGAATAATTGAATAATATATTGGTGGAAAACATGATTTTGACTCTAACTTTAGGAATTGGTGGATTTTCGATATAAAATGACACATAGAAGAAGAGACTTGTTTTTTTTCTAATGAAAAATGATAAAGTTATTTCATATGAATCAAGGAAATTGAGGATTCATGAATAGAACTATCCAACCCATTACCATAAGTTGGAAGATATAATATTTACCATAGAGATATAGAGACATTATCTTTATAGTGAAATATGTGAGAGATATATGAATCATAAAATCATTAAATACATGTTTGCCCCAAAATAGATCAACTTGAGGAAAAGGGTATGGCTCTAGTTATTCAAAGATTATTAATGCTCTATACACTACCATTTGGGGAAGTAAAATGAGGTAGTTGACACTTTGAGTAAGAAATATCATGGAGTTATCACTCAAATGAGGTTCTAGAGGGATCCTATGTTCATGGATATAGTAAATAAAAATATGGAAATTATTACAAAAGGGGATACATCACTACTTTGTAAAATAATTAAGAAAACATATTTATTATAGAATTTAAAATTTTATCAATCTGATGGTGGAAAAATTTAGAAGAAAATTAAAGCAGTGAATTATGAGAATTTAGAAAAAATCTTTCATGGAGATGGTACTCTGAAATTTTGAAAGAGATTATGTATTCCAGCTATACCAGACCTAAAAAGGTAATTTTTGGATGATGATCATTGCTCAAATTTCTTTATATACCATGGAATCACCAATAAGTATAAATATTTGAGGGGATATTTTTTTAGGATTACATGAATTGTGAAATTGTAAATTATGTGTCGAAATGTTTGGTTTGTCAAAAAGTTAAAGTTGTGAGACATCATACAATAGGATTAATGAAACCTATTCCTATTTCTATATGGAAATAGTATGGAATTACTTTGGAATTTTTCATAGGACTACCAAAGACTCTTAGGAAGAATGATGAAATGTGGTTTATCATTGATCACCGAACCAAATCTGTGCATTTCCCCACTATAAGAGAATATTTACCTCTTGAGAAAAAACATGGATCTATATTAATGAAATTTTAAGACTTCATGGTGCACCACTTTCAACCATGTCTGATTGTGATCCCTATTTTACATCAAAATTATAGAAGAGTATTTAAAAGTCTCTTGATACTAATATTTATTTTGGCACCACCTACCATCCTCAAATTTATGGATAGTTCAAAATGAATATTCTATCATTAGAAGACATGTTCAGGTTATGATCAATTGACTTTCAAGGTATGTAGGATCAGTACTTATCTCTTGTACAATGTTACTAGAAAAATATTTTCATTTAAAGTATTCAAATAGTGTTGTGTAAAGAATTATTTGAAAAGAGTTGGTGTACTCTAAATTTTTGGGATAAAGTTGGTGAAAAAAACTTATATTCCCATAATTGGTAAGAGAATACAAAAAATATGAAGACTATTAAATCACTTATTAAATCATCTCAAATCAGGAAAAATATTTATGCTGATAACAGGATGAAAGATTTGGAATTTCACATTGGAGATTTGGTTTTCTTAAAAATATCTCCATGGAATGGTATTGTGATATTTGGTAAGAAAGGGAAAATAATCCTTAGGCACATAATACCCTTTTAAATCCTATAATGTATTGGTGTCATGTCTTATCGGTTGACCATGCCACCAAGTCTCTCAAAAGTACATGATGTGTTTCATATATCATTGCTCAGGAAATACATGTCAGACCCAATGTATGTTCTCAACTTTGATGAAATATAATTTGAACATAATATATATTACATTTAAGAACCCATATATATTCTTGATACTAGAGAGAAATTATTGAGTAATCAGATGACCCATCTGGTAAAGGTACTTTGGAGGAATCACAAAATAGAGGAAGCAACCTAGGAACCAGATGATGTTATGAAAAATAAAAAACCACATATATTTTGATGGTAATATCCATGAAATTTTTAATATTATATTTTTCAAGTTGTTAATAATTTATTTCCCCGTGATTTTATAATAAAATTCCATTTAAATGATTCAATTTATTTGACTGTTTGTGATGCACGCAACACCGAGTCTAAATGAGCTATGATACTCTATAATTTATCCATTAAGTTGGTGGGTATAAATTGTAATAACTAAATTATGAATATAATATCATTTACATATTTATAAAATAAATTTCTTGGCTATAAATTGATTAAAATTGAAAATAATAATCAATTGAAAAATAAAAGAAAAGTTTTCTGGAAAACTTTATTTTCCCTTAAAGAGAGGTTTCATCGCATTAGTACACTTATTATAAAATTATTTTCTCCAATTTTATAAAATATATTTGAAAATTTTAACTTAATTTTTGAAATATAAATGTAATAAAATATTTTTATGAATTTTTTTTTAATTTTCTGAAGAAGATAATTTTTTGATGAATAGTAAAAAATACTTGTTTTTATTAAAAAACTGCTTTTCATTTGAAGAATTTATAAGGTTAATTTTGGATTAAAATTATTTTAAAAGTAAAATTAGTTAAATAATATATCAATTAAAAATTTTAGGTCATTTTAATCAATTATATGTTTAATTTTTAAATTAAAACATTTTCTCATTGAAAACTCATTTTCTCATCACGTATGCCGGATTAATTTTAAATTAACTTATACCACATACACGAATTGAATTCTAGAAAATGGATTGAATATTTGATATTTTAATAATTTATGTTTTAAAATATGTTCAAGTTAATTTTTTACCGTAAATATTATTGAAAATAGTTAATATTAATCGACACAATTAAGGTAAAAATGATTTTATCGGGAGACAAAACTTTAAAAGATAAGGGATAAAATGACCTAAAAACTTGTAAAAAACTAATTTTATATAAATATTTTGACCTCATACATTCTATTATTGATAATGGTATTTTATTGGTTCTTTATAACAAGAAAAAAATGTGGTTGGAATTCTTTTGTTACAAAAATTACAAGTGTTCCACCCATATCACATATAAAAGGAAACCACCAATCCTACCCACATCACACTCCAAAATACATTTTTATCAGCCAATATCTACCCAAATATCCTCCAAAATTTCCTCCACTCATCTTAGAATCATTTTTTTGGTCATAAATCCTACCAAGTAGGGCCTTTTGTGAAAACCAAAAGAAGTTCCCCAATGAATAGGTAATGTTCTTAAACAAGTGTTTTCATTTTATTTCATTCTCCACTTGCTTCAATTATTATTAAACCATTATTAAATAATAATAAAATTATCTATAATTTAATTTAATTTTATTATTTTAATTTAATAACCTAAATCTATATCATCTTCCATCAAATGCGAAACAATAATGTCACTTATGTGTACGACAGACTACTGCCTCATGAACCGATGTGACGTGTTTATCATCAACAAATCTAATGATTGGGTATGATAATGGATTTAATATATATATATATATAATATTTATTATTTAATTACTCTTATTTAATTATAATATCACATATAATTTCTTACTCTCCATTTTGTTTATGATAGGATAATGTTTCTTGTGTGTATGGTGGATTGCCACCTCACGAGGTGATGTGACTTGTTCTTCATTAATTATTTGCATGGAAAGTAGATAAATTTAATGAATATGTGTGATATATATGAAATGATATCAACTTTATAAAATTAATATATCATAAAATTCCTTACCCTTTCACACAATAATAAATTATATCATCCCTTATACATACGTATGACCTACCATCTCCATGAAGCGATGTAATTCATTTTCTATGTCCATTTTTCAATAATGATAATAAAAATGTATATAATGAAAAAATTATATTTAAAAAAATTAATATAATTCTTGAAATGATGGAACTATATACTATTCTCATGAACCGAAACTATCCAGCCAAAACAAGCATGAGAAAACAAAGCAATTAACACCCGAAACAATGCTAATAATGAAATATTATTAAAAATGAGTAATAAGATATTATAAGAGAATAATATATGATACTATAAATATTAATATTAATTTGGTATAAGTTATTAATAGGTTTTAAACCATTGTACATGTGGTTAATGAGTTCTCAACTAAAGCGAAGCGTGAGGTAAGGGTTTTTATCTCAAAACATCCTTCTTTGAGACACATGTTCTTTTATGCACCTACCTTATTTTATATGGATTATATACTGAACTTTTAAAGTAATTTCATGAATAATTTTATTTTCATGGTATTTTATGTTTCAATTTGAATTATTTAATCCAAATGGGTTTGAAATTAAATTTACCAATATGTAAAGAATTTAATGTATAATCTCATTTTCTTTAGTGATTGTTTCTTTCTCTTGAAAAAAAATTATTTCTTTTGATAATTTATCATTACATACTAAAATTATCTTAAATAACCATATTATTGTATGATGGGTATGAATATTTTCTAAACCATATACCATTTTGACATGTATTTTTTACTTCAAATGTTATTTAATTAATTAGGGAAATATTGATAAATATATATCCCTTATTCAATAAGTGTATTTAATGATAAGTCATATTGATTCATGAATTAAATCAATTATTTGATATACAAGAAATGATTTGGACTTATAGTGATGGGTGGAACCAGAAATTATATAGCCCAATAATGCATCATTAGGTCTTATGAGACAAATTAGTTATACAAAGTAAATGGGTTTTTCAGCTATAGTATTTAAACTATCTTCTAAATGTTCTCGATAGTATAGGTATCATGATTCCTAAGATCATGACATCCAATAATTAATCATTTCCATCATTAAGAATTTATTTATTAATGTCCATGAGATTATCATAATGATATTATCTCTCGATGAATTTAATTATTAGTTTATTGATTAAATGGAACATGTTATTAGTTATTTACCATACCATATTGATTGTTCCTTATTATTTAGTGACAGTAATGTTATTTAAATTGAATTTGTTTTTCGTTATTTAACTTTCCATATTTATTATACTTATCAACACATGATATATTCCACTACATGAAACCCTTAATGATAATTTTAAATCACCCTTATTTTTTATATTCCCCAAGATATGAAGAACAATATTTTGAATGATTTTAAAAGATTAAAATAATTTACTTTTTTATGTATTATTTTTTATTCCAAATGTATAATGGGTATCATGTATGTATCTAGTTCTCCAAAACTACTAAATTGATCAATCCTTCGTAGTGAGATCCTTTATATCTTATGCTAATTTAATAAATCATACATCGTCTCTAGACTATTTGATTCAAGGTCATTTAAAAAAAATTAATTAATTCCATAAAAATAAAAAATGTACATTATTTAAGAATAAAAACTTTTTTATGCGTAAAAATGTTATTTTTCTATAAACTTTTTTTGTTTTGGTGTGTGTACATATATTAAAATTAATTTTTACCACTTATAAAAATTAAACCTCAAAAAATGGATTCCATATTTGGAATTACCATGTTCTAATTTATTAATAGTTCTAATTTCATTTTTGGTCATAATGAATAGTAACTATAGTTGCCACCTCGGTAAATGGTTAAATGGGTTAAATAGGGTTAAAACTATGGGATAATGTGTCAAAAATTTCTAAAACACCTACCATAATATCATTTGATGAGTGTGTGTATACCATAATTATTATAGATTCATAAATATTTCAATTTGGTTCCACATTCCTTTAATTAATACTTTTATAATATTTTAAGTAAATGATAATTATAAAATTTCACTCTACTTCTTTAAAATATCATTTATATCTTCATATGGATAAAACTAATTTGTAAAAAGTTAAAAAAATATTTTAAATATGAAAAAAATATTTTTATGATATTATTTTTATTTTTATTTTTTATTGATGTAATAATTACCTTGAACACTTATGCACAGTCGACGCAACACTTGTTCAAGCATTGGAAAAATCATGTAAATTATCATAAAAACATTAAAAGTAAAATATTTTGGATGAATTGTGGTATTAAATGAATTTATTGGATAATTATAAGGTATTAATATTGGTGAAAGTATTTATATTAAATTCATTTGTTATCTTCATACCATTAAATTCAATATACGTGAATAGTCATTAAAATGACTTTAAATGATATTTAATGTTTAAAAAATATTCATAAACCATTAACAAATAAAACAAATACTATAATAACTCAATTGGATGGTAAATTTTTTATTTTAATAGGATTTTTCCATCTATGTGTCACTTTTAATTTTTAAAATTACTTTCATGAACCTTAGAGATTGAAAATATTGTTACCATGGTTATGGTAAAAATGGTTAACAAGTAGGTTAAACAAAGATATAAGGTTAAAAATTCCACTTCAACATGTATAAATGCTATTTTTTGAATTTATTTAGACCTTTTCCTCCTTATCCTATAATCTATGACACTTTTTAGTCATTTGAAATGATTTATACACATATAATATATTAATATTTTATGTATTGATAAGATTACCACATACCTCACTTATAAAATAAAACCTCATATACTTTCTTCTTAAAACCTATTGATCCATTTAATTCAACCAATATCTACCAAAATCCATTATAAACCTTCCTACCAATTTTGTATAGTTCCTAGTCTCTCAAAACGACCAACATAAGAAGTCTTATGGTGTAATCCAAAGGAGGTTTTCTAAAGAAGATGTACAACTCCTGACTACATTCTTTCTTGTTTAATTATTATTCTATCTCCTTCAAAACAATAATAAATATTCTTAAATAATAATAAAAATTATTTACAAAAATAATTAAATGTTAATTTTTTTAGGGTACAAAACCTTTTCATCTCATTTTCCTTCCTACGAGAAATGAAAACATCACTCATGCATATGTGTGGACTACCAGCTTCATGAAGCTATGTGTTTAATTTTTCATCACTACCTATCAAGGATGGTTAAAATTATAGATAAAATGAATATATATAATATTTATGACATGATTATAATTCTTTAAAGATAATATATTATGTACCTTTTAACCCTTCATCCCCTTTAAAAATAATAATGGCACTCATGTGTATGTGTCGACTACCACCACCACAAATCAATGTGGTTAGTTTTTCATTACAATATCACATTGTTAGGACCACTAGGTTGGATACCCAAAGAGGGGGGTGAATTAGGATATAAATGATTAAAACAACTTCCCCTATTGATCTTATTTCATTATTAAACAAAACTCGCTTCTATCTCCTTCCCATTGCAGATCATGAAAAAATATTAAAGAAAGCACGGGACACAACAATTTTACTTGGTTCACCCTCACTGGGATACATCCAAGGAGAATACACCGGTGATGTGTCGATGTACCAAATACACTAAAATTTCACTATTGTTTACAATGTTCGGAGTGGACTCACTGTCCCTCCTGGTTTACAAGAAATCACAATTTGAAAGCTCATTGCTCTCTCAATTGAAGAGAGCTCACTACTTCTTCATAATATCCACTAACAGTTTTAATACTTGTAGGTCCTTCCATTATCTCTAAAGAATTCATCCTCCACTATATGTAGATTCTCTATCAAAGTCCAATTTTCATCTACTGATTAAACCCCCTTTACCATAGTTGTATTGGGAAATCTTCCAACTTTCGCGCAACCCTAGAATGACAGGTGAGCTTCTCCAAGCCTAGTGTGCAAGTGTCACCAAACCACTTGAACAACATTCCCTTATTTAACTCAAAAAATAGGTCAAATCACACCCTTTTATTTCCAAACCAAAACTGGCGCACAACTATCAATTGAGGCACAACTTATGAATAACTTTATACTTTTGCACCCAAACCACCAATTGCGCTCCTAAACCTACTTGCGCGAATGGAGATAGAATTATCTATAAGTGTTTATCTCTTTTTAAAATGAGGAGGTTGGCCCTCTATTTATAGGTATTTTGGGCACCCTGAGAATCGCGGGCAAGTTTCCTCCTGGAGCGCAAGTCCAACCACCTGAGCCTCTATCACCCAAGTCACCTTGTTCACACAAACCAAAACATGGGAGGTTATCTTTACTTTTCCATGTTTTTATGTTATGATCATGAAAAACCTATGGCTCACAACATTACAAGTCTCTAAGAAACTGAAACTCAAGTCCCTTTCCCAAAAACACATTTCTCCATTTGTTGATTTTGAGGCAAAAAATTTTGGCAAACACTAGAAAATAGTGCCACCTTGAATCTATTATTTTTGTACTACCTCGAGTTATTACATTCATTTTCATGGTTATTTGTTAACATAGGTTGTCACCAACATCTCTTAAACCATAAAACTTTCCATTAAAACCCCCTTTTTCAAAAAATGAAAATCGAGACCTGTTTTGTCAACAAACACAATCATCTCAAAAAGGTTTCAATGATACCTAGAGGGATTTTTGTGCAACACACATGGATTTTCATAAGGATGGAATTAAATTAATATAACACTCAAAACATAAATATGATTCTATAAAAAATGTTATCTATTTTATATTCTTTCGATCTTTTAGAAAAATGAAAACATTGCTCATGTGTTCTTCCAGACCGCCACCTCCATTAAACAAATTTTTTTATTTTTCCTAAATGACATAATGGAGGGATCTAAAATTATATTTAATGTATAAAAATTATAATTATTTTATGATTAATATTCTTTTTATTAGTTAATAATGGACCCTTTTACCATATTTATCCTACTAAAGTTAATTTTGGATTATGAACTAAATGTTATCAAAACATATGACAGGAACATAACTAATTTAATTACTATATAAGAAATTGTAATAAAAGAAATAAAAGGAATATTTATAGTTTAATTAAAATATAAAAATTCTGATGTATGTATAAAAATAATATATTTTTATTACTATAGATGGTAGGCGAACGTTCAAAATAGGTTGGGACCCGAGGTAAGGGATTTTTTTAAAACCATGTTTCAAATGTTATATAGATTTTTTAGAATATTTTTCATCTATATCCATATTTTAAATGCACTAATAAATTTTCTATTATTTTTTATGTTAATTTAATATTTTCCTTGTTTTTTATTATAAAATTTTTAAAAAGGAATATATTTTTTCCACACTATACATTTTTACGTTCTTTATAAAGTGTTAAATGGATTTTTTTAACTTATACAACATTAGTTAATTTTCCCAAAATAATTATCATTATTAATTAAGAAAAATAATATAAATTTTTTAGGTTTTTTCAATGAAAATATTATTTCCCATTATTTTGAAATTTTTTCATATTATGAGTTTTCAAAGGAAAAAAGGGTTTTATCCTTATTTTTATATAATGCCTAAAATTGCTTCTGCATATATTTTAAACTTAATATTTTAGGATATTTTATAGTGGAAATACAATATTTTAATTTTTTATCATGATATAGTTTTTTAAAATTTTATATGATGATAAGGGATCCTAATATAGCTTTGACAATGGATAATGCTGATATAGCTCTTAAATGCATTGGGTAAAGTTAGAAATATTAGCAGTGATTAGTTACTCCTAAGAGATGTGGGAATTATTTGTCTGGTGATTCCATTTTTATGGTTTTTGTAAGGGTGAATTTAAGGATAATTTCCCAAGGTACAATCTTGACATGCTTACAATATTTATTAAATGAAATATTTTTATTTCATGAGGTGAGGAAATTTTATGATCTTTTAGAGGTTAAAGGTATGTTTTTCAAGAAAATTATTTTCATGGGTTATCATGTCTTTTTATGAAGCCCTCAAGATTATGATTTTTTCTTATTCCTTGAATAAAAAATGTTTTAAGAAAAACATTTTGAAATAAATATAATATTATGAGTAAGTAATCAAATATTCTATTTTAATGTTTATTATGTATAAAAGGGAAATTTTTTATGGATTCATAGGTTTTAAACTGGGATAATGGGTCCCTTTCCTTTTTATATCCCATACTATGATTTTTTTCTCATCCCATATTTTTAAATTTTTTTCACAGGGCCTCAAGTTGAGTAGGAACTTTTCCATTTTCTGGCTCTAAATAAGGGACATTGGACTTGAATGAATCAAGTGTGCCAAGAATGAAATAGGAGTGTGAACTTAAGAATTTTTTTATTATGAAAAATTGGAATTTGTGTGTCAATATTTATCTATGTAATGTAATTGTTTTAATAATTCTCTAAAACTCTAAATTAAAAAGATCCATAAAATGTATGAAAGAGAAAACCTTATTTTAAATCATGTAATTATGGGTTGTTAAGGGAATGGTTCCTTATACATATGGTGAAACAACCACCAAAATGGCCACCATGGGTGTTTTAGGGTTACCATTTCACACAATATGAGCTCTCCTCACACCACTTCTAGTGAAATACCAATAAGCTTGGGCATGGTATCCTCACACCCAAGGAAGTCCTCACTAGGATTCCATTTAGCACTACGACCACCACCTATGGCATGGTGAATCTCTCATTTCCAATAAGAGATGACTCATGGAAAAAACTCTATGAAATATAGGAATTTCATACCTCATAGTGCATCATACTCCAAAAAACATGTCTCAAACACTTTTTGTTCCAAAATTCATAGTCGAAATGGGCATCCTATATGGATAGTCATACAAAATGGTAACTCACTACGCTACACAGCTCCCACCAGGCTCACCAGGACCACCACTACACATCCACCATATCATGGTGACCCTTGAAATGGTCAGAAACTCCAAACTCTCCCTCTAAATGCCTTTAAACTACCTCTCAATAGTTATATGACTCATGAAAATAAAAAGGGGGGGATTTTTGAAAACCAAGTCCTTAGAGTTTTGTACTGGTTTACTCTTTCTCCCATGGTTACAGCATGATAAATTCTTTGTGATGCAATTCATACATCTCAATTTTTTCTATTATAATCAGATGCTTGGTTTTTATGTTATAGAGATCCCTAACACAATTCAAGGAACCTTCCAATTATTTAAATTTATTCATATATATCATCATTATGGCATGATTTCATCTACTTACATTATTTTTTCTTGAAGTACTATAACTTTAAATTCTTATCATGTAAACCACGCTATAATTTTGTGGGTTATTGTATCATTTATGACATTTTTATTCAAAATAAACCGAAAATCTATAAATTCATCCTCAATATTCATTCTACCATAAATTATAAAAAACACATCGAATTAGAAAAAATTTATTCTTGTATTCAATAAAAAACATTCTAAAAATATGTGCAAAAAATTATGTTATCTTCTTTTTAAACCATATCTTTTTAGAAAAAATTTTTAAAGCCAACTAATTAGTATTATATCTAAATATTGGATGTGGATGAAATTATTTATGTTGTGGGGGAGACCCATGGATATCTCAGGTTTTATTTATGAAAAAATATTATATTTGATGATTATTATATATATTTTTAATTAGGTGAAAGAAATTAAATCTTCCATTTTCTAAATTTGGGTGAAGTTAGACATCTATTGAGAGAGGTTTATTTCATCTCAGTTCTACATAAGGTTAATTATTGAACCACCCCAATATTCTATATTTATATAGTGGAGAGTTATTATAGATTATCCATGGTCTAGGAAAGAGGTATCTAGATCCAAGATCCTTTGTCTGAAGGATCTTACGATGAGAGTGATCCATAGGGTCATTATTACCTCTTGGATACCTAAATAAGATTCCAAAGGGTCCATGAACCAATTATTTGTCAATATAATTCATTAAATAATTAAAGGACCCCCCCCCCCAAATCAATATATAAAATCACTTTGTGTAGAACATTGAAAATATGAGGAGCAAGAAATGGAGTTTCATCATAAAATGATAGTTTTCAAGAGGATGACCATGTATTTATGATTGTTTATTCATAATAGATACTTACTTGGGGAATATCAAATTAATTTTTCTTCAAGCACTACATAAGATGGTGATCTACTCTAGCTAGATAATGAAGAGCACTATCAAGATCCCTACCCATGATATCCATGGTCCTACCCATACCACCTTCCCTAAGAAGTATCCAAAACCCACTTCTTTGGAATATGTTGAGGCTAACATGGATAAAATTATGGCTAAAGTTGATTATATGACAAATTTACATGATTTTTCCACTTGTTATGTTATATGAGTCTGTTTAGGGACTATCTCTTAGAAAGGCTATATTGTATGATTTTTTCAATGTGCATCCATTACACCTACCCCTCACACTCGGGTGGGGCTAATAAACCTACCCCAAACTCAAAGGAAGTGTTAATTATTCCTCTAACTAAAAATCCACTATGCATTGATCCTATGAGTAATTACCAGCATTATTATTAATAGTTAATTCATTAGGGAATTTAAGATTTTGTTCTAGTGAGGGAATTTATTTTATGAACTGGGAATCAAAATAGGTTTATAAGAATTTTAACATCTCTAAAGGATTATTTTAGATGTGTTTTGAGGATTTATGGATTCTTTGAGTTTTCATAAGGCCATCATAGTAGTTACTGGTTGTCTGGGCTCCTGAAAATTATAACAATAGACTATTCATGGTGTGATGAGTGGAATTTAAGCCTTTAATATCCCTTATTTGGGGATGATTAACCTTATGTGGTTATTCACACCATGAATTATGGGTGACTGTCAAGAAGGTTACACTTTCATAGGTGAACAGTGACCCTTATATACAATTTACACCAAGAAGAAATGCCGCATGGAGTGAAAGTATTAGGGTAGGGGTTGTGGGTCACTGCCCAGGGGCCTTCATAATGTGAACCTTATGTTTATGTCATGATCCTTGTGGGGAACCCTCCTTTTAATTAGAATTTTAGATATTTTTTATGGTTTTATTTTGGAATCCCCCTTTGTACCTTTATTTCCATCGACAAAATGGAGAGGGAGAGTCCTCTTGGATCTCCTCTCCCATTCTCCCTTAATTCCATCGATATGAGTGGTTCATGGATGTTTTATTGTTTTGAGTAAATGTAATACATATCCTCTTGCATCATTTATTCTTCCTCCCTTGTTTTTTGATAAAAGGTTCAACCATCTAGGGTTTTGGGAGGACTATTTCTCCGTAGTATTGAAAAATTGTCACGCTTGATGGGGATTTTTCTTATAGCCTTTAGAGGATTTCCCGAGATGAGTAAAGAAAGATGTCATTTTCTGTTAATCATGAGGTATGTTTTTTTTTTGATTTATTTAGGGATTTTGGTGAATTTGGTAAAATTATTTGTTTAATAGGAATCACTAATATGGGATTTTGTTCTGCCTAGGTTTAAGGGTGTGTCAGGAGTAGGTCCCACCCTACTTATCATGGTTTTAGTGTTTTAGGGCCCGATGAGTTTAGTTCCAATTATTATTATTTGTATTTTTAGTGTTAAATATTTAATTAATTAATTTTTTGGTATTCATGGATAATAAAATTGCTCATGGGCTCAATGGAGGTGGTTATAAGCATGTAATAATTATCAGAACATCAATTGAGGTAGGGTCCATTGAATTATTTGAGTCTCTTTGTCTTTTGGTGAGTTTACATTCTTGTGTAAGAATTATTTTATCTACCTACATATTTCTGTGGATTATATGACCTTTTATATAAAAGTTTTGGATGGAACTGCATCTACCTAATAGTCAACATATACTTCACAAATTGTTAAATGGTTTAATGGTGTCACCTTTTTCATATATGTTTTGGTGGCTTTATTTATGGATTGTTTAGAGGTGTTTATTTGTGTTTAAGGGTGAAATGAATTTTTTTTAATGTTTTTAAAAATATGGTTTTGGATAAATGGGAATTTCAAGGGAAACTGGTGATTTGAGAAATGGGTTTTGAAATTTTATTTCAAAATGCAAATGTTATTTTCTAAGGAATGTTTTAATGGGATTTTGGAGAAGGTTCTGGCAAGATTAATATGTCATGTAATTTTCATTGAAATGGTTCTAAAATAGGTTATGAAATAAATTTTAATGTACGGATGGATGGGCTTGGTTTATGTTTTTTTTTTGTATTTGACCATGTGAAGGAGATTCCTATTTTTTAAAATTTTGTGTGATTGACATGATTTTGATTGTGGTTTCTCATTGTGTATGTTTATTCGATTCATGATAATGTGTGTTGTGTGTACAAACCTGTGAGAACCCTGATTTCATATCAATGTTGTGGGTTAATCTTGATGAATTATATGGCCCCCTTAGAGGTGAGAAATGAGTTTTGGGATGTGTTTGAGACATGGGGCTTGGTATAGGGTGACTAGTGACCTAGTGAACGGATATTGATTCATGTGATGGGCTACGAGCCCAGTTTATACTGCACATGTTGCGCTAGGTGATGGACATAGAGGGTGACAGGGATCCAAAGGCCTAAAATTGACTTAAGTGGGAAAGATGGTTATGATACTAGGATCTTTCCGTGAGTATTCTTAGTTTAAGATAGTGTAACATGTCAGGGATAATTTGGATTAGGTTAAGGACTGTCAATGAGAGGGTAGGGATGATATGTGATATGAAATGTGCACAGTGGACCTTACATTAGTAGGCTTGGGTCAAGGACCACCCTAAGGGATGGTTCATTGTATGACATGTTTCATATATTATGTGCATCCCTCAAGTGAGAAGCGATGGGTCAAGGATTATGATTGTATGACTGTTCCCTATTCCTTTGGGTAGTGTGTGGAGGTTTGGATGATGCCTCACCTTGAGTCTGCAATTGTATGATGAACATTGTTTTAGTTGTAAATTTACCTTATCACTTCATGTATGGGTCAGGTTATGTTAGGTGGTATTTTTCTTCCTTATGTAATGGTGAAAAAGTAGGTTGGGTCGGGTGTCATGGTGGCTTAGTTAGCACACAATGACCTGACTTCCATGATTATTTTGGAAATTTATGTTATTATTCTAGGTGGTTTTTTTACATAGACATTATAAAAAATTATATATATACATTTCATGTACAAAAAATTGATCAAAGAAACACTCAGTATTGTTAAGGCATTGGGGGTTTCTGTTGGGTTGAAGGACTAACCCCTACCTATGTACTCATCTTGGGTATTGATGTATGTGGGTAGACCTTCATGTTTTATCTCAAGACACATTTATTTCTTATATATGGGTATTAGGTATAGTTTCAACAGGTCATGGAGCCTAATGATCCAAGAGGATGATTATTTTAGTTGGTTCAGATGCCATGTATTTTACTTTTTCAGACATTTTTCAGTATATACTTTCCAGTGTAACATTTATTTATATGATGCCTTTTTTACTATATATCTATTATTTCTACTCTGTTATGGTTGATTCATCATGTATAATATTTTATTGTATTTTATTCTATATTGTGGGGGGTAATGAGGCTCCATGTTTTATGTTTATAGGGTTTAGGAAGTTCGTTATATGGACAAGTCATACAATATTTTTGGTAGACTCGAGCATAAGCCTCGAGCATATTTTAGAACACATTGTCTCCCAAAGATCATATTAATACCTCACTACTATTTGAAAGCCTATGGAATATGGGGAGGCATGTCTGAGGTCATGTAGAATCCTTGTAAATGTGTCATATGGGTAGCCTAGGATAAGAAAATACAAAATGGTATCTGATCATATATTAGGATAGGATAGTGTAGTTAAAGGTGGAGTTAGGATATCAAGACTCGGGAGGTAGATCGATCACATGCCTAGATAGAATGAAATTGGTTAAAACCTAAGATGTTTGAGGAAGTTTAGTGTAGGGACTAGGAACTCTAGGATGAGCGTTTTGTTGATTTGGATAGATAATCTCAATGTCAGATGGATGTGACTCGGGATGAGTTGTGGGGCTTGGTTTAGAGATGGTGTTTTTTCACATGCATCATGATAGTGACATTCTTGGGAATGATACACATGCCTATGGGTGGTGTTTTTTGACATGATGCCTCATTAAAATCTATTATTAATTAAACTTATAATATAAATGATTTTTTTATCACTTATATTATAATGGGTGATTATGTTAATATGGATACACGGTGCATATTTTTTTCATTGTGATAGCATGTGTTGGCCTCCATAGGGAAATGGTTTTATGGACTTTGTAATTTTGAGAAAAAAAAAGTTTTTGAAAGAAAACATGTACAGTGGTATGAGGTGTGTATGAAATTATTTTATAATATGGTTTTATTTGAAATTGATTATGGAGCCTATGATTTTTAAATGTTTTGGGATTTTTTAATTATGTAAAAAATTAAATAAAATGGGTTTGAATTTGGATTTCAAAGTTGTTTTTGAAAATGGAATGGTTTTTAGGACAATAATATTTATGATGGGTATTTTTGGTGATTTATTTTTTTGGGTCAAATCCCTTTGATGCTAAGGACTATTTTCAAAACTCAAGTGAGTTTTCGTATGTTTAAAATAATTTGAAAACAATTTTGAAAATAAGTTACCAATACCTATGTAAACTGGTCTTCTTGGGTTTTTTTGTTGACTGAGAGTGACCTTAATAGTTGATAGGAGTGTATTTCTTATATATCATGTTTGATTGGAAAATATTGAGTGGGGTTCAGTGGGTGTGTTTGTTTGTTTTAGTGTATATTACTGAAAAATAAGGTTATATCCATGGATTGGTTAAAACCCATGGGTATAGGTCACCCCTATATCCACAAGGAAAGAAATTCTGGGTAATGACCAATACCCATGATTCTCTAAAAATCTTGTGTATAGGTACCCCTATACCCGTGTTTTTTTTAGAACTGTGGTAATAGTTTTCACGGGGGGGGGGGGGGGGGGGGTTGAAAGAATAACCTATACCCACAGTTCTCCAAAAACCATGGGAAAATGTTTCCTTAGAAAAAAATTAACGAGAAGGACATATACACAAGGTTCTCAAAAAACCATGGGTATAGGTCACCCCTTTACCCATAGTTTTTGTAATCCATAGAAATAGATTACACAAGAAAAAATATGTGTGAAAATCTATACCCATATTTTGATCAAACCATGTTTATAGGTAAGCCCATTTTTTCCTTAATAATAGTAATAAAAATAAATTATTTAATATAAAAATAATTTTTCATATATATATATATATATATATATTTGAATATAAGAACATAAAATTTGTTGTAGGATAGTGGTACAGTTGTTCATATATAAGTGGATGGTGTTGGGATCAAATACCAGTATAGGGTTTATTTCTTTTAATAAGGAATTATACCAATAGTTTGACCAAACCATGGGTATAAAACTATACCAATGGTTTGGTCAAACTATGGGTATAGGTATTTCCATTGAAATTTCATGAACCAACGGTTTATGGACCATGGGTATAGGTGGCCTATACCCATGATTTGGTCAAATAATGGGTATAGGTATATACCGATGGCATGAGCTCCCACGATTCATAAATCAGTGGGTAGAGCCTATATCCATAGGATATAGGATATAATAGTGGTTTTTAACCATGGGTATAAGTGATGTTTCCAGTAGTGTTAGTGCATAGAGATCAATCAGTGTATGTGTAGATTGGTTAGTTATATCTTTGATGGTTGGTTGGGAGAGTATTGGTGGTTGGTTTGTGTGTTTGGGGGGTATTTCATGGGTGTTTCAATAGATACACTTATAGTGGACTCATGGATGGATGTGGATTTTGATATGGTGTTGACTAAATTAATGTAATTTTGGTGGTTTCATGGATTCAACCCATTGATGTTCTTTTTATGGTTTCACATGTTGGACCATTTGGTGTGTGATTTGATGGTTTTACTACTTATTCTACTTTATGTGTGTTTTCTATAGGCAATTCCAATTTTGGGGACCACAATTAGCAGGAATCAGTCATTAGTAGAAGGGTCTTATAGCATGAAGAACCATGAGTCTCAGTATGAATGAATTTTTAACACATTGGTGTTTTAAAATCGATGAGTGTGGTTGACCATTGTCTTACCTCTTGGAGGTCATTGTTTTTTTTTTGGTTATTAGATGCAATAGAGTAGTTAAATCTAATCCTTATTTTTGGTAACAGACTAAATGGAGAAATTTGATTTTGGGTTTTGGTTTAGTAGAGAGATGGTAAGGATTCTCCTATGGTGGGGAGAATCACAACAATCATAGGTGTAAAAACATTGTGTATAAGGGTTGTGGGAGTAATGAAAAATAATTGGTGGAATTTTAATGTAGTATTGGGATGTTTGTGAGTATATATAATTGATTTTTTGAATTCAAGTTTGGTGTCAGATGGAGTCCATGTGTTGGGAATGATCTTGGGATGGTGGTATCATGATCCGTGAATGAGTCGGATTGGTGGCATGTTAGTGTTTATGGGTAGAGCATGGTATTTGAATGGTTTATTTGAGGATCCAACCATGTAATTTCACTTAATGTCAGGTTCAGACTTTAGTGTGGGAATTGAGAATTTTTATGATGCCTCTGTGTTTTAAGGAATCTTGGATAGGAAAGTGATAGTGTGTCAGTGGGTTAAGCCATTTGTTTTTTTACAGAATTCATCCAATGGAGGACTATATGGTTCAGTTGTCTAGAGTCGGATGTGGTGAGGTAGAAACCACATCAGTAGAAAAATTTGGGACATTATTGGCATGGTTTAATGTTCATTATAGAATTCTATGGTATTTGGGATTGGTGTTTGTAGTTGTGTAGTGGAAGCACGTTGGGCGTTCAGTGTTTAAATGTAGTGAGTTAGTAATGAATTTATGACCAAGGTAGGTCAGGGTCATGGTTAGATGTCTACCACAACTTTTTAGGGATGAGGACAATTATTTTGTGGAATTTTAAATGAATTTCATCATTATAGGTTGTGAATTATGGGAATTTGAACTTTTGTTTTGGTTACAGTTTCATTTCTATAATCGAGAATTGGAATGGGTTTTTTAGCATTTAAACATATCTAAAGGATGGATTTGGAGGTGTTTTTAGGATCTATGGATACCTCAAGGGTTCATAAGGAAATTATATTAGTGATAGAGTGTTGGGTTATTAAAAATTACAATAGCGGGGAATTAATAGTGTAATGAGTGGCAGTCATGTCTTGAATGACCCTTACTTGGGTTCAAGGACCCTTATGTGGTCATTCACATCGTGATGCATGGTTTCATTCCATGAAAGTTACCATTCCACATTTTAGAAGGGACCCTTATGTATCATTCATGTTTTGATTCAATTCCTCAGAGCATGAAAGTATCAGGGATAGGGATGGAGGTCGCATATTGGGGGCCTTCACAAAGTGAACATTATGTTCATGTTGTGAACCTTGTATAAATCCCTCCTTTTATAGATGTTTTGTAATTTTATTGAGGTATTAGTTTTAGAACCACCTCATGATTTATTTTTTTCAACTGAATAGAGAAGGATATCCCTATTGGCTCTCATCCCCACGTCTCCATTAGTTCCTTCAATCTGGATGGTTCAGAGATGTTTTGTATCGCTGAATCAGGGTAAGACCTATACTCTTGTCTTCCTTGTTCTTCTTACCTTGTTTTTCTGATTTTTTTTCCATCTTGTGATTTAGCATTATTATTTCAATGGTTTTTGGTGAAATCGTGATTCTTTGTGGGGATTTTACATGAATCTTGTAGAGGAGGTCCTGAGAGGAGGAAATCGGGATCCCATTTTTAGTTTATCATTAGGTATGTTGTTTCACATATTTCTTTAGGGATTTGACCTAATTTAGGTTAATTTTTCATTGAATTGGGGATTTTATTTGGGGATTTTTGTCATAGTTTTGGGGGTGTAAAGAGTGGGATGCACCTATTTGTGTATGGTTTTAGTGTCATAGTTCTAGCTAGTGAGTTCGATGCCTATTACGTCTATTTGGGTTTTTTGTTTTAAATGTTTCACTAATTAATTTTTTGGTGTTTATAGACAAGATTGGTGCTCATGGGCTCTATGTACGTAGGTATAATCTTAGAATAATTATTGGAACATTATCTGATGAAGGGGACCTTGATATTAGTTATGTCTCTTAGTTATTTTATGATTTTATGTTCTTCTGTGAGAATTATATTATTTTCATGAATTTTTTTAAGACTTTTGTGACTTTTTTCCATAATTTTGGGAGGGGATCACATTATCCTAATAGTCAACTTGTATAGTATAGCATTATGAAAGATATGATGGATTCACATTATAAAAATAGGCATCGGTGGCCCTCATTATGGATTGTTTGGATGTGTGAATTGGTTTTTAATAGGTAAAATAGATTTCCTTTTTATAATGTATTTTAAAAAGGGGGTTTAGATAAATGTGAATTTCAAGTGTAAGTGATGATTTGAGAAATGGTTTTTGAATTGGTGTTTTATGAGGATTGTTTTGATTGGATTTTTTCTAAGATCTTGGAAGGAATATGATAACATGTCATTCCCTTTGAAATGGTTTTATAAGAGGTTCTAACTCAGATATTTATGGGAATGGAAAATTGTCTTGGGTTAATGTTATTTCGGTTTATTTGACTATGTGGGGGAAATGACCATTTTTCAAAATCTTATGTGCTTTTGGTGATTTTTATTTTTGTTGGTTGGTGTGTATGTTCATGAATGATGATGTTTATTATATAATTCTCCTCGTTATAACTCTATTGATTCATGATGATGTGTGTTGTATGTTTATCCTAGTGAGAACTTTGTTTTGGTATCAAATCAGTGGGTTCGTACATATAGATGAGATTCACCCCTTAGAGGGTCGAGATAAGTTTTGGGATGTGTTTTGATCCATGGGACTAGGTCCTGAAGGACTAATGCCCCGATAATGAGTCAAATACCCATGTAATGTGTTGCATACCTTATATTTTTTGCATATGTTTTGTTATGTGATGAACCTAGAGGGGGAGAGGGATCTCGATGTTTGAACTTACCTTGAGTGAGAAGGTTGTTCATGATATTAGGGTCATGCATTGGGTTGGAATAGGTTGATAAAATGGACCTTTCTAGGGGTGATCATGCTTGGGTTGAGGAACCCCCATGATAGGGATTGGTCAATATGTGATTTGATATATGAAAAATGGACCTTAACTTGGTAGGATTGGGTTAATGACTACCCTAGGAGCTGGTTCATGGAATGAAATAGAACATAAATAATGAACCTCCCTCATGTGATAAGGGGTCGGTTGAGGCTTATAGACATCTGATTGTTCCTTTTCCTCCAAGTAGTGGACCAAGGTTTAGATGATACCCCACCATGAGTCTTTGGGTGTGGGATGGACATCATATTAGTTGAAACCCTACCCTACATCTTTGGGTACAAGTTGGATTTTGGTACATGGTGTTTTTCTTCTTATAGTATGGTTCCAAATAAGGTCAGGTCAGGTGTTATAGTGGTCTGGTTAGCACCTAATGAACTGACTTATACGGTTGTTTATTCATTGTGTGTTATATTTATAGGTGGGTGTACTTCACATACATGATCATACCTTATATATGTACAGTATTCACATCCACTTCAATAAAGTATTACTCAGTATCATTGAGTCATTAGGGGTTCCTTTTAGGTCGATGGACTCACCCACTACTCGTGTCCATGAACAAGGTTTCAATGCACATGGGAAGACCTTCTCGTTTTCTCTTAGGACATAGGTATTTATTGGAGATTGACATATGGTACCAGTCCTGTGGGTCATGGTGGGTGAGGATTTGGTGGGATGATTATGTGAATGGGTTCAGATTTTGTGTATATTACTTTTCAATTATTGTTTAACATGAACTAGCTAGTGTTCCATTTATTTATTTGATTCTTGTTATACTATTTTATTATTTTCGATACCATATTATGGTTGAAACATCATGTATTCTATTTTACTACTTTTTATTTTGGACTGTAGGGTCCTAGGGATCTCTATGTTTTATCTCCATAGGGTTTGGGATGTATGTTATATTGAAAGGTCATGCCAATTTTTTAGTAGATTCTGGAATAACACCTGATATATGTTTATAGTGAATAGTCTCCCCATGATAGAATGAAAGTTAATAAAGGATTTATCAAGTGGAACAGATCTCATTATGTTACAGGAGTAACACCCCCCATCCCTTGGTTAAAAAACATAATGATATTCTCAATGAAGTGTTTTCATTTCTTATAACAATAAACATAAACTAAAAGTTAATAAAGTTAGTGTACTTGAATTATACTTATAGGGTGATATGATGATCATTATTTGAAGCAGTAACCCTATAAAGACATTCATGAAGATACTTCTTCTGTATCTAAAAAAAATTAGACAAAATGAATAAGGATAAGATCAATCATGTGAAATCCTCACAAGATTTCATTTCTTTCATGATAACCTATCAATGAGACTCACTATTGACAACCTAAATAAATTGAACCATTTAGATAATAAGAACTTCATAGTTGTTCATTCAAGGGACATGATTGAAATTTTGGTTGTTTCTCCACTACATGTGCATGACAATGATAGAATATAGGAACTCAATAAGCTTGGAACTCAAAATGAGTGTCAGCATCAGAGAATTGAAAAGTTTCAATGGAAAAAAACCATGTTAAGGTATTATAAAAATTATTATTCATGTTTCTTATAATAATTATTTTCAATAAATATGGGAAATTAATTGAAGCATGGGGTCCCCCCATGACTATATTAGTCCCTTACAGCTAGTTGGTAGACTCTGCTATGTGAGGAAGAATGCATGAGGTCTTATAGAATCCCCATGGGGTTCTGTTTGTGAAGCCTGGGATGAGGCGTTACACTATGTCACCTAAAGAGTAGAAAATTCAAAATATAAAAGCTACTATAGATATGAAGAATTATTATTCCCCAAGGTACTAACCTTATTAAGTATCATTGTGATGGAAATTCACTAAAATAGAACAATATCATTTTATTATTGGTGTCTATCATAGACTTGAATATGAATGTGATTTATATCATAGCCTGTAATTTTTTTCTGCTATAATGTGATGACATGCCTCTGTCATAACAAGTGATGGGATTGTGATTTTTGAGCATCGCTACCATAATATCTTTTAATTAGTTTCTTTTGGGTATGGATCATTAAGATGATTAAATTATGGTTTGAAAAACATATAATAATCATTTGAAACATTCAAATTATTATACCCCAATGAGAATGTGTTGTGGGTAATGTATATCAGTAGCCAAGAATCAGCAGGAGACCCTCAACTACCTTTCTAAAATGAAGAGTGCTTATATAAAAGAGGGGTATCCTCTTATTGGGGGTGTTATATTCATATTTTCCCTAGGTAAATGTATCTTTTATCTTTTTTCTTCATTTTTCTTTATCAAAAAGAAAATAATATCACACCTTTAAATATCATAGGTTCCTCTCATTGTGTATGAGGATTATAATAGTTTGTTTAATGCCTATTCAGGCAATATTCTATCAATTGTTTCTTGGTGATATTTATAAAATATGATCCATTGAGATTAATAGATATGGAGAATTTTTTATAGAGTTACATTGGTATATTTTACATGTTTTTTATTCATGTTGATTCAGTGATGATATTTTGGGCATTTAAATGGTATTATTTCATAGCATTGATCAAGAGATGATTCTATAAGACCCATCGCATCGCACAATCCTCTAGAAAAACACAAAATGAATTATCTATCCTTGATTAATAGGTAAATAATGTTAAAATAGAATAAAATAGATAAAGAAAATAAAAAGGATGATGGGGATGAAAATAAAAATAATGAAGAGGATGAGCGGGAAAGAAAATATGTGGAAAGAAGAAATGTAAAAACTAATATTTCCATTAGGAGGAATCCCAAGAAGAGGATTTGTTCATTGATCTATTAATTCATTGGAAGGCTAGGATTTCTATTATTGAGCTTATTCCTTATAATACTCCCCCCTTCTGTACTAAGTTAATAATCAACACCAATAAATACATAGATTGTTCCAGGTTATATTGAGTATTTACTCAACTATACTTACCCTTCTACCATACTTACATCTTTTTTAGCCATTTTTCTTCACTTAAAGTAATCTATTAACACTCCCTAATGAGTTCACAATGTGATATCACCCCACCAGAATGGTTTGTTGATCCTCTACACATGCCTTCTCCCTCGATACCATCAAATGACCAACCTATTACCAGTAAGATTTACGATGCTTAGGATATCTTCCAAGCACATTTTGATAGGAATTATTATAGATTTCATGAAAATTTAATTGTTAATAAAATCCTTAGACTCATTCCAGTTCAGAAATTATTAGAGAAGAGGGAGGAGGGTGATGCTTTATAGGGTTAAACTATGGATATTTTTTATAACAGATGAACCCGGTTCAACCGATAATGTCACCTAAATTGGCACTCCACAAGCCTTGAATCTCATTAAAAATCACTATGGGATGGCTAAAAGAACCAATATATCATAAAAAGAAGAATATGAATGGTTTCACCCTTAATAAACATTTGATAAGAAAGAATAAAACATAGTCTCACTACAGATATCCAAAATATATCATATGTAAAAACAAAAAAAACATAAAGGCAACATCCAACAGTGGGATAACAAGGTTTCAATGAATAATTGGAATATCATCAAGAATATGGAACCTGAAACAACACATGGGTCCATCTCTATGTGATTTTATGTCACCACCGACCCAACCCATCAGAAAAGTAACATGATCTAGGAGATTCATCCTCTACATGACGCTCTTCAATTTACACTACAAAAAAATTGTTATTTAGCGGTAGTTTTTTAGCAGTGTTTTGGTGAACCACAGCTAAAAAATTCCAACATTTCATGGTGGTTTTTAAAAAACCACCTCTAAATTTTTATTTTTTAATAAAAACCAAACTTTTCCAGTAAAACCCCCTCCCTCCTCCCTTGAATTCATATACCCTGATCCCTTGCTACCCCCCCCCCACCTGCGTCACATGAGCCCGATCCATCCAATCCATCACTGAAGGCTCCCAAGCCCGGTCCTTCCAATCCCTCTCCGGAATCTCCCAAGATCGAGTCCTCCCATCCCTCACTTGATGAGTCCTATCCCTCATATCCTGAGCCCTTAAATCCCTCGTTGGTGTCGCCTGAACTGAAGCCCTCCAATCCCTCTCCATCTGATCCCTCATCAGTCAGGACCTATCTTGACAAGCCCCACCCCGAGACCTCAAATCCTGATCCCCATAATCCCTTATCTGTTTTGCGGTCACAACCTCCCAATTGTGTTAGATTTAAATATGGTTTGATCAATAATAAAAAATGGTAGTTATAATCTTCAATGATATAGTTATGTCATTGTTTTTTATGGAAACTTAAGTTAATCTCTGGATGATGTTTGTTAGGATATGTATATTATATGAAACCATGTATTAGTGATAGTAATGGCATACTCTCTATGAATTATATTTAAGGAACATGATTCATTTGTATAGACCATATGTACAGACCACAGTCTTTCTATTTTTTCACCATCAACATAGGTCTCTGCCAAGGTATCATGGGAGTGCTCAATGGCCAGAAAAGTTCCCCTTGAATAAATGAGTAGAGGATATCCTTCTTGTCAAATTCTAATTTTACTCTATTATAATTGATTTCAAGTTCATTCAAAAAGTGTATCCTTTTCTCATTGATGTGTTCAAATTCATCAAGTCATATATGATACAATGATTCCATTTTCATAACTAGTTATACTATAGCGATGAGTAATTTCCTAATTACATGATGGTTTCATTCATATCTATCACCATATAGTCCATAAATTTCTCTCTTTCCATCCTCTATATAAATCAAATCTATATAGGGGGATTCTATATCAATAAAAATGTGTGTATTGATTCCCATAACAATGGGATTCATTTTCATTCCAATATATCATCTTTAATCCAAATATTTAGAATCCATCATTATGATAGACCACTACCAGGATGTGAGATCAAAACTAACTCACGATAGGTATTCCCTATTTTTTTTGAAGGATGGAACTACTAAGGTAATATTAGCATTGACACTCCATTTATGTTAGGTTTCCTCTATTCTCAAACTGGGATATTAATTCACTTCATTAACATTCCCCACATTACCAGATTTTACCATTATCTATTTTACAATTTAGTAATAGTTATGTGTTTTAATTTTTTTAATAATATATAGTCACATTGTGATATATATTGATAAAAACTAGATCACATTACTGAGGTACACACCTCAATATGCTAAGGGTTTGGTGGAGTTTTCATATTTTGAAATTTCCATTTGATCTGTTGATGGGAGAATAAGATGTCCATTAACATACGTAAAAATTTAGAATATGGTTGAAGAGAGATAATGTTTATGAACACCTGATATTGAATTAATTCCATGCTCTATATTTCTGTTGTATTTGGCAAAAATAATAAAACATTACTGAAGTGTTGAGCAGTGATGTCAATCGATAGAATGAGCCCCCAACATCATCAAAAAAAATGAAAACCCTTATTAACAATGCATTAAGTGTTAAAAGAAAAAAACATCGACAAAAAAACATATCAGAACAACTAGTTGATGGCGATCCAAATAGAAATTTGATGGATTATGTTTTTTAGAATATAGGACAACTAGATCAAGATTGTAACATATCATTGGATCCTCCTCTTGATTCTGAGGAGACTAATGTAAGAGAAAAAATCATTGATCAGACAGATGTGTTTCATGGTTTAGTTGATGATGGAAATCAAGATTTGTATAGTGGATATTTGAAATATTCCAAACCTTATTTTCTATTGAAGTTGAACCATATCAAATGCCTATATAGAATTAAAAATAAGGTTATTTCCATGATATTGGAATTATTTCATGATTCATTTCCTGAAGAAAAGATTTCTGAGTATTTTTATGACATGAAAAAAGTTTTTAACAAACATGGTCTGAATTGTAAAAAAAATACATGCATGTCCCAATGATTGTATGCTTTATCGGTGAGAGGATTCAAGAATATAGTATTGAAAAAAAATTCTTCTTCTAGATGGAATTCAATGAGTGTTATTGGAAGTATGAATCAATATTATACTATGAAAAAGAAGATATGGAACACACCTGCAAAGGTTTTGTGTTACTTTTCTTTAAATACTTTATTGAAATGATTATTCATGTCATCAAAAACCAACAAACACGTGAAGTTTCATTCTATAAATAATAAAAATGATGGGTTAATGTGATATCCAAGATATTAATAATCATGGAAGACATGGGATTCATTACATCCATATTTCTAATATGATTATAGGAATGTTCGATTGGGATTGGATACTAATGGATTTAACCCATTTGGGACTTTGAGCATTAGTTATAGCATTTGGATATTAGTTTGGTTCCCTATAATCTGCCTCCATGGATATGTATGAAAAAAACGTATTTTATAATTTTGATTATTATTACTGGAAAACAAAGGCCTGTAAATGATGTTGATGTATACTTTCAGCCTTTAATTGATTAATTCTAGGATTTATGGAGCAATTGTGTTGATACATATGATGCATCTTCTAGAAAAATTTTTAAAATGAAATCTTCCCTAATGTGGAACATTAGTTCCTTCCATGGACATGGGAATTTAGCAGGTTAGATCACTTACACGGGGTTGGATTGTCCTAGTTGTATCATTTATTTTTATCCAAAATGAATACCTCATAGTATAAAATGGTGATTCTTGTTTCATCGATGATTTCTCGATGCATCTAATAGATCCCGATGGAATAAGTCAAAATTCAATGGTTCTATTGATCATAGACCACTTCTAAAGTTGTTGAATGTTTCTGAAATATTCTCAAAACTTGGAAATATTTAAAAATTATTTGGAAAGGTGTATAATTTTATTAATAGTGGGAAACAAGTTTGATGTGCATCGTCAAGTGAAATCAGAACAAAAAAATGGGAGAAAAAAAGAATATTCTTCAAACATTCATATTGGGAATTTAATTTGTTGTGGAATAATATTTATGTGATTAATATTGAAAATAATTTATACAAAAAATATATCTTCGCATTGCTTAATGAGCATGGAAATTAAAAGGATCATCTCAATGATCAGAAAGAATTACAATCAATGAACCTAAATCATAACCTCTAGAAAGATGAGAATGGAAAGTATGTTCTGAAATTTTTTTTAATGAAAAATAGGGATAAAGATACATTCCTTCAAATATTAAAACATTTCAAGGTATCTAATGGTTATTCAAGTAACATCTCATGGTGGGTTGACTTAAATCATCATAGGTTACATGGATTGAAAAATCACAATTCACATATTTTATTATAGCAATCACTACCATTGGAATTGCGTACATTATTACATGTAAAGTTTACTGCTGTTGTACTCTAATTTTTCACATTCCCCGAACAACTATGTGAGAAAACTCTAAAAGGAGGAAGTGTTGTATTGATACCAGTTGAACCTCAGTAGCAAGGTAGCAAGCCACTCTAGGTTTTTCGTGAGGATATTGGAGGGTGACTGTTATAGGTACAAATTTTAATATAAATAATGTTATTACAGTTTTTTTATACTACTAACTATTTTTCATTAATAAAAATAGAATAAATGCTACTATAAATAAAATTATGAAAAGTTCAGATGTCTATAATCTGAACAGACTAAAGATATTTGTCTCATTTGATAGCTATGGGGTCCCTATAGATGACGTTGCGGGATTATTTGTCCATATTTTGGGCCAACTAGCAGTGGAGCCGGTTACCCTTCTGATTACGTATGATGATTGGAGTCATATGCCATTATCTTGGAAAAATTAATTTTTTTGATTCATAGATAAAGGTAATTTTAATACATTACAGTGTAACTGAATGTCATTATGTTATTAAATTAAAATATTTTCAAATTGAGTCTCTTTATAAAGATATTTTTTCACTTTCCAGTTGCTGATGTTATAGTTTGAAAGTGGAAATTGAATGTGTTTTTTGAATTATATCATAAGATGATTGGATCTGTCCTCGGTGATACTGCATCAATGACTGGTCGTGAGCAGGTAAATCACACAACTTCAAAATCATTCAGTTCACAATTTTTTATTGGTTTTATGTTTAAATATAAATACAAAACACTGTTTAATTTTCAATATAATTATCTTAAAGGTGTCGATAGCATGAAGTAGAGATCGATATGAAGATGGATTTGGAGATGGATAAGTTGAGGAGTTGTGTTCCTCTGGTAGTGATTAGTGGACTTTATGATGTTTTGAACTAATATGGAATGGGAGGGTTTGTTGATGTATTATTTGTGACACAGACCTGAAAAAATTTATGGTTGTATGTGAACTAATATACTTGTTTCTTGATTCCATATTTATTATATATTTGTGGTTTTTTGTGCTTCTGATAGGTATTTTGTGTGTTACTGGTAGGTGATACACTTGGTTTGCATTTTTTTCGGGTAGTTATGGGGCTACAGAATCTGTAGCTGGCATTTGTTTTGTAAATCAACATTCAGCAGTGGTTTAAAACGCTGCTACATATGGCATATTTTTATTCACAGTGGTTAAAACAATCACTATATGATGTATTTTTCTTTTTTGTAGTGGTTAAAACCACCTATAAATATGAATCACTATTATCTAGCAGTGGTTGAAATTGGTTTAGTGGCATTTTTGTGGGGAATTTTTTTTTTGGATTTAGCGGCGGTTTTAACCACCACTAAATCCTTGTTTTTTCTCCCCCAAAAAATTGTCATGAAAATGGAAATAAACACCGCTAAATATGCTTTCTAGAATGCTTACTAAAAACCACAGCTAAATGGAAGAAACTATCTTGTATTGGATGTCGAAAAACGATTTAGTGGTGGTTTTTTGAAACCGTCACAAAACCATGTAACAGTGTTTTAAACCACAACCAAATAAAAAAACTACCACTATTCGGCCCTTTTCATGTAGTGTTACTAGAATCCTTAAAAACCAAGGATAAAAACACCCAAAGGAAAAAAAGCAAGATGTGAGAGCTAAATATCAGTAGGATACCACCAAGTAATTTATAAAATTTTTATCTTCATACAACCTTTAGTTTTAATTAAAAATTAGATTAAAAAACTTTTCATAGAGAAATTGTTTACATTCAAAATATTTCCATTCAAAAAATCATTTTGTTTCATTTTAAAAAACATGTCATATTCAATAAATCAACAAGAATGTGAAAAACTGTCCAAGAGGCATAATCAAAGGTAATAACCAAGTTTTCATGCCCCAATAAATCATGAAGTAATTCCAAAATAAAATACACATCCATATAATATATCCACAAATCACTAAATGGAAAATTATAAGATAAGGGTGTATACAACTAAGAAAAACAAGAAACACTATCTATCATACGTGAACTCTAAATTTTGGGAACCTTGGTCCACTAAAAAGGCTACCCACAAGAAACCATGGAATCATGGGAACCTCCCCTAGTGATATCTTACTCCACTAGGGCCTGTCTATGTTTAGATTTCAACCATACCCCATGGTATTCTTATTGTTTTATTACTTTATCATTACATTCAAGAAACCAAATTAATATTTCACTAAAATTTTCAAAGGAAATCCATTCCATTCCCATGCATGAAAATCAATTTTCAAATCAAATTATTTATTTGAGGCATTTCAGCAATCACATCATGTGAATCAAAAAAAAATTAAATAATAAAACATTTTTATAAAAATTTATATATCCATAAAAGATCAATTTCAACCATCATGGATTTCAAATCAAAAACTAAATAAATTAAAACCAATGGGTTTTATAATAACATAAAGACCTCTATGGAAAATCCTATTGGATAGGGAAACCTACCTCACCAACAAAGAGAATGATGTCACCTTTGAGATTGCTGATAGGAAATGAAAAGATCAGGTCCTTACATGCCTAGATCTAAGAAAAACATCATGAATTCCCCATAAAACCCTCTAGATTCATCAATCAAATCCCATTATTTTTCCAATGGGATAAGGGGGATAGAAATTAATGGAATATCTAGATAAAAGAGTAGAAACTAAGAGGAAAATAAAGAACACCTTGATGAGATCCACCCAAACAATCAATGATCACCCATGAATCAAAGGAAGATTCTTCTAGAGCATCATGGAGAGTTTGGTTCAAGATGATGAGGGATTAGGATGGAATTATAGTTAAAAAAGACAAAGGGAATTCATGTAATTTTTTTATGAAGTCTGGATTAGATCACATAGTTATGTTGCATGGTAAGACAAACTATGTGCCAACTATGTGGTGGCCACTGTCTCTTGAAAACCAATTAATCCAATTTCTTGGGAATATTTGCATGGTTTGAAAAACTGTACATAATCCAAGCCATAGAATATGCTCCCAAACATAAACTTATGCATGCCTTCTGAAAAAAAACAATCATGGTTAGACAAAACATGAAAAAACTATGAAAAACACAACTGGAACACATGGATCTATATTTCATGGTTACCATACTGTTAGCACTAATTGTGCACCTAAACCATGCACCTGATTTATTTTCCTATAAACACTAAATTTTCAAACCAAAACTATTAAAACCTCTAGAAACTCAAAAGACATAAACCATGCTCAAAATTACACATACTTGTGACCTAGAGGGAATCACAATTCTCCCCACCATGAAAATTTATGTCCCCAAAAGACTTTAGATCATGAACCTTAAAATATATAAGGTCATTATTTCTTCATCAAGGCCTCATGGTCCCATGTCTCATATTTTCCCCTACTATATTGTCATCTAACTTAAAAAATAGAATCATATTTACATGTCGAAACTTATCCTGTCAATCCTCTATCTGAATAGTCCTTTGAATCACTAAGGTGTTAGGTTCAATCTCAATTTCCTCCCACTCGATCATGTTAGATAGATCTGACTTATACTTCTTCAGTTTGGAAATATGAAACACATCATGGATGGAATTCAAAAGAGCATGTAATTCTAATCAATAATACACCTTCCCAATCCACTCCACAATCTCAAAAGGGGTGATAAAATGAGGGTCTAACTTACCCTATATTTCCAATAATCTATTTCCCAAACAAGTTGAATCCTATTGGGAATGTATTTTCTCTACAATACTCCATGAATTCTATTTATTTTTATTCTCACAAATACCCTTGTTTGTTTTACTAATGAATTTAATTTATGTATTTTTTAGGAATATATTTCTTGATAATTTTATCCTATCTATGAGATGAAATATTTGTTTAAAGTATTATGGGTGTGTATGAAAGTATTTGGGAAACATTGTTCATACACTATGTTTGTAATCATAACGTATTGTTTGGAAACCCTACGTTTGTAATGAAATGTATGGATCATGTACCCTAGGCTATTGTAAAATTATGGATCAAAAACCCTATGTTTAAAAGAAAACATATTTTTAAAGGAATAAATGTATGTTTCATTAACCCTACTTTTTTAAACAACCATATGTTGTCAATCTTTCTTTTAGAGTTTATCACTATATGAAGGAACCCTACATTTGACTGGTAAATGACAGAGTTTTAAATTAAAGATATTATCAGTGTTTTATGCAATGGTCTTTAAAAAAGTAAATATCACTTTAAATATATTTTATGACCAATTAAAAAGCTCAAGCTTGTTGTATTAAATCATTCCTATTTCTGAGGAAAGTTATGACTCTCTAAAATGGTTTAAATTCAAATGATTTCAATTTGTCAGGATATATTCTTGGATCTATTACGAGCAAATGAAATCCCAGTTTTTTTGTTAAATAGCATGACCATTTTCATTTTCAATATATGGCATGATATCTTTTTAAATAGAGAGTTGTTGTCAAGTAAAAAATATTGAACATATCTACTGTTCTGAAGAAGCTACACTTGGGATACATACATGTTGTAATCTTAAGCTGAGTAAAACTATTATTTTTGTTATGTATTCTATTTATCTATTGCTATTTTTATTGAATATATTTTGAAATCGGGATATCTCTAAAGCTGTTCATTCTTGAATACATTTATCTTTGAAGGATATAATCCATTTTCTGTTAGTTTTTTCTATAAATATGAATAACATTCTATTTATTCAGTCAAATCAAAATCTATTGATTTATTGGAGCTTCAGTTGCTTAGACCTAGTCATGGTGGTGTATTATCAGCTTCTCAGACTATGAAATGGATAAATAGATTCTTTGTAAAAGAACATAAAGGATCTTTAAACTCCTTATTATAAAGGTGTCAACTGCATGTACTTAGTTGTTATGGTCTTGTAAAAAATGACCTATTTATTGAAAATCACTAAGCTCGCATAGAGAGGGTTGTTGGAGTGGACTAGGGGATCGTTGTTCCCTAACCCACTATAGAAATTAGTTTGTTCTTCTTCATTATTTATCCCCCACTCAACTTACCTAAATAAGAGAATACATTATATCTTCTTAAATCATGAAGAAGGATAAAAGTTTGAATCTTTATAGAATTTCAAAAAGACACAATTCACCCCCCCCCCTCCTATGTATCTTTTTAATATTCTGATGTATCAATTAGTATCAAATGAGTTCTTTTTTAAGAAAGCTAAGAAGCTCTAGAAATCTCAATGTAAAATGTGTATACAAAGATAGATGTCAATTAAAGAACTAAAAGAATGTATGACAATGACCCATGATCCTTACTTAAATGGTGATAATTGATGGTATTGAAAATATCACATTATTATCTATATAAAAGATATTTTATTTCATGTATGCATGAAGATTGTCACTCTGTATGTAATCCCTGAAAACTAGAAATGTGGGATGCTACCAATGAAGTTGAGTATGATATATTTTCAACATAAATGGATTTTATTATATGTAGACTTGCTCCATATGAATTAAATTGAGTATCTCAATTTCCTAATACCTAAAAAATGTGGAAAACTATTGTTATTCCTATTAAGGAACTAAAAATTTCATACAATTAAGCTACACTATTAAAAATATAAAATTTTACACCTTCATAATGTATGATGGTGAAAGCATCACCTAGATGAATGGGATATTGATAGGGATAGTAAGTAGTGTTTCTACCTTAGGGAATTCAATTTCACTATTCGATTAGGTGCTGGAAGTACTCAGTGTACTAACCACTAAATGGAATGGAATATCTACTACTTTATGACAATCAATACTAGTCAAAGATTTGACAATGAAAGAATTAATCAGAACCTTGATGATGTATGAAGAAGAAACGCAAGATGAAGCTTTAGATCATAAAATGATAAAAATGAATAAATATTTCCCTTAATTTTATTGCTCAAAAGCATAAAAGGAAAACAAAATAAGACACAAATGATTCATAGTGTTTAGATTTTTGAAATGGATCGATCTAGCTTAATTATATATAATATTTGGAAAATTTTATAAGAAAATTTAGGTTTTAAGCAAACATTCATGAAAGTTGAAAAATGTTCTAAAGAAGTATGGTGTTGTGAGTGTAAATAGATGGGACATATCCGACCTGATTTGCCATAGCTAAAGGATGAAAAGTTAAAGATGCAGAAGAAAGAAAATGAAAATCAGATGAGAACTGATTATGAGTTAAAAGGAAGGAAATATATGAAGTCTTCTAGGAGTGTATCTGATGACTCTAGCTACTCTTACAAATTTGACTAAAAAAATGAAAAAAATATGAATCTAATTATTGGATTTATGGGTGAGGAAAAAGATGAGGTATAAACCTATTATTATTCTGCTTCTGACTCCCTAAAATCTTCTCTAATAGAAAATTAGCTACCTATTGTTCCTTCCTTGAAGAAAGATGTGAATCTTGAGTAGAAATGCAATAGTCACTAAAAAATATTCATAATGTTGTTTTTAGTGAAAAATATATAATGTTAAAACAACACCATGAATTATAAGAAAATTTGAACAAATCTACATCAAACCATACTGATCACGAAAATATAATAAAAGAATCACAAGATGAAGTAGAATCATTCAAAAGTGTTTATAGTATATTAACTAAGTGATAAGAATATTTAAATAAAATTCTTGGAAAAACTGTTATCAAAAAGGAAAAATATAGAATAGGAATAAAGGGTGAAAAATCATAATTATTTAGAAATTACTTTATACCTAGTTCTAAAAATAATAACATGTCTAGAGTTACTTGTTTTTATAATGGAATTAAGGGACATTAATCTAATGAATAAAATTTAAGAAATCATTAGACTAGTGGAATTAAATAGGATTTTATTTACAGAAATATGTATGAAGCATGTAATGTAAATTTTGGTAAAATAAGGAAAATCTGTTTACCCAGATCATTACATGCAGACATAGCTAGACCCAAGAAAATATGGGTACCAATATAAACTTTTGTTTAAATTCATTGTAAGAAAAAGGTTGAAGGAACAAAAATATTATATGGTATATGGATAGTTATAGCTCAAGACACATTAGAGGATACTCTTCCAACTTTCATACATAAGAAAAATTGGACGGGGGACTAGTTAACTTTATAGATATTGCTAAAGGGAAAACAGTTGTAGTTGGATCAGTTGGTGATCCAAAGTCAATATGATTCAACAAAGTGTTATATATTCAATGGATAAAGTATAATCTGATAAGTATCTCTCAACAGTGTGATGATGGATTTTGTGTTGATTTATCTAATAATTCATACTCATTTTTTAAAGATAAATTGCTTAAATTTAGATACCTAGAACCGAAAATGATTATACCTTGGATCTTAATTCCTAGCGTAAATAAAAAGTGAATTTTTTAACAACTGAGACAAATAAATCTTAGATTTAGCATAGGAGGCATGGACACGTTAATGTATTTACTTTATATAAATTGGATAAGAAAGACTTAGTTTCAGATTTCCCTAGTCTTGAATTTGATAAAGATATATTTTTTGATGCATGCAAAATTGGAAAGAAACACAAGTTATCCTTCAAATATTTTAACAAGGTTTCTACATCCAAACCACTAGAACTTAACCACATGGAATTTTTTAGAACATCTAAAGTAGAAAGTTTTGCTAGCAGATCATATGATTATGTGTTAGTGTATGACTTTTCAATATTTACATGGGTTTATTTTCTAAAGCTTAAAAGTGAAGTGTTTTCTATTTTTGAAAGATTATGTAAAATCTTTCCAAAAGAAAAATATTTTAAGATAATTTCATTTAGAATTTGATCATAGTGGTGAATTTGAGAATCAAGAGTTTAACTCTTTTTTATTAGACTTAGGTATTAAATACACCTTATATATACCTAAAACAACTCAAAAAATTAGAATTATATAATTAAGAAATAGAGATATTCAATAAACCGAATGAACTGTGTTAGATGAATATAGTCGTCCTAACCTATTTTTGAGAAGAAGCTGTAAACGCAGCTTTTCATATCATTATTAGAGTTTAATAAGACTCGTTCTTAAAAAGACACCCTATGAACTTGGAAGAAAAGAAAACGTAAATTTAGGTACTTTAAAGTTTTTGGATGAAACGTGTATATCATGAATACTAAGGAGAACCTTGGTAAATTTGATCTGTAGGATGATGAAGAGATTTTTTAGAATATTCTGCAACCTCTAAAGCTTATAGAGTATATAACAAACGTTCCCCCAGTTTATGTCACGGACACACCCTATTCACACCTTCCACTATGGACTAACTTTTTCTTTCTCAATATCGGTCTCACTGACATAATCATCCACTGTCCGTGGGACCGACAGTTACACTATTCCTTCACCCAAATCTCATCGGTGACAGTCTTCCTCCCTCCACCTTCAACAATCAATAATCCAATAACAAAATCAAAGCAGCAGCCCAACAAAACTGGAAATCATAACCACAACACCAGAATCGTTGAACAAACACAAGTAAAATCAAATCCATACTTGAATCAGATCTATAAAAAAGAGAGAAATCATAAAACCACTTCCACCAAAGAACTAAACAACATATCAACAGAAAATTATTAACCAAATATAGATCAGAAACTTGAAACTAGGAGTTGAAGAACTCAAATCCCTAATTTCATTGATCTAATACTAGACATCTTCCTCAAAAGAGGATTTAACAGATCTGAAGCACAATGGAGATGCAGGTCACTGTAGCTGGAATTGTCAACCCAAGCCACGAGACACCGACCTTCGTCCGCTACTTTCAAAGGGGGAGGAGTAATCGCGAAGCCACCAGAGGTCCGAGAGCGGAGCCACAAATCTGCACCGTCTACCACCTGAGACTGAAGTTGGCCGTCGAAGTGTCATTCAAGGGTTCGGAAGAAGGATCCTGCACCGCCTCAGTGCTAAGTCGTTGCCTCCGCCTTCCCTTGCCATCGCTGAAACTGCTGAAGAAGAACGCACTGCACAGAGGATTAGTGGGGGGATAAAAAATTAAATTTAAATTAACTTAAATAAAAATGAATATAATATATAATAATTATAATGGATAATTAATTAATAAAATAAATAATAATAATAATAATAATAATAAATTAAATTTAATTAAAATACTAAGAGTAATTATAACAAATAAATAAATAACAGTTTTAATAAAAAAATATAAAACAGACTAGTAAAATATATTAAAGTTAATATTAATATTAACTTTTATATAAAATTAAAATTAACTAATAAATATTAATTTTATAAGTATAATAATTACGATTTAACGTTTTAATAAAAATAGGTATAATTATAATAATAAAATTAATTAATAAAATAAAAAAACTAAATTAATAATAATCTAAAAATATAATAATGATTTAATTACTAATTACTAATAATATTAATTTTATAATCTAATAAATAAATATGAAGTTATTAACTAAATAATTTTATCTAATTATAAATTAAATAAATTAATTAATATTATAATAATAATAAATAAATAAATTGACTTTAATATTAAAATTTATCATTTAGTTATAATGTAATAAAAATAGTTATCTTTTAATTAAGATATTAAAATATTAACTTAATTAATTATGAATAAATATTATTTACTAATAAAAGTTTTAATTAATATAAAATAATTATCAATTAAAATAAATTGATTTTTTAATAAATAAGCTATTAACAATATAACTTTAATTTAATTAAGTAAATTAAATTTGTTTGTTATGTTTTGAAATATATATCTTCATCCTCTGTTTTGCAGATACATGTGGAGCCTAAATCACATCTAGGTTCATCCAACTAACTGGAGTAGAGTTAGATACATGAGAAAAGTAAAAATTACATGTCTTGCATTGAAATAGTGCACAGGTGTGGTGCATCAATGAAGAGCTGAACTATGTTGGTGGAAGAGCGATGGTGACATGAAGTAGATGACTGAGAGTTAAAAGGGAAAAACAGAGCAGCAGGGATTCATACATTACAATAATTCATTCACTTTTTCACAGAGAACCAGAGCAGAGCAGATCTAGGAGACCTAGAGAGTAGCAAGGCCTGGATTCGTAGGAGGACAGGAGCAGAGCATCATTTGGGGAGTGCTTCCTCCCTCCTGTTTTAATTCTTATAATATGTTCTATGATGTTTTCAATTGATGTAATGAACATGATAGTTAGCTATGTTCTTAGAGATCATGGAATTTCAACTTCTACTGGTTATCTTTTCATCTTCCTTTTCACATTTTCATTTTAATGTATTCAGAATGGATCAGCAAGATCGATTCCGAATTCATTCAATCACATCATGCCACTTGATTTCAATTTTTAATCTACAATCATTCGGTGAGACATATCGTGAATAAATTTTCTAAAAGCTTTAAGTTCAAAAATAAAACCTCAACACATTTGGCGAGAATGTGTCTGATAAAATTTTCAAAGATAATTTTTTACGGTTGAACTTTTCTTGGAGTGGTGAACCCCAACAATGTTCAATCTAAGTGACTTATCTCCTAGAGAGGGACATAAGTCATTCTCTTTTAGTGGTTTCATTTGCATCCATTTATTGTGAAAAGAAAATACTTTAAACCAGTAGAATTGATTTTTTCACTAGGCATTTTATCCAGATAGGTCATTTCTTAGTATTACTGGTCTCTATTGTTGCTACATTTGATTTTGTCTCTATTTCATTTTAGTTTACATCAAAAACATAAAAAAAATTCAGCGTACTTTACTACTTTTTAAATTTCCAAAATAATATATAAAAAATGTAAACTAAAATTGTTTACTCTCCCTATTGCTGACAACGATGTGGTGTTTTGAAAAGTTTTATAGAAAATTAGTAGTGCCGCCCTCCTTATGGGTTTGACCATACATTCCATTATATAGTAGTTAGTAGGAAACATAATTTTTTAAACTTTTACCCAATTTTATCAACAGTTGGCCATCCCAATTCAATACGAATAAAGTTTTTCAATTAGTTCAGAGACCAACCAAACATCCAGTAATTAGAACCAAATGGGTTTTTGGAAATAAAAAAGATGACCAAAGAATAATCACTATAAATAAATCTAGATTAATATCAAATGTATACAATCCATAAGAAGGAATATGTATTTATAAAACAATTACACCTATTGAAAGATTGGCTGCTATTAAAATCCTTCTCACTTATGCATCTCATATGAATTTTATGTAATATCGTATGGATGTAAAATCATCTTTTCTAAATAGATATCTAATGGAGGTAGTTTATATTGAAAAACCACATAGTTTTGAAAATTAGCATCTTACAAATTCAATTTTCAAACTTACTAAATCTTTTTATAGCCATAAACAAGCACTTAGAGCTTGGTAGGAAATATTGATATATATTTTTTATTAGAAAATGTATTTTCTGTAGGGTTAGAAGATACTTTCTCTTTAAGAAAAAAGTTTTTTCTTATATTTTATTAGTACATATTTATGTAGATGATGTTATTTTTTCAACAAATAAAAGGCTCTGTAATGATTATTTTAAACTTATGCAAAAATATTTTGAAATGAGAATAATGGAAGAATTAAAATTCATTCATGGATTTCAAATATATCAAAAATAGTATTGAAATGTTTTATATCAACAAAAATATATTATTGATTTATTGAAAAAATTTTCACTTGAAAACAGAAAGACTTAAACAACTCTCATGCTACTAATGTAAAAATTGATTTGGATGAAGCTGGAAAACTATTTGACAACAAGTTATACAGAGGTATGATTGGTAGTTTACAATATCTTACTACTAGAATACAATACATAAGGTTTTCTATTTTTTTATGTGAATGATTTCAATCAAACCCAAAAGAATCTCATCTTACTACAGTTAAATGGATTTTTTGATCTTTAAAAGAACTATTTCCCAATATCTATTTTATCAAAAAACATATGATTTTAATTTAATTTCATATTCAGATTTATATTTTGGAGGATGCATATTAGATAGAAAAAGTAAATCAAGAATTTTTCACTTTTTACGAAAATCTGTAGTTTCATGCTAAAGTAATAAACAAAATCTAGTTGTTATATCAACAGATGAGGCAGAATATATATCTCATACTAGTTTCTATGCATATGTGTTTTGGATGAAACAAGCCCTACTAGACTTTGGACATAATTTTTATAAT
The DNA here is from genome assembly GCA_963277665.1 of Viscum album. Taxonomy (NCBI): domain Eukaryota; kingdom Viridiplantae; phylum Streptophyta; class Magnoliopsida; order Santalales; family Viscaceae; genus Viscum; species Viscum album. Next base: position 619,724,148 of record OY728127.1, on the reverse strand, counting down.
ATTCTTATTTTATGTGACAATACATGTGTAATAAATATTTCAAAATATATATATATATGTCTCTCAGGATCCAAAAATATTTATATAATACGTCACTTTATAAGAGATCATGTTCTAAAAAAGGATATATCTTTATAATTTGTAAATATTGAATATCAACTTGCAGATATTCTTACTAAACTAGTTCCCACTGCTAGTTTTGATTTTATTAATATAAGGGAGTTAGGAATATTACGTTTTAAATAAAATTTTATAAATTTTTATATAATTTTGTATTAATTGCATTACTTATTTTGTTTGACTATTATTTATTTATTTATTTATTTTTTAAAATGATAATTTATTGTTAATTTTTTAGAATTCACATCTTTTCAAAAAACAATAATGATTACACTAAGTAATTTCCTTGAAAAACTAGAAACAACACCACCAAAATCATCAAAAAAATTCTCTCTATCTCTCCTCTCTCTCTCTTACTTTTAGAATTCGAACCCTTTTGAATTCTAGAGCTGTAACGAACCGTTTTTTTAGAGCGGATAAAATGCGTAGGTTTTTGAACTTTTTCTTTTATCAGCGGGTCGGTTTTAAAACCGAGCTTCGGAACGAGGTCCCGAGTTCTGGAGCCGTTTTAAGCGGTGACACTCGGACCGCGCGCGGTAGGTTTAACCGTGCGGGTGGGTGCGTTTTAGTTTTTGTTTAGAATTAAAATAAATGAAAATAAAATAAAAGAAAAGAAAAAAAACCTAAACACCTCCCTCCCCCTCTCTCGGCCAGGACCCCCGCACACCCCCTCCTCTCCCCTTAGCCGCGCGCGCGACCCCCCCCCCCCCCCTCCACGGCGCCGCCTCCTTCCTCGACCTCTCCCCTTTGTCGATTTCCACCGGATCTCCACCGGTTTCCGGTTCGAATCGCCACGGTAAGCTATTTTCTCCATTCTCCTCCCTGTTTCCGGCTTCTTTTCGACCTAATCGGCGCCCGGTGAGGTGCGGCCGAACCCTAGGGCTTAGAGGTGATCCGGTTTTTCGTCTTGCTCTTGTTCTAGGTCGGCGCGGAAGGTCCGTTGAGACTCCTTGGCGCACGTTCCGGCAACCGCCGCCGAAGGCGAAGCAGTTCGGGTGGTTTTGGATCGTCGGAATGGTTTCGGGGTGAGGTTTTCACCTTTCCCTTTGTTTTGCACTTGTTAAATTTGGGGCTTTTGATGGTTATGATCCCCGACTTGATGTTGGCAGTGCGTTGAGCTCGCGGTGTGGGTTCGCCTTCGTTTTGGTTTGTCGCCAACACCCGAGGTAAGGGTTTATTATTTATGGTTGGTTTTTCCTGGCCTAGATTGGTTTATCTTTGTGTCTTAAGGTTCGTAGTGGTTGTCTTATAGTGCGTTGGAGGTTTCGGTATGTTTTCGGGCTGCCGGAGTTTAGGCGACTCACCTGCGCAGGCATAGGTACGTATTTATATGTACGTGGGTTCCCCCGACGTGCGTATATTTGTCCATGGCAGCGAATATACACACGTACGGGGCTAGTTGTCCCCATTACATATATAAAAAGTGCCTGTGCAGGTGAGTGGAGACAGGATTATGTGTATAAGCATATGTGTAAGGATCCTCTTGCGCACGCTCATGGCCATGCGGAGCGTGTGCATAGGGGCTAGGTGTCCTTATACGTATGTGAAATCACATATGCCTCGTGGGGGAGCAGCTACGACAGCTTTAGTTAGAAAGCGCCAAGATCCGGAGTGGACGGATGGATCCACCTTGAGGTAGGGTCACTCTCCTTGCCCTTTAAATTTAAGTAAAGTAATAGTGAGTTTAATATTGCACTTAGCATTTTAATTATGCAAGTTTAGTTCCGATTAAATGCTTCTGTACAAATCGTGTGAATTGCAGGAATAAGATAAAAGAGGTTGTTTGGTCACTAAACTAACGATTTAATAATAAAACCCCTCTTTCGAGGTGCGCTGCCTTCAATCTAAAAATGTAGCAATAAAATTTCATGATTGCCTTCCTTACTGTTTGGCTTCTTAACTTTGTTAAGTGTTGAATGAGTTTTAAATTAAATGCTAAATGTCACTAAATGAATTGTTTGATAAAGTAATGACATGTTTTCTAATAAAACTCCTCCAATGGAGGTGAGCTGCCTTCAAAATAAACGTGTAGTAGTAGATTTCCTTTTTTTGTGATTGCGTGCTTAAAAGTCTTATGACTCTTTATGCTTGACACTATACTTGATAAATGACATGCTTGTACTTGTACCTTACTGGTTACCTCAAATGACGTTGCTTCTTGAGAAATAATAAACGAGCCATGACACCTCCTAAGTTCATGGCTTAACATGTAATTAGAACTTTTAGGGTAGGGTGTTTACCCCCTTCCCTTTACTTCAACGCTTATGTCATGCCACGTCTTGTTTTGCTTGTCGCAACCTTCCGGCAATGCCTTTTTATTTATTATTGAAATTCTTGGGTGGTTCGCTCATGCCCATTGTGGCCTTCGTTATGGTAAAGCCCACCCCAGGTGCTCGCCTTGCCTCTTGGCCACCCCTTTGGGTGTGCCCCGCCTAAATACCCCTTTTTCCTTGTTCTTTAAGTTATAAATTTAATGTGATAGATTGAACCAAATGCCTTGATTACAAGTTTGTTAGCATGTACCATTTAATGTCATTAATCACCTAACATAGAGGCATGTTGATGCCATACGCTTTTGTTTAACTTTTATTGCTCGTGCAAGTTCCAGAATGTTGAACAAGGACAATTAATTATGAGAATTGATTATAAAAGTTGAAATCTGATTTGGATAATTTAACGTGATACAGGGTGTTAGACATGGCGATCTACACTGAACAATTATCTAGGTGTTAGACATGGCGATCTACACCAAATGTGATACGTGGTGTTAGACATGGCGATCTACACCGAACGATTACCTAGGTGTTAGACATGGCGATCTACACCAAATGTGATACATGGTGTTAGACATGGAGATCTACACCGAACGAATGATAATAATGATTTATGAAAAGAATTATAGATGTGGGTAAAACCCGAGTGATCTGTGATCAAATAAAGAAAGGTAAGAATGAGTGGGTTTCCAGTCTGAGTTGAAATGATAAGTGAATAAATAGAGTAAGTGAGAAAAATGATAAAAAGTGTTTTTATGCTTGAACCAAATTTACTTGTGTTGTTTTAAACAGGTTCTCATCCCGGCTATGGGCCGAAGCAGGTAGTGCCGCCAGGTGTCCTTTCTGGAACCTGGACGAGCGTTTATTGTTTGTATTGTGTCGTTATTGTTCGAAAATACCAGCACTTTGTTTAATTATATTTCATGGTCTAGAGTGGGCTAGACCCCGGTGGTTCCGGCCTACTGAGATATATATCTCACACCCTACTCGGGCCGCCATTGCACTGGGGTACCCGAGTAGATTCCATTTGGTTGTAGGACCTTGTTGTTGCTGTTTCTTGTACTTGGAGTTAGGAGCAAAGGACCGAGTTGGGGCTCGGGATGCTCATGGAGATCTCCCTCGGGGCTTGAGACTTTTGTTCATTTACTTCTGCATTGATGTGTAAGTATGTCGCGTGATTTAATGCTTTCATTGTATCATTATCATGTCATGCATGCATCTCTTATATAAACTGTCGTTCGCCAAATTTATTCAAACCCTATAAATGAAAAATGTTTTCCGCTGTTTTCTTATTATTATTTACACTACTTACATTGCTGTATTTTTGGTCCCTTTGTTCCACTTTGATAAGAGGGTATAGTCTCCCCCCTGACTTACCTTACACCCTCGCCACTAGTCGGGAACCTCTGGCGTAAGGGGAGACGCGCTTGAGGCCATTTCGCGGCCCGGATCAGGTGACCTGGGTGTCCGGTTCAGGGTCGACCTGGGTTGGTTCATGACAAAATGGTATCAAAGGAGGTTTCATTCTTTTCCTTTGTCTTACTGTTTCGGGGATGGTAGACAGGAGACTAGGAATGTGTCGGCGCTTGGGTTAATAGCCGTTCTTGGGACTGATCACCCCATGTACGGGAAATGACCAAGTGGCCAGGGCTGGGAATTGATGTTCATGTTGTTTGCTGTTACAATTGATGTGATTTCACCTTGGGTGAATGTTGTACTTTCCACTGCTTATTTTTTTATGAAGAGGTTTTGAAAATTTTCCTTGGCCCGATATGGCTAGGAAATTGCATTGCATGCATCATATTAGACACTTATAGATTCACATGTCATGCATATGTGCCATGCCATGTAGTTGCATTAGTAGGATGCCTGCTGATTTTGATTGTGTGCCTTGGAAATATGTCAATTATGGATTTATTTAGAATGCCTCTTTAGAAAGAATGTTTCGGTGATAGTTAACATGTTTGGGTGATAATATGTCATGTTTTCTATCTTGATTGTGTGTCATACTCTGTGTTATAGCATGTTTTAGTGATTTCTGCTTGTTGCTTTGTGTTAGCTGTTTGTAGTGGCTTGTTAGCTTGCTGGAAAGCGCTTGGTTGCTTTGGCTGAAATTGTTGGTTGCGATTACGACGGAACCAATTTTCTATTATAAGGTGTATGGGCGCCTTATAATTGGGAAAAGGGTAAATCGTGTTTTCAAACTTTTTAAAAGATGGCTGCTGAAGTTTAAATGTTAAATGGAAAAATTTATCTGATAAATGGGAACCAAATTCCAGTGGTAAGGTGTATGGGCACCTTATCGATTGGTAGGTGGACACCCATGTGATTGAACCTTGTTTAACCATTGCATGTGGAAAATGGTTATAAATGTAAAACTGTTGAGTTTTGATTGAAATTTTGGTGTACTTTTAAACATGCTCAACTGGACTGAGTGGGTCAGTTGGGGCATGTTTTATTGAAATGAACTGTGATATGGTTTCTTTTTGATGAACCTAGTTTGAATGAATGGGACCTTATGAGGTCGCCTCTTTGTTAAAAGAAATTTAGATGCTAAATTTTCTGTTTATGATTGGATAACATTAAATGGTAAATGTTGAAGAGGAAGTTTGTTACAACTTTCCTGTTTTTCCCGTGGGGCGTTGCTTGAAAACCAAGTACTTTGTCGTGAAATAGTACTTGTGGGTTTGTTAAAATCTTCTTTCAAATGATTAAAGGTTGAAATGAATTAATGAAATGGATAAAACGGAAAGGGGTTTTGAGCCTAGTAATCCTTGTTTGCATGACCAAGAGTTAGGGTCGACACGTGTGCTTCGTAAGGGACTAGCCCATGCTAGGTAGTACCCTTAGAGCTTGAGTTGCCTTGTTTTCGGTGTGAGCTTATGATGTGGTGATCGTAGTTCGAGGAACGTCACCCGTGCGTTAAAGTGTTTCAAAAATAGCGCGCCGGTGAGCGGCTAGTTCTTACGACGACATGGACACTCCTAAGGTGGGTAGTGTCGCATGAGTTTCTGTTTTCATGTCGGTGCTTGCTTGGCAGCACGACTGTGATAAGGTTGGCTGTATGCACAACACTTTAGAAACTCCGTTAGTGTGGGAAGAGTTTCAGTGGTTAAGCTTGGACGAATACGAATGCCTCGGGTGGTATATGCATCAGAGTTTGGTCTAATTGATCTTCTCAGCGACCTTGGTTTAATCTTAGTGTACTCTGCTGGATGAGACGAGCATGTCCCCCATCTTGACGTCGTCTTGGATACACTAAGATAGTGTCGGTTGTACGCCGCGCTGAAGTTAAAAGTTGTTGGTTTGTTTCGTAATCTCTCTCTGGTTGTGTGTGGGATGCACGGTTTCTTGGAGTTACGCTTCGTGCTGAGGCATGATAGTTTTATAATAGTCTTGTGATGGCTTGACTTGCGAATGTCACCAAAGGTTGTGTAAGGACTTCGGTGTACGCGTGGTTGATAACGGAACATTTTTAAAATCATGTCGTCGGTTTAAGGGTGAGTGTGAATCTCGGGTCGGCGATGTCCTTCGAGGAAATCTTGCGTGACCAATTTTAGTTGGTCGATCGTGATTCAACCGTTTTCTTGGGTTGAGGTCCCTATAATGGCCTCGGATGTAAGCTCTGCTTTGATGTTTCAGTTGTAACGTGAGCATTGGCTCGAGTTGTAAAGGCTTAAGTGCAGTCTTCCTAGAAAATGCTTAAAGGTGCATTGGGCGTTGGAAACGCAATATGACCGGTTGAATGAAACTTCAAGACCCTTGTAGGTCGGGTGATGTTTTCGTTGTTTTCCGAAGGCTTCTCGGGGACGAGAAGTTTTTTTAGGTGGGTAGTTTGTAACGAACCGTTTTTTTAGAGAGGATAAAATGCGTAGGTTTTTGAACTTTTTCTTTTATCAGTGGGTCGGTTTTAAAACCGAGCTTCGGAACGAGGTCCCGAGTTCTGGAGCCGTTTTAAGCGGTGACACTCGGACCGCGCGCGGTAGGTTTAACCGTGCGGGTGGGTGCGTTTTAGTTTTTGTTTAGAATTAAAATAAATGAAAATAAAAGAAAAGAAAAGAAAAAAAAACCTAAACACCTCCCTCCCCCTCTCTCGGCCAGGACCCCTGCACACCCCCTCCTCTCCCCTTAGCCGCGCGCGCGACCCCCCCCTCCACAGCGCCGCCTCCTTCCCCGACCTCTCCCCTTTGTCGATTTCCACCGGATCTCCATCGGTTTCCGGTTCGAATCGCCACGGTAAGCTATTTTCTCCATTCTCCTCCCTGTTTCCGGCTTCTTTTCGACCTAATCAGCGCCCGGTGAGGTGCGGCCGAACCCTAGGGCTTAGAGGTGATCCGATTTTTCATCTTGCTCTTGTTCTAGGTCGGCGCGGAAGGTCCGTTGGGACTCCTTGGCGCGCGTTCCGGCAACCGCCACCGAAGGTGAAGCGGTTCGGGTGGTTTCAGATTGTCAGAATGGTTTTGGGGTGAGGTTTTCACCTTTCCCTTTGTTTTGCACTTGTTAAATTTGGGGCTTTTGATGGTTATGAGCCCCGACTTGATGTTGGCAGTGCGTTGAGCTCGCGGTGTGGGTTCACCTTCGTTTTAGTTTGTCACCAACACCCGAGGTAAGGGTTTATTATTTCTGGTTGGTTTTGCCTGGCCTAGATTGGTTTATCTTTGTGTCTTAAGGTTCGTAGTGGTTGTCTTATAGTGCGTTGGAGGTTTCGGTATGTTTTCGGGCTGCCGGAGTTTAGGCGACTCACCTGCGCAGGCATAGGTACGTATTTATATGTACGTGGGTTCCCCCGACGTGCGTATATTTGTCCATGGCAGCGAATATACACACGTACGGGGCTAGTTGTCCCCATTACATATATAAAAAGTGCCTGTGCAGGTGAGTGGAGACAGGATTATGTGTATAAGCATATGTGTAAGGATCCTCTTGCGCACGCTCATGGCCATGCGGAGCGTGTGCATAGGGGCTAGGTGTCCTTATACGTATGTGAAATCACATATGCCTCGTGGGGGAGCAGCTACGACAGCTTTAGTTAGAAAGCGCCAAGATCCGGAGTGGACGGATGGATCCACCTTGAGGTAGGGTCACTCTCCTTGCCCTTTAAATTTAAGTAAAGTAATAGTGAGTTTAATATTGCACTTAGCATTTTAATTATGCAAGTTTAGTTCCGATTAAATGCTTCTGTACAAATCGTGTGAATTGCAGGAATAAGATAAAAGAGGTTGTTTGGTCACTAAACTAACGATTTAATAATAAAACCCCTCTTTCGAGGTGCGCTGCCTTCAATCTAAAAATGTAGCAATAAAATTTCATGATTGCCTTCCTTACTGTTTGGCTTCTTAACTTTGTTAAGTGTTGAATGAGTTTTAAATTAAATGCTAAATGTCACTAAATGAATTGTTTGATAAAGTAATGACATGTTTTCTAATAAAACTCCTCCAATGGAGGTGAGCTGCCTTCAAAATAAACGTGTAGTAGTAGATTTCCTTTTTTTGTGATTGCGTGCTTAAAAGTCTTATGACTCTTTATGCTTGACACTATACTTGATAAATGACATGCTTGTACTTGTACCTTACTGGTTACCTCAAATGACGTTGCTTCTTGAGAAATAATAAACGAGCCATGACACCTCCTAAGTTCATTGCTTAACATGTAATTAGAACTTTTAGGGTAGGGTGTTTACCCCCTTCCCTTTACTTCAGCGCTTATGTCATGCCACGTCTTGTGTCGCTTGTCGCAACCTTCCGGCAATGCCTCTTTATTTATTATTGAAATGCTTGGGTGGTTCGCTCATTCCCATTGTGGCCTTCGTTATGGTAAATCCCACCCCAGGTGCTCGCCTTGCCTCTTGGCCACCCCTTTGGGTGTGCCCCGCCTAAATTCCCCTTTTTCCTTGTTCTTTAAGTTATAAATTTAATGTGATAGATTGAACCAAATGCCTTGCTTACAAGTTTGTTAGCATGTACCATTTAATGTCATTAATCACCTAACATAGAGGCATGTTGATGCCATACGCTTTTGTTTACCTTTTGTTGCTCGTGCAAGTTCCAGAATGTTGAACAAGGACAATTAATTATGAGAATTGATTATAAAATTTGAAATCTAATTTGGATAATTTAACGTGATACGGGGTGTTAGACATGGCGATCTACACCGAACGATTATCTAGGTGTTAGAAATGGCGATCTACACCAAATGTGATACGGGGTGTTAGACATGGAAATCTACACCGAACGATTACCTAGGTGTTAGACATGGCGATCTACACCAAATGTGATATGGGGTGTTAGACATGGAGATCTACACCGAACGAATGATAATAATGATTTATGAAAAGAATGAGAGATGTAGGTAAAACCCGAGTGATCTGTGATCAAATAAAGAAAGGTAAGAATGAGTGGGTTTCCAGTCTGAGTTGAAATGATAAGTGAATAAATAGAGTAAGTGAGAAAAATGATAAAAAGTGTTTTTATGCTTGAACCAAATTTACTTGTGTTGTTTTAAACAAGTTCTCATCCCGGCTATGGGCCGAAGCAGGTAGTGCCGCCAGGTGTCCTTTCTGGAACCTGGACGGGCGTTTATTGTTTGTATTGTGTCGTTATTGTTCGAAAATACCAGCAATTTGTTTAATTATATTTCATAGTCTAGAGTGGGCTAGACCCCGGTGGTTCCGGCCTACTGAGATATATATCTCACACCCTACTCGGGCCGCCATTGCACTGGGGTACCCGAGTAGATTCCATTTGGTTGCAGGACCTTGTTGTTGCTATTTCTTGTACTTGGAGTTAGGAGCAAAGGACCGAGTTGGGGCTCGGGATGCTCATGGAGATCACCCTCGGGGCTTGAGACTTTTGTTCATTTACTTCTGCATTGATGTGTAAGTATGTCGCGTGATTTAATGCTTTCATTGTATCATTAGCATGTCATTCATGCATCTCTTATATAAACTGCCGTTCGCCAAATTTATTCAAAACCTATAAATGAAAAATGTTTCCCGCTATTTTCTTATTATTATTTACACTACTTACGTTGCTGTATTTTTGGTCCCTTTGTTCCACTTTGATAAGAGGGTATAGTCTCCCCCCCTGACTTACCTTACACCCTCGCCGCTAGTCGGCAACCTCTGGTGTAAGGGGAGACGCGCTTGAGGCCATGTCGCGGGCCGGCTCAGGTGACCTGGGTGTCCGATTCAGGGTCGACCTGGGTTGGTTCGTGAAAAGAGATCTCATTGTTTCTTAAAAACCATAGAATATGAACCTTAAACCTTCATATTCTTAGCAATTTCGACGAACAATAGGAAAAATGAAGGTGAACTGAGTGGATCGAAGACTCAAAGCATAAATTATAGAAAAATTATTTAAGGGAATGTTATAGATTTCAAATGGATATACCATAAAATCAAATATTGAATCAAGATACAATATTTCAAGGTTTATAAATCATTTTCAATGAAGAAAATACCGAATTTGTTTTCAACATAGTAGTAAAAGAGTTTTATAAATATGTTTAGTTCAGCTTCGGAGAAAAATATGACATCATCATTTCACGGTCAAATGATATTGAATTTTTCATTTATTTTTTAGAAATTGAAAACATTAATCAGTGTCCCCACAAATGAGTTTTTCATTTAGATTTTTATTCCATTGAAAATCAAGATCATAAATATAAAAACCTTTTGTCTTTTATCTTTGGATCAACCCATATTCAAATAATGTTCATAAATGATCTCGTGGTTGAACCAAAGGTGATGGTCAAATTCATTCAGTCAGTAATACTTGTATGAGTTTATAAGTTATAAGATATTCTTTATCCCGACATGAATATATAGTTTCCAATGATGAGTGATATTAAGTTTAATTTCCCTGATTATATGCTCAGATATATGCATCACTATTGTCAAACATTGGAAAGGATGCATTTTTATCCATATAGAAGGATATTTTATCTTATTTTGTATAAAAAGAACAAGATTTGGGATGTATATATCCACATTAAGTTTCATCAAAGTAAAATTTGGAATGATGGAACTTTGATAATGTTAGGTTTCTTTTGGAGTACAATAAAAGGAATGTTGATACCTATTGGTGTTGATGACCAATAATAATCTGGTTCCATTTCTTAGGGGGGAAAGGAAATTAAAAATAATCTAGATTAGTCTGTATTAGTGAAGAAGTGGGAGAATATATAATAGAGGATGTTGTTCAAACAAAAAGATGAAAAATCAGATATAATGTATCTGATCCACTAGATTCCAATGATGTTCATCAATATATTGAAGAACATTCAAAATAAGCTCACAATGAGGCCCTTTTCACCCATCTTAGACAAAGATATGAACTTTTAGATATGTTTCTTAAAGTTATGGCTCCGGAATCAAAGGTTGTTGAAACTAGAGAAGTTAACCAACTAGTGTTGTTAGGAGTCTCAATCACTCATGAGTAATAACAACTTGAGAATCAATCATAAAATAGAAATGAGAAAGATGCTATTGAACAAGATCAAGTTGAAGACAATTCTTAAGAAAATGAGAAATAGTAACCATTACTAGTTGACACTACCATGTTAGTTAAGAATCAAACAGTCTATGTTTCTCTAGATTCTTCAGATAAGGATACTTCTATATCTGGTGAGAAGACAAAAATTCTTAAAAATATATCTTTCTCTTCTAGTGAGAAGGATAAAGGTAAATCCTTAGTTGTGGTTGAAAGAGGACAACCATCGAGAAATCAAGAAGAAGAATCTTCTAATACTTTGAATAATAAAATCAAAGATTTTGTAATCAAATTTGATAGGATGAAGGGGGAGAGTTCAAATTTACAATACGAGTTAGTGATTACTAAGAATACATTGGCAGATTTATGAAGATCAATTGTTCCCAAAGAAGAATTATAATATGTACAAGTCCAACTATAATATCTAAATGAAAGTTCATTTTCAAGAATATATTTTGATGCATTTCAAAGAGAAATGACATATTGATTTGGAAATATGAGATCTGAATCTGTTTCAATGAAAAAATTTAGTGATCTAAAGAAGTGTTTATGGAGTTAGTTTGAATCATTAAGAAGTAGTGATAATTAGTCCAGAGCATCTACTTATGCTCCTCAAACTTCTCTAGATTTAATCAGGTGGTTTGAATCTATTACTATAATTCTATTTCCATTAAATGATCCTCTACATTAAATTTAGTGTGACATTTAACTTTGAATATGGTATTGGACAATTAGAGATAACATTTTGGGAAATTAACATTAGGATAGCCTGGTATAATAAATATTCTCAATCAGTTAGGTGGAATGATCTCACAGTTTATTCTATGAAAAGATAATGTTCATGAGTTTTTTAAAGTAACAATTATCAAAAGTTTAAATGTGGGTTAGGATTCAAATATTTTCATGAGACGGTTGGATGATATGTTTAGTGATAGTTTTAGAGTACTTATGGTAGAGTTATAGGGTGTTCATCAAGCTATTCGATCTTCTCTACCTTTTGACACCTCTTTTGAACAAGTCCTTTCACCCTCACCTAGTCCTACCCTTTGAAATTTATTTACCAAATGATTATTATAATCAAAACCATATTTTAATGAAAATATTTTTGTTTATTATATTTGTGTTTACTTATTATTATTTTTCTTTCCATTTATACTTTCAGAACAAATATCATATTCTATCAGATTATTATAACATTTATCCACAGTTTTGAGCATTGAATGTGTTTTAAACCATTTTATATTAATTTTTTTTATATCCCAAAAAGGGGGAGAAAATTGCGTAAACACAACATTCTTAATTTCAATATTCTTTACATATTTTTTTAGAATTGGAATTTAAATTTTTACTGTACAAATCAATGATAAATATCAACTATGTTTTCTATTAGAATTTATATTATATATCTTTAAAGATATTATATCATTTGTGTTTAAATTTCCTACAATTTATATGAGTTATGTTTTATGGGTTTTTACCACCAAAAAGAGGTAGATTGTTAGTCATGTATTGTCTCAACAATAATCTATGAATCTTACTGATTTTGGTGCTCACAAGTACCCTTGTCTATTTTACTAATGAAGTTACATTAAGTGTTTTTCAAGAATATATTTCTTGATAAGTTTATCTTATTTATGGGTTAAAATATTTTTTAATGTTTTTATAAGTGTTTTAAATTATTCTGGAAACAATTTTCATACCCTACATTTGAAAGAATAACATATGGGATGGGAACCCTACATTTGGAATGAAAAGTATGGATCAACAACATTATATTTGGATGAAATCCTATGTTTAAAGGAATAAATGTATGGTTCATCAACCCTACTTTGGTAAACAATTGTTCATTGTCAACCCTACTTTTGGAGTTTATCACTACACAAAGGAACCCTATGTTTTACTACTCAATGAAAGAGTTTTAAATTAAAGATATTATCTCAGTTTTCTTCAATGGTCATTCCTGAAGTAAATATCCCTTTGAAGTTATTTTATGACTGATTCAAAGGCTCTAATTCATTATATTAAATCATTCCTGTTTATAAGGCATGTTATGACTCTATTGAATGGTTTAAATTAAAAGGATCATAATTTGTCAAGAGATATTATTAGATCTTTTACCAACAAAATCAATACAAGTTTTTCTTGTTAAATAGAAAGAATATTTTTTTTGATATATGATGTGATGTCTTTTTGAATATAGAGTTTATACAAAAGGAATAAAATCAAAGTTCCCTATTTTTTTAAATAAGATACACATTGGAGACATACATGATCCAATCTTGTTTTGAGTAAAAATATCGTTTTTATTAATTCTACTATTTTTCTGTTTTTGTTTTTATTGAAGATATTTTGCAATCGATATCTCTTTGAAACTGTTAATTCATGAGTAAATTTATCTTTGAAGGATAATATGAATTTCTATTATTTACTATTATAACTATGAATAAGGCTCTATTTATTCAATCAAATCAAACCCTATTGATTTACTGGATTTTAGACTACTCAGACTTAGTCATGGTGGTAGTGTATCAGCTTATTAGACTAAGATGTGGATAAATTGATTCCATTTAAAAGAACCATAAGGATCTATAAAATCCTTTTTGTAAATGTGTCAACTGTATATACTCAATTGTTATGGTCTAGTGATAAAGGGACTTATTTAGTGAAAATCACCAAGCTCACGGAGAGAGCGTTAGTGGAGTGTACTAGGGGATCTTTGTTCCCTGAACCACTATAAAAATTAATGTTTTCATCTTCTCTATTTATCCACTACTCAACTTACCTAATGAAAAGAATGTTTCACATCTACTTAAATCAAAAAGAAAGATAAAATCATGAATCTATCTTGATTTTTGAAAAGACACAATTCACCCCCTCTTGTATATCATTGTATATTTCCATCCTAATAAAACCTTGAGGAAAAACCAATCACCTTCCTCAAACTACAATGGATGATAACACTCATTTGTATACTATTTCTAGAGACTCTAAGATCTTAATAATCTACATCATATCATTTTTTTGATATCCATCATCTCTATAATGACACACAATCCAACCAGGGACCATTCTCCAACCTATCCCTAATAGAGAGGTGATCCTCAAGGACTCCCATACAGTGCCTCAAATGACACCATCCTAGTTGAAGCCTATTGAGTATTTTTATGAGTAAACTCCACTAAGGTAAGATGTTTCTACCATGATCTACTAAATCCAAGAACACATTACTGAAATGTGTATTTGATAATCTTGATGGATTTCTCAAACTAGACATCTGTTTGAGGATGATAATTCATGTTTAATATCAACTGAGAACCCATTGATTCCTGTAGTCCTCTCCAAAACCATGATTTAAAGAAAGGGTCCCTATATAAAATGATAGTCAATGGAACACCATAGATCCTAAAAATATCTTGCACATACAAGTTCCCAATTTCCTCTACCTTCATCAAATCCTTGATATGTAGGAAATGTGATGATTTCAAGAGTCAATAAAAAATAACTCATATTGCATCTTTACCACTTGGTGTTCGAGGTAGACCAATCATGAATTTCATGGCTATATCATCCCATTTACAAACTAGAATGGGTAAAGGTTTCATCAAAATAGCAAGCCTCTAATGTTCTGCCTTGATTCTATGACATGTAAGACATTAAGACACAAAATATTCAATTGATCATCTCATTCTCAACCACCAATAATGATGTCTCAATTCGAGAGAAATATACGAGGCTCCAAGGTGCACATACCAATTAGATTAATTTCTATCATCCAATAATTTCTATCTATAATCTATAGGAACAACCATCTTACCTTGGAAGTGGAAAACCCCATTGGGAGACCAAGACCACTCACCTGAGCTCTCCCCACCATAATGATTTATGCTAAAGTGAAAAAATTTTGTATCCTTTTCCTGTCCAAGTCAAATATAATAATCTATATATGATAAAACCTAAGAAAAACATAGGAATACCTATTCAACATCTCTCCCTTTATCCAATCACATCTTGATAAACAATCCCATCAATCACTACACTTTCCCTAGTTTTGTCACTGCCAGAGTCAGAAAATTTCTACCAAATGCATTTTCCACTACACTTCCTTTCTTATGGGTTTATGATATATCAAAATAAAAGGTTTTAAGGTACTCCAATAATCGTCTTTATCTCATATTGAGATATCTCTAAGTGAAAATATACTTTGTAATCTTATGGTCTGAATACACTCTAAACTTCACCTTGAAGAGGTAGTGGATGCAAGTCTTAAGTTTGTGCATCACTACTAGTAAATCAACATCAGGAGTGGGGTAGTTCTTATCATGTAGATATAATTTATGAGATAAATAAGCAACCACATGTCTTTCCTGCATCAAAACACAACCCAAACCCATACTGGAGGCATCACATTAACATCATAACCCAAACACGGCTCAGGAATGATCAAGAATAGAGCTGAATTAAATCTCACATTAAACTACTCAAAAGATCTATGGAACTATTCATTCAAAAAAACTTTACACCATTACAGGTTAACTATATCATGGTAGATGCAATATTGGAGATGTTCCAAGCAAATAACCTTTAATAACTAGCTAATCCTAAGAAACACCATATCTCAAACATATTTTTAAGCTAATACAAAGACATCACTGCTTGAATATTCTTGGGATCCCCTGAGACACCTTTCTCAAAAATCACATGGACAAGAAATTTAACTTATTTGACCTAGAACTGACATTTGGATATATTTCCTTATAAATGATTCTCTTTAAATATTCCAAGGACAATATTCAAGTGGTCAACATGATCCTACTCTAAATTGTAATAAACAATGATATAATCCATAAATGTAACCATGAATAAATCCAATAACCAATGGAATATTCAATCCATTAAAGACATAAACAATACAATAGAATTAGTAAGGCTAAACGACATGACCAAATACTCATAATGTCCATACTTGATCCTAAACACCGTTGTTGGAATATATTTATCTCATAACCTTAGATGATCGTACCCCACTCTGAGATCAATTTTCAAAAAACATTGGGATCCCTTAAGTTGGTCAAAAATGTCATCAATACTTGGTAGGGGATATTTGTTCTTTATTTTCACTTGGTTCAGTTTTCAGTAATAAAAAAAAGTCAAACTCTCATCTACCTTCTTTTAAAATATCACTGTCATTACCCAAGGTTCTATGTGTGGAAGAATAAATCTCTTAGCCTGAAGATCCTCAAGTTGAACCTTTAATTATTTCAATACATTGGGTCCCATATGGTATGATATTAGGGAAATGAGCCTCATCCTTATATGCAAGTTTATAGAAAACTCAACTTCCCTTTGTGGCATAAACCCTGAGAAATCATTTGAAAAATTTCTGGATACTCACTCACAACCATAGGAAGAGGGAAAGTAAGAGGTGGATCAACAATATTAAGAAATACCTCTCACAACTGGCATGGGATCATCTCAACATTAGAGGAAATGGGACTCACTCTCATAGATCTAGGATCCCACTCACAATGAAAGACATGAGCGAATCCATTGGAAGAAAGGAACTATACCCAACGATGATATTAAATGATGATATCTGATGTGGATATTTTATTAAAAGTATAGGATTCTATTTTAAGAAAGTAACATGCTACCATCAAGTCCCTGCTACCACCAAGGAGGCCAACCATCAATTATTTTGCTACCAGTGTCATGATTCCACTATCGGGGCTTGATACCGATCCTTCCTTCCTCTACCACTATCAGAGTAAATCAAGATCCATCTATTGTCATTTTTTTCTGCTATTGTTCCTAGTTAGTGACCATGAATACTACTTATATCCCTATGATGCAGTTATCTTGCACCCATGGTACCACCATTCAGATACAATGTAAAATATTATTCCTACCGTCAAGTTGTCTACATCTATTCATTGAGTGGAGTTCTAGAGTAGGGAATGAACCATGTGAGACCAAGAGAAGTCAATCTGAGCTCGAGGGTGAAAAGTTTTGGGGAACCGAATCTGAGCACATTTTTTTAAAAAGATTCAACTAAGACTACAACAAATATGAGCATGGTTGAGCTGCATATGAAGATGGTGACCTAAGATCTGTTGATGAATAATGGTGTTTTCCACTTGTGGGTGAAGAAGAATCTGTATTTGAAATTTTTTTCGGATGAATTAGGGATTTAAATTCCATTTGATTGAAAAATAAGGAGTTTATATAAGTCTCATTACCCATATTTGGGTGGTTTGACATAATCTAAGGTGTTTCAGGGCTATATTTTGTTTCATTAGGTTAAAGAATATGATATGAAATACTTTTGAAATAAAATTCTAATATGATATGGATATTGAAGATGAATATAAGGATGTTGTGATTAAAAAAATATGAGCTGATATAAACTGAATATTTTTTCTAAAATCGAGCCTAGGGGTTGGGCCTATGTAGGGATAATAAATATAATTTCTTATTAATGAACTAGTTGTTGAGCTACGGTGTCCACATGTTGTTCATCTATTTACTTGAGAGATATTCTGAATTATTTTTGTTGAATTCGTGTTGAGAACCGATCAAATCTTGTAAGGAAGAAGAACTCGTAATTCTACTTTGGTCAAATGAATCGATCGAGAGGGATCCACCAACAATATTGGATATTTTTAGGGAAATTAGGGTCATGGTTTGATGATCTAATCTAGTAGTTGGGTGCATACAAATATGATGATTTTGGGATAAAGATTTATTTTTATTCTTTGTGGATGAACAACATCATTTACAATAGACTAGATAGACTAATTTTAATATGGTTAGATCCCTATACATTAGAATTAAGAATTTGGAGAATTAGGAATTTGGAGGTGGTTAAGATGATGAGATGCTGTAAAATCAAATGTAGTTAGTGGGTAAATCCATGGATAGATTGATCTGTGGTTCAATTATTGTGGGATGGTTGATAATTACGAGGCTAATTTTAAAGAGTTTTTAGTTTAAATCCTATTGGTTTATGATTATAATAGAAATAGTTTGGGGATGACATGAAAAAAGGCCTAGGTTCATTCCTTTTGGTTTTCTTGTAATTTTCTCTCCTACTTTCTTGGTGTTTTCTCCATTAGATCCTTATAGTCATGGCTCAACTTTCTAGGAGGCTCCAAAAGTGATCGAACCCCCAGATTAGTGGAAAATTGATAGAAGATTCCAAATTAGTGTTGATTGGGACCCAAGGAACCCAAATCTATGAACATTTCTATATTTGGGCATTAGAGTAAGAATAACGACTCATATAAGTGTAGGTAGTGAATTCTGGTGTCAGTGGGAGTGGCAGAGATAAATGATGGGACTGTGGCCACGGCTGTGGGACATGCTGGTGGCACCACGAGGAATGTGGTGAGGCTATGAGACATAGCAAGGTAGCCGTGTGATTAGGAGGTAGCTGCCATGTGAAACTGCGTGAGCGGATGCAACCAGACGTGTGGTGTGTGGCAACCCAAATGGCCCACACGCAAGCGAACTGGTCCTGGGGATACTGGTTAGGATGGAAGGCCCATGCGCCAGTAGTTTGGGCTAAGCAAAGGACCAAGACAATCGATCTAGGTTGGACCAATGGGTCAGTTCAGTCCTAGGTTTGAACTAGGGTGACTCGAGTAGGATAGGGCCATGGTTGACCATGGCGGTCTACCATGATCCATGATCACTCCAGTTGTCGTGGTATGGTCGACCACTGGGCGGTCGGACCGGGTAGTCGACTATGGTGACCAACCACCACAGTTAGTAGACCGACTCTACAGTTAGTCCACAGTCCCAATAACCTCCCCCATTGAATCTTTAAATTGTTATAATATTCAAACAGTGCGTCCATTTTATGAGTCGTCTATAACATTGGGACCCTGATGATGATACTGTCCTTTTTAGATAATGTGGTGAGATTTTAGCTTGGTTGAGTAGAGTTTGAGAGCATTTTCTTGGTCCTTTCCTTTAGTGTTTAATATGGTATTATGTCCACATCACTGGATTGTAAAACCCCTCTATAGGTCGAGTCCCATATAGAGTCAGGCATCCCTCCCTGAGACTGGAGTGAAATCCTCTATCACACCCAGTGGAGTCTATGGAATCGTGTAACCTATGTTATCAGGGCACTGATCCTCCACCTTACAGGACACATTTGTAGGGTCTGTGGTATCCTCCAGTGTGATTGGGTGTGATCCTCTGTGTTAAAAATTGATCCATATTAGTTCAGTGGTTTCCCATAGTGTGATTTAGAGTAATCCTCTCTCTGTGGTATCATAATCTTCCTTGAAAAATACGTTCTCATTTGGGGGGTCCAAATGAGATAGACCTCTTCTTGAGTGTCTCCAATGAAATAATGGATCGAGGATTGAGTTCTCTAGGAATGAGTGTGCTTCGAGAAGAATCTTGAGGTTGGTAATTGGTTATGGCTTTTCTCTATACCGTGATTCTTTGATTGAATATATTTGGATATTCTTTCTACATGTGTGGTTGAAATACACCTGTGTGGAGATAACTGTTCATTTCCTTCATGGTATTTTTCTTTTTTGGTATTTCCTTCATTGATTTGGGGTGTCTTACTAAGTATTGTTTTACTCACCCCTGCACAGGCTTTTCCTGCATGCATTGTGTCTTGTGCAGACAATTGACCCTTTGACTAAGTCCTTTGTGGACTAGGACCCGGAGGTGCTTAGTGAGGCTAAAAAATGTAGTTTGTTCCTATGATTCAAACAGCAGTCCCAGTACCTCTTTCATTACAAGTTTGACTTGTGGTTAAAAACTCATTTTGTTGGTCTTGTATTCTAGTCCTATTTACTTTCTATTTCTTTCACTATTGTACTCTAGTTATGGGATATAGTGGTTTTCATGCATTTTTACTTAGTGTTTTTATATTCTAGCATTTGTGGATTGGGTTTGTGTGTGTGCATACATGTACTTTAGGTTAATGCCTCTCATTTGTGGTATATGATTACTCAGTGCTAGCCACTAGCCCTTGACCTAATGGAGGTAGGTTTAGGGTAGTCACGACAAGGTCCCCTCAGGGATGGGTTGGGACATAGTGGTATCAGAGCCAGGTAGTCAGTTCTACCATAGGACCGAGAGTATGTGACGTTGGTTTGAGGCAACAGTTTTAAGTGTTTCAAGTTCGGATTTCTGGATAGGGACTCTAGTGTTGGTGCAGTGGCCGACATATCCTTAAACCAAGAATCTGATAACCTACTTTTTGACTCAAGTAATGAAAACACTGGAAGTGGGGAAAATGGTACATGAATTATATAGGAATAGTTGTTTTCCCTTGTCCTTCTTGAGTCATCTCTCCAGATATACTCTATTGATCGTGGTACATATTTTTTTATTTAAGGATGCCTCCACGTAAACAACCAACCAGGATTTCACTACGTGATCATGAGGATGATCCTCCTAGTGATGAGCCATCGGTATAGGGTCATGTACCAAAGATGGAACCTCCATGTGGTTTTCCAGCTATACCACCACCTGTCTAGAAATAACTACAACCATCACTACTAGCTGAGGATGCACACATAATGAGTGCATTGCATGAGTTTCAAAGGCATCAACCTCCCAAGTTTTGGGGTGAGACATACCCCAATTTGAATGAGGATTGTCTAGAGGAAGTCATTAGTGTTTTTCTCCTTATTAGGATGCCTACTGACCAGATGAAAATCCTCACCATGAGCCTTCTTAGGAGCTCTAAGGGGCGATGGTGTAGATTGGTGACATTATATCATGATGAGATAGCTCTCTCCTAGATAGACTTAGAGATTATTTTTAGATAGGATTTCTACTTTTCCATGTTTCAATAAGTTCACATATAGGATAATCTTCATCTGCAATAGGGTAGTATGACTATGGAGGAGTACTCAGAAAAGTTTACTGGTCCTTTTCACTACTCCATTTACATGGTAGGATACCAGTTCTTTAGGGACCATACCTTCTAGTAGGGATTACGCCATGACATCTGGGCATCAGTGGTATACCTTATCATTCCTACTTACACTGGGATACTTGAGAAATCAAAACTAGTAGAGAGTTTTCTAGTGGATAGGACACCGGAAGTGGGAGCTAGTAGTGGGCACCGGGTAGTTGAGACCTTGTAAATAGGTAGATGATGATATTCATAGTGATCCAAGAATGTCAGGAACCTTAGGAGATGTTCCCATGACCCATGGTTAGTTTTGTAGGGCTCCTAGGGTGGCTTGAGTCAGCCCAGGGACAGACGGTGTCACACATGCGGCGGTCAGGGATATCTATTACAAGATTGACCAACCCATCACATAGCTAATTGGGGAATAGTCAAGGGACCACTGAGGTAGAGGAAGAGATGAGAATAGGGTGGTCTGTAGGTCAGAATATGTGGAATAGGATCAGGTAGGGGTAGCAGGAGGAGTTCAGAGGTTTGACCTATTACCACCACCACCCCCAGGTGGTCCACACCATGATTAAGGAGCTGGTGGATAAGGATGAGGATAGCCTCAAGTGATAGAGGCTTATGAACCTAAGTCTATAAGGATGAAACAAGGTATGATATGTATCTTTTACACCTTATATTAAGCTTTGATAGACATAGGTTCTAGTCATTCCTTTCTTTCCACAAACCTTGTCTGGGACTCGGAGAATCTAGTTAAACTATTTACTTGACCCTTACTCTTAGAGACTCTTATGGGAGGAGATTCTATGATCACACACTAGTGCCTATAGTGATAACTGACTCTTAGAGGAGAGAGTTTCAGTTGGGATATCTTAGTAGTAGCATCAAGACCTTATGATGTCATTCTTGATATAGATAAGTTATCCACAGTTCATGCTTAGATTGACTATTTTTTGTGCAAAGTGCGGTGTGTCCACAGTGATGGAACCAGGTTTTCCTTTTTTGGTGGAAAGGAAACAAATGAAGCATAGAAGTATAGACTCAGACATATGAGGGTTCAAATGATTACTCATTAGTTGGATAGCCTCACCCTTGGTGTGGTGGATGATATGATTCCTCAGTTTTCTATATTGGTGGAGGAGTATGAGGAAGTCTTTCGGGAATATGTTCCTGGTTTACCTCCCCATAGAGAGATGGAATTTTTCATTTATCTACACCCTAAGATGAATATAATATCTTCACCTTCATATAATATGGTTCCCATAGAGCTTCGTGAGCTGAGGGTGTAGTTGGAGGAATTGTAGAGGAAGATCTTCATGAGACCCAGTGTTTCACCCTAGGCAGCCTTAGTTTTGTTTTCCAAGAAGGTATATGAGAGATTGATGTTATGTGTGGATGACTGACGCTTGAATCAGGTGACTGTGAAGAAAAATTATCCACTACCAAGGATTGAAAACCTCTTTGATTAGTTGAAAGGTGAGTGATGGTTCTCAAAGATCGACTTCAGATCAGGCTATCACCAGTTGTGAGTATAGGATAAGGATATACCAAATATGGTTTTCAATTGTTGTTACGGTCACTATGAGTAATTGGTGATGTTTTTTCAAATTAATAACTCCCCTAAAGTTTTCATGGTACTCATGAACCATATCTTTCATCCTTACATAGACCAGTTTATGATGGTATTCATTGAAAAAATCCGAGTGTACTCAGCATCTAAGGAGGAGCATGTGAGACACTTAGGGATGGTACTAGACACACTCTGAGATCACCAAATCTATGGTGATCTCTTGAAGTGTTAGTTATGGATTTGGGAGGTCAATTTTCTGGTACACATCATCTCAGAGGCTATAGTTGATGTGGATCCAATGAATGTTGAGGCGGTTCTTTCTTAGGATCCACCCAAGAGTTTTACTGAGGTATGAAGTTTCCTAGGATTGGCATGGTATTGTTGGAGGTTTTTTCCCAACTTCTCTAGAGTGGAATCACCCTTTAAGGCTTTGAAATTAAAGGGAAAACCTTTCATGTGGATGGAGAAGTGCCAGCAATGCTTTTAGGAGCTGAGGTAGAGGTTGAAGAGTGCTCCCATCTTGAGATTACCAGAGGCGGGCATTGATTATGTGGTGTTATGAAATGCATTAGGAATAAGGCATGGTTGTGTCTTGATGTAGGGAAAATCTATGATTTCCTATGGTTCATTCTAGTTGATACTGCATGATAAGAACTATGTGACCCATGATCTTGATCTAGATGCATTATTCTTCACATTGAAGATGTAGTTACACTACCTGATTGGAGAGCGGTTTAGCGTCCACTCTGATCATAAGAGTCTCAATTATATCTTCTATTAGAATGATCTAAAATTGAGATAGAGGTGGTTGCTAGAGTTCCTCTAGTTCTATGACATTTATAGTTTCTATAATCCTATGAATAGGAATGTGGTGGTTGATTCTCTCAGTTGGAGATCTAGATTTTAGTTTCTGAATGAGATGTTAGAGTAGTTGGCCTCATTGTGGATATCATTTGGCGTTGGAGATGGAGCAGATTACCTGTTCGATGGTTTTCACACCTCTACTATAACAGTAGGTCATGGAGGCATATCTTGGAAACACTGACTGCAAGACCTTACATGATTATATTTACACATGAAATTCTCTTGATGGATATTAGAAAGGTGGGGAGTACATCATTCTTTTCAGAGGGAGCACAGTTGTACTAGTGGATGTGCGGGAGTAAGTTTTGAGGGAGTTCAACACGCCCCCTTCAGTGGTATATCCTAGCATGGAAAAGATGTACCGATACCTATGATGTCAGTTTTTGTGGACAAGGATGAAGAATGTATTTTTAGAGTTCATCAATCGATGCCTCACTTTTCAACAAGTGAAGGATGGGAACCAAGTTCTAGTGGGTTTTGCCCAACCCCTTGAGGTGTCAGAATGGAAGTTGGGTGGGATATCAATGGAATTCATGATGGTTTTACCACATAAGTCTAGTGGAAATGATTCCATTAGGGCGATCATTGACTGACTCATCAAGTCATCCCACTTCCTAGCTATCTAAGAGCAGAGTTTAGTTGAAATATTTGGACACCTATACGTGGTGTAGATAGTTCTACTCCATGGTGTTCCATCGATGATAGTTTTAGATAATAATGAGAGTTTTAAATCCCATTTGTGGAAGGGATTACATGATGTTTATGAGACATAGTTACGCTTTAGAACAATGTTTCACACCTAGAAAGATGCCTAGACTGAGTAGACCAATCAGGTTCTGGAGGATATATTGTGGACATGTATGTTAGATTTTGGCCACAGTGGGGAGGATCACCTATCCCTAGTAGAGTTTTCATACAACAACAATTATGACTCCACTATTGTCATGGCACCATTTGAGGACTTGTATGGGTGACCCTATCAGTCACCACTTTGTTGGACTGACCTGGGAGAGTTAGAACTCATGGGGATAGAGTTTGTGTGAGCTAACACAGAGAAAGTGCAGATCATCCAGGAGTGGATGGAGACTGCACAGAGTAGAAAAAATTCTTATGCTGATAGGCGGAAGAGGCCTTTGGAGTTCGAGGATGGAGACTACATGTTCCTTTGGATCTCACATCAATGGGGATTAAAGAGATTTTGTTAGGGTGGAAAGCTATCTCCGAGGTTCATCAGACCTTTCCTGATACTACGTAGGGTTGGCAAGGTGGTGTACTACTTGGATCTACCTATGCAGTTAGATAAAGTACATGATGTCTTCCATGTGTCACATTTGAGGAGGTAGGTGCATCACCTACCACACATCATTGACTAGGGCAATCTGCACATCGAGGATGGAGTGTCTTTGAATAGTAACCTATGGTGATTGAGGATCTAAATGAGAGGATCCTTCATGGTTGGTCAATTCCTCTGGTGCACGCTCAGTGGAAACACGAGAATCTACAAGAGATAACATGTGAGCGAGAGGCTCAGATTCATGCTCAATACCCCCATTTGTTTGAGTAGCCATTGTTTTTTCTTTCCAGGATGTAAATCCCCAAGGTGGGGAGAATATAACATCATGGATTTTCTTGGTATTATTTTTAGATATTAAATAGATTGATTTCAAGAATAGGTGTTGAGACGGCGTGTGATTCTGAGGTTCGGTCTTCCTGGAACAATTTTTTGAAAAACATTAATAATATTAATATCATGGGCACATAATTTTCTTGAAAAAGTGGAATAACTCTTAAAGGGTTCCTGGATCAGAAATTTTAGGGCATCGTTGACCATAGAATGATAGCTTTACCATAGGTGCGACCTAACATTGGTCGGCACAGGGTCATCTGTAGAAAAATTAACCAAGGACATAACCATAAATAAAAATATTAAATAATTTTTTTCTTAAAATACTAATAAATCATTAACAGTTACTTGGATTGGAAATATATTACCCCCATTGATTTTGTAATGTGATGATTTCCCTAGGCTCGACTTAAACTTAGTCAGTGCAGGTATTCTTTGTAAAAACTCAAAAAGGACATAGTATTCATTAAATAATTTAAATAAAAATTATTTCTATCGATGTAGTGAATTTTACCTTAAATTTATTGTAACACCCCGACCCTAGTTACCAATAGATAGTGTATTATTTTAATATATTGGCATGATTATGAGGAATCAAGTCCCAAAGGACCGATCTTTTTTGTAACGACCCGAAATTTTAAATAAATCTTGTTTCTTAATTTTATGTGTTATTTTATTTTATTTTTATACTCAACAAAAAATTTTCATTTGATAACATGAGTATAATTAAAATGAGACTGTTGGGTTTTGACTGTTATTTGACCATTGGTCAATATAACTGCTGGAAACTAAACGTTTTTACTATTGTCTCTAAATACAAGCAATCTTGGTTAATTAATATAGAAAGAAGATTCGATGGCCTCACCTAGTAGTCTTGGACCGATCGAAATCCATCTAACAGAAATTGGGAAGGAGGTAGCACCACTGGGCTTTGCTCTGGACCAAACCCAAGCTGAACTTCATCATGTGAAGCTAGAACGGGATCACCTTCGTGAGAAGTTCAAACTGATAGAAATTACTACTCGTGCGATGTTGGCCGAGCCTCCCTCGGATTCTCTCACCTTAGCACACCTAACACTTAGGTCCTCTGCTGGTGTGATAAGGGGCTATGTAAGGAGACCGTGACTGCCTTTTGTAATCCTTTGTTTTAAATAAAAATTGGGATTTCTTCTTTATGATGAAGTTTATGAATTTTCAAATGTCCAGATAAATATAGTATGCATATTTTTGATGAATTTTAGAGAAAGGATATTTTAAAAATTTTATGTAAACCTTAAATAAATAAAAATGTGTAATGATTTTCAAGAAATGGTCTTCTACAATTATGTTCAGTACGAAATTTCGAGTCTAATAAGATCAACATGATTTTTGATGAATAGTAAATTATGAATAGTGATTTTATGCTTAGGATTAGTAATGTGACCAAATGGATTAGTAATTTCACTCAAAGAAATTTTTAATATAATTTAGACACCTAGATTATGTAATGAGATTCAATAAAATGGGTAAATAACAGTTTCATAAATTATTATTCAAGTATTAGTTTTTTTAGGTGAATAGTGTTTTTTAATTAAAAATTAAATTAAAAATATTTAGAAAATTATTTTTATAAAATTGATTTCATTTTTGAACTCAGAGCATCGATATTATGTTAAGGTAATTTTTGGGGATTTTTCTGAAAAAAATGAATTTTCGGTGAATAGTGTGTTTATTTAAAAAATGAATTAAAAATATTTAGAAAATTATTTTTATAAAATAGAGTTCATTTTTGAAATCGGAGCATTGATATTTGGTTAATGTGAAATTTTGGGATTTTTCTGAGAAAGTTGAATTTTCAGTGAATAGTAAAAATACAGTTTTAGGGTTTCAGTATGTTTAATGACATCATAACTGTGTCATGATGATGTCATGAGATATTTTAAGGGATGGTCGACTAAAGAGGATGAATTATTGTGTGGGGGTCCCCATGTGGCCTAACTCCATGGAAAGTACCATGGGAGGGCCCATGCTTTTGAGAAAACCACTTTTGAGGTGTCCCTTGGCCATTAATGCCTTGTCCCCTCACTTTCCCTATAAATACCAAGCCCTCCTCTCATATTTTTTCGACTCCAAAACCATCCTCAACGAAGTTATGGTCTCCTTACCTCCCAAGGAGTCCTTCCAAGGTTCCCCCAAGCCCTAAAGGTCCCAACCTTTGAGTTTTAAGAGTTACGTTTTAAGGTAAGGGATCCGACCTCTCTCTTTCTTTTCAAGTGATCTCTTTTATGTTATTTCTTTTATGCTCCATGTTCTTATGTTGGAGGATGTTCTTTAATATTCATTATACTGTCCTTTTTATGTTCATATTATGAGATACCCCCTCTTACTCTCATCATTTCATTTTATGAATGTTTAAGTGGCGCCGTTAGGCTGCCGAAATTTTTGTAACGGATTCTTTCACCCTTCTCATTTTCAAGTTCTATTTTCTTGTCAAGTTTTTCAAGTTTATTTTTATTATGTTGGGGTATGATCTCTATATCTATCATACTTAACTCTTATGTTCATATTATGAGATACCCTATTTGATCTTGTCAATTCATTTTTTTGAAGCTTAAGTGACGTCGTTAGGCTGCCGAATTTTTAAGGGGATTCTTTCACCCTTCTCATTCATTTCAAAGTTCTACTTTCATGTCAAGTATTTAAAATTAATTTTTTTATGTTGGGGTATGATCTCTATATCTATCATACTTAACTCTTATGTTCACATGATGAGAGACCCTATTTGATCTTTTCAAATCATTTTTGTTGAATTTTAAGTGACGCCGTTAGGCTGCCGAATTTTCATAAGAGAAATCAAATTTTTGTCTACCTTCCATGTTTTTCATTTCAAATGGTATGTCTTTAAAATTTCATTACCATGTTCATATATCCTTCTTATTCTTCCACTATACTTTTTTATGGGTCATTTATGAATGTTGGACCCATGTCCCCTCTCTTTTCAATGTTTTCTAAAACCCCGAAACATAGCCGTTATGCTGCAGAATTTTCGTCTCAAAATGCCTCTCTTTTTTCTCAAAATTATTTTATGTTATAAAGTGAATACTCAAATCCCTTATTTCTACATGGGTATTCACATATATATTAAAATGTTCTATTTTAAATTCTGGGATTTACATACATGAGACCCACTCTCCCCTTCCGTTGGTTTAAAGTGACGTAAAGATCATGTCTTTAAAGCAGTTTTTAAAATGTTATGATTATGAAATGAAACCCATTTATTTTATGCTATATGGGTTATTTATGAAATGTTTGATGATTATATATGTGGCTCACATGATAATAAAGGCAAATTTAAGGGTGCACCCTGATAGCGCTCCAATGCATTGGGTAATGATGTAACCACTAGAGATTACAATTTTCACGATATCTTGGTGAATAAACTTGGTAATTTTCAAATGACACCTTGGGGATGGACCTTGGTGATATGTTCATGATTGTCTATGTTAAATTATGTAGCCACATCTTAAAGTTATGAAAAATGTTATTTTTATTATGATATATCTCATGATTTATTTCTCATGCCTTAAAGTTCTTTTCCTGACCTTATTGAAGTATCTCAAGTTCACATGTAAAATGTTTCTCTTATTTCCCTTACTGGGCCTTCTGCTCACCCTTTCTTTTGATGTATGTCCCCAGGTTATGAGATGCAGTAATGAACCTAGGATTAACATGAGGAGAAGCCTTTCAAGTGTTTAAGAAGAAAGTTTTATGTTTTTCATGTTTTATGTTCCTAGTTTCCAAGACACCAGACCTTAAAGATCCTCAGTTTTGTGTAATGAAATGAAAGTTTATGTTATAAAAAGGCGGGATTCTATAGTTGGTATCAAAGGATGGTTTAGTTATTTGTGGAAATTATGATATGAAAACATTAGGAAGAACCCTATAGAAATGTTTAAATATAGGAAATCTTCCAGATATTTTGGTGAGTATTGAGTAAGGGGTTGCCAAGAAAATACATCCCTGTCTGGATACGAGTAGGTAGAGGTGGCTCTGGCACAGATGTATATAGGGGTAAAATCTGAAAACAATGCTTTGAGCTAGACTTGAACTGGAACTGGTACACAACAACGGGCCTTGCTGCACTCTTGGTTACGACACTCCCGGGGGATATGCTTTGGTAAATTCATAAGCTTAGTATGAACCATTATTAAAGGAACAAAGATAAAATAAAATAAAGATTCACATAAGAATATACGATCATGGATAACCTAGATTGGAACCTAGGGGATCACAAGTTAGGATATACTTTTATTATACAAGTTTATCATTTTATGCTTAAAGTTTCCTTTTCATGATTATTGGCGAAGTATTTAATCCCCTAATTATACTTTATATTCTTAGTTAATGGTGGGAAATGGAAGAACATGTCCCAATAAACAATGTTATAGGAAATGCGATGATTACCATATTAATATGACAGAGATGATTAGGGGATTAAAAGATGATTATTATTTTGGAATACGTTCACTATTTTGGGGACCCTATATGATCGAGGTAAATAGATTACTATGGTATTTTCATTGAGGAGTAAGATTGACTTATATTTTGAAGAATCGATGAATTTAAGGCGGACTTATAGTAATTTAGGTTACTTATGGAAATGATTAACCTATCTTGGGGTAAATATGTTTAGGTTAGTTAATTTTTTTATAAGATGTTAGGAGTGGTTGATGTTGTTTGGAGATGAATGATAAAGTTTACCTTGGAAGACTATGTTATCAAATCCTTCTTGTATTTGGGTTTCAATCTTAGTTTGGTTTATTTTGAGGAATTTTAAGGACAGTTATTTATGGAATGGTCTATGATGAACTCTGGGTAGTACCATGGAACTTTGAAGATTTAAAATTAGTTTCCATTCCTATGAGATTATTTCTTTTTGAAGAGTTGTTTTACCTTACCCTTTCTGTTTTTGGGATAATGTTTAAAGATAGATGAAATAGATGGTTAATCTTTTGTGGATTATGTGATTCTCTAGAAGATGATTCTTGTGTTTTGATGACACCAAGTGTTTTTGAATGCTCATAGTTTGGAGAAAAGATTATTTTTGGGTCGAAACTTATTAAAGGATGAAACTCTACATGAAGGTAGGTATATTTTCTTATGTTTTTGTTCTATGTAGTAAATTAATTCCTCAAAATTATGAAAAGAAATGTAAAACAAAAATGTTGTTGGTTTATGTTTCCTACTAGGTAATCAAAGAACGTTTACACACATCATAAGTTTGGGATTTTCTTATGGTTAACTTTCTCCTAATCATGTTCTCTATCACTCTCCCTCAGAACTTGACCCTTTGTTTTCTCCTCCATGTCAATGTTTCCCTACATGGAATCCTAGTGTGGGTTAACTCGGGTGACCTTTGTACTTCCCTTTCTTTCTTTTAAAGTAATAGTTTTAATGACTCCTTTTCCAATGTGGGACTTTCAATGAAATTTCAAATCCCAATTTTAAAAATTGTGAGGACGCAATTTCTTAAGGGGGGAAGATTGTAACGACCCGAAATTTTAAATAAATCTTGTTTCCTAATTTTATGTGTTATTTTATTTTATTTTTATACTCAACAAAAAATTTTCATTTGATAACATGAGTATAATTAAAATGAGACTGTTGGGTTTTGACTGTTATTTGACCATTGGTCAATATAACTGCTGGAAACTAAACGTTTTTACTATTGTCTCTAAATACAAGCAATCTTGGTTAATTAATATAGAAAGAAGATTCGATGGCCTCACCCAGTAGTCTTGGACTGATCGAAACCCATCTAACAGAACTTGGGAAGGAGGTAGCACCACTGGGCTTTGCTCTGGACCAAACCCAAGCTGAACTTCATCCTGTGAAGCTAGAACGGGATCGCCTTCACGAGAAGTTCAAACTGATAGAAATTACTACTCGTGCGATGTTGGCCGAGCCTCCCTCGGATTCTCTCACCTTAGCACACCTAACACTTAGGTCCTCTGCTGGTGTGATAAGGGGCTATGTAAGGAGACCGTAACTTCCTTTTGTAATCCTTTGTTTTAAATAAAAATTGGGATTTCTTCTTTATGATGAATTTTATGAGTTTTCAAATGTCCGGATAAATATAGTATGCATATTTTTGATGAATTTTAGAGAAAGGATATTTTAAAATTTTTATGTAAACCTTAAATAAATAAAAATGTGTAATGATTTTCAAGAAATGGTATTCTACAATTATGTTCAGTACGAAATTTTGAGTCTAATAAGATCAACATGATTTTTGATGAATAGTAAATTATGAATAGTGATTTTATACTTAGGATTAGTAATGTGACCAAATGGATTAGTAATTTCACTCAAAGAAATTTTTAATATAATTTAGACACCTAGATTATGTAATGAGATTCAATAAAATGGGTAAATAACAGTTTCATAAATTATTATTCAAGTATTAGTTTTTTTTAGGTGAATAGTGTTTTTTAATTAAAAATTAAATTAAAAATATTTAGAAAAATATTTTTATAAAATTGATTTCATTTTTGAACTCAGATCATCGATATTATGTTAAGGTAATTTTTGGGGATTTTTCTGAAAAAAATGAATTTTCGGTGAATAGTGTGTTTATTTAAAAAATGAATTAAAAATATTTAGAAAATTATTTTTATAAAATAGAGTTCATTTTTGAAATTGGAGCATTTATATTTGGTTAATGTGAAATTTTGGGATTTTTCTGAGAAAGTTGAATTTTCAGTGAATAGTAAAAATACAGTTTTAGGGTTTCAGTATGTTTAATGACATCATAACTGTGTCATGATGATGTCATGAGATATTTTAAGGGATGGTCGACTAAAGAGGATGAATTATTGTGTGGGGGTCCCCATGTGGCCTAACTCTAGGGAAAGTACCATGGGGGGGGGGCCCATGCTTTTGAGAAAACCACTTTTGAGGTGTCCCTTGGCCATTAATGCCTTGTCCCCTCACTTTCCCTATAAATACCAAGCCCTCATCTCATATTTTTTCGACTCCAAAACCATCCTCAACGAAGTTCTGGTCTCCTTACCTCCTAAGGAGTCCTCCCAAGGTGCCCCCAAGCCCTAAATGTCCCAATCTTTGAGTTTTAAGAGTTACGTTTTAAGGTAAGGGATCCGACCTCTCTCTTTCTTTTCAAGTGATCTCTTTTATGTTATTTCTTTTATGCTTCATGTTCTTATGTTGGAGGATGTTATTTACTATTCATTATACTGTCCTTTTTATGTTAATATGATGAGATACCCCCTCTTACTCTCATCATTTCATTTTATGAATGTTTAAGTGGCGCCGTTAGGCTGCCGAAATTTTTGTAACGGATTCTTTCACCCTTCTCATTTTCAAGTTCTATTTTCTTGTCAAGTCTTTCAAGTTCATTTTTATTATGTTGGGGTATGATCTCTATATCTATCATACTTAACTCTTATGTTCATATGATGAGAGACCCTATTTTATCTTTTCAATTCATTTTTTTGAAGCTTAAGTGACGCCGTTAGGTTGCCGAATTTTTAAGGGGATTCTTTCACCCTTCTCATTCATTTCAAAGTTCTACTTTCATGTAAAGTATTTAAAATTCCTTTTTTATGTTGGGTTATGATCTCTATATCTATCATACTGAACTCTTATGTTCACATGATGAGAGACCCTATTTGATCTTTTCAAATCATTTTTGTTGAAGTTTAAGTGACGCCGTTAGGCTGCCGAATTTTCATAAGAGAAATCAAATTTTTGTCTACCTTCCATGTTTTTCATTTCAAATGGTATGTCTTTAAAATTTCATTACCATGTTCATATATCCTTATTATTCTTCCCCTATACTGTTTTATGGGTCATTTATGAATATTGGACCCATGTCCCCTCTCTTTTCAATGTTTTCTAAAACCCTGAAACATAGCCGTTATGCTGCAGAATTTTCGTCTCAAAATGCCTTTCTTTTTTCTCAAAATTATTTTATGTTATAAAGTGAATAATCAAAGCCCTTATTTATACATGGGTATTCACATATATATCAAAATGTTCTATTTTAAATTCTTGGATTTACATACATGAGACCCGCTCTCCCCTTCCGTGGGTTTAAAGTGACGTAAAGATCATGTCTTTAAAGCAGTTTTTAAAACGTTATGATTATGAAATGAAACCCATTTATTTTATGATATATGGGTTATTTATGAAATGTTTGATGATTATATATGTGGATCACATGATAATAAAGGCAAATTTAAGGGTGCGCCCTGATAGCGCTCCAATGCATTGGGTAATGATGTAACCACTAGAGATTACAATTTTCACGATATCTTGGTGAATAACCTTGGTAATTTTCAAATGACACCTTGGGGATGGACCTTGGTGATATGTTCATGATTTTCTATGTTAAATGATGTAGCCACATCTTAAAGTTATGAAAAATGTTATTTTTATTATGATATATCTCATGATTTATTTCTCATGCCTTAAAGTTCTTTTCCTGACCTTATTGAAGTATCTCAAGTTCACATGTAAAATGTTTCTCTTATTTCCCTTACTGGGCCTTCTGCTCACCCTTTCTTTTGATGTATGTCCCCAGGTTATGAGATGCAGTAATGAACCTAGGATGAACATGAGGAGAAGCCTTTCAAGTGTTTAAGAAGAAAGTTTTATGTTTTTCATGTTTTATGTTCCTAGTTTCCAAGACACCAAACCTTAAAGATCCTCAGTTTTGTGTAATGAAATGAAAGTTTATGTTATAAAAAGGAGGGATGCTATAATTTTAGCATTCTTGGAAAATAGATTACATATATAAACTTTAAATTACATAAAATACAACATAGATAATCCTTTTAGAATCCATTATTCATCTATCTTAAACCTGTATGTAAATAATAATACACTTCATGGCATCATAGGAAAATAAAACATAAGAAAGGGGTGAGCTCAGATGCTCAGTAAGGGTAAAAAATTTAACGGAAGCTATAAACTTTTAAGGCAAGATGTGTAATAAAAACAAAATCCTTTTTAAACATAATCTTGAACATAATATGAAAAAAATAAAACATTACCATATAAACATGGACATGGATATTCTACTAGTTGAATAATCACACATAATAATTAATTTCATAATGAGGGAATTCCTAACACCAGATATCATTACCACATATTCAAGGCCTTGTTCAAACACTACAAATAAAATTTTTGTCAACTCCTTTTTCCAAGACACTAATTTGTCTCATGAGACCTACCGATGCATCGAGGGGCTATACCGGGCCCACCCGTCACTTACTACATCCACTGTATTCCTATTATGAAAATTTTGAAATATAACATAAACATTCATATTAAAACTAGCATAAGAAAAGTCAATACTTTAACCATAAACCATGAATGGTATAAAAATATCACATCCACAGTTAAACATATCATAACTCATTCAATACAATATAGATTATTGTATTATAATAAATCAACCTCAATCAAGAATAATATCTAGTAAAGGGTGTTGAAATAGTTGAAAATGACGTGTAAAAGTTTTTGAGAAAAATATCCCTTTTTGTGAAATCATTTAAAAGTCACACATTTATAAAGGAAGTAATTTAAAAGATATTTTGGAATCAAAGTGTCCCATACCACTTTGAAACTTTTCAAATGAATTAACATTTTAAAACAATCATTCCATATAAATAAATCCTTAAAACCATTTTGAAAACATGGACAATAATGAGAAATATTTAGAAGAATAAATATTTAAAACATTTAAAATGATGTTTTAGTTAAAGAGTACCTTAAGAGAATTATTTTAAAAATTCTTTTATGAAACATGGACATGTATAATAAATATGTCCTAGAAAATATTACACATAAAAAATCTCAGATAATAATGAGAATGAGGAATTAACCCTTACCTGGAACTTTCCTTTAGTTGAGGGTACATTTAACCTCCTATATAATGAACATAGTGTCATGACCCGTCCCCCAGGACCGATGCTGTGACTACCCCAAACCCACCTTCCATAGGCCAGGGGATGACGACAAGCACCAAAGGAAAAATTCCCTAAAACTGGGAAGGCATTGCCTTTATAACCTATAAACACACACAACTAAACACACAACAGGAAACGAAACACCAAGTAAACTGTATAACAAAAGAGTGTTGAAAGTAAAAGGGCCAGAATACAAGACCAAATAGAAAGTACAAGTACAATTGAAAAGCAATACAACTGATGAAAAAGGGAAGACAACTACTGGACCATCCTCTGAGGATCCTACCTAAAGGGTAGGTACATATCATCTCCTTAGCACTCCACGTATATCCGTCTCCTCTGTGTACCGACAAGCCGTATGGTCCACCTCTAGGTACCGTCCTGTCTGGGTATGCTCAGCCTCAGTCAGCGTTGTCCGTCGTCTGTATCCAACACAACAAGGTGTGGGCATAGCCCATGCAGGCGTGAGTATAACGATACTCAGTAGGGACCCCGAGACCCTCAAGGTCTCACAAAATTCATCAAGGATAAACCAAAAAGTATGAAATCAACAGATAACCTTACTTAGGTATATGCCCATATATATACCTAAGTTATCAAGTGATCCATCTCAATCATGAGGAAAACACAAAAGTATTGACTCAGCTCAACCAGGATTTTATTCACATTATCAAAACCTCTGCTGATGGAGAACTTCTGCTCAATCGAGTACAGTGGGCCTGCCGTGACACCAAGTGCGCTTCCTACTAACCTTGGACTGCGGAGGTACTACTCCTGTCGAGTACTATGGGTCTGCTGCGTCACACAGAGGCACTCCCCACCGTGGGTCTGCCGCCACACCCAGGTGCCCCCCCTCATAGCCTACTGAGGTACTCCTCCTGTTGAGTACCGTGGGTCTACCGCATCATCAAACGCGCTCCTCCACCATGGGTCTGCCACCACACCCAGGTGCTCCCCACTGGGCTAGTAGAGTCACTCCGAGTCAAATAGTCAGCAATCGTCAGGTCTCAGTCAGCTATTAGGTCTCTGCACTCTGCTCGCTCGTCACTAGAAGGATCCGCTCCACGAGCTACTAGTCAATACTCCAACTATCACAAATTCCCATGAAGAAGTATCTCAAAGGTCCACCGCATCATATGGATCTCAATGCAACAGACGACGCGTCAATCAGACGCCTAGTCTGTGAGTTATTAGTATTTTAGTCCCGGGGGCCCGGTTGGATTCGTGTACGATCCAACCTGACCATATCTCAACTATACCCCAAACTCTAGTGGGGTATACTCAAAGGGACCGTCATGCTCCAAGATTACCAGGGTTGTTGACAGTTCATTAAATGGATGCCAGGTGCCAATGATATGGCCAAAAGAAAGTAAAGGGTCATAGTGGGCTCGGGTCTGGTCCAACTTGATCGAACCGACCCTGCCCGACCCAGTCTGGGCTGACCTGGTTCGGGTCAACCTAGCCTGACCCATTGGGTTTGGCCAGGCCCGTTGGGCGGGCCAGCCCGTTAGGTTCATCCCGACCCACTGGGCCCAGCCCAGGAGGCCGTGAGGGGGGTCACGGAGGGCCGCGAGGGTGCAGTCCGGTCACGAGGGCGTGGACCCGCTGCGGGTCGGCGTGAGGGCGGATCGGACCAGAGGGTGCCGTGAGGGCGTCTTGGCCCAGAGGGCGCCGCGAGAGGCTGGTTCATCCCAGAGGGTCACGGGGCGCGGCTCAGGGTGGCTCGGCCCGGGGCAGGGGTGGTGCGGTCAAGGCGCGGCGCGACCGGGGCCGGTTCGGCCGGTGTCGACGCGGTGCCGGCGGGCTGGCGTGGCCGGGGCGGCCCGGGAGGCTGGTGGGGCCGGGTGTTGGTTCAACCGGGAGGATGGGGTGTCCAGGTCCGGTTCAGCCGGCGAAAGGCGCGACCATGGTGGCTCAGTCTGGCCTGGGGCGGCTCGTCCGGAAGGGCGGAGACCACGGGGGCGGTTCGGCTGGGGTGCCGTGAGCGGGCACGGACAGTTCGGTCGATGGTGGCGCAGAACACCATGGGGGCGGCACAGGTCGCAGAGGTCGTAGGTGGCGCGGCGTTGCCTTCATTGTCGTTGTCGCCATCCTCCATTTCTAAGAACACCGCAAAAGAGAATGACGGAGCGGTCGAGTCATGTTGGTTTGGTCCGCACCCTATGAGTTTAGGGTGTTAGCATTTGGATCACAAGAACGAAGCACAAAAAAACCTCCCGTAATGAAATAATCCCAAAACCCACAAAAGGAAAACATATGCAGATCAACTAGTTAGAATTTGATCCGCGTTCTTTGTTTTAGAAGGAAAGAATCACATGAATATAAAATCAATCAAAAAAATCCCCTACCTTGTTCTTTGTTCATCGATGCTGGTGTGAAAAAATGGACGTCGATTCATTGTAGACAAACACGTCCTACGTCGGAGGAAGCTCTAATAAAGAAAGTCAAAGTCGAGGTTGTTCTTCGTAGGAGGAACACGTTCTTCGTTCGAAGGAGAGGTTCTTTCATTGGTGAGAGATTTTCTCTGAAAAGCTCCTTCTTCCTTTGCCAAAAAAATAATAGGAAGCCCAAGATAATAGATTATAAAATCTATTAAGTAATTGTAATAATAATAAAAAATGGTTTAAATTGATTAAGGAATAGTTGGAACAATTAATGGCATGTGCGTTGGCACAATTAAGGTGGAGGAGGTCAAGAGGCTCTCCCTCATTTATAATGGAGTTGAGAGGTTTTCCTCAATTAAATGGGGGGTTTCGTCCAGGGTGGTCCCCACCACCATAACCTCTCGTGGGAGGTTAGGTTCAGGTGGGCCCCACACTTCAACTCCCACATGGAGGTTTAGTTCCGGTGGACCCCACCTCTAACTTCCACATGGGTGGTTACAAGAGATAAAATAAAATAAAACATGTGTTTATTTTATTTTACTATTTCCACGAAAAACCCTAAAACTAACTTCCACCCTCAACAACCTGTCATCGAGGTGAAAGTTTTCTTAAGATAAAATCGGTGCAACAAGTTCAACAGTACCCTCAGATTTCAATTCTGAGAACCAGTTGAAAATTTAGAAAAACACGCTCGCACATTTAATGAACGTACCAGAAATAAAGTTCAGAAATTCATTCCAGGCACTCTGGGTCTCAGAATCATGCGCCGTCAATTTTCAAGGACTCATAAAATTCCCCTATATTTAAAAAAAAATACATGGAAATTCCGGGTATTTATATTCTCCCCACCTCAGGGATTTATGTTCCTGTAAGCAAAAAATCGAACTAAGGGAACAAGTGGGGGTACTGAGCACGCATCTGAGCCTCCCACTCCCTTGTGCTCTTTTGGAGGTTCCCATGCTACCAGCGAATGTGGACCAAATGTATCGACTGTCCAGGAAGGACCCTCTCTTGTAGATCCTCAATCTCTACTAGAACCTCCATAAAATTCACCCCATCTTTGACGTCCAGCTTTCCATGGTCGATGATGTGAGAAGGGTCGTGCACTTATCTCCTTAGCTGGGATATGTGGAAGTCATCGTGCACCTGGTGCAACTGAGGTGGAAGAGCTAAATGGTAATCCACCTCGCCAACTCTGCTGAGGACCTGAAAAGGTCCAATGAACCTCAGAGATAACTTTCTACCTCTACCAAATCTCTGTATCCCTTGTAGGGGTGAGACCCATAGAAAGACATGATCACCATCCACGAACTCCAGAGGTCTCTGTCTCCTATCAATATATGACTTCTGCCTGCTCTGTGGAGTCTTCATCTGCTCCTAGATGATCTGCACCTTCTATGTGGTATCCCGTACCATCTCTGGTCCCACAAGTGCTGACTCCCCTGGGCCAGTCCAGCACAAGGGTGATCTGAAAGGTCGCCCGTACAATGCCTCAAAAGGTTCCATCCCTATTATGGAGTGATAACTATTGTTGTATGAAAACTCCACCAAAGGAAAGTGATCCTCCCAGCTACGACCGAAGTCGAGGACACAAGCATGAAGCATGTCCTCAAGGTTCTGAATGGTCTGCTTAGTCTGTCCATCCATCTGAGGATGAAAGGTAGTGCTCAAACGAAGCTGCGTCCTGAAAGCCTCCTACAACCCCTTCCATAGCCGGGAAGTGAAACATGCATCATGATAAGAGACAATATTCAAGGTACTCCATGTAGCCGCACAATCTCTTGCACATAGAGGCATCCCAAGCTCTCTACTGAACCCTGGTCTTTGATTGGTAGGAAGTGGCCTAACTTGGTGAGTCGGTCAACGATCACCCAAATCAAGTCATGACCGTTGGATGTACGTGGAATTCCTCTCACAAAGTCCATGGATATCCCACCCCACTTACACTCTGGGACCTCTAAAGGCTGAACCAAGACTGCTGGTACCTGATGGTCCACCTTCACTTGCTAACAAGTGAGGCATCGAGAGAAAAATTCCGCTACTGCCTTCTTCATTCCTGAACACTAGGGAAATCATCAGAGATCCTGGTACATCTTCTCTACTCCTGGATGTACCGCTAGAGGGGATGTGTGGAACTCCCTCAACACTTCATCCTGAAGTGACACTGGTACCATGGTACGTCCTCTGAAGAGGATGACGTGTGCCCCACCTTCAGAAAATCCATCAGGTTCCTATCCTATGGATATCTAAGCATGTCATGTCTCACAGTCAGTGTCCCCATGCTGCGCCTCCCTGACTCGCTAAAGAAGTGGGGGACTGACTGTAAGAGTCTGAAGAAAAGATGCTCCATCTCTATCCACAAAGGATATCTACAAGGCAGCTAACTACTCCATCACTTCGCCAAGAAGCTGTATACCAGATCTCCTACTAAGCGCATCTACAACAACATTCCCCTTCCCATGAGTATAGACTATCTTGAAGTCATAGTCCTGGAGGAACTCAATCCAACGTTATTTTCTCAGGTACCGGTCCTTCTGAGAGAAGATATACCTGACACTCTTGTGATCAGAGTACATGGTAAAACACTTGCCCATCAAATAGTTTCGCAACATATTCAAGGAGAAGACCACCGCTGCTAAATCCATGTCATGGGTAGCATAGTTCTGGTCATGCTGTCTGAGTTGTCGAGATCCATATGTGATCACTACTCAATCCTGCATCAGGACACATCCGAGCCCGGTCCCTGATGCATCACAGTAGACTACGTACCCTACGCCTTCCTCTGGAATCCTCAAGATGGGGGCACTAGTCAGCCTCTACCTCATCTCCTAAAATCTCTACTGGCATCTCTCCGACCACACAAAGGGTTTCTCCTTCTTTGTCAAGGCTTATAGTGGTGTTGTAACTCTGGATAAGTCTGGTACACACCTCCAGTAATAACTAACCAAACCTAGGAAACACCATACCTCCTTCACACTCCTGGGTGGCTCCCAAGAAAGTACCGCCTCAATCTTCACTGGATCTACTGCAATTCCATCCTCCAATATGACATGAACCAGAAAGTGAACCTCTCAGATCCAAAACTGGCACTTCGAGAGATTACCATAAAGATGGTGCTCTCAGAGTGTGTCCAGTACTACCCGCAAGTGATAGGCATGATCCTCCCCATTAGCCGAGTAGATCAGAATGTTGTCGATGAAGACCACTACAAAGTGATCAAGGTACGGATGAAAGACCCTATTCATGAGTCCCATGAACACTACTAGAGCATTGGTTATGCCAAAAGGCATAACAAAGAACAAGTAGTGGCAGTACCGACATATGAAAGCTGTCTTCTGCACATCCTTATCTCGAACTCTGAGCTAGTGATAGCCTGATCTGAGGTCTATCTTCGAGAATCACCGTGATCCCTTCAACTGATCAAAGAGGTCATCAATCCTCAGGAGTGGGTACTTGTTCTTCATAGTCACCTGGTTCAGGCACCGATAGTCAACACAAAGCCTCAATATCCCATCCACCTTCTTGGCGAACAGAATTGGGGCTTCCCAGGGAGAAACACTGGGCTGAATGAATCCCTTACCTTGCAAGTCCTCTAGCTATACCTGCAACTCGTAAAGCTCCGCCTGATCCATCTGATACGCTGGTGTAGATATCGGTGTCGTCCTGTGGTACAAGTCGATGTAAAAGTCTACCTCTATGTGAGGGGGTAGACCTGGAACATCATCAGGGAAGACATCCACGTACTGGTCCACCACTACAGGGTAGCTCAGACTCTCCACATCAGCTGCTCTGAGGGTAAG
This sequence comes from Viscum album, assembly GCA_963277665.1. NCBI lineage: Eukaryota > Viridiplantae > Streptophyta > Magnoliopsida > Santalales > Viscaceae > Viscum > Viscum album. The sequence continues at coordinate 619,683,158 of OY728127.1, read as the reverse complement.
GCTAGCCAACTGACAAGTGATCGACTGTACTATCCTCCGAGAAAGTCCATCATGTGCTGCAAAGGATCCCTTCTCATGGGTGAAGGTAAACCTGGTCCCATCCGTGTAGACGCACCACACTTTGCACCTAATATAGTCAATTTGAGCATGGACTGTAGATAACCAGTCCATACCCAAGATGACATCGTAAGGCCTCGACGCGGCCACTAAGAGATCCCAGCCGAAGCTCTCGCCTCCTAGAGTAAGCTCACACTGCCATCACCAGTGCGTAATCGTCGAATCTACTCCTGTAGGAGTCTCTATCCATAAGGATCGAGCCAATGGCTCTGTGAGAATATCTGTGCTCTAAAAAAGGGCAGTGGCAATGAAATAGTGGCATGCACATGTGTCTATAAGTACTGCAGCTATGGTGGAGTAGACACAGATCATACATCGAATAATCTTCAGAGCGCCATGATCATATGCCTCAACTGCCTGGAGCTGAGCTCTCCCTTGTCCACCTACTCCCTGCAGTCGGGGTGGACCTCTTGGTGGTGGTGGTGGCAACACCTCGAATCTTCATCCACCGCCAGCTACACGACCAGCTCCTCTGCCACATTTGACTGCTCCCTACGGAGTGCCTCGATTGAATCTTTGTCTCTCCCTGGGAGGTCCTTCGATCATCTTCTGATCATCTGAATGGCGGGTCATGCAGTCACGAGCCATGTGACCCTACCCACTGCATCCGTAACACTGCCCACTCCTGGAATGTCTGTCTCCGCTTCAGGTGCCCCGCACAACCAATCTAGAGTCATGCGGTCATCCACCTGTCGGTCTGGTCCTCTTGGACCTCTATGACATCTGTCCTCTAACAGCTGCAGAAGACTCTGCTACATGTTGACTGGCGGTGGATATCGCTACTAGATACTGTTCAACAAGGAAACTCTCCACTATGAGGGCTCTCTATAACACCCCCGCCTGTGTCGGGATACTAAGTGAGATCACTGAAGCCCTGATCTCCTGCCTGAGTCCCTGCTCGAAGGTCTGGGCACTAAAGAATGGGTCACGCACCATATCGGTGGAGTAGTGTAAGTGGTCTTTGAATCTCGCTGAATACTGAGCTACAGTCATGCTGCCCTACTGCAGATGAAGTAGCTCCTGTATGCGCACTGCACGAAGAGTCACTGGAAAAAACTCTACCCGAAACAGTCTCTCAAATCTTCCCAGAGAAGCATCACCTTGTCGTGAAACTGGAGCACTAAGCTCCACTATCTTCCCACTGCTACCTCTAGAAGGATGGCAGAAAGAATCACCATGAGGTCTGCTAGTGTCCCTACCATTCAGAAGACTCTCACCACAGCCTCCAGCCAATCCTCAGCCACCTATGGGTCTGTATCTCCCCTGAACCTGGGTGGCCTCTGGCGCTGGAACTCGTGCAATGCGTTCAAGCAACATGCACCATCTGCTGCTGGGGCTGGTGGCATCGATGACCCAATAGGGAGTGGTACCGCTGGTGCCTCTACTGGAAAAGGGCCCTGCACCGAGGCCTCGTCACTCGGTGGGCTATCTGTGCGTGAAACTCTCGGAACTCTGGCCGACTATCTGTGTGGAGGCATCCTGAAAAGAAAAAGGTGCACTATGGTTAAAAGTTATACCTGGTGAGCTAACCTGGTTGAGCTGACTTAAAGAAAAATTTTGAAAACACACATGCAATCAGTGTTTTCATGCACTGAGTCGGAAATCAAAAGTCAGCGTCCTGGTGTATGGATACGTCGGTTACCGCATCAACACTAGACTCCCTGAACTGAAAACCACACTCACTACACTCAAAACTATTGCTTCATAGAAAATATCACAGTCCTAGTTCTATGGTAGAACCAACTCCATTGATACCAATTTTTCATGACCCATCCCCCGAGGCCCATGCCATGACTACCGCAAGCCCACCTTCCATAGGCCAAGGGCTGACGACTAGCACCAAAGGAAAAGTTCCCTAAAACTGGGAAGGCATTGCCTTTATAACCTATAAAAACATGCAACTAAACACACAGAATGATACAAAACACCAAGTAAACTGTATAAAAAAAGAGTGATGAAAGCAAAAGGGTCAGAATACAATCCCAACAACTAAAATGCAATAAAACTGAAGAAAAAGGAAAGATAGCTACTGGATCGTCCTCTGAGGTTCCTACTCGAAGGGTAGGTACAAATCGTCTCCTCAGCACTCCAAGTCTGTCTGTCTCCTCCATATACCAACAAGCCGTATGGTCCACCTCCAGGTACCATCCAGTCCTGGTACTCTCCGCCTCAGTCAGCGATGTTCGTCGTTTGCATCCAACATAATAAGGTGTGGGCATAGCCCGTGCAGGGGTGAGTATAACGATACTAAGTAGGGACACCGAGACCCTCAAGGTCTCACAAAATCCATCAAGGATAAACCAAAAACTATGAAATCAACAGATAATATTACTTAGTTATATACCCATACATATACCTAAGTTATCAAGTGATCCATCTTAATCCTGAGGAAAACACAAAAGTATTGACTCAGCTCAACCAGGATTTTATTCACATTATTCAAACCTTAGGTGCTGGAGAACTCCTGCTCAATCGAGTAAAGTGGGACTACCGTGACACCAAGTGCACTTCCCACTAACCTTGGACTGATGAGGTACTCCTCCTGTCAGGTACCATGGGTCTGATGCGTCACACAAAGGTGCTCCCCACCGTGGGTCTGCCGCCACACCCAGACACTCCCCCTCGTAGCCTACTGAGATACTCATCTTGTCGAGTATCGTGGGTCTACTGCATCACCAAGTTCACTCCTCCACCGTGGGTCTACTACCACACCTAGGCTCTCCCCACTAGGCTAGTAGAGTCACTCTGAGTCAAACGGTCAACAGTCGTCATATCTCATCCAGCTACTAGGTCTCCTCACTCTGCTCGCTCGTCACTGGAAGGATCTGCCTCATGAGCTACTGGTCGATACTCCAACTATCACTAAATCCCACAAAGAAGTATCTCAAAGGTTCTCCACGTTTTACGGGTCACAACACAACAGACAGGGCGTCAATCGGACGCCTGGTCTGTGAGTTATTAGCCTTTTAGTCTCGGGGGCCCAGTTGGATTCGTGCACGATCCAACCTGATTGTATCTCAACTATACCCCAAACTCCAGTGGGGTATACTCAAAGGGAGGGCCACTGGCGGTTCGTCAAACGGATGCTCGGTGCCAATGATATGGCCAAAAGAATGTAAAGGGTCGTAGTGGGCTCAGGTCTGGTCCGACCTGGTTGGACCGACCCAGCTCGACCTAGTCTGGGCTGAGCTGGTCCGGGTCGACCCGTTGGGTATGGCCCGGCCCGTTGGGTGGGCCAACCCATTAGGTTCGGCCTGACCCACTGGGCCTAGCCCAACAGGCCACGAGGGCGTGGACCAGTCGCGAGGGTGAGGACCGGCCGCGGGTCGACGCGAGGGTGGCTCGGCCTGGAGGGCACCACGAGGGCGGTTCGGCTCGGAGGGAACCACGAGAGGCTAGTTCGAACCGGAGGGTCGTGGAGTGTGGCTTCGGGCGGCTTGGCCCGAGGCCAGGGTGGCGCGGCCGGGGCCAGTTTAGCCGGAGGTGGCGCGGGGCCGGGGAGCTAGCACGGTCGGGGCCGGTTTGCCTGGGGGGCTCGAGAAGCCGGCGGGCCAGGGTGGCATGGCCGGGGCGTGGCTCAGCCAGGGCCGGTTCGGCTGGTGGCGGCACAGGGCCGGCGGGCTGGCACGGTCATGGAGGCCCGGGAGGCCTGTGTGGCCAGGATTCGGTTCAGTCGGGAGGCCGGGGTGGCCCAGGACAGTTCAGTCGGCGGACGGCGTGGCCAGGGTGGCACGACCCAGCCTGGGGCGGCTCAGCCAGAAGGGCGGAGACCGCGGGGGCGGTTTGGCCGGGGCACCGTGAGGGGGCACGACCGGTTCGGCCGACGGTGGCGTGGAACGCTGCAGGGCGGTGCAGATCGTGGAGGCCGCAGGTGGTGCGGCCATTGCCTTCATCGTCTTTGTCACCATTGTTTCCGTCCTCCGTTTCGAAGAACACCACAAAAGAGAATGACAGAGGGGTCGGGCCATGTTGGTTTGGTCCGCACCCTCCGCGTTTAGGGTGGTATCATTTGGCTCACAAGAACGAAGCACAACAAACCCTCCCGCAATGAAATAATCTCAAAACCCACAAAAGAAAAACATAGGCAGATCAACTAGTTAGAAGTTGATCCACGTTCTTTATTTTAGAAGGAAATAATCACGAGAATATAAAGTCAATCAAAAAAATCCCCTACCTTGTCCGTTGTTCATCGATGTTAGTGCGAAAAAGTAAACGTCGATTCGTTGTAGACGAACATGTCCTACGTTGGAGGAAGCTCCAAGAAAGAAAGTCGAGGTCGAGGTTGTTCTTCGTAGGAGGAACACATTCTTCGTTCGAAGGAGAGGTTATTTCGTTGGTGAGAGATTTTATCTCAAAATATCCTTCCTCCTTTGCCAACAAAAACAATAGGAAGACCAAGATAATAGATTATAAAATCTATTAAGTCATTGGAATAATAATAAAAAATGGTTTAAATTGATTAAGGAATAGTTGGCACAATTAATGGCATGCGCGTTGGCACAATTAAGGTGGAGGAGGTCAAGAGTCTCTCCCTCATTTATGAGGGGGTTGAGTGGTTTTCCTCAATTAAATGGGGGGTTTAGTCCTAGGTGGTCCCCACCACTATAACCTCTCGTGGGAGTTTAGGTTCGGATAGGCCCCACACTTCAACTTTCACATAAAGGTTTAGTTCCGGTGGACCCCACCTCCAACTTCCACATGGGTGGTTACAACAGATAAAATAAAATAAAACATGTGATTATTTTATTTTATTATTTCCATGAAAAACCCAAAAACTAACTTCCACCTTCGACCAACTGTTGTCGGGGTGAAAGTCTTCTTAAGTGAAAACCAGTGCTGCAAGTTCAACAGTGCCCTCAGATTTCAATTCCGAGCACCGGTTAAAAATTTTGAAAAACCCACTCGCACGTTTACTAAACGTACCCAAAATAAAGTTCATAAATTCATTTCAGGCACTCCGGACCTCAGAATCACGTGCCGTCAATATTTTCGGACTCGTAAAATTCCCATATATTAAAAAAAACATTTACATGGAAATTCCCGGTATTTACACATATTTTGTTATTATATTACACCAGAACCATATTAATATTAATTATATCATACATGATTCATTTATGACTTTATACTACCCATTAATAATAATTTCCATGTTAATGTAACATTTCGTGTAATAATTACTTTCTTTATCGTATGTGTTTTAACTTGTCATTCTTGATTATATGACTTATATCATTATTTACATACTACTAGAATATAAAAAAGGATTTATATATCATATATATTCAGAATATAAATTTTTACAATATATATATATATATATATATATGAAATGGAAACCCCATTCATGGAGACGGTAGTTCGTACGTACACATGGATGTTGTTTTCATTTTCTTATCGTATTGAATGGAAGTAAGTGATTGAGATATATGTAAATACATATACATATATATATATTTTCAGTAGCATTATTATGTCATATATTACATACTTATGAATAATATATATTTTTATAATCATCGTTTAAGGGTGAATGTGGAAATGAATCTCATCGCGTCGTGGAGACGGTAAGCCGTACGCACACACGAGAAATGATATCATTTACTTAATGATAAAATGGTACAAAATTGGATGGTATATTAATTATAAAGAAACATTAATATGTTATATTTATTATTTACATCAATTATACTCATTATTATACCCATCCAAATAATGGAGTATTGAATAACAAACTACACCACGACGTGGAGACGGTAAGCCGTACGTACGCACATATGTTGACTTTGTCATTAATAGGATGGATAGAATAATAAATAATGTTGTATCATATTTATAATAACATAAAATTATTTATAAGGTACTAGAGTTATTATTTTGTTATTGAATCTACAAATAAAGAGGAAGTGGAAGAAAAAAGAACTTTGAAAGAGGTGATGAAATAATTACCTCTTCTTTGGGTGTTTCATTTTTTATTTGATCAAAAGGGATCCTTAGGTTGGCTTTATGATAAAAGTAATGCCTATAGGTTTAAGTGAGGGTAGTTGGGAGGATATTTGATCAGGGTTTGGCTGAGCCAAATGGATTTGGAGGTGTGAATTTGAGAGAAGGGGAAGTTCCCTATTATAAGAGAGGTGAGGCGCACTTTAGGAAAATCTTGAAATATTATTTTATTATAAAATAATTTTTAGTTTATAATGGATATAAATGGATATAATTCGAATATAATGTGGTTATGGGTCTAAAATATCTCAACCAATAGGTTTTAGACAAGTTTGGGTCACCATATTAACCTCATCTTTTATATTTAACTCTTGGTTAAATAGTATAACATTTATCATGTCTCCTTGTATTTTTATTTTATATGGTTAATAAACTTACTATAAAATTCCAAGAGAACCTCAAGTGGTTAATTAATGAAATATATATATTATTATATAAGTCCTTTTTCCGAACCTTATATTTTTAGGATTATTATATCATTTAATAATATAGTATTTGTTTTAAAAACTCATTTATGTCAATTTTGACTCTATTTAGTATTTGGTTTCTGTGAAAGTAATAAAAACTTCATCACTTTGAATAAAATTTATTTAATCAACCCTAACATGTCATATTAACCTATAAAATTTGTGTAATGCATCAAAATTCTCAATTTACCTTTATTTTAATATTTATAATATCAATTATCTTAATCTTTCATTAATAAGGTAATTATTGCATCATCATTGTGTCATAAATAAATTTAATTTTTTAATATCTAAAAATTATAAATAAAATACCATGTTGTTTGAAATAATTTTATCTTTCTAATGAATATTTATAGTCTAAATTATCATATGTATAACCCTATATTAAAAATGGTTTATTTATTAAACTTTGAATTTAACACTTTTAACTCTTTTTTAAATAAAATAGTAATAAGTGTTATAATCTAATATAAGTGAACCAAAAGAATCATATATTATTACTAAGGTTGTTTTTGTCTGAAATAAATTTATCCAATAGAATAAGGATATTTTTTAGGGTAATTATAATATCATTTTTACCTTTAATTACCCAATTTACTTTTAACCGTGGTAAATAAAAATCAAAACAAACTATTCACAAAAAAATATTTTCATCTTATTGAACCACATTTTACTTACTGATATCAACTGTGTCTCTAATATTTTTTAAATTCAATTCACAGAAGCGGTAAAATTACGTTTTATGAAAATTTGCAAATATGCTTATAAGGTGGGTAAAAGACGTTAAAAAGTTCAATAAAATTTTATACATCAAATTTTATTATAAAATGACTCCAATGAATTAAATTTAAATTTTATAGATATTATATATCTATTTTAACTTAAAATAAATTTAAATAAAATAAATAATTATTTAAATAAAAAGTCGGTTTTAAACAATAATGTAGTGTTTTTCACTATTCATCAAAAATTTAAAGTTTTAAGAAAAATATCAAAAATACACCCTTAGCCAATTTTGATATTCCAAATTCAAAAATGAATTCAATTTTACCAAATTCAAAATATAGAACTTGCATAAACTAATTTAAAATTAATTCTATTGTCAAAACCAAGAAGCATGTTTTTTAAAAAGTAAAAACAATCAAAAGATTGACATGTGTTTATGTCAAATTTAAATGTGAAATTATATATAATGACCTTAATTGTATTAAATGATAAAAATATAATCTAATTATACTTCCAAACCATTCAAATTCATAATTTAACACTACAATTTTTTTCAATTAAATAAGTTGTTTTCAATTAAAATTTAGTATTTTTTACTATTCATCAAAATATGAAAGTTATCAGAGAAGTAAAAAAATTTATTCAAATTAAATTTTTATGTCCCGCATCTAAATAAAAACTTAATTTAATTAAATTTAATATATAAAAGTGTCAAATATTGGTTTTAAAAAGGGTTCTCCATTAAAAGGCGGTAAAATTGCATTTTTAAAAAAATACTTCTTTTATCTGAAAAAATGAATTTGTTCTTATATTATGTCTAAGAAACACATAATATGGATTCTAAAATTATATGGTGTATATAAAATTCAAAATTCAGTTAATACTATTTATAACCGCTTTTTGAACGGCTAGTTTTGTAATTCGTGGTGCTCTCGAACTCGATGTTGCGTGTAGTGCAAGTTATTGAATTACTTTGAAGAGATAACGTACTATGAAATTTTGGGGTGTTACATTATACCCTCCTTCAATAAATTTATTCCTTGCAATTTGAAATTGTTCTTTGAAAATAAAAGGTTAAAAATAGAAAATGACCTTTGTGGAAAACCCACATCATAAATTGGGTTAATAAAATTTAGTCTTAATAAGAGGGAAAGGGAAATAAAAAAGTTACCAACAAATTAGGGGTTAGAAGAGGATATCATTGGTGTAAATTATAGACACATAATTTGAGGGAAAATTTAAATACTTATAGGGAGTGATTGAGGTCATCAATCACAAACAAGTGTAAAATTGAGGGCCTCAAAGCCCTCAATATATGTTGATTTAAAATATCATCGGTTCAACAAAACATAAGGTATTAGGATAACACATTTTTGGTTTAATGATATCTTTCCAAAAGTTTAATAATTAATTTCTTCATATAATAATAGGAAAAAAATACACTTGACATGTAGCGTTCCATCCTTCAACTAATTTCTACCACAAACTCATCTTTCACTCCAAAAGATAATAGAATTCAAAAATATTCTATTTATCCTTATCGTATAGGGTTCAAAAAAATAATGAATTTATAATTCATTTGTCATAATATTTAAAAAACTATATTATACAAACCAGGGAATCATTTAGGCAGTGGTAAGTGATACACCCCTGTCACCCTTCAGTTGCAGGTTCAAGTCTCACGACCTAACCAGACGCGACGGGTTGTCACCCGAACTCTGGGTTGTCCTTTTTATAACAATCCAAATATAATATTAAGAATTGTTTTAACCTTAAACAACAGTATACAATGTACAACTTAATTCATTCTAACATTTAGACTTATCCTAAATAGATCTATCCAAACTCACAGTCCAAAATTTATAAGGAAGGTAAACATAATGAAGATCTCTTTTACCACGTAATATCATGTGAATACCTTCATCATGTATTCTCTTAAAACTTGGTAACACCCTAAATTACTATAAAACCTTATTGATTACATTAATTCTCCCTTATTCCTTATAGAATAATGGATATACTCCTTATATCCAAAAATGTTGAATACTCTAACAATGATGGAATAAACAAACCATTAATCAGTTCCAAGGTAGTCAAGAATATCCAATAAAATTTATTCAAATCAACCATCTCTTATTACAAAATCACTACCTCGGTATCAGGACCATATTGAGGTTTATATTTTATTTAACCATGTATTTTCCAAAAAATTTAACCTGTTTTTGAGTCATTTTTCTTAGTATCATATAATCTCAAGTCCTTAATGAAATAGTACTGCAGTACAATCTATATATTCTCTATAATTATTATAACTTGTACATCATTAATAAAATACTCAAATGACCAAATTCTTTAATAACAATATAAGATAAATAATCATCTCTCTTCATCTACAGTAGTATCATAACTTGATTATTATCCAATAGAACCATTTTGGGTATACTCTGATGATTGGGACATTGATTCGCGTAGTGTCCCAACTCCTTGCAGATGAATAATTATACATTTGAAACCTTTTTATTACCCTTTAAATCACATACTTGGTGTCCTTTTTCTCCACACATATAACAAACTCCCATTACATTCAATCATTTACCAAGGTGATTGTTTCCATAGTTATCATATATGGTAAAATACTTCTTTCCCTTCATCCCTTTATCCATCTTTCTCTCTACCATACTTTTTTTCTCTCACTTCCCTTCAAAGCCATAGGACTCAAAGAATTCTTTAGTTATCTTATTAACACATGATACTATTTATTCATATGATGAGAGTATGTGGGAGACTATTTCTCTTCTAAATATTGGCTTAAGACCATGAAATATATGATCATTCTTACTCATTGGATCATGCATATTGTTGGAGTTCTCATTCCTCATACTCGGCGCCATTTCTAAAAAATGGAATACACTATGTTAGTTTATGAATCATAAAGAATAATTCCAAACGTGTAAAATATCTAATGTAATTGAAAAGATTATACATATAATCCATAATCAGAAAAATGTTTTCTTTGATGAAGTATTTACTTATAAATTCTTCACAATGGTTTGAAAAGAAAATATGAATTATCCTAAGCATATCCCCCGGGAGTGTCGTATCCAAGAATGCAGAAAGGACCGTTGTCATGTACTAGGATACCCAGGGTCAAGTCCAAAAATCCCTATAAGAGTTTTCACTCCTAAGTACATCTGTTCCAAAGCCACCTCTACCTGATTGGATCCAGATAGGGATGTATTTCTTGGAAAACCCACACAATATTTACACTACCAACATTTTTGTATGTTCTTCTATACTAATCCTCAAAGTCTATCTTAAGGTAATTTTCTCTAATCTATGTTTATCTAAACCTAATTTCCAAGGTTTGTACTAAATATTTCTTATACCAATTGTAATGCCCCGAACCTAGTTACCTAGAGCCAGTACATTATTTTAATACATTAGCATGATTACAAGGAATCAAGTCCTTACGGACTGACCAGTTTAACAGTTTTGGAAAATAGATTACACATATGAACTTTACATTACATAAAATAAAACATAGATAATCCTTTGATAATCCATTATTCTTCTAGCTTAAACCTGCATGTAAATCATAATACACTTCTTGGTATCCTAGGAAAATAAAACATAAGGGTAAATAATTTAGTGGAATCGATACACTTTTAAGGTGAGATGTGTAATAAAAAAACAAAATTTTTAAACATAATCTTGAACATAATATGGCAAAAATAAATCGAACATTACCATATAAACATGCACATGGATATTCTACTAGTCGAATAATCACATGTAATAATTAATTTCATAATGAGGGAATGCCTAACGTCGAACATCATTACCACATAGTCAAGGAATTGTGCCAAGACTATAAATAAATTTTTTTCCAAGGCCTTGTGCCAAGACACTAATTTGTCTCATGAAACCTACTGATGCATCGAGGTGCTATAGCAGGCCCCACCCATCACTTACTAATTCCACCGCATTCCTCATATGAAAATGTTGAAATATAACATAAACATTCGTATTAAAACTAGAATATGTGTCACAACCCGACAACAGAAACCGGTTATTTTATTCTTTTATTGTTCTCGCGTTGTTTGGATGAAGTTTAGTTGGGTCCCTGTTTGAACTTTTTCGAAGCTTCTTTTTTTGGCGGGTCTCGGGCCGGTGTGCGGTCACCGCACTGCTAGCGGCGACCATGCGTTCAGTCCTGGATAATGCGCATTGACCAATTATTATCAATATCCAAAATGAAATGAAACAAAGATTTTATTTTAGATACCCATCTATTTTATATTAGTATTATTTTGTTTTATTAAAATTATTAATATTACCATCTCCTTTTTACTAATAATAATGATAATAACAATATTATTATTATTATTATTTCTATCATTATTATACTGTTATTCTTCTTATTTTTATTATCAATAATGTGAGGTTTTGGCCGATTTATTTTATTTGTTATTTTTTTTTCTCTCCCCATGGTTTTCCTTTTCCTTTTTTTTTTCTCTCCACGCGGGTTTCCCCTTGCGCCTCATTCCTTTTCGCTGGGTTCTGCACTAGGGTTTCACCTCCGCCGCCAACCTCGCCTCCCAGTTCAGGCTTCCGCCTTCCTGCGTTCGCCCCTGTGTTCGCCCCTGCTGTTCTCGCGCTCACCCTAGCAGGCCTAGCCCTCCGCCTTACTGTCGTGCCGGTCGACCCAAGGTGCTGCCCTCCTGCCACACCGGCGGCGCTCGGTCGCCCCTCCGCTGCTCACCTCCGTCATACTCCCCCCGATCACACCAGGCCCTCCCTTTCTCTTCTTCTGCTCCAGCAAATCCGACCGGTGTGTCCCCTCCCTTGTCCGACTCCAGCCAGTACCGGCAGCATGTCATCCTTACTTCGCGGTCGGACAAATCCTGTGCAGCGAACCCCTGTCTCAGCCTCCGCATTGCGCACCTTCCCTGGCCGGATTCTCCTCTTGCTCCGACATCTCCCCGTCGGCACCCCGCTCTGGCCAACCCCCCCCCCCCCCCTGTTCAGCGCCTCCCACACCTGCAGTGACCTCCCCGACCAGAATCCTCTTCGGCACACAACTCCTCCGGCTTTGTCCGCCCTCACCCGCTCATCCTTCCCCTTTTCCATTCCACTCTCTGGCCGGGCTGCCTCTGGAAACGCCCCCTGCCACGATCCAACCTCCCATCCATCCGTCGGGACCCCGCGACCTCCTCTTCCTCGGTCCGGCGAAGCTGCGCCCTCCCCGTCCCGTGGACCTTCTCCTTGCCGGCAGTTCGGTCCGCTTCCGACCGTTGTCAGGCCGCTGCTCCTTTGCGCCAGCGCCCGACCAGCTCCCCCTTTTCGAATCCCCCTCCATGCGGTTGGCTTCTTTTCGGACTTTCGGGGTTGCGCAAAGGGCTTCTTGGGACCCGTCGGTGTGTGTTCCAGCAATCGCCGCCGAAGGCGAGGCAGTTTCGATTCGTCGCCGACATCCAAGGTATAATTTAATGCCATTTTTTGGGTTTCGCAGCTTTGTAATACCTTTAAGTAACATTTTATAATGTTCTTGAATGTCTTTGATTTTGTTAAAAATATGTTCGGAATGAGTTCTTGGTCCGCGTCTATATGTGTCTACGTGGTTTTTCTTGTTGGTTTTATTAATATGCTTTGTTCTTTAATTTATTTAGGTTGTGCGGGTTGTGTTTTGGGAGTATTTGGAGGCGTGCTTGTTTGCAAAGATAGATTTTTGGTTTACGGTTTTTAAAGTGGTGTATGCATGGTTTCAAAATGGGTTTTAAGATTGTTTGGAATGTGTGAATTATATTTTAAATGTGGTGATCATGTTTAAGTGTAGCGAAATTTTTTTTTTATTTGGAAGCGGCAATGTTTTGTGGGTGTAAACAGATGCGTTATTTTATAAAATGTTTTATGGGTTGGTTGCTAGGTGTGAGACTTGTTCTCGGTGTGATTTTGTTGTGTTTGTTTTATTTTAAAGTGTTTTCTTATGCGAAACTGAGTATGTTTTGTTGTGAACCTTGGTTTCACCTTTTGCGGATGTTTTATAAATTATTTAAATGCTTTATTACTTTGATCTTGTGGTGCGTAAAACGGTTGGTGTGTCATAAGGTCGTAATTGAATTATACTAAAGATTGGTTGTGTTTTGATACGTGTTTTGATGTGATATTTTAAAAACATGTCGAGCTAGTTATTTTACATTGTTTATAGGTTAGGATTATTTTAGGTTCGCTTTTGTGTGTAATTTGAGAGGTTTTGCGTTGTTGCAGCGCATTGGTGAGACTTTCCGTGATGTTGCGATCGTCAGAAGGTTGCGCGTACTCTTGCGCGAGTGTGTGACATGCATCGTCGTCGTAACCGGGCTACGAGTCGAGGTAGGTCCCCCATTGCACTTACCTTTAGATTTAGAATTTATTAATTGCTTGTTGTTTTATTAATTTCTAATGAATTATAAATAATATTAGATAATAAAACTTTAAATTATTATTTAGTGCGTAAAGAGCTGTTTATTTTATACCGAACACTTGTGACATTTTCTTGACGGGCGGACACCCAGTTTTGAAAGAATGCCAGTTTGGCCTTTAAACATAATTCACGGAACTTCAAATGTGCTTCTAGTTTAAAGATAAATAATTTCTTCTGAACAAGTGTTTTGAGATTTTTGAGAAAAGAGGTTTTACTTTAAAATTGGTGAAGGCCCGTTTGGCACTTTAATGAAATGGATTATTTTGGAAAACCCACTCGGGGGTGATCTTTGGTGTGAGTTGTTTTCGTGAGCTGTATGTGATGTTGGTGCATCGTGACTGATTAATTTACATTGTGGATGCACCCCCTTTTTATTGCTTGTGTTGACATGAGAACCTGGCATATTGAGTGAATTTTCTGAGAACGATTACTGCACTAGTTTAGACCACACACTGGCTAGTGGCCCCATAGCAGGGGAATACTGAGTTATTGCTGCTATGGGGATTGGGCCCCTCGGTTAGGCCATGCAGGGCTATGCCGGGTAGTATTATGGGCGTTATGACGTCCTCGAGTTATGGCATGCCTTCAGGATGAGTCACATGTATAGTACGTTCTGGATTGTTCACGATCTCCTAGGTTCGACCCATGTTTCTTTTAGTGTTTATTTGTGTGGCGGATGATTGAGAGGTCGAGTTCGGTTGCTGACCCATGTGTGCCACTTTTTACCATTTCCTTTAGTGTGTGTTGTGTGTGATTCTCCTTTTGACAAAAAAAAAACTAAAGTTTGGATTTCTAAATTGTTCGCAAAATGTTTTAAAAATGCAATGCACCTGTTTCTTTCAACATTAGACTTGTTCTAAATTAAAAAGGGCAATGGACTATTACTTGTTTTAGAAATGAATGTGTGTGGAAACCATATTTTATATAATTTAGTTCAAACCTGGAATTGGTAAATTCTTTATTTTTTTGGTATGTACATTGGGATAGAATTAGTCGGGCCTACCTATTGAGTTTTAATACTCACGCCTATAGTGTTTTCTTGTTTTTAGTTCTGTTGCAGGTTCCAGCTTCAGTTGTTCGCCTTGAGCGACGTCAGTTGTGTTATTGGAGAGTGACCCACGGGGTCACGTGGAGCTTGGTCGTGGTCAGGTTAGTTGCGTTGTTGGTTCCTTTTTCCTTATTTACATTTGTTCTATTTATTTCTGCTGCTTAGTTTATTATATTTTGGGCTAAATCGTTCCCACTTGTTAAATTTTGATGCCCGACACTAGTTGCCAGCCCGTGGGGATCGGGAACGCCCCTCGGGCCATGTCGCGGGCCGGCTCGGGTGACCGGATCAGGGTCGACCCGGGTTGGTTCGTGACAAAATGGTATCAGAGGCAGGTTTTTGATATTTGGGATGTCAGGTAGAAGGAGATTAGGACTGTCGGGGCTCAGGAGGTAGGTTACGGGTCGGTGCCTGATCACCACCGATCGTGATGAGACCTGAGTTACCAGGGTTAGTCCGGGATTTGAGTCTTTTTTCTTTGGTTATTTTGGATTGAGGGATGGAAATGGGAGCGAATCGGTTCACTTTGCGGCCTCACGTGGGGTGGTGACCCATGGAGAGTCCAAGTGTCCGGTCTAAGGTCCCCTTAGTGTTATGTCTTACTTGGAGCATGGCTCACCACCATGTCGCCGAGTTAAGTACAAACACTAGTCCCTCATTCCGATGGTTTATAGTTGGTTTTGTTTCATTTTAAACCCGGTTTATGTGTTTATGTGTGTTGAAAATGAAGGTTCTTTTGAAACGAAAAAAAGGGTTTCTTCCAGATTGTTTTGAAACTAGTAAAGTGGTTTTTTTTAAGAGAAAGTGTATTGGTTTGGAACAATATGATATGTGTTTGGATTTGGTAAGGAAGCGTTTGAAACTTGGCACTCCTTATTGAGGGTCACACGTGCATGGGTATGTGTGGAAAGTGCGTGGAGGCACTTGTTCGCAGAAGATGTGAGCGAGATTGAATAAATGCACATGTGACGGTTCATAAGGTGCCATAGGTGAGTTTTTAAAATTGTAAAGAGATAATGGTTTTGAATAAGTGATTTCTCATTGTGTTGTATATGTTTGGATTATGGGCCTATTGCCCTTAGCTTGTGTTGTTGCTTTGATTGAGTTTTGGCTTGATGCCAGTTTCGATGGTGTTTTCGTGTTGTCATGAGTATGCTGCCCAGAAAGCCTCCCAAAGTTGTCAATAAGTTATTCTCATTTCTCAGTTCCTTTTGTGTGTTTCTTGCTTATCGAGGTAGACAAAGTCTATTAGAGGTAGTTGTATAGTTCTGAAAGATAGTGTGTCTTCAGGTTGTTGGGAACTCCCAGAATAGTTAAGGTTCGTACCGCCCTAGAGTTATTTGAGGGTTCAGTTTTAGACTAGTAAAGATGAATGGTCTCATCGTCGTTAGAGTTTTGAGTGTGATTAATGGTGGTCGAATTCCTTGAAGGTTTCCCACCAGGCAAGGAGTGCGGGCCGGTGGATCCTTCCTCCAAGAAACCATCCTTGTTGGTACCAGTTTCTAGTTCGTTGGACCGCTCTCTTGTGCGCCACCAGTATGGTCTGTCTGGACATTCTAAGTCATCATGTTGCACCCCTTTGAAAATGTACGATCATCGTGCTTGTTGTAATCATAGAACGGAAGAAGGAGTTAGAAACCAGGAGATGAAAATTCCTGACTGTGAGGCAGGAGATGCATCAGCCATCAGAGCCCCAGCCACAGGTCTCGGGGTGAAGCTCGCGCACAGTCAGGAGTTGCCGAGGGTGCGTGGAACCTCGGTCTGAGTAATGTTTTCAGCTTTGGGAGGGAAATATCCAAAGGTTCTTTGTTCTGTTCTTGTCATTGTTAATCTCATCATGGTTGTAGTGATGTGATTAACTTGTTCTACTGCAGGCTTTGATGTCTTATCTGTTCTCAGTGTGTTTCCAAATCGTTCGGTTTTCCTTGAAGGGTGTTTGGGCCGTGAATAAACGGGTCGTTCTAATTTTGAGTTGGGCCTCAATTGTGTTCGTTAGGGGGATGTTTGGTTTCATGAAATTAACATGTGCTGCTTCAAGGCCCTTTCTGAGTTTGGTATAGGAATTCTCAGGTCTCTGGTTGCGGTGAGGATTTTATTCTGTCGGTATGTGAGAGGTTGAGATAATTCCTTATCCTTGGGTTGTTGGATCCTTTCGTATCAAGCTTTTCGTTTAAGTCTCTGGGTGTTGTTCAGTCCTTGTGGGGAAAAAGGATTTCGGTTTGGGAGTTCCCGCGTTGCCCCCCCCCCCTCGGGGGTGGTATGATCGGGTTTCAAGGTTTCCATATTAGTAAATTCGTGTGGTGGGGAGAACCCTCCCGTGTTCTCCCCTCAACCTTGGGCTTTAGTTTTCTCTTGAATTGGTCGGGTGTGACCTGTTGAGAGTAAGGTCATTCCAGGATTCACAGTTTTTCCTTTGGTTTTGTTTGGGCATGAACATGAATTGTGTTAACTTTGGGCTTGGTGACTTTCTGGGGGCAGAAAGTGTCTGTGGTGGGGAGAATTGTCACAACCCGACAACAGAAACCGGTTATTTTATTCTTTTATTGTTCTCGCGTTGTTTGGATGAAGTTTAGTTGGGTCCCTGTTTGAACTTTTTCGAAGCTTCTTTTTTTGGCGGGTCTCGGGCCGGTGTGCGGTCACCGCACTGCTAGCGGCGACCTTGCGTTCAGTCCTGGAGAATGCGCATTGACCAATTATTATCAATATCCAAAATGAAATGAAACAAAGATTTTATTTTAGATACCCGTCTATTTTATATTAGTATTATTTTGTTTTATTAAAATTATTAATATTACCATCTCCTTTTTACTAATAATAATGATAATAACAATATTATTATTATTATTATTATTTCTATCATTATTATACTGTTATTCTTCTTATTTTTATTATCAATAATGTGAGGTTTTGGCCGATTTATTTTATTTGTTATTTTTTTTCTCTCCCCATGGTTTTCCTTTTCCTTTTTTTTTCTCTCCACGCGGATTTCCCCTTGCGCCTCATTCCTTTTCGCTGGGTTCCGCACTAGGGTTTCACCTCCGCCGCCAACCTCGCCTCCCAGTTCAGGCTTCCGCCTTCCTCCGTTCTCCCCTGTGTTCGCCCCTGCTGTTCTCGCGCTCACCCTAGCAGGCCTAGCCCTCCGCCTTACTGTCGTGCCGGTCGACCCAAGGTGCTTCCCTCCTGCCACACCGACGGCGCTCGGTCGCCCCTCCGCTGCTCACCTCTGTCATACTCCCCCCGATCGCACCAGGCCCTCCCTTTCTCTTCTTCTGCTCCGGCAGATCCGACCGGTGTGTCCCCTCCCTTGTCCGACTCCAGCCAGTACCGGCAGCATGTCATCCTTACTTCGCGGTCGGACAAATCCTGCGCAGCGAACCCCTGTCTCGGCCTCCGCATTGCGCACCTTCCCTGGCCGGATTCTCCTCTTGCTCCGACATCTCCCCATCGGCACCCCGCTCTGGCCAACCCCCCCTGTTCAGCGCCTCCCACACCTACAGTGACCTCCCCGACCAGAATCCTCTTCGGCACACAACTCCTCCGGCTTTGTCCGCCCTCACCCGCTCATCCTTCCCCTTTTCCATTCCACTCTCTGGCCGGGCTGCCTCTGGCAACGCCCCCTGCCACGATCCAACCTCCCATCCATCCGTCGGGACCCCGCGGCCTCCTCTTCCTCGGTCTGGCGAAGCTACGCCCTCCCCGTCCCGTGGACCTTCTCCTTGCCGGCAGTTCGGTCCGCTTCCGACCGTTGTCCGGCCGCTGCTCCTTTGCGCCAGCGCCCGACCAGCTCCCCCTTTTCGAATCCCCCTCCATGCGGTTGGCTTCTCTTCGGACTTTCGGGGTTGCGCAAAGGGCTGCTTGGGACCCGTCGGTGTGTGTTCCAGCAATCGCCGCCGAAGGCGAGGCGGTTTCGATTCGTCGCCGACATCCAAGGTATAATTTAATGCCATTTTTTGGGTTTCGCAGCTTTGTAATACCTTTAAGTAACATTTTATAATGTTCTTTAATGTCTTTGATTTTGTTAAAAATATGTTCGGAATGAGTTCTTGGTCCGCGTCTATATGTGTCTACGTGGTTTTTCTTGTTGGTTTTATTAATATGATTTGTTCTTTAATTTATTTAGGTTGTTCGGGTTGTGTTTTGGGAGTATTTGGAGGCGTTCTTGTTTGCAAAGATAGATTTTTTGGTTTACGGTTTTTAAAGTGGTGTATGCATGGTTTCAAAATGGGTTTTAAGATTGTTTGGAATGTGTGAATTATATTTTAAATGTGGTGATCATGTTTAAGTGTAGCGAACTTTTTTTTATTTGGAAGCGGCAATGTTTTGTGGGTGTAAACAGATGCGTTATTTTATAAAATGTTTTATGGGTTGGTTGCTAGGTGTGAGACTTGTTCTCGGTGTGATTTTGTTGTGTTTTTTTTATTTTAAATTGTTTTCTTATGCAAAACTGAGTATGTTTTGTTGTGAACCTTGGTTTCACCTTTTGCGGATGTTTTATAAATTATTTAAATGCTTTGTTACTTTGATCTTGTGGTGCGTAAAATGGTTGGTGTGTCATAAGGTCGTAATTGAATTATACTAAAGATTGGTTGTGTTTTGATACGTGTTTTGATGTGATATTTTAAAAACATGTCGAGCTAGTTATTTTACATTGTTTATATGTTAGGATTATTTTAGGTTCGCTTTTGTGTGTAATTTGAGAGGTTTTGCGTTGTTGCAGCGCATTGGTGAGACTTTCCGTGATGTTGCGATCGTCAGAAGGTTGCGCGTACTCTTGCGCGAGTGTGTGACATGCATCGTTGTCGTAACCGGGCTACGAGTCGAGGTAGGTCCCCCATTCCACTTACCTTTAGATTTAGAATTTATTAATTGCTTGTTGTTTTATTAATTTCTAATGAATTAGAAATAATATTAGATAATAAAACTTTAAATTATTATTTAGTACGTAAAGAGCTGTTTATTTTATACCGAACACTTGTGACATTTTCTTGACGGGCGGACACCCAGTTTTGAAAGAATGCCAGTTTGGCCTTTAAACATAATTCACGGAACTTCAAATGTGCTTTTAGTTTTAAAGATAAATAATTTCTTCTGAACAAGTGTTTTGAGCTTTTTGAGAAAAGAGGTTTTACTTTAAAATTGGTGAAGGCCCGTTTGGCACTTTAATGAAATGGATTATTTTGGAAAACCCACTCGGGGGTGATCTTTGGTGTGAGTTGTTTTCGTGAGCTGTATGTGATGTTGGTGCATCGTGACTGATTAATTTACATTGTGGACACACCCCCTTTTTATTGCTTGTGTTGACATGGGAACCTGGCATATTGAGTGAATTTTCTGAGAACGATTGCTGCACTAGTTTAGACCACGCACTGGCTAGTGGCCCCATAGCAGGGGAATACTGAGTTATTGCTGCTATGGGGATTGGGCCCCTCGGTTAGGCCATGCAGGGCTATGCCGGGTAGTATTATGGGCGTTATGACGTCATCGAGTTATGGCATGCCTTCAGGATGAGTCACATGTATAGTACGTTCTGGATTGTTCACGATCTCCTAGGTTCGACCCATGTTTCTTTTAGTGTTTATTTGTGTGGCGGATGATTGAGAGGTCGAGTTCGGTTGCTGACCCATGTGTGCCACTTTTTACCATTGCCCTTAGTGTGTGTTGTGTGTGATTCTCCTTTTGACAAAAAAAAACTAAAGTTTGGATTTCTAAATTGTTCGCAAAATGTTTTAAAAATGCAATGCACCTGTTTCTTTCAACATTAGACTTGTTCTAAATTAAAAAGGGCAATGGACTATTACTTGTTTTAGAAATGAATGTGTGTGGAAACCATATTTTATATAATTTAGTTCAAACCTGGAATTGGAAAATTCTTTATTTTTTTGGTATGTGCATTGGGATAGAATTAGTCGGGCCTACCTACTGAGTTTTAATACTCACGCCTATAGTGTTTTCTTGTTTTTAGTTCTGTTGCAGGTTCCAGCTTCAGTTGTTCACCTTGAGCGACGTCAGTTGTGTTATTGGAGAGTGACCCACGGGGTCACGTGGAGCTTGGTCGTGGTCAGGTTAGTTGCGTTGTTGGTTCCTTTTTCCTTATTTACATTTTTTCTATTTATTTCTGCTGCTTAGTTTATTATATTTTGGGCTAAATCGTTCCCACTTGTTAAATTTTGATGCCCGACACTAGTTGCCAGCCCGTGGGGATCGGGAACGCCCCTCGGGCCATGTCGCGGGCCGGCTCGGGTGACCGGATCAGGGTCGACCCGGGTTGGTTCGTGACAATATGAAATGTCAATACATTAACCATAAACCATGCATGGTATAAAAATATCACATCCATAATCAAAAATATCATAACTCATTCAATACAATATGGAAGATTTTATTAAAATAAATCAACCTCAATCAAGAATAATATTCAGTAAAGGATGTTGACATAGTTGAAAATGATGAGTAAATTTTTTTGAGAGAAATATCCCTTTCGTGGAATCATTTAAAAGTCACAAATTTATAAAGGAAGACATTTAAAATAGATTTTTGAATCAAAGTGTCCCATACCACTTTAATTTTTTTAAATGAATTAAAATTTTAAAACAATCATGTCCATATAAATAAATCCTTAAAACTATTTTGAAAACATGGATATTAATGAGAAAGTTTTAGAAGAATAAATATTTAAAACATTTAAAATGACGTCTTAGTTAAAGAGTACCTTAAAAGAATTATTTTGAAAATTATTTTATGAAATATGGACGTGGATAATAAATATGTCCTAGAAAATACTTACACATAAACAAAGTCAAATAATAATTAGATTAAAGAATTAACCATTACCTTGTACTTTCCTTTAGTCAAGGGTACATTTAACCTCATGTATAATTACCATAGTATGTTATTAAATTATAAAAAAACCATATTAATATTTATTATATCATAAATGATTCATTTATGACTTTATACTTCCCATTAATAATAATTTCCATGTTAAAGTAACATTTCGGGTAATAATCAGTTTCTTTATCATATGTGTTTTAACTTGTTATTCTTGATCGTATCACTTAGATCATTATTTACATACTTACAGAATATAAAACATGATTTATATATCATATATATTTAGAATATAAATTTTTACAATATATATATATATGAAATGGAAACCCCATTCATGGAGATGGTAGTTCGTATGTATGAATGGACGTTGTTTCTGTTTACTTATCGTATTGAATGGAAGTAAGTGATTAAGATATATGTATATATATATATATATCCAGTAGAATTATTATGTCATATATTACATACTTATTAATAATATATATTTTTATAATCATCGTTTAATGGTGAATGTGGAAATGAATCTTATCGCGTCGTGGAGATGGTAAGCCGTACGTACGCACGAGCAACGATATCATTTACTTAATGATAAAATGGTATGGAATTGGATGATATATTAATTATAAAGAAACATTAACATGTTATATTTATTATTTACATCAATTATACTCATTATTTTACACATCCAAATAATAAAGTGTTGAATAACAAACTGCACCACGACGTGGAGACGGTAAGCCGTACGTACACACGTGTGGTGAATTTGTAATTCATAGGGTAGATAGAATAATAAATATGTTTGTACCATATTTATAATGTCATATAAGTATTTATAATGTACTGAAGTTATTATTTTGGTATTGAATTAATAAATAAATAGGAAGTGGAAGAAGAAAAGAACTTTGAAAGAGGTGATGCAATAATTACCTCTTCTTTGGGTGTTTCTTTTTGATTTGATCAAAAGAGCTCCATAGGTTGTATTTCTGATCAAAGTAATGACAATAGGTTGAATTGAGGGTAGTTGATATGATATTTGAGTAGGGTTTGGCCGATCCAAATGGCTTTGGAGGGGTGAATTTGAGAGAAGGGGAAGTTCTGTTTTATAAGAGAGGTGAGGGGCACATTAGGAAAAGATTGAAATATTATTTTATTATAAAATAATTTTTGGTTTATAATGGATAAAAATGGATTTAATTAGAGGATAAGGTGGTTATGGGTCAAAACCCTTCAACCAATAGATTTTATACAAGTTTAGGTCACCAAATAAACCTTATCTTTTAGATTTAATTCTTGGTTAAATAGTTTAATATTTACCATGTCTCCTTGAATTTTTATATTATATGGTTAATAAACAAAATATAAAATTCCAAGAGAACCTAAAGTGGTTAATTAATGACATATATATTATTATATAAGTCCTTTGGATGAACCTTATATTTTTAGGATTGTTATATCATTTAATAATATAGTATTTGTTTTAAAGACTCATTTATGTCAATTTTGACACTATTTAGTATTTTGTTTTTTGTAAAAGTAATAAAAAAATCATCACTTCAAATAAAATTTATTTAATCAACCCTAACATGTCATATTAACCTATAAAATTAGTATAAGTCATCAAAAGTCTCAATGTAAATTTATTTTAATATTTATAATATCAATTATCTTAATATTTCATTAATAAGGTAATTACTGCATCATCATTGTGTCATAAATAAATTTAATTATTTAATGTATAAAAATTTTAAACAAAATACCATGTTGTAGGAAATATTATTACCTTTATAATGAATATTTATTGTTGAAATTATCTTATGTATAACCCTATATTAAAAATGGTTTAGTTATTAAACTTTGACTTTAACACTTTTAACTCTTCTATAAATAAAATAAAAATAAATGTCCTAGTCTAATCCATGTGGACAAAAGGATCATATATTATTCATAAGGTTTTTTTTGGTCGATATAAACTTATCCAATAGAATTAGTACATGTGTTAGGGTAATTATAATATCATTTTTACCTTTAATTATCCTATTTACTTTTAACAACGGTAAATAAAAGTCAAAAGTTATAATTCACCAAAAATTATTTTCATATTATTAAAAGAAATTTTACTTACTAATATCAACCATTTCTCTTAGTTTTTTTAAATTCAATTCACCTAAGAGGTAAAATTACGTTTTATGCAAATTTGCAAATATGCCTAGAAGGTGGGTAAAAGACGTTAAAAAGTTCAATAAAATTTTATACATCTAATTTTATTATAAAATGACTCCAATGAATCACATTGAACTTATATAGTTATAATATATCTATTTTTAATTAAAATAAATTTAAATAAAATAAATAATTATTTATATAAAAAATTCATTTTTAAACAATAACGCAATGTTTTTCACTATTAATAAAAAATTTAATGTTTTCAGAAAAATACCAAAAATTCATCCTAAGATAATTTTGATATTCCAAATTCAAAACTGAATTATATTTTACCAAATTCAAAACATATAAGTTTCATCAATTAATTTAAAATTTATTCCTGTTGTCAAAACCAAAAAGAAGGTTTTTAAAAAAGTAAAAATTATCAAAAGATTAACATGTGTTTATGTCAAATTTAAATGTGAAATTATATATAATGACCTAAATTGTATTAAATGATAAAAATATAATCTAATTATACTTCCAAACCATTCAAATTCATAATTTAACACTATTAATTTTTTTGATTAAATAAGTTGTTTTCAATTAAAATTTAGTATTTTTCACTATTCATCAAAATATGAATGTTATCAGAAAAGTACCAACAATTTATCCAAACTAAATTTTTATGTCCCACTTCTAAAGAAAAATTTAATTTCATTAAATTGAATATATAAAAGTGTCAAATATTGGTTTTGAAAGGGTTCTCTATTAAAAGGTGGTAAAATTGCATTTTTTGAAAAATAAATCTTTGATCTGAAAAAATGAATTTGTTCTTATATTATGTCTAAGAAACAAAAAATATGGATTCTAAAATTATATAGAGTATATAAAATTAAAAATTTTGTTAATACTATTCATAACCGCTTTTTGAACGGCTAGTTTGGTAAGTCATGGTGTGCTCGAACTCAGTGTTGTGTGTAGCGCAAGTTATTGAATTACTTTGAGGAGATAACATACTATGGAATCTTGGGGTGTTAAATTTATCCTTATGAAGAAATCCCTCGTTTAGCCTCATAACTCTAGGAACACTAGATAATTTCTTTGGAGGGCATTGGAAGAACTCTCTCAAACAAACAACAGTGGATCATGGATCGATGATCAATGCTCAACCGATTCAAATGAACCTCACCAATGATGATGACACAAAGATCATATTTCATCAAAGAATGATCTTAATTGAGGTAGGGTAGTTGTTTCTTTCTATTTTTTTCCCTATTCTTGATTTCCATGATGAACATGGGTCAATCACCGAACAAATTGATCCGCGGTTCGAACATTGTGGGATGGTTGATAATTACTAGGCTTATTTTAGGGATTTTTTAGCTTAATTACTCTTCGTTTATCCTTCAAATGGAAAAATATTGAGGCTGAAATGAAAAAGGTTGAGGTTCATTCCTCGGTGTGTTCTTGTTCTTTTATCTCCCCTGTTCTTGGCGTTCTTCACCATTGGATCCACTTGGTCATGGATTGACTTTTTGGGAGGCTCTAAATGTGACAAGACCCCTAAATTAGTGGAAAATTGACATAAGGGGATGGATTATTGTAGAACAAGACCTGAGGAGTCCATATCTATGACTGTTTTGAGATTTTGGCATTATAGGAAGAACGGTGGCTCGTGGAAGCAAAGGTGGAAGATACCGACATCAGTGGCTACGACATTGGCTGTAGGACACAGCGGAAATGTTGTGTGGGAGTGGAAGGGTGGTTGTGTGATGCAACATGGTGGCCGCGTGGAGATGATGTGGTCACTGTGGGTGACCACATGAGAAAACATGACCTCATGGGCCACGTGTAGTAGGCCAGAAAGACCGTTTGCAAGCAGGTCAGGCCTGGGGTGATGGGTTAGCCCAAATGGCCCCCACGCCCATGTGTTGGGCCTAGCAGTAGGCCGGTCCCATCAATCCAAGTCAGACCTAGTGGGTTGGGTTAGACCTGGGATCCGATTTGGGTTGGAAATGGGTCAGACCTGGGATGACTGAAGTAGGACCGAGCCATGGTCGGTCCATGGGCCTAGTGACCCCCTATTGAATCTCAAAACTGTGGCAACTTTCAAATAGTGAATCTGTTTGATGAGATGTCTACAACATTGTGACCATGAAGATGAGATGTTCCTTTTAAGATAATGTGGTAAGTTTTTATCTTGGACCAGTAGTGTTTGAGAGTTTTTCTTTGGTCCTTTACTTGTTGGTTACGTACAGTATTACATCCATATCACTAGATAGTAATCCCCTCTAGAGTCTGAGTCCCAGATAGAGTCAAGAATCCCTCCCTAGGGCAGGAGTGCGATCATCTACCACCCCTAGTGGAGTATGTGGAATCATGTAACCCCCATGAGTAGGGTGTTGATCCTCTACATTATCTGATACATCAGCAGGGTCTGTGGTATCCCCCAGTTGGACTGGTTGTGATCCCTTACCTTACAAATTGATCTAGATTGGGTTAGTGGTATCCTCTAGTGTGACTAGGCATGATCCCTTATATGTGGTATCATAATCTTCCTTGACCAATATGTTCTCATTTTGGTGGGGCCCAAATGAGCTAGACCTCTTTGTGAGTGTCTTCGATTATATAATGGTTTAAGGAGTGAGTTCTCTTAGAATGAGCATGCTTCGAACAGAATCTTATGGCTGGTAATTGGTTTCAGCTTACCAATAGACTATGAGTCTTGGATTGAGTATATATAGATGCTCATTCTACATTTTTGGTATATATACACATGTGGGGAGCTGACTATGAATTTCCTTTTTGTTATTTTTACTTCATGGTATTTACTTCGTGGTTTTGGGGTGTCCTACTGAGTATTTTTTTACTCATCCCTACACAGGATTTTCCCGCATGTGTCTTGTCTTGTGTAGATGATCGACCCTTTGATATAGTCTAGGGTGGACTAGGACCAAGTAGTAGTTAGCGAGGCTATACAGATGTGGGGTGTTCCTGCGGTTCAGACAGTAGTCCCTGTACCTCTTTCCTTATAGGTTGGACTCGTGGTTATAGACTATTTTTGGTGGGATTGTATTATGACCCTATTTACTTTCAAGTTCTTTCACTTCTTTACTCTGGTTTTGGGATATAGTGGTTTTCATTCATTTTTACTTAGTGTTTTTAAATTGCATCATTTTGGGTAAGGAGATGTGTACGTGCGTACATGTACTTTAGGATAATGCCTCCCATTTGTGGGATATGACCACTTGATGCTAGTGACCATCCCCTAGACTATTGGAGGTGGGCTTGGGGTAGTCACAACATGGGACCCTCGAGGACAGGTTGTGACACATAAATCTAGATATATCTATGTTTTTTAGAAAATAAAAACAAAAAAAGATTTAAGATCATAGGGAAATTTTAGGAAATTCTGTAAATCTTGTTCCACCTTCAATTAGAGAACCTAATATTGAGAGACACAACCTTAAAGAGTTTCAATTACAAATTGTCTCTAGAAACCCATCCTGCATTATGTTATCACCTCTATCTAGAAACTATGGGATAAAATAGTCTATGTTCTCTATGATACCATCTTTTAATGGTCTGCCCAATGAATATTATTTGGACCTCATTCGGTACTTTTAAAATGTGGTACAACAAGTTCTACTTGTAGGTCTTAGTGAGGGGGCATTTAAGTTGTGGCTATTTCCATTTTAGATAAAGAATAATGTCAGATCATGGTTCTAATAGTTAGAATAAGAATTTTTTTATAATTGGGATAAGGTGTTTAACGTTTGTATCATGAAATTTTATCCCAGGAGAGTATCCACAGATATTAGGCATAAAATAAATGGGTTTATTCAAGAATAGGGTGAATTATTGCGTGAGGCTTGGGATAAGTTTAGGGGTATCTTCTTATATTTCATAATCATTTTTTTCTCCCCATTTCCTAACAGACATTGGTGTTTTGGATTTTTATATAAATTTTTGGATTTAATTCATCATTTTTTGTTGATATTTTATTCTATGATTCTAGGGTGTGTGGTTGAGTTTTGAAAAACATTGGATGTTGCTTAGTGTAAAGAAAATTCTTTTGAAAGTGCTGAAATTGAAAACATTTCAAGGTGTGAATACTTAATTCAAAAAATTTATTTTTTGGAAAATAAAAAAGTGGAAAATTGAATTTTATTACCTACATAAAGGTATAAGATGGAGGATATGGAGTAGTGTAAAGGTAATAAAAGTCTTATATAAGAGTACATGAGCTCATGTAATGGTATAAGGTAGCTCGTTTAAAGGTACTCAGGTCAGGATAGGGGCTCATGTAAGGGTAGCTAGTGTTACATAAAGGCAACCCAAGATGTGAACACTATTTAAGCCATGAAATTTTGGGATGAAGAAAACTCATTATGTGAATATCATTCATGATTAAATAGTTTAGTCAACCACCATGAATTTCCTTATGATACAATGAATGAAACACAAGCTGTGAATCATGGGAGATCTAATCCAACAAGGACATTTAATTTCTAATCCATGAAATAAACTCCAGTTCATGCCATAATGTTCCGAGAATAGATACTTGTTGAAGGAAATCCACGGCTAATCATAAATCCAATTCCATTTACCTTGTGAGTTGATTTTACCTATTTAATTTAATGTGCCTCAAAATTTTAATTGGATGAATTTTCTTTCAATTTTTCTTTCAGTTATCTTTCATTTTACTTGTGTGCTCTCAAACATGTTTGCATTCCTCCATCCGTTGTTGTTACAAACTAGTATTTTCTTGAAATTTCCATTACCTTGGCATGTGAAACTTAAGATCTTAGGTAAAATTGTTGATTTAAACTCTCTTCTTAGAATGTTTCCTTTCTATGATGGTTATTTTGGTTATGCTTTTGTTTCACATGATAATCTCTCTCTTACCATATGAGGCTAATCCTCTTAGGGTTGTGGATCAAAAGTAGGAGTAACATAACTCTAATGAATCCTTAATTTAAACTTGGGTAATCTGATTGGTTATGAATTAAATTAAAAAAATAATATTTTATCAATGTTTCTGCATGATCATGATTTCAGGGATTTCAAAGTATGACCCGAATAAAATTGGAATAATTTGAGTTTGAACCAATAGATTTAATGTTTTTTCTGCTCTAAAATTTCTGTCTAATACACGTAAATTGGTTTCTACCTCTTGACCAATGAGTAGTTGTTAATTTGGGTAGATCCAATTATTTTTTACAAAATCAATTAGTGACCCCTACTTGGCTTTGAGGACTATGTTACCAAATATATCTAGGTTATATTTAAATATATCTTTCACATAATCTCCCAAAAACATCATGAATTTTATGTTATCTTCTATAAAATCTCCCACAAAGTAGGTCCATATTGGAATCCTTCAAACTTATGCATCTCATATGAATTTTATGTTATATCAGATGGATGTAAAATCATCTTTTTAAAAATTATATTTAATGTATGTATTTTATAGTGAAAAACCACAAATTTTTGAAAATTATCATCTACCAAATTTAGTTTTCAAACATACTAATGATCTTTATAGACTTAAACAAGAACCTAGAGCTTGGTAAAAAATATTAAGCTCTTTTTTATTGTAAAATTGATTTTTTTAGGGTTATAAGATCTTACTCTCTTTAAGAAAATAGTTTGGTCTAATATTTTATTAGTACAGATTGACGTATATGATGTTATTTTTTGTTCAAAAAATAAAAAGTTTTGTAATGATTTCATTAAACTTATGAAAAAATAATTTTAAATGGGTATGATGGGAGAATTAAACATCATTATATTATTTCAAATCTATCAAAAAGATAATATAAATTTTTATATCAAAGTAAATATATTATTTATTTATTGAAAAAAAATTAGACTTGAAAATAGAAAGACTTATACAAATCCCATGCGTGATAATGTAAAACTTGATTTGGATAAAGTTAGAAAACTAGTTGGAAAAAAGTTATACATAGGTATGTTTTTTAGTTTACAATATCTTATTGCTAGAATACCATACATAATTTTTTATGTTTGTCTATACACTAGATTTCAATCAAACCCAAATGAATCACATCTTACTTCTGTTAAAATATTTTTTTGATGTTTAAAAGGAACTATTTTTCAATCTATACTTTATCAAAACTCCTAATTTTAATTTAATTTCATATCTAGATGGTGATTTTGGAGGATGAAGATTAGATCAAAATGTATATTATGAACTTTTCACTTTTTTGGAAAATCCTAAGATTCATGGTCAAGTAAGAAACAAAATTTACTTTATCTATCAGCAACTGAAGCATAATATATATCTCCTTGCAGTTTCTATGCACATGTGTTGCAGATGAAACACACCCTATTTCACTTTGGACTTAATTTTAATAATATTCCTATTTTATGTGATAATACAAGTGTAATAATTATTTAAAAAACTATAAGTTACTCAAGAACCAGGAATATTGATATAATACATCACTTTCAAAGATTTTATTTTCTTAAAAATGATATTTCTTTAGAATTTTTAAATATTTAATATCAACTTGTTGATATTTTTACTAAACTAGTTCTCACTACTAGTTTTGATTTTATTATAAGGGAGTTAGGAATATTTAATTTCAAATAAATTTTTATTAATTTGTTTATTTTTTTTAATTTCTTTACTTATTTTCTTAGAATATTATTTATTTATTTAATAATTGTTTAAAATAATAATTTATTGTTCATTTTTGAAAAATCACGTCTTTTGAAAACAAAAAAAAATTATTACACTGAGTAATTGGACCGAGAAACCAAAACTGGCATCACCAAAACCATTAAAACTCTCTCTCCCTCTCTCTTCCACTCTAACTCCCAGTTTTCGACCCCTTTAGACTTTTAGAGCTTTCTTTTTTTCTTCAAAACCCTTGAATATGAAACTTTAACCTTCACATTCTTATTAATTTCGACGAACAAAAGGATAGATGAAGGAAAACTGTGTGGATCGAAGCATTAATGTGTAACTTATAGAAAATTTGTTCAAGGAAATGTTGTAGATTTCTAATAGTTGTATCGGAAAAGTATTATATTGAATCAAGATATAGTATTTCTAGGTTTAGAATCCCTTTTCAATGAATAAAATACATAATTTATGTTTTACATAGAATTAAAGGACTTTTATTAAAATGTTCAGTTCGGCTTCAGAGACACATAATACATCATCATTTCATGGGTAAATGATATGGAATTTTCCATTTATTCTATATAAATTGAAATTATTTTTTAGTGTCCCTAATAATTAGCTTTTCATTTTTATTTTGGATCCATTGAAAATAAAGATCATAAATATGAAAATATTATGTGTTTTCTCTTTAGATCAACCTCGATTTAAAAAATGTTTGTAAAGGATCTTGTAGTTGACCAAAAGGTGATGCTCAAATACATTCATTCAGTAATAATCCTGATAATTTCTATGTAACAAATGATTCCCTATCCTGACATGTATATACTATTTTTGATGATGAGTGATATTAAGTTTAATTTCCCTAATTATATGCTCTGATATATGCATCACTAGTGTAAAACAAAGGCAAGGATGTCCTTTTATCCATATGGAAGGAAATTTTATCTTCTTTCGTATAAAAATAAGAATATTCGGGATGTATAGATCCCCGCCATGTTTCATCATAGTAACATTAGTAATTTTTGAACATTGAGAATGTTTGGATTATTTTGGAGTAAAATAAAAGGAATGACGTTACATATTGGTGCTTATGACCATCAAGAATTTGGTTCTATTGCTTAGGGGGTAATTAAATTAGAAATCAACTAGATCAGTCCATATTTGTGAAGAAGGTGAAAAATATAGAATAGAGGATGTTGTTAAAACAAAGACATGCTAAATCAGATATAATTTCTTTTATCCAGACGATTGAAGAAATTTTCATCAATATCATGAATAACATTCTAACAACATGATTAATGAGGCCCTTGTCACCTGGCCTAGAAAAATATATGAACCTTCATATCAAAATCTAGATATTTTGGCTCCATAAGTAGTGGGTACTATAACTGGAGAAGTTGACCAACCGGTGTTGTTAGGTGTATCAATCAATCTCGAGGAACAACAACATGAGAATAAACCATAAAATTGGAGTGAGAAATAATCTCTTGAACAAGATCAAGTGTAGGAAACTACTCAAGAAAATGAGAAATCACAACCATTAGTAGTTGACACTACTTAGTTAGTTGAGAATCAAACAATCTCTATAGTTGTAGATTCTTCAGATAAGTCTACTTCTATATCTAGTGACAATATTGATGTTATTGAAAATATATATTCCTCTTCTAGTGAAAATGATAATGGTAAATCCATAGTTATGGTTGACAGAGGAAAATCCTCAATAAATCTAGAAGAAGAATATTATAATTATATGAATAATAAAATCAAATATTTTATAAAAAAATTTAACAGAATGAATGAGGATAATTTTCAAAATGAGTTAGAGATTACTAAGAAATCTATGGAAGATTTACAATGATAAACTATTCCCAGAGAGGAATTAGAATTTGTACAAGTCCAATTTTAATATCTAAAATAAATTTTAGTTTCAAGAATATATTTTGATTCCTTTCAAATATAAATAGAAGATTGGTTTGGAAATATGAAATCCAAATCAGTTTCAAAGAATTGTTTTGAATATTTAAGGAAGTATTTAGGGAGACAGTCTGAATCAGAAAGAAGTAGTGATAATTAGTCTAGAGTATCTACTTATGCTCCTCAAACTTCTCCAGATTTAATAAGGAGGTTTGAATAAATTACTAAAATTTTATATGCTTTAAATGATCATCTACATTCAATTAAATGTGACAGTTCACCTTTTAATATATTTTTGTAAAAGTAAAGATAACTTTTTGAGAAATTAACATCATGAGGGATATGTATAAGAAATATTCTCAATCAGTTAGTTTGAATTCTCTCACAGTTTGTTCTATCAAAAGATAATGTACATGAGTTTTTTTAAAGTAACTTTGATTAAAAGTTTAAAGGTGGGTTATGATTCAAATATTTTGATGAGATAGTTGGATGATATGTATAGTGAAAGTTTCAAAAGATTGATGGTAGAATTAAAGGATGTTTATCAAGCTATCCAAGATTCTCAAACTTCCGACACCTCTTTTGAACAAGCCTTTTCTCCCTCACCCAGTCCTACCATTTGAAATTTCTTATCCAAATGATTCCTATAATCAACACCATCTTTCAATAAAAATATTTTGTTCATTATATTTGTTTTCATTTATTATTATTATTCTTTCCATTTCTACAAACAGAATAATATAATTTTTTTTAGAATATTATAACGATAATTCATAGTTTTATTCTACATTGAATGAGTTTTAAACCATTTTCCATTACATTTTATATATCATAAAAAGGGGGAGAAATTGGGAAACCACATCATTATTAATTACAACATTATTAACAGTTTTTTAGAATGTGAATTTAAATGCTTATTGTAAAAATCAATGATAAATATCAACTATAGTTTCAGTTATAATTTCTTTTATATATCTTTAAATATATTATATCATTTGTGTTTAAATTTACTATATTTTATATGAGTAATGTTTTATGGGGTTTGTGATCATAAAAAGGGGGAGATTGTTGGGAATGTATTGTCTCAATAATACTCAATTAATATTATTGATTTTGATACTCACAAGTACCCTTGTTTTTTTACTAATTAATTTACTTTAAGTATTTTTCAGAAATATATTTCCTTAAGAAGTTTATCTTATTTATGGGTTAAAATAATTCAATGTATTCTGGATGTGATTGAAATTATTTTTGAAACAATGTTCCTACTCTACATTTATAAGAGTAATGTATGGGATGAGAAACCTATATTTGGATTGAAAAGTATAGATCATGTACCCTATGATAATGGAAAATAATGGATCAAAAACCCTACAATTGTAAGAAACCATAAATTTAAAGGAATAAATGTATGGTTCTTCAACCATACTTTTATAAAAAAATAATACGTTTTCAACCTTTCTTTTGGAGTTTACTGATACATGAAGGAACCCTGCATTTGACTGTTCAATTAAAGAGTTTAAAATTAAAGATATTATCCATTTTTTCTGCAATGATCATTACAAAATTAAATATCTCTTTAAATATGTTTTATGATTTTTTTGAAGGCTCGAATTCATAATATTAAATCATTTATATTTATAAGGGAATTTATGACTCTCTTGAATGGTTTAAATACAAATGATCGAGATTTTTCTGGCAATATTCTTGGATATTTTACTACTAAAAGAAAGAAAAAAATTTCTTGTTAAATAAAAATTAAATTTTCATTTTCAATATATGATGTGATGTATTTTTGAATACATAGTTTCTTCAAAATGAAAAATATCAAACATATCTATTGTTATGAAGAAGATAAACTTTAGATACATACATGTTTTAGTCTTCTACAGAGTAAAAATATTGTTTTTGTTACTGAGGCTATTTGTTTATTTCTTTTTTTATTAAAGATCTTTTGTAATCGAGATCTCTTCAAAGATGTTCATTCTAGAATAAATTTATATTTGAATGAGGAGATCAATTTTTTAAGCCGATGCTAAAACTATAAACAAGACCCTATTTATTCAATCAAATCAAACTCTATTTATTTATTGGAGTTTTTGTTGCTCGGACTTAGTTATGGTGGTGGTGTATCATCTTATAGGACTAAGTTATGGATAAATTGGTTCCTTGTAAAATAAAAATAAGTATTTTTAAATTCCTTATTGTAAAGGTGTCAACTGTCTATACACAATTGTTAAGGTCATGTGATAAATGGGCCTAATTAGTGAAAATCACCAAACTTGCATAGAGAGAATTGGTGGAGTGGACTAGGAGATCTTTGTTTCCTGGACCACTATAAAAATTACTTTGTTCTTCTTCTCTATTTATTTTCTACTCAACTTACCTAAAAAAGTGATTGTTGCGTATTTTTATAAATCACGAACAAGGAAAAAAACATGAATCTATCTTGATTTTTGAAAAGACACAATCCCCCCTCTTGTGTATCTTTGTATTTTTTTAACCTAACAAAACCTCAAGGAAAACCAAATCATCTACCTCAAACTTCAATGGAAGGTGAAACTGATGAGTAAACTATTTCTAGCGACTCTGAGCTATCACAAATATGTTCCTAATCAATTTTATTATATCCATCATATCTTGAATGAAACACAGTCCAATAGTGGACCATTCTCCAGACTCTCCCTAATAAAGAGGTGATCCTCAAGGCCTCCCATACAATACCTCAAATTGCATTATCCTGGTTAAAGACTGAGGAGTATTATTATGAGTAAAATCTATTAAGGTATGATGTTTCTACCAATATCAACTAAATCAATGCACACATTCTTGAAGCATGTCTTCGATAATTTGAATGGATCACTCAAACTGGCCATCCATATGGGGATGATAATTCATGATCAACTTCAACTGAGAAACCATCACTGCCTACAGTCAACTATAAAACTAGGATGTGGAGAAAGGGTCCCTATCTAAATTGATAGTAAATTGAACACCATGGATCCTGAAAATATCCTGCATATACAAGTTCCTAAAATCATTTACCTTAATCAAATCCTTGATGGGTAAGAAATGTTCTAATTTTGTGAGTCGATCAATAATCACTCATATATCATCCTTACCATTTGGAGCCCATGGTATCCCAAACATTAATTCCATGGCTATATCATCCCATTTCAACACTAGAATGGGTAAAGGTACCATCAAACTAGGAATCCTCTGATGTTCTGCCTTAATTCTCCGACATGTACGACATTGAGACACAAAAAATATGCAATTGATCATCTCATTCTCAACCAACAATAATAACATCTCCAGTAAATATACACCTATGAGGATCCAAGGTTTATAGACCAATTGGATTGGTTTCCATCATCTAATAATTTCTATCTCTAATATATAGGAATAACCATCTTACCTAGAAAGTGAAAAACCCCATCGGGAGACCAAGACCACTCACCCGAGGTCTCCCCACCATAAATATTTCTTATAAAGTGAGGAAATTTTGTATCCTTGAAATGTCCAAGTAAAATATAATAATCTGTAGGTGATCAAACCTAAGCACAAGATAGGAATACCTATTCTAAATCTCCCTCTTCATCCAAGACCATCTTGATAAACAGGCCCCAAAAGCACTACTCTTCCACTAATTTTGTCTTTGCCTAAGTTAGAAACTTACTACACAAAGCATATGTGACCACACATCCTTTCATAGATAAATCAAAATCAAAGGTCTAAATGTACTCCACCCAACAACTTTATCTCATATAGTGATATCTCTGAGCGAAAATATTCTTTAGACTCTTATGGTCTAAATACACTGTAAACTTCTCCTCGAAGAGCTAGTGGAGTCAATTCCTAAGTTGTGCATCAATACCACTAACTAAACATCATTAGTGGGGTTATTCATCTCTTTTGGATGTAATTTAAGAGATCCATAAGCTACCACATGTCTTCCCTACCTCAAAACACAACAGAAACCCACACCCAAGGCATAACAGTGAACCTCATAACCCAAAATCAACTCTGGAAGGATCAAGACTGAAGCTAAATTCAATCTCACATTCAAATCCTCAAAAGATATTTGGAATTGATCATTCAAAAAAACGTTACACCATTATGGGTTAACTATGTCATGCGAGATGCAATCATGGAGAAGTCCTGAACAAATCACTTGTAATAAATAACTAACCCCAAGAAACTTCAGATATAAAACATATTTTTAGGCCTCTCAAAATAAATCATTTCTTGAATATTCTCAAAATAAACTAAGATACCTTTCTCAAAAATCACATGGATAAGAAATTTCACTTCATAAATCTAGAAGTGACATTTGGAAAGCTTCTCTTACAGATGATGTACTTTCATGATTCCAAGGATAGTATTCAAATTATCAAAATGATCCTTCACTAATTTGGAATAAACAAGTATATAATCCATAATAATATCCCCCAATAAATCCAATAACTAATGTAAGATTCAAGTCATTGAATCCTTAAACAATAAAAGAGCATCAGTAAGGCCAAAAGACATAACGAAATACTCATAATTCCCATACCTGCTTCTGAACAACCTCATTGGAATATATTTCTCTCTTAACCTTAAATGACTGTAACCCACTATTAGAACAATTTCCAAAAAATATCGAGCTCCCTTAAGTTGGTCAATAAGGTCATCAATCCTTGGCAGGGGATATTTGTTCTTTATTGTCATAGGTTTGAGTTTATCATAATCAACACAAAGTCAGAGACTCTCATCCACCTTCTTTAAAAAGATCCCTAACATTGCCCAAAGTTAGATGTGTGGATGAATAAATATATTATTTTCAAGATCCTCAAGATGAAAATTTAATTCTTATAATTTAGTGGGTCCCATATAGTATGATAGTAAGGAAATGGGCCTTGTTCTCGTCTGCAAGTTTATGGAAAACTCAACTTCCCTCTGATGCATCAACCCCAATAAATCATTTCAAAAATATCGGGATACTCAATCACCACCAAAGGAAGAGGAACACTAAGATGTGTATCAAAAACATTAAGAAATATCTCTAATAACTGGAATGAGATCATCTCATCATTACAAGAATTATTACCCACTCTCACAGATCTAGGATCCCACTCACCCTGAAATACATGAGTGACTCCATTGGAAGAAAAGAATTGTACCCAATGATGATAATAAATGATATGGGATTTATAGATAATCCTACGGATCCATTCCAATGGTTAGATCTAATGTGGATCTTTTTTAAAGTATGAGCTACTATTTTGAGAAATAATCATGCTACCATCAAGTGACTTTCTACCACCATGGAGGCTATGCTACCATCGACTATCCATGTGATTCTGCTATCATGTACTCATGGTACCACCATTCATCTATCATGTATAAAATTATTCCTACTATCAAGTTGTAAAATTTGTTCATTGAGTGAAGTTTAAGACCGGGGAACAAACCACACGATACCAAGAGAAGACAATCTGAGTTTGATGGTGAAATGTTTTGGGGAACCATATCCGAGTAGGTTACTGAAAATGAGTCAACTGAGACTAAAACGAAGCAGAGAATGGTTGAGCTATATATTAAGATGGTTACCAAAGATATTTTGGTGAATATTGAATATTTCCACCAAAGGGTTAAGACGAATCTAAATTTGAAATTGTTTTTGAAAAAATGATGGCTTTTGATGCCAATTGATTGAAGAACAATGAGTTTATAGAAGACTGGTCATTACATAGATCTGGGTGGTTTGAGATTATTTTAGGTTTTATAGTGATATATTTTGATTCAATGGGTTGAATAAGATTATATGAACTATTTTTGAAATCAATTTTGGATAGGAGAGGTAGACTGAAAATGAATCTAGGGTTGTTGCGATTTAAAAAAGATGAGCTGATATTCACTGAATATTTTTTCTGAAGCCTGGGGTTTGGTTCTATGCTGGGAGAATCGATTGAATTTGTTATTTATGAACTATTTGTTGAGATACAGTGCATACATTTTGTTATTATGTTTTCTTAAGAGAGCTACTGAAGTATTTTTGTTGAATGTGGGTTGAGAACCGATCAAATCATGTATTGAAGAAGAACTAGTAATTCTACTTCAATAAAATTAATTGATCGATATGGAGCCACAACCAATGATATATATTTTTAGGCAAATTAGGATCATATTCAGATGATCTGATCTAGTCGTTAGGTGTGTACGGATAAGATGGTAGTGGGCTGAAGATTCATTATCGTTTTTTGTGGATGAACAACATCATTTAAAATTGACTGGATAGACCAATTTTAATCTGTTCAGAGACCTATATATCATAATTAGGAATTTTTAGGTGGTTCAAATGATGAGATGTTGTAAAAACAGAGGAAATTAGTGTGGATTCATTGTATCAACTTTTTTGGTTGTGTTTTTGATTTGGTGTTCTCATTAGATATTTGATGAAATTATTCATGATGGGGGGAGATTGAATGGAAGATGATCCAGTGCTAATTTGGGAGGGAATTGATGATTGATGAAGATTACAGAATTATTTTAGTGATATAAAGGAAAAAACTAAGTTTGGAAACACTCATTCACGATCAATTTTAGAAGGGAGATTTCTTCTCCTCATTTTCCTTCCATTAATTTCCATTTTAATCAAAATTGAGTTTTTGTACAACCTTGAATTTAATGATTCTTTTCTAATTCCTTTGGATTTGGAAATTGATGTCTTGTTGAAACCATTTGTAACACCCTAAGATTCCACAGTACATTTCACTTTGAATAATGTAATAGCTTGCGTTGTACGCAACTTCGAGATTCTAAAACACCACAACCAAACAAACCGTTATGAATAGTAATACCCACTTTTTTTTTTGAAATTTTATAATTTTTTTTTTCAAAATACACTTTATTTTTCGATTCTGAATATAAAAATTATCTTAGGGTGAATTCTTGGTACTTTTATGAAAACATTCAATTTTTGATAAACAGTGAAAAATACTAAATTTTAATTAAAAACAAATTTTTAATCGAAATAATTTATAGCGTTAAATTATACATTTGAATGGTTTTTAAGTATCATTTGATTGTATTTTTATCAATTAATATAATTTAGGTCATTTTATGTAATTTCACATTTAAACTAGTCAAAAACAAGTGTCAATCTTTTGATAGTTATTATTTCTTAAAAACAATCTTTTTGTTTTGACAACGAGAATTAATTTTAAATTAATTTATGCAACTTATTTGTTTTGGAAAAATGGATTTTATATTTGGAATATTGAGTACCAAATTGTGTAAATAGGTAACTTTTATTTTTAAACATTATGAATAATTACTTCGGTAAATCTTTTATTTACCATGGTTAAAGGGGTAAATCCGGTAAATAAAGGTAAAAAAATAATACTATAATAATATTAAATTACCATAAAACTTGTCCTAACCCTATTTAATGATACATTTCCAACCATGGGAATACTTGGGTCGATTTTGGAACCCCATGGAGCCACATGAGAGTGATAATGACACTTTATATTAATTAATTTAAAGTAAAGACAAAAATGACATAAACATATATCTTTTAGTAAAACAATTTTTACATGGGGTTATATAAGTTATCACTTAGACTATAAATATTCATTTTAAATATAAAAATATTTCCTCAATCATGATATTTTTTTTTATAATTTTTAGACATCAAATAAATAAAATTATATATGACACAATAATGATGTAGTGTTAAACTCATTAATGAATGATTTAAATAAATATGATTATAAAAATTAAAAAAATATCCAAAACCTATAAAATCCTTATTTGAGGATTTTATTTTGAACATTAGTCATCTTATATTTGATTTTAATGAGTTTTGGACCTTTATAAACCGAAAATAATTATATAATAATATAATATTTTTAAACATTCCTAAAGAGCCCCTCCTCCCCCTTATCAAAATCCCTCACCTCTAACCCATTTATCACACCTCTCAAGCCCCTTGGATCATCCAAAATATACCTAATTAATCTCCATACATCCCCCTATTACTCCTAGAATCCTTAAATTAGGCATAAGAAACTTCAAGGATGCCTTTTGGTTCAAACCAAAGGGAGTTACCCGATTTAAAGGTAACATCTCCTCTTAAGTTATTTTATTTTCTTTTACTTATCCAACCCCCTAAAATCTCTTTATTCCTTTATTTTATAAAAAAACAAGTATCCTAAATATACTAGGTTGTTTTTATGAAAATTATTTGAACTACACTTACACACACCTCCATCTAATGGGTATAGAAGATAATGTTTTTGTGGACAACGAACTACCGCGTCACGAAACGATGATTGTTCAATATTCTACTACCACCTCTTATGGTAGAAATTATGATGGAATTGTAATTATATATGATATATATGATATTTATTTTAACTATAATCTTCTTTAATTCTCTTTTATATCATACCTTTATTCTTTTCATGTTGTATATATACGATAATTTCATTTGAGGAAGTGCGGACTATCGCCCACTCAAAGTGATAAGACTTGTTCATACCATACATGGAACGTATAAAGGATGGTTTTAATGAACTTATGTAACATATATAAAATATTATATTATAAGGTAACAATAATATACCTATGTATCATTTGTTTTTATTTCCTTTTAAAATAAAAAAATTAAATGGAAGAAGCGTTTGTGCGTACGTACGGATTACCGTCTCCACAAACGCGATGAAATTAATTCCCCATCGTAACCATTCAATAAAAAATTTCATTTTATTATTAAAAATAATATTTGAGAACATAATATCATTCTATATATGAATTAATCACATCCTATCAATAACAAACACGACTTACGTAACAAAACATATAAAGGAAAACGAATCAGTTAAAACCTAAAACAATGATACTACTAAAATATTAGTAATAAAATATTTGAAGAACATATATGATATCATATTTATGTATTTAGTTCTTTTATAATTTAATAAAATTTATTTAACTATTATAAAATATGTTAACGTACCCTTGACCAAGGAAAAGTACAAGGTAAGTGTTAATTTAACAATATCTTTATTATCCGAGGTTGTTTTTACGTAAGTATCTACTAGGACCTATTTATCATCCACATCCATGTTTCTTAAAAATGTATTTCAAAACATTTTTACTTTTTACTAGATTATGGTTTAAAGTCATTTATACCCTTGTTTGACTTTTTATAAAATAGTTTGAAATGAATCTTTCCATCGTTTTCCAAACAAGGTAATTTATGACCTTTTTGAAAAATTAAGGTAAGAATGTTTTTTTAACTTATACGGTGGGTGTGGTTATTCTTCGCCATTATAACACCATTGAAGCTTCCCTAACAATATTATAAGAATATTTTCAAAATAAATGTTTTCTTTTATAATTACATGACTCTTAAATGATTTCAAAATAGAAATAGATATTCCTCTCAAATAATTTTGATTTCATCTATGTCAACATCCTTTAATGGGTTTTATACTTGTTTAAAGTTAATTTATTATGATATAAATCTTCCATATTGTATTGATGGTTTTGTGATATGTTTGACTGTAGATATTTTATTTTTATACCATTCATGGTTTATGGTTAACATATTAACATTTCGCATGCTAGTTTTAATACGAATTTTTATGTTATGTTTCAACCTTTTCATATGAGGAATGCATTGGACTTAGTAAGTGATGGGTGGATCCCGATATATCTCCTCAATGCATCAGTAGGTCCCATGAGACAAACTATTGTATTGGAACAATGCCATGAAAAAAATCTTATTTGAAGTCTTGGAACGAGGCCTTGACTATGTTGTTATGATGTCCAGCATTATGCATTCCATCGTTATGAAATTGGATAATGATATTTCTTGTGATTATTAAACTAGTAGAATATCCATGTGAGTAAGTAAATGTAATTATTCAATTTATATTTTCCATATTATGCTGAAGTTTAAATTTAAAAGGCCTATGTTTTAGTCTTATACATTGCCTTAAATGTTTATGCTTATTTATGAAAGTTTTTGCTATATTGTTATCCTTAATGAGCATATGATCTCACCACTTTATATGTTTTATTTTTCCCAGGATGTGAAGAAGTATTTTATGGTTGACCTGTAGGGATAGGCTAAGGGATATAAGTGTGTTCAAAGGGGAAAAAATGTTGTTTTTGTTTTTATCTCATGATGTAATGTAAAACTTATGTATGTATCTAGTACTTCCAAGGCTACTAAACTGACCGGTCTTTATGGATTTGATCCCTTATGATCATGAAAATGTTATGTAATAATACACCAACTCTAGGTTACTGGGGTCGGGGCATTACAGTAGGTATCATAGGAATTTTAGTACAAACCTTTGAAACTAGATTTAAATAAAATCTGATTAGATCATATCACCCTAAGATAGACTTTGAGGATTAGTATAGAAGAAATTCCTAGAATTTTGGTAATGTAGAGATTTTGTGTATTTCCCCAGAAATAAATCCATGTATGGATACAATCAGGTAGAGGCGGCTCTAGCACTTATGTACCTAGAAGTGAAAACTCCGACAAGGAGTTTCGGGCTTGACCCAGGGTATCATGACTGAAAATTATTATTTTTATTAAGATAAGATCCCTTTTAAGGGTAAAGGGGGAAACTATCAAGACATAAAAGAAATTTAAGCTCCCTTTTAAGCCCCCTTAGGATAACTCACATTTTCATTACAAACCATTATGAAGGATTTATGAGTATATACCTCCTAAAAGAAAACATTTTTATGATTACGGATTATATCCACAAACTGTTTAATTTATGTTAAGTGTTTTACAAATTTGGAATTATGTATTGTGATTCATAAACTAATGTAGTGTATGCCATTATTTAGAAATGGTACCTAGTGGAAGGATTGAGAACCGTATCAATGCACGTAATACATGTTGGGATTTCCCTCCAACTCAATATAATTATAGTGGAGCTAGTGATACAACTGGTGCTGATCCACTTATCACCATACTGGGAAAACTCACTCAAGTTATGAATAATTACCTTACCCATATAGAGCACCCTGATCCAAAACGTGGAGGATCAATGTTAGACCGATTTATGAGGTAATAACCACCAACATTCAATGGGACTACAAATCCATTTGTAGCTGAGCAATGGATAAATTCCTTAGAGAAAATATTTCATGCTTTGGGGAGTAGCGAAAGGGAAAAAGTTATCATGGGAGTTTATCACCTCACGGGAGATGCAGATCAATGGTGGTCATTAATTCAAAACACAAAGGAGGGTGAAGAAGTATCGAATATGGAATAAAGGGAGTTATTAGTAAAAACTACTAAGGGAAGTATCATTGCAACAATGTTTTGTGAATTTTCCCCCATTGAGGCATATAAATGTTCTTTATCTGCTAATCTCATCATCATACCTATGATTGAATTTGATATAATTCTTAGTATAGATTAGATTTCAGACTATGATGTGAAAATTTATTGTAAGAAAAATGAGGTTACAATTTTTGATGATGATAAGGAATACCTTATCTTTAGAGCAGAAACGTCACCATATGATTCTTATCTAGATCCACACCTTGTAGCTCTACTAAATTCAATTATTGGGGAGAAAGAGAGTGAAATAATTATGGGTGAGGAAAGTAATGTTCAAATAGAGGATGTAACTATTGTACAATAATATTTTGATGTATTTCCAGAGGATTTACCCAGACAAACTCTAGAATGAGAAATTGAGTTTTCCATTGATTTAATTCCTGGTTCAAGGCCCATATTGAAGAAACCATATTGAAAGGACACTGTGAAATGAGTGGAACTAAAGAAACAACTATAGGAATTGAGTAATAAGAGATTTATTCACCCTAGTGTTTCTCCATGGGGAGCCCCTATTCTTTTTGTTTATAAGAAAGATGGATCTATGAGGTTGTGCATCGACTACAGGGATATCAATGCTATAATAATAAAGAACATGTATCCCCTACCTCGCATTAATGATTTATTTGATCAAATTCATGGATCAAAATATTTTTAAAAGATTGACCTTTGATCTGGATATCATCAGTTGTGTGTGATGAAGGAAGAAATTCCAAAGATAGCATTTCGAACCAGGTATGGGCATTACGAGTTTACAGTAATGACATTTGGACAGACTAATGCACCCTCTATCTTCATGGGTCTAATGAACATAGTTTTCAAGGAATATCTTGATGAATTTGTAGTGGTATTTATTGATGATATCTTGGTATACTCCAAAAGCTATGAAGATCCTGAAAATCACATGCCCACTATTCTAAAGACTCTTAGAAGAAATTAATTATATGGGAAGTTCAACAAGTGTGAATTATGGCTTCAGAATATTTAATTTCTTGGCCATATTATCTCTAAGG
The DNA here is from genome assembly GCA_963277665.1 of Viscum album. Lineage (NCBI taxonomy): Eukaryota > Viridiplantae > Streptophyta > Magnoliopsida > Santalales > Viscaceae > Viscum > Viscum album. The sequence goes on along the minus strand of OY728127.1, from coordinate 619,638,411 downwards.
ATAGACTCTCTATTGATTCTTCAAAGACCAAGGAAATGCAAGAATGTCCCGCACCGAAAAGTATAACTGAGGTATGCATTTTTATTGGTTTTGGAGGTTATTATCAGTATTTCATCCAAAATTTTTCCTGATTGGCTAACCCATTAACCAAGCTCACACGTAAAGGGGTTAAATTTGTTTGAAAAAAGAGTGTGATGAATGTTTTGAAGAACTGGAGAGAGAATTAGTCAATGATTCTATATTGAATCTACCACTAAGGAATGATGGGTTTGTTATTTATAATTATGCTTTAAAGAAAGGACTCAGTTGTGTCCTTATTCAGAATGATAGGGATTTTTCTTATGCATCACGACAACTAAAAATTAATAAAAAAAATATCCCACTCATGATCTTTAGTTAGCAGCTGTAATATTTGCTCTGAAGATATAGAGACACTATCTCTATGGTGAAAATGTGAGATTTATACTGATCACAAGAGTTTGAAGTATATTTTCTCACAAAAAGAACTCAACATGAGGAAAAAGAGATGGCTCTAACTACTCAAGGATTATGATTTCACCATACACTACAACCTAGGGAAGAAAAATAAGGTGGAAGATGCTTTGAGTAGAAAGTATCATGGAGTTTTGAACAAGATGAGAGTTAAAAGAGATCCTATGTTCATGGATCTAGTAAAGATGGATATGGGAATAATCATAGAAGGAGAAACATCAATAATTTTTCAAATGGTTTCCAAACCATATTTACTAGAAAGGATAAAAAGTTATCAGATTTATGATGAGGAGTTTCAAAAGAAAATTAAAGCTATGAATGATGGGAGATTGATCGAATTCATATATGAAGATGGAATTTTGAAATTTAGGAAGATACTTTGTGTTCCTGATATACCTTATCTGAAAAGAGAATTGTTAGATGATGCTCATAACTCCAATTTCTCTATACACCCTATTAGCACTAAAATGTATAGAGATTTGAAGGAACATTTTTTGTGGGACAACATGAAGAGGGGGATTTCTGATTATGTGTCAAGATTTATGGTTTTTCAACAGGTTATGTCTAGAAGAAAACATCCTGGAGGAGTCATGAAACTTCTTCCCATACCAGAGTGGAAATGGTATGATATTATGATGGACATTTTCATGGGGCTACCAAAGACTCCTAGAAGAAATGATACAATATGGGTCATTATTGATCGTCTTACCAAGTCAGATCATTTTCATGCTATAAGAGAAGATTTACCACTTGAACGTCTGGCAAGACTATATATTAATGAAGATTTAAGACTTCATGGAGTACCCCTATCAATTGTTTCTGATTGTGATCCCCATTTTACATCATGATTTTGGAAAAGTCTTCAAAAATGCTTGGATACTAAACTTCATTTGAGTACTGCCTACCACCCTCAAACTGATGGACAATCAGAACGGACTATTAAAACCTTAGAAGACATGTTGAGATATTAATCACCTGACTTTAAAGGTATGTGGGATCAGTATTTACCTTTGGTAGAATTTTCCTATAACAATAGCATCCATTCAAGTATTCAGATGGCACCATATGAAGTGTTATATGGAAAGAGAGACCGCACACCAACTTGTTGGGATGGTGTTGGTGAAAGAAAACTTTTAGGCCCAAAACTTCTTAATTAAACAATGGAAAAGGTGAAGGTTATCCAAACCTACATCAAATCAGGTCAAAGTAGGAAAAAGAGCTATGACGATAACCGAAGGAAAGATTTGGAATTTCAAGTAGGAGATCATGTTTTCTTGAAGGTATCTCCATGAAAGGGTGTTATAAGATTCAGTAAGAAAGGGAAATTAAGTCCTAGCTACATCAGAGCTTTTGAAATTCTAGAACGAATTGGAGTTATAGCTTATCGTTTGGCAATGTCACCAAGTCTCTCTAAATTTCATGACGTGTTCCATGTATCACTATTGAGAAAATACATGCATGACCCAACGCATGTACTCACCTATGAAGAAATAGAACTGGAACCCGATATGTCTTATTGTGAAGAGATTATCAGAATTCTTGATACCAAAGAACAAGTGTTGATAAATCGGATGACTCGCCCGATGAAAGTTCTATGGAGAAATCATAAGATGGAAGAGGTAATGTAGGAACCCAAGGAACATATGATGAAGAAACACCCGAATCTTTTTATATAGTAGTATTCTAGAAATTTCAAGGATGAAATTATTTAAATGAGGGAAGAATCTAACACCCAAAGCTACCACGGTACATTTCCCTTTGAATAATGCAATAACTTGCATTGTATGCAACTTTGAGATACTAACACACCATGACCAATAAAACAAGACGTTATGAATAGTAATACCCATTTTTTTTGAAATTTTATAATTTTTTTTCAAAATGGACTTCATTTTTGGATTTATAATATCAAAATTAGTTAGGGTGAATTTTTGGTACTTTTCTGAAAACTTTCAATTTTTGATGAATAGTGAAAAATACTAAATTTTAATTAAAAAAAACTTTTTTAATCAAAATAATTTATAGTGTTAAATTATAAATTTGAATGTTTTTTAAGCATCATTAGATTATATTTTTATCATTTAATATAATTTCTATCATTGGATGTAATTTCACATTTCAACTGGACATAAACAAGTGGCAATATTTTGATAGTTATTATTTCTTAAAAACACTCTTTTTGTTTTGACAACAAGAATTAATTTTAAATTAATTTCTGAAAATTTAGTGTTTTGAATTTGGAAAAATGGATTTCATATTTTGAATCACTAGGACCAAATTGTGTAAATAGGTAACTTTTATTTTTAAACATTATGAATAATTACTTCGGTAAATATTTTATTTACCACGGTTAAAAAGGTAAATCCGGCAAATAAGGGTAAAAAAATAATATTATAATAATACTAAATTACCCTAACACTTGTCCTAACCCTATTTAATAATAAATTTCTGACCATGATCATCCTTGGGTCGATTTTGGGACCCCATAGAGCCACTTGAGAGTGATAATGACACTTTATATTAATTAATTTATAGTAAAGACAAAAATGACATAATCATATATCTTTTAGTAAAACAATTTTCACATGGGGTTATATATGATATCTATTCTACTATAAATATTAATTTTAAAGGTAAAAATATTTCCTATATCATGGTATTTTTTTTATAATTTTTAGACATCAAATAAATAAAATTATTTATGACACAAAAATGATGTAGTGTTTACCTCATTAATGAATCATTTAAAAAAATGAGATTATAAAAATTAAAACAATATCCAAAACCTTTAAAATTCTTATTGGATGATTTTATTTATAACATGAGTCATATTATCTTAGACTTTAATGAGTTTTGGACCTTTAGAAACCGAAAATAATTATATAATAAAATAATATTTTAAAAACTTCTTAAAGAGCTCCTCCTCCCCCTTATAAAAAGCTGTCACCTCTAACCCATTTCTTACACCTCTCAAGCCCCTTGGCTCATACAACCTATACCCAATTAATCTCCCAAAATCCCTCGCTTCCTCTTAGAATCCTTAAATTAGGTATAAGTCACTTCAAGGAATAATTTTGGTTCAAACCAAGGGGAGTTACCCGATTTAAAGGTAACAACTCCTCTTAGGTTCTTTTATTTTATTTTACTTCTACAGCCCCTAAACTCTCTTTATTACTTTATTTTATAACAAAACCAGTATTCTCAATATACTAGGTTGTTTTTATGAGAATTATTTGAACTACACTTACACACACCTCCATCTAATGGGTATAGAACATAATGTTTGTGTGGACGGTGAACTACTGCCTCACAGAACGATGATTGTTCAATCCTCTACTACCACCTCTTATGGTATCCATTATGATAGAAATTTAATTATATGTGATATTTATGATATTTATTTTATCTATATGATTTTTTAATTCTATTTTATAGCATACCTTTATTCTTTTCATGTTGTATATATACGATAATTTCATTTGAAAAAGTGCGGACTACCGCCCCTCAAAGTGATATGATTCGTTAATACCATACATGGAACTTATAAAGGATGGAGTTAATTAACTAATGTAAAAAATATAAAATATTATATTATAATGGAATAATAATATACCTATTTATAATTTTTGTTTTCTTTCCTTTTAAAAATTAAAAAAATGAAATGGTAGTAGCGTTTGTGCGTACGTATGGATTACTATCTCCACGAACACGAGGAGATTCATTCCTCATAGTAACCATTCAAGAATAATTTTCATTTTATTATTAAAAATAATATTTAATAACATAATATCATTCTAGATATGAATCAAATACATTCTATCCATAATAAACATGACTTACGTAACAAAAAATATAAAGGAAAACAAATCAGTTAACACCTGAAACAATGATACTACTAAAATATTATTAAAGAAATATTAGAAGATCATATATGATATCATATTTATGTATGTATTTATTTCATAATTTAATAACAATAATTTAACTATTGTATAGGAGGTTAACATACCCTCTAATAAGGAAAAGTACAAGGTAAGGGTTAATTTCACAATCTCTTTATTATCTGAGGTTGTTTTTATGTAAGTATCTATTGGGACCTATTTATCATCCACATGTGTGTTTCTTAAAAATGTATTTAAAAACATTTTTACTATTTAATAGACTATGGTTTAAAGTAATTTATAACCTTGTTTTAATTTTTATAAAATGGTTTGAAAAAGAATCTTTCTATCGTTTTCCAAACAAGATACTTTATGACCTTGAAAAATTAAGGTAAGAATGCTTTTTTAACTTATACAGTGGATGTGGTTATTCATTGTTGTTATAAAACATTTAAAGCTTCCCTTAAAATATTATAAGAATATTTTCAAAATAAAATTTTTCTTTTATAATTACATGACTTTTAAGTGATTTCAAAATATAAAGAGATATTCCTCTTAAATAATTTTGATTTCATCTATGTCAACATCCTTTAATGGATTATATACTTGTTTGAAGTTGATTTATTATGATACAAATATTCTATATTTTATTTAAGGTTTCATGATATTTTTGAGTGTGGATGTGTTATATTTATATCATTCATGGTTTATGGTTAACATATTTAAAATTTTTATGCTAGTTTTAATATGAATGTTTATGTTTTGTTTCAACCTTTTCATATGAATAATGCATTGGAATTAGTAAGTGATGTGTGGATCCCACTGTAGCTCCTCAATGCATTGGTAGGTATCATGAGACAAACTAGTGTCTTAGAAAAAGTCCTATACAAAATCTTTTTTGTATTGTTGGCATGAGGCTTTGACTATGTTGTTAAGATGTCCGACATTATGCATTCCATCATTATGAAATTTTCTATTGATATTACATGTGATTATTATACTAGTAGAATATCTATGTGGATAAGTAAATGGTGTTATTTGATTTATATTTTTATATTATGCTAATGTTTAAATTTAAAAGGATTATGTTTTAGTCTTATACATTGAATTAAATGTTTATGCTTATTTATAAAAGTTTTTGCTATATTGTTATCCTTAATGGGCATCTGATCTCACCCCTTTCTATGTTTTATTTTTTCCAGGAGGTGAAGAAGTATATTATGGTTGAACTGCAGGGATAGGTTAAGGGATATAAGTGTGTTCAAATGGTAAAAAATGTTGTGGTTGTTTTTATCTCATGATTTAATGTAAAACTTATGTATATATCTAGTACTTCCAAGGCTACTAAACTGATCGGTCTTTGGGGATTTGATCCATTGTGATCATTCCAATGTTATGTAATAATGCACTGAATCTAGGTAACTGGGGTCGGGGTGTTACACCATTCAACTTATCATTATCTATTTATTTAAAACTGGATTTATTCTCAACTTTGCATCCAAAAGAAATAGCTGAAAATGATTTTCGTCTAGGTATAATTGGATTATATAACATCACAGTCAACTGAATATTAATTTTGACATTTCATCACACTTTTATTTTCTATATGACGTGATTCAGTAGTTAGGGAAATACTAGATTAAAATTACAATTTCAATTCTCAATAGAGTGATTTGGTCTTTTCATTGATTTGTGGAAGTTAAAATAAATCTTTATATGAGTGAGAAGTAATAATTTAATAATTCAATAGAATTTTCCCCAGCCTGTGTGGTTGATTTTCTTCACATGGAAATTGTTCCCCCTATATATTCAATTTCTTCATACTATGTCCTTGATCATGTTTTTTATAGTATCTTTTTGACTTTGATTTTGAGTTTTTCATCCATGGTCGGTACACTAATTTTTATCCCTCTGTGGGTTTGATACCCAACTCATCATTGTTTTTGTGTTAGTAGGAATCGTTAAATAACAAAAACTAATCCTTTAAAAATGAGGCATCAAGTTTTCTAGAACTTTTTTTAGGGAAGGGCTTCATGCGATGAGAATTTAAAACCACAAATACAAAAACATGAAAATAGTTGTTTTAATTTTTTTTATTTGAATACGTTTTTATGTTTTTTAGTTTTAAGATATTTTTTATATTGTTGAAATATTCTATGTACTTTGGTTTCATGTTCACTAGACCTTCTTTTGATAGGATATAACCTTTTATCCCATAAATCCAGATACATATAATTGTTTTAGAATATATAAAAACTAAAAAATGGTAGATCATGGGGAAGTTTTATGAAATATAGTAAATATTATTCCACCTCCAATTACAAAACTTGCGGGTGAGAGACACGACCTTAAAGAGTTTCAATTAAAAATTGTCTCTAGAAACCCTTTATACATTAGGTTGTCACCTCACTCTAGAAACTACGAGGTCAAATAGTTTATTTTTTCTTTGTTAACATATTTTAATGGTTTTCCCAATGAATATTATTTGGACTTAATTCAGGAATTTTATAGTGTGGTACAACAACTTCTACATGCAGGTCTTAGTGAGGAAGAATGAATTTGTGGGTATTTCCATTTTAAATGAAGAATAATGCCATGTCATGGTTGTAATAGTTAAAGGAATAATTTTTTGATACTTGGGATCAGCTGTTTAAAGTTTTCATCATGAAATTTTATCCTAGGAGAATATCCATGGAGATTAGGCATAAAATAAATAGGTTTATTCAAGAAGAGGGTGAATTGTTTAATGAAACATGGGACATGTTTAGCGGTCTCCTTAGACTATGTCATAATCATCAGTTTTCTCCACATTTACTAATCGACATTGATATGTTGAATTTTTTATATACATTTTGAGGTTTAATTCATAAATATTTATACATATGTTATTTTATTATGCTAGTATGTATGGTTGAGTTTTGAAAAACATTGGATGTTTCATAGTGTGAGGAAAATGTTATTGAAAGTACTGAAATTGGATACATTTCACGACATGAATACTTAATTGAAAACATGTATTTCTCAGGATATAAAACAAAATAGTGGAAATATAAATTTTATTACCTATGTAATTGTATAATATAGAGGATATGGAGTAGCATAAAGGTAATATAAGTATCACATAAGAGTAAATGAGCTCATGTTAGGGTACAAGGTAGCTCGTGTAAAGGTACTCTTGTGAGGTTGGAAGCTCATGTAAAGGTAGATGGTGTCACATAAAGGTAACCTGGGCTGTGAACCCTATTTAATCCATGAAATTTTCGGATGAATAAGACTCAATATGTGAATATCATTCACCCCATGAATGGATCAGTCAACCCCCATGAAGTCCCTAAATATCTAATGAATGAAACAAAAATCATGAATCAGGGGTGATCCAAGCCACCAAAGACTTTGAATTTATCATCCATGAAATAAACTCCAGTTCATGACATAAAGTTCTAGGAATAAAATCCTGTCAAAAGAAACCCATGGATACTCATAATGTGAATTCCATTTACATTGTGAGTTGGTTTTACCTATTTAATTTAAGGTACCTCCAACTTTTAACTAGATGAATTTCCTTTCGATTTTTGTCTTGTTTATCTTTCATTTTACTGTTTCTCTCTTGAACATGGAAGTGTTCCACCATACATTGTCATTTAAAACTATTTTTTTCTTTAAATTTTTATTAACTTTTCATGTATTTCTTATACTTTTATGTAAACTTATTGATTTTAACTCTCTTCAAATAATGGTTCCTTTCTATGATGGTTATTTAAGTTGTGATATTGTTTAACACGATAAAATATATCTTACCTTGCGTGGATAATCCCCTTAGGGTTAGAGATCAAGAGTAGGAGTTTCATAAATCTAATGAATCATTAATTTAAAATTGGGTAATTTGATTATCTATGAATTAAATTGAAAAAATAATCTATTATCATCCTTTCTATATGAAACTGATTTGGGGGATTTCAAAGTAGGATCATAATATAATTGGGAAAATTTGAGTTTGTAAAAATATATTGAAAGTGTTTTTTACTCTATGATTTATCCCCAATACACATAAATTGAGTACTACCTCTAGAAAAAATATTAGTTGTTAATCTGGGAATATCCAATTATTTTGACCAAAATCAATTAATGACCCTTAATTGGCTTTGATACCTAAGTCATCAAATATATAAATTGATCATGACCCCTAAATCTATTTCAAAGTTAATTCAATAATTTATCTTAATCAAACTCCATCAAATCTGTGTAAGCATGTGTGTTCATTTAATTCCCTTTCAAAGGGTAAACTTGAATCACGTGAAGGTGACTAAACACTATTACAAGTGTCGGGTTGATGGTGAGAAAAACCGAGGAATGATCTAACTATTTTCAATTAGGCCTATGAACAACTTGAAAAGAATAAAAATAAAAAAAATTTAAGATATAGGAGGATACTTCTAGAGAATTAATAAACTTATAATTAGACGCTTTTATTTGCAATGAGACACCGACGACACATAAGAAGGAGTTTTAGTGATATAAAGGATAAATAAAGTTTCGAAACACTCATTCGCAATCAATTTTAGAGGGTATTTTTCTTATTCTCCTTTTCCTTTCATTCATTAATTTACATTGTAATAAAAATTGAGTTTCTATATGACCCTGAATAAAATGATTCTTTTCTAATTATTTTGGATGGGGAAATTGAGATATTATTGAAAACAATTCAACTTATCGTTCTCCATTTCTTTAAAATTGGACCACTTCTCAACATTTTATCCAAAGGAAATGATTGAAAGGTATTTTATTCTAGGTATAATTGGAATATAGAGAATCATAGTCATCTAAGGATTAATTTTTGACATTTCATCAAAATTTTCTTTTCTCTAGGATTGGATTCAGTAGTTGAGGAACTACTAGATTCAAATTAAAATTTTCACTTCTTGAGAGAGTAAGTTGGTCTCTTCATTGATGTGTGAATGTCAAAATAAACCATTATAAGAGTGAGAAGTAATATTTTAATAAGCCATTTGAATTTTTCCCATCCCGTGCGCTTGATTTTCTTCAGTTCCACATTTTCCCCACTATATCTTTAATCACTTCATATTGTGTCCTAGTTCATGATTTTTATAGTGGTTTCTTGTCCTTGATTTTTATTTTTTGATTCTTGATTGAAACAATCATTTTTATCCCTCTCTTTGGGTTTTAAATCCCACTCTTTATTGTTCTAGTGTTGATAGGAATCTTTAAAAACAAAAATAGACCCTTTAATGATGAGGCATCAAGTTTTTTGGATCTTTTTCTAGGGAAGGTATTATAACAAAATGAATTTAAAACCCCAAACAAAAAAGTAAAAAAAGAATAATTTTTTTTTGTTTTTTTTAAAATTAATTGAATATGTTGTTATGATTTGTATTTTTAAATTGTTTTTGGTGTGTTTTTTAAATATTATGGTTCATTTGGTTTCATGTTCACTAGATCATATTTCTATAGGCTAGAATATTTTATCCCATAAATTTAGACACATCTAAGTATTTTATAAATTAAAAAGAAAAAAAGTAAGATAATTGGGATTTCTTTGGAAATATATTAATTATTATTCCACCTCCAATTAGAGAACCTGAGGGTGATAGACAAAGCCTTAAAGTGTTTCAATTACATATTTTCTCTAGCAACCCTTGTTGTATTAGGTTTTCACCTTGCTCTAGAAACTATGAGATAAAATAGGCACTAATGTCTATGCTACTATCTTTTAATTGTGTTCCCAATGAATATATTTAGAGTTCATTCGGGACATTTATAGTGTAGAACAAAAACTTCTACTTTCAGGTCTTAGTGAGGGGGAACTGAAGTTTTGGGTATTTTCATTTTAAACGACGAATAATTCTACTTCCTGGTTCCAACAGTCATAAGAAGAATTTTTTTATACTTGGGATTTGGTGTTTAATGTTTTCATCATGAAATTTTATCCTAGGAGAATATCAAGAGATATTAGACATAAAATAAATAGGTTTATTAAAGAAGGTGGTGAATTTTTAAGTGATACATGGGATAGGTTTAGGGTTCTCCATAGACTATGGAATAATCATCAGGTTGGTCCACATTTCCTAATAGACACTAATATATTTAATTTTTATATACATTACATGGTTTAAATCATTAATTTTTATATGTATCTTATCCTATGATTCCATGATGTGTGGTTGAGTTTTGAAAAATATTACATTCTACATTGTGTGAAGAAAGTGCAGCTAAAAGTGCTGAAATTCCAAACATTTCCTGGCATGAAAACTTAATTCACAACATGTTTTTTTGGGGACAGAAAACAGAATAGTAGAAATCTTAATTTCATTACCAATATAAGGGTAAAAGATGGAGGATATGAAGTAGTGTAAAGGTAAAATAATTTTCATGTAAGAGTACATGAGCTCATGTAAGGGTACAAGGTAGCTCATGTAAAGGTACTCATGTCAGGATGTGGGCTTATGTAAGGGTAGCTAGTGTCATATAAAGTTAACCTGAGCTATGTACCCTATTTAATCTATTAACTTTTGGGATGAAGTAAAATCATTATGTGAATATCATTCACTCAATGAATAATTTTGTCAAACACTAGGAATTCCCTGAAGATCCAGTGAATGAAACACGTGTCATGAATCAGGATTGATCCGAGCCACCAAATAATTTGAATTTCTCATCCATGATATAAACTCTAGTTCATTGCATAAAGTTATGGGAACATACTATTATAAAAATAAACCCATGGTTACTAATTATGAAAATTCTATTTAAATTGTTAGTTAGTTTTACCTATTCAATTTAAGGTTCCTAAAACTTTTAACTAGATAAATTTCCTTTCAATGTTTCTCTCCTTTCTCTTTTTTTTACTTTTCTACTCTCAAACATGTAAGCATTACACCATCCATTGTTATTTCAAACCAGTTTTTCTTGAAATTTTTATTACCTTGGAATATATTGAATTTAATTTTAAGTAATTTTTTTATTTTAACTCTCTTAATATAAATTTTCCATTATATTAGGTTTATCTTAGTTTTTCTATTATTTCATATGGTAAAATATCTCTTACCATTCACAACTAATCTTCTTAGGGATAGGGATCAAGAGTAAAAGTATCAGAACTCCAGCGAATCCTTAATTCAAACTTGGGTAATCTGGTTGGATATGAATTTGATTAAGAAAATAATCATTTATCATCCTTTCTTCATGTTCCTGATTTGAGGGATTTCAATGTATAACTATAATATAATTGGAATAATTTGATATTGGACCAATATATTTAAAGAGTTTTCTACTCTAAGAGTTGTGCCCAATACACCTAAATTGATTACTACCTCTAGACTAAAAAACAGTTTTTAATCTAGATAAATCCAATTATTTTGACCCAAATCCATCAGTGACCCCTAATTCACTATGATAGCTAAGTTATTAGATCCACCTAGGTTATATTTAAGGATATCTTCAACACAATATCCCAAAAATTGATCCTAAACCCTTACTTAATCCATTTCAAGTAAATTCAATCGTTTATCTTAATCTAACTACACAAAATATGTGTAAGGATTTCTATTTGTTTAATTCTATTTCAAATATTCAACTCTAATCAAATTTATGTTACTAAACTCTATGAAAAGTGCCATGTTTATGGTGAAAGGCCCCAAGGAATGAGCTATGTTTGATGAATTAGGCATGTGACCAACTTGAAAAGAATGAAATAAAAATTAAGATGTAGTGGAGAGAAAATTCTAGAGAACAAAGACATATATAATTAGATTATTTTCTGGGTGAGGAGGCCTCCACGACACATCAAAATGAGTTTTATCAAGATGAAATAAAAACAAAGTTTGGAAACACTCATTCATGATCAATTTTAGAGGGGAGATTTATTCTTCTCTTTTTCCTTTCTTTAATTTATTTCCATTGTAATAAAAATTTTGTTTCTATACGACCTTGAATAAAATGATTCTTTTCTAATTAATTTAGATGGGGAAATTGAGATTGTGTTTAAAACAATTCAACATATCATTATTCATTTATTTAAAATTGTATCTCTGCTCAACATTGTTTCAAAAAAATCACTAAAAATTATTTTCTTCTTGGTATAATTGGAAGATAGAGTATCATAGTCAACTGATGATTAGTTTTGACATTTCATCACACTTTTCCTTTCTATTTAATTGGATTCAGTAGTTGGGTAACTATAATATTCAAATTTCAGTTGTCACTTCTTCAGAGAGTAAGTCAGTCTCTTCATCGTTGTTTGAAAGTCAAAATAAATCATTGTATGAGTGCGAAGTAATAATTTAATCACCTAATTGATTTTTTCCCCAACCTATGTGCTTGATTTTATTCACTTTGACATTTTTCCCTCAATATATTCAATTTATTTATACTATTTACTTGTTCTTGTTTTTTTTAGTCTTTATTTTTCCTTGATTTTGAGTTTTTTATTCATAATCATCACAATGCTTTTTATCTCTATCTGTGGGATTAACACCCTTATCATCATTGTTCTATTATTTTTAGGTATCTTTAAATAAAAAAAATCTATCCTTTAATGATAAGGCATCATTTTTATAGAACTTTTTCTAGGTAAGGGCTTTGTATGATCAGAATTAAAAACCCCTTATAAAAAAAATAAAAAAAACGTGAAAATAGTAGTTTCAAAAAAATGTTCTTTGAATATGTTGTTATGCTTTGTATTTGTAAGTTGGTTTTACTATTTTATTTAAATATTATAGTTACTTAGGTTTTATGTTCCTAGATCATCCTTTGATAGGCTAGAACCTTTTATCTTGAAAATCGAGATACATCTATATGTTTTAGAAAATAAAAACAAGACAAAAAATGGAAGATCATAGGTATGTTTTAGAAAATCCAGTAAATATTATTCCACCTCCAATTAGAGAACATGAGGGTGAGAGACACAGCCTTAAAGAGTTTCAATTTCAAATTATCTCTAGAAACCCTTCCTGTATTAGATTGTCATGTCACTCTAAAAACTATGAGATCAAACAGTCTCTATTTTATATGATACCATCTTTTAATGTTGTGCCAAATAAAGATTATTTGGACTTCATTAAAAACATTTTTAGTGTTGTACAACAACTTCTACGTGAAGGTCTTAGTGAGGCGTAATTAAATTTGTGGGTATTTCTATTTTAGATGAAGATAATACTTTCTCGTGGTTACAATAGATAGAAGAATAAAATTTTTGTACTTGGTATTGAGTGTCTGATTATTTCATCATGAAATTTTATCCCAAGAGAATATCCACAATTATTAGGAATAAAATAACTAGGTTTACTTAGGAAGAGGATAAATCGTTTCATGAGACTTGGGACCAGTTTATGGGTCTCCTTAGACTATGTCAAAACCCTCAGTTTTCTCCACATTTCCTAATGGTCAATGATATGTTGAATTTGTATATACATTTTGGGGTTTAATTAATCAAGTTTTATACACATTTTATGATATTATTCCAAGATGTGTGGTTGATTTTTGAAAAAAATAGACATTGCATAGTGTGAAGAAAATGATACTAAAAGTGCAGAAATTGCAGACATTTCAAGGCATGGATACTTAATTCACACCATGTATTTCCGGGGATAGAAAATTAAATAGTGGAAATATGAATTTTATTACCTATTTAAGGGTATAATATGATGGATATAGAGTATCATAAAGGTAATAAAAGTCTCATGTAAGAGTTCATGAGATCATGTAAGGGTACAAGGTAGCTCATGTAAAGGTACTCAGGTTAGGCGGGGGCTCATAGAAGGGTAGATGGTGTCACATAAACGTAATCCAAGTAGTGAACCCTATTTAATGCTTGAATTTTTGGGATGAAGAAAACTCATTATGTGAATATCATTCACCCTGTGAATGGTTCAGTTAACCCCCATGAAGTCCCTAAAGATCTAGTGAATGAAACACAAGCTGTGAATCATGGGTGATCTAAGCTACCGATATCTTTTAATTTATTATCCATGAAATAAACTATAATAAATGACCTAATGTTCTAAGAATTGACTCTCATCAAAAGAATACCATGGATACTCAATATATCAATTATATTTACCTTGTGATTTGGTTTTACCTATTTAATTTAAGGTGCCTTAAACATTTAACTAGATGAATTTCCTTTCAAATTTTTACTCATTTCTCTTTCAATTTTCTATTGTTCTCTCAAACATGGATGTGTTTCACAATCTTTTGTTGTTTCAAAATAGTTTTTCTTCGAATTTCTATTACATTGGCTTGTTTTGATTCTAATTTTAATTAAACTTATTAATTTTAACTCTCTTTATAGAATGTTTCCTTTCTATGATAGTTATTTCTATTTTTTTAATTATTCCACATGATAAACTCTCTTTCCTTGTGCAAGTAATACTGTTAGGGTTAGGGATCAGGAGTAGTAGTAGTAGAACTATAATGAATCCTTAATTTTAACTTGGGTAATATAATTGGATATAAATTATATAAATAAAATAATGTATTATCACCCTTTATACATGATCCTAATTTAAGGGATTTTAAAGTAGGACCCTAATATAATTGGACCAATTTGAGTTTGTACTAATATATTTGAAGTGTTTTCTACTCTAAGAGTTGTTCCCAATACACCTAAATTTATTGCTACATCTTGACCAAAGAATAAATTTTAATCTAGGTAGATCAAATTCTTTTGACCAAAATCAATCAGTGACCCCTAATTGTCTTTGAGACCTAAGTTATCAGATCTACCCAGATTATATTTAAGGATATCTTCTACATAATATCCCTAAAATTAATCACAAACCCTTACTTAGTCTATTTCAAGTTAATTCAATCATTTATCTTAATCCAAATCTCCTGAATCTATATAATAATGTGGATTTTTTTAATTCCCATTCAACGATTTAACTCGAATCATGTGTTGGTGATGAAACTATAAGACATGTTCTATGTTGATTGTGAAAAAAATTAAGGAATGAGGTAAATTAGTTGAATTAGGACTTTGACCAACTTGAAAAAAAATGAAAATAAAAAAAATTAAGATGTGGGGGGACACTTCTAGAGAACATAGACACTTTTCATTAGAGGATTTTCTTTGTGAGGAGTCCTCGACAACACATGAGAAAGAGTTTGATATAGAGAAAGTAAAAAAAAAATAGATCTTGGCAACACTCGTTCATGATCAATTTTAGAGGGGAGATTTTTTATTCTCCCTTTCCTTCTATTCATTAATTTCCATTATTATCAAAATTGAGTTTTTGTATGACCTGGAATAAAATTATTCTTGTATAATTCTTTTGGATAAGAAAATTGAGATTTTGTTGAAAACCATTCAACTTATCATTATCCATTTATTAAAAATTGGATCACTACTCAACTTTGTATCTAAAATAAATCACTAAAAATTATTTTCTTCTAGGTATAATTGGAATATAGAGCATCACTATCAACTGAGGATTAATTTTTACATTTCATCACACTTTTCTTTTCTCTATGATTAGATTCAGTATTTGAGTAACTACTAGATTAAAATTACAATTTTCACTTCTTGAGAGAGTAAGTAGGTCTCTTCATCTTTGGGTGAAAGTAAAAAATAAATCATTATATGAGTGAGAAGTAATATTTTAGTCAATAAATTTATTTTCCACATCCTATGTGCTTGATTTACTTCACTTAATCATTTCCCCCCTATATCTTTAATTACTTCATAATGTGTCTTTATTCATGTTTTTTATAGTCTTTGTTTGTCCATGATTTTGAGTTTTTGATTCCTGATCAGAACAATAATTTGTATCCCTCTCTATGGGTTTGAAACCATACTAATAATTGTTATAGTGTT
Organism: Viscum album; assembly: GCA_963277665.1. NCBI lineage: Eukaryota > Viridiplantae > Streptophyta > Magnoliopsida > Santalales > Viscaceae > Viscum > Viscum album. Next base: position 619,622,208 of record OY728127.1, on the reverse strand, counting down.
ATTAGGAATATTTAAATAACAAAAAATAATACTTTAATGAAGAGACATATAGTTTTTGGCCCATATTATAGGGAAGGGATTCGTTCGACTGTAATTTAAAACCCAAATAAAAAAATAAACATAAGAACATGAAAATATATGTTTTTATTTTAAAAAATCATTCAATATTTTATTATGATTTTTAGTTTTAATATTTTTTTCTTTTTTTTGAAATATTATGTTTAAATTGGTTTCATTTTCACTAGATCATCTTTTTATATGATAGAACCTTTTATCTGAGAAATCTAAATACATCTAACTATTTTATAAAATAAAAATAAGAAAAAATGGAAGATCTAATGGATGTCTTAGGAAATCTAGTAAATATTTTTCCACCTCCAATTAGATAAAATGAATGTGAGAGACATATCCTTAAAGAGTTTCAATTACAAATTTTCTCTATAAATCATTCTTATATTAGGTTTTCATCTCACTCTATAAATTGTGAGATCAAATAGTCTCTATTATATATGCTGCCATATTTTAAAGGTGTTCCCAATGAATATAATGTAGAATTCATTCAAAAATTTTACAGTGTGGTACAATAACTTTTATTTGACGGTCTTAGTAAGGGGTAATTTAAGTTATGGGTATTTCTATCTTAGATGAATAATAATACTATCACAAGGTTTTAATAGTTAGAATAAGATTTTTTTGATACTTGGGATTGGGTGTTTAATGTTTTCATCATGAAATTTTATCCCTAGGGAATATCCATAGATAGTAGGAATAAAATAATTGGTTTTATTCATGAAGAGGTTGAATTTTTACATGAGACTTGGGATAGGTTTAAGGGTCTCCTTATACCATGTCATAATCATCAGTTTTCTCCACATTTCCTAATGGACCCTAATATGTTGAATTTTTAGATTCATTTTGGCATTTAATTCATCAACTTTTATACATATTTGATGTTATGATTCCACGATGTGTGGTTGAGTTTTGAAAAAAATGGATCATACATAGTGTGACGAAAATTCTACTAAAAGTGTTGAAATTCTAGACATTTCATGATGTGAATACTTAATTCACAACATGTATTTCTAGGGATAGAAAATAAAACAATGTAAAATATGAATTTTATTACCTGTGTAAGGGTATAATTTGGAAGATATGGAGTAGTGTAAAGGTAATTTAAGTCTCATGTAAGATTATAAGAGCTCATCTAAGGGTGCAAGGTAGCTCATGTAAATATAATCAAGTTAAGTTGGTGGCTCATATATTGGTAGCTGGTTTCACATAAAGGTATCCTGAGCTATGAACCATATTTAATCCATGAACTTTTGTGTTAAATAAAACTCAATATAAGAATATCATTCACCCCATGAATGCTTTGGTCAACCCCCATGATGTCCATAAAGATCCAGTTAATGAAAGAAAATCCACGAATCATGAGTGATCCAATCCATCAAATACTTTGAATTTCTCATCCATGACATAAACCCTAGTTAACGGCATAAAGTTCCAAGAATAGACTCCCGTCATAAGAAACCCATTTCTATTCATGATATAAATTCCCTTTACAATGTCAGTTAGTTTTACCTATATAATTTAAGGATCCTCAAACTTTTAACTTGATTAAATTCATAAAAAAATTCTCTGATTTCTCTTTTTTTGTTATTATGCTCTCAAACATGGAAGTGTTCTACCATCCATTGTAGTTTCAAACCAGTTTTTTCTTGAAATTTCTATTATATTGGCATGTTTTGTTTCTAATTTTAAGTAAACTTGTTTATTTTAACTCTCTTCGTATAATGTTTCCTTTATATGATGCTTATTTGAATTTTGATATTGTATCACAAGATAAACTCTCTCTTACCATGAACGACTAATCCACTTAGGTTTAGGGATCAAGAGTAGGAGTAGCAGAACATTAATGAATTCTTAATTTAAAAATGGGTAATATATTTGGCTATGAATTATATTAATAAAATAATATTTTATCATCCTTTCTGCATTATCCTAGTTTGGGGGATTTCAAATTATGACCCTAACATAATTGGAACAATTTGATTTTCTACCAATTTATTTAATGTTTTTTATACTCTAAGAGTTGTTCCAAATACACCAAAATTTATTTCTACCTCTAGACCAAAGATTAGTTGTTAATATAGGTAGATCCAATTATTTTTACCCAAATAAATTAGTGACCACTAATTGGCTATGATACCTAATCTATCAGATCTACCTAGGTTATATTTATAGATATATTCTACACAAGATCCCTAAAATTTATTATGAACCCCTACTTAATCCATTTAAAGTTAATTCAATAAGTTATCTTAATCAAACTCCACCTAATCTATGTAATAAAGTGAGTTCATTTAATTCAATTTCAAAGGTTCAACTCGAATCACTTGTTGGTGACTAAACTCTATTACTAGTTCCATGTTGATGGGGGAAGAAAAAAAGGAATGAGCTAAGTCAGTTGAATTACGCATGTGACCAAATTGAAAAAATTAAAATAAAAAAATAAGATGTGGGGGAACACTTCTATAGAACATAGACACTTATAATTAGGGATTTTCATGGCAAGGATACCTAAAAAACACATGATAAATAGTTTTAGATTGAGAAAGGAAATACAGAGTTTCAAAAAAATTGTTCGTGATCAATTTTAGAGGGAAGATTTTTTATTCTCCTTTTCATTTATTTCATTCATTTCCATTGTAATATAAATTGAGTTTCTATGTGACCATGAATAAAATAAGTCTTTTATAATTATTTTGTATGATGAAATTGATATTGTGTTGAAAACATTTTAACTTATCATTCTCCATTTCATTAAAATTATATCATTACTCAACTTTGTATCCATAATAAATCACTAAAAAGTGTTTTCTTCTTTGTATAACTGGAATATAGAGAATCAATATCATCTAAGGATTAATTTTTAAATTTAATCACACTTTTATTTTCTATATGATTGGATTTAGTTATTGCGGAACTTCTAGATTCAAATTACTATTTTCACTTCTCAAGAGAGTAATTTGATTTCTTCATTGACGTGTGAAAGTCAAAATAAATATTTATGTTATTGAGAATAAATATTTTAATCACCCAATTGAATTTTCCTCAGTTTGTGTGATTTATTGTATTCACTTAAAAATTTATTCCCCTATATCTTTAATGGATTCATACTATTTTCTTGTTCATGTTTTTTATAGTCTGTATTTTCCCTTGATTTGGAGTTTTTGATTCTTGATTGGCACAATCATTTTTCTCCCTCTCCATGGGTTGGAAAAACTACTCATCATTATTCTAGTGTTAGTAGGAATCTTTAAATAACACATATTAATCCATTAATGATATGGCATCATGTTTTATGGTACTTTTTCAAGGGAAGGGTATTGTGCAAGAAGAATTTAAAACCCCAAATAAAAAAATAAAAATAAATGTTTTAAAAAAAATCTATGAATATGATTTTATGCTTCATAGTTGTAATTTATTTGTTGTGTTGTTGAAATATAATGGTTACATTGGTTTAATGTGCACTATATCATCTTTTGATTGGATAAAACCATTTATCCCTAAAATCCAAATATATCTAAGTGTTTTAGAAAATAAAAACAATAAAAAAATAGAGGAACATAGGGAAGTTTTAGGAAATATAGTAAATATTATTCCACCTCCAATTATAGAACATGAGGGTGAGAGACACAACCTTAGAGTGTTTTAATTACAAATTATATCTAGCCACACTTCCGACATTAGTTTGTCACCTTACTATATAAAATTTGATATCAAACAGTCTCTATTGTCTATGTCACCATCTTTTAATGATTTTCCCAATGAAGATTATTTGGACTTCATTTGAAAATTTTATAGTGTGGTAAAACAACTTATACTTTTAGGTATTTGTGATGAGGAATTTAAGTCTAGGTTATTTCTATTTTAGATGAAGAATAATGCTAAGTCATGGTTCTAACAGTTTGAAGAAGAAATTTTTGAGACTTAGGATTGGGTGTTTAATGTTTTCATCATGAAATTTTTTCCCAAGAGAATATCAACAGAGATTAGGCATAAAATAAAGAGGTTTATTCAGGATCAGTGTGAATTGTTGCATGAGATTTGGGACAGGTTTAGGGGTCTCCTTAGATTATTCCATAATCATCAGTTTTCTCCACATTTCCTAATGGACACTGATATGCTGGATTTTTATATACATTTTAGTGTATAATTCATCAAGTTTAATATATATTTTATGAAATTATTCCAAGATGAGTGGTTGAGTTTTGAAAAACATTGGATGCTGCATAGTGTGAAGAAAATGTTGCTAAAAGTACTGAAATTGAATATATTTCTCAGTGTGATTACTTAATTCACAACATGTATTTCCGATGATGAAAAACAAAATAGTAGTAATCTGAAATTTATTGCCTTGGTAAGGGTATAATATAGAGGATATAGAGTATCATAAAGGTAATTTAAGTCTCATGTAAGAGAACATGATCTCATGTAAGGGTACAATGTAGATCGTGTAATGGTACTCATGTCAGCCTGGGGGACCATTTAAGTGTAGCTGATGTCATATAAAGGTAACTAATGCTGTGAAACCTTTTTATTCCATGAATGTATAGGATGATTAAAAATCATTATGTGAATAAAATTCACCCCATGAATTGTTTGGTAAACCCCCATGAATTCCATGAAGATCCAGTGAATGAAACCAAAGTTGTGAATCATGGGTGATCCAAGTCACCAAAGACTTTGAATTTCTAATCCACGATATAAACTAGAGTTCACGACATAAAGTTTTGTGAATATACACCTGTTGAATAAAACCCATGGATACTCATGATTCCAATTTCATTAAACTTTTGATTTAGTTTTACCTATTTAATTTATGGTGCCTCAAACATTTAACCGAATGAATTTCATTTCAAATTTTATCTTGTTTCTATTTTTTTACAGTTGTGCTCTTAAACATGGAAGCATTCCACCATCCATTGTAGTTTCAGACAAATTTTTTCTTTAACTTCCTTTAACCTTGGCATGTGTATCTTCTACTTTTAAGTTGTCTTATTGATTTTATCTCTCTTCATAGAATATTTCCTTGATATGAAGGTTATTTTATCCATGCTATTATTTCACATGATAAAATATCTCTTTCCATGTCCAGCTAATCCGCTTAGTGTTAGGGAACAAGAGTAGGAGTAGAAAAACTCTAACAAAACCTTAATTTAAATATGGTTAATCTAACTTTCTATGAATTAGATGAAGAAAATGATATTTTATGATCCTTTATGCATGATCCTGATTTGGGGGATTTTAAATTCAGACACTAATATAATTGGAAAAAATTGAGTTTATACCAGTAGATTTAAAGTGTTTTCTACTCTAAGGGTTGTTCCCAATACACCAAAACTGATTACTACCTCTAGAACAAAGAGTAGTTGTTAATCTAGGTAGATCTGACTCTTTTGACTAAAATCAATTAGTGGCCCCTAATTGATTTTGAGACCTCAGTTATTAGATATAGACATGTTATATTTAAGGATATATTCTATACAATCCCCCTAAAATTGATCATGAGCACTCAATTACTCCATTTCAAGTTAATTGAATCATTTATCTTAATCCAACTCCACTGAATATGTATAAGGAATCCACTTTAGTTTCTAATCCATAGGTATTGCTTATTTTCAATAACTCCCTATGGACTCATGCCCATACTCCCACTATTCTGTGAATCCTCATAGTAGTGTTGGTTGGGAGAAATCATAAATTTATTATTCAGAATCTTTGTGGGGAAGTAAAAACATTATGTGGAACCATCAAAATTTGGTATTGTTGTTGGGGATTTTTGTGGTAATGGTGACCTCTATAATAAACATAGGATTTACTCAATCATATATTCCATCCCACTTCTTTTTATTACTTTTTCACTCAAATTTGTTGTTTCAATAATTATGAGATGTTAGTGCATTATCCAAGCCCCCAAGACTTTTTCATGCTGTACAATCCATTAAAACCTAGGATAACCTTGCGAAAAAATTTATAGACCAATATTTTACACCTATCCAGACCTAGAAGTTGTGAAATGATATCCATAATTTTTCACAAGTGGATGGAGCATTTTTCTAGGAGATGTGGGATAAATTTAATTAGTATACCCAAAAGTTCCCACACCATGGTCTAAAAATTTGACTTCAATTTCAAATATTTTACCATATATCTCTATGATGAAATATTTCAAAAGTCCTTCCTATGGATAATAAATTGAGGACCGCCAAGGCACATGATGAACCATAGGGAGGAAACCACCCTCCATTATACCTAGGTAGTGGATCTCACTAAAAATATAGAAAAACTTCAGTTTACCCAACCAGAAGCCCCAACACATACTCCCATTATGGAAATTCAAACATGTGAGAAATGTCGAGACCCACACCCCTATCAAGACATCTAATTTTTTTTGTAAAAAACTGATCTCAATATTGTATCTATACAAGTTAATATCAACCATCACAATAGTACAAATAACCATACTACCATCAAAGACCAGTACAATATCATAAAACAAAAAATCAAGGATACTATCAATAAAGAAGTGTTCAAGATCAACCAAGAACTTAGGTACCACCTGTTTATCCACCTTATCACCAAGATCCTCAACCATACCAACCATTTACATAATAACTGTATACACCCCCTTTGTCATGACCTAACCCGTACCGGTGCTCGATCCATAAATACCCCAATCCCGTCTCCATATGATAGGGGATGGAGACCAGCACCAAAGGCATAACAAACTCAGGGAGGCCTTTGCCTAAGTACCAGTACACACACACAGACAACTCAATGCAAAAGTGTATAGGAAAAGGAAAACAAGATACAACAATGCTATATATAAACCATAAATATGCATCAACCTCTAAAAAGTACAAGTACCTAAAAGTAAACAGAAAGGGAAATGGTCAAAATACACACCCAACAAGGAGAGTTCCACAACCGAAAAACATGTTCAAAAGTAAAATAACTGAGAGATCCCCGCTCCTGGATTCCAAGAAATGACCACTGCATGTGGTCCAAGAACCCTGTATCCCTATTCTCCTATGAAGTCACGATCAACATGTCTATTATCTGCAAGGGTACACTGAGTACAAGAAATGGCCAAGCAGGGGTGAGTATAAAAATACTCAGTAGGGTGCATGGAATGCTCGAGGGAGCATCCAGTTAGGTACTGAAGAGGGAAGAAGTATATAGAACAAAGTACAGTAAAAGAGTACAGCTCAACCAAACAAAGAAGTGAAGTAAGATCATCCAAAAATGAGGATCTAGAAATGGTGACAAAATAAACTTATCATATAGTCTTTTATACCTATAGTATGAGAGTATACTAATCTAACCATGAGAATCTAGAAACAGAAATCACGTGGTATACCACACGTGTCTTTGCCTCTCCTGGAGGGAGAGTAACCAAATCCTAAGAAGTGGGTACTGAAAATACGATATATAAAAATATGCACAACCAAAGAATCCCAAATGAGGGAGTAAGGGGATATACATATCACTATCTCATCCTAGGAAAAGAGTCACCAATAGTTCTAGATGTAAACACCATCGATTCTCTACAATGCACATGTCTGCTCTAAACTGCAAGTCAAAGGGGCTCAATCACTGCACATTGATACTATCTGCTTTGGGCGGGCCTGTCTCGTCCGCATAGTTTTAGGTTGCATCACAAGGATGCGTATTGTGGAGAAAATCATCACTATTTCTTGAGAGTGTAAATTCACATCAAGTACATCTCATCACTATGCCGCACAGTCGAGAGATCATGTCACAACATTATAAACCAACTACCTAGCCCTACTGGAGGGTATGCTTAGAAGAGTCGCCGGTAAAACCACTGCGTAGCCTAGTTGGAGGGTAAGCTTGAAAGAGTAACTGGAAAATACAATTGCCCAACCTTTCTAGAAGGTAAGACCAAAATAGAATGGATAACACCACTACTCAGCCCAACTGGAGGGTAAGCCCAAAAGAGAATGAAGAATGCCACTGCCTAGCCCAGTTGGAGGGTAAGCCTGAAAGAGTAACCAATGAATTCCACTGCCCAAACTCACAGGAGGGTAAGCCAAAAAGAGAATGGAAAACACCACTGATCATCCACACTTAATAATAATCCTAAAAGAGAATGGCAGATTCCACTGCCCAGCCCATCTGGAGGGTAATCCAGGATTTCTCTGGTGATTCTGAAATATCACTACCATCATTGTTATCATCGATCATCACCTTATATAGGAATATCTCTCATAACATCTTGAATCATAACTCGAAATCCACTACAGAGGTAACAATAACATTCTACATGAAAAAACACTCAGGATAGGCTACTCGCATGCCAAAACCCAAGTTCAGAAAAAAGAGATATGAGAGGTAGAAGAAAACATAGTGGTACATGGAACATGTGGGTCCCACACTCCGTGTGACCCCTCACCATCACCTGGACATGTAACTAACCATTTCTAGGTACCAAAAGGGTGAAAAATTATCACTATGTGTGTCATGGTACTCCCAGAGTACATGACACATTAGTAAGAAAGTTGACGAGCGCACGATGCTCGTCGTTGAGCCGAAGGGTGAGAAACATAGGTTCGCTAAGAAAGCTCATCGAATGGTACCAAATCATTGATTTTATCAATTCATACATATTCTATACTCTAAAGAAATCCATAGTTGACCTAAACCATGAATTTTCTTCCATACGACAAAGATTTATTCCATTGATATTCCTTTTATGTTTCCACATATAATGAGATCACGAATAAGGCTCTAGACATCTGAATGGATCACACTATTGTGATCCTTGTGGAAAAACATGTAAGGTAGGCTATTAATTTTCATTGAATGTACATATGAATCACAAGTCATAAAAACACAGCATACACCCCAAAAGCCATATTGTGTGGCCCACGCAGGTAGTCTGAAATTCGACTCATATTTCAAACATTTTACCCATGTCATTACATTCTTTTAAGGGAGATCTCGATTATACAATCCAATTTTATATTTCCATAAAATATAATACTTACTATCATTTATATCTCTCCCATAGAGATTTCAAAATAGTGCAGACACTATTTTATTTTAATTGTGGGGAAGAACATACTTGAGCTTTGCTGAATTTTCACTTGATATGTTTTCTTTGTAAGAACCCAGATCTTCTTTTTAGGTATGTTTTCCTTTTTCTGTTGTTTTTTAGGAAAAGAATAGTTTCTAGAAATTTCTTAAGTACACGCCATGTACTTTATGTGTACACGCTGCATACTCGGTTACCGCGAGTATCCGTGTGCTGGCCAAGCACACGGCTGTGTGGGGTGACCTGGAGACCGCCTAATATGGGGACTAGTAATGGAAAGTAAACATCATGTACTTATAAAGTACACACTGTCTACTTTATTTTTTTCATTAAACGTACCAGGGTTGCATCTGAAAGACATAACCATATCCTTCTTGACCAAGTTCATCCAAGAGAGACCGTACGACCACGGTCTTTCCCCGATCCCTCGACCGAGCATCCGTCCTCTGATTCAACCACCTTCGATTGTATTGGGATCACCTCGGTAAGCTCTTCCTTCTTCTAGAACTTTGTTTCCTGATTCCTCCTCTTTGTCAAAACTTTTTAGATGTTTTTGTATGTCTACGGTGTTCTTGGGTGATTCAAGGCTTGGGGTTCATGTATAACGATCCTGCAACACCTAGGTAGGTGGTATGTGCCTTTCCGTAGATAGTCTTTGAATTTTATTTACAAAAGTTCCCAATACCCTTTATCGGGGTATTGCGTGTTTACGGTTTTAACCTTGTTAATTTCCTTCCATGCTTGTATGCTTGAGTAGAGGTTGATTGAATGCGAATAGGGTTAATTTCTATTCTTTGGAAGTGTTTTCCCATGCATGTTTTTTATGACCATTTGGTATTGCTTAGCCTATTAGGATATATAGTTTTTTTCCCATGCCTAGTATTGTAGGATGGAGTGTTAGTATCTGTCTTGCTATTATGTTGTAGACTGGTTAGACAAGTAGTTCATGAGGTTTACTTTGGCCGCTTTGCATTGCTATGCTTTTTAACTTACACAGGCCCATGAGAACCTAGTGTAGTATACCATAGGGAGAATGGATTTAATGGCTTCTCTAGTGTGTCTATTTATTATCACATTGCGAGACCATATGGGGGATTGACGTTGAGTGCTCCATCAGAGTGTCTATAATTACGTTATGAGGCCACATGAAGAATTGATGTTGAGTGATTCCTCAGAGTTCCTGTAGAATCTGTTAAAAGACTATAGGTGGAATTGATGGTGAGTTCTTCCTCAGAGAGTCTTTGATCATTCTTGGAAATAGGGGGAATTGATGTTGAGTGCTTCCTCAAAGATCCTTTACAAAAGCTGAACCATAGGGGTTAGACTGTGTGTACTTCCCAGAGGGTTGCTTATGTTTTCTAGGTTGGACCAGAGAGGGTAGGATATGAGTACATCCCAAAGGGTTACCTATTTTTGATTATCTTCTCACTTGATATGTGTTCTTTAAATGATTTTAAACTATAGGAATGTTTACTGTTGAGTACTTCCTTGTATACTGCTTCTTTTGCTTATTACCTGCCATATATATTCAATGAATTCTAGGCACAGATCTCTTGGTGGTTTCCTACTGAGATTTAGTCACACACCATGTTTGGGTCATGATTTTGGGCCCAAACAGATTATATTTTTGCAGGTATATATAAGGGAACACACCCTTCTACTTCAGGTACTTGACTGCTTTGGATCTGGAGAGCATGGGACCAAGCTGAGGCTTGTGATGCTGATGAGTTGTTTTTATTTTTTTCTTATATACTTATGTTTAGTACTATATTTCAGCATTTTGATGTGTTTGGCTTCTTTCCTAGACATATGTATCTTACATCCTTATATAGGTTCTCTAGTTTCTTATTACTTTCAGTCTTCTGCTTTTTACTATTGTATGCCATTATTACTACTTCCGCTATTGTTATTTGTTTCTATTTCATTGTGTTACTCTACCAATGGGGGAATAGTTTCCCCACTATCACATCCAAGGCCCTCACTGCTAGTCAGCAGCCTCGGGAATTAGGGGAAATGCGCTTGAGGCCATGTGACCAACAAGGTATGGAGAGCCTTTGGGCAGCTTCCAGAAACAGGGCGTTACAAAGTGATATCAGAGGAATTATTTTCTCTTGAATTACTATTTGGAACATATTGAAAGGTATAGGAAGGAATAGGTACTTGGTAATAAGCTGTTCTTGGGAGTAGCTAACCCGTGTACATGGAAAATCCAATCTACCTTGTTTATTTCACGTTTTCTAGTTTTTCAATTTTACAGTTGATTTGATTTTCACCGTTGGGTGACCCACATGTATTGTGTTATTATTATTATTGTTATTGAGGTTCTATTTCTATTTCAACCCAATGATATGAGGGTATTCCATCTCATGAATCATATAGGAACTTTATAGGAATCACATGGCATGCATTTTTTCTATGCCATTTAGGGTGAATTAGTGATTGCATGTTGTTGTGATAGGTGTTGTGCTAGATATGCATGTTGTTGTGATAGATGCCTTGATAAAATACCTATTGTTTGATATGGTATTGGTTGTGTAAGGTATTGTTTGAATGAATTCCAAACTTTGGTTCTTGAGGTGTTATGGGTCCTCACAGACCCGAATTTGGTGGATCATTAATCTATTATGATTGTTTATGACATGTATAAGATGCCAAGATTTGATTTGCGGGGAGTATGGGCCCTCACAGATCAGAATTTGGCACTTTAATCTTCGTTTTAGTGTTTTTCTGGGCTCCGGAGTAGTTTCTGAGGCTTACTATCTGGAAAAACCCAGAATACACACCGTGTAATGATGAATACACGCCATGTGTTCTTCTGTTCGGGAAGAAACTGTTTTCTTAAGTACACACTGTGTACTGTATGTACATGTCGTGTAGTCGCTAACCGTGTATGTGGGAAGGGACATGGGGTTTGGAATCTTTGGTAGGGAACACCATGTACCAGATGTACATGCCGTGTTGTTGAACTGTGTAACCAGTCGTGCACTAACAACACGGGTTGGAAAAACCTTCCTAGTACACATCGTGTCCATATGGAACACATCGTGTAGTGTGACCCGTGTATCTGGCAGTGTCACTAGCAACACGGGTCAGTGAAGCTCGTCTAGTACACACTATGTCTGGCACTAACACACCATGTAGTCTTGTTCTAGGAGAACCGTGTGGCCTAGCTATGTAGGGGGACTTGGGTAGGGGAAGAGGATTTAAGTACACGACATGTGTAAGGACAACACACCATGTATGGGGTGTTACATGACCAATTCTGGAAGAAGTACATGCCTATGTGAATGAATTATAGGAACACACCATGTAGTTAAATATACATGGTGTGTATCCATGTTTTGAAAAAATTGAATGCTTTCTTTCTCCTATTCCCTCCTTACTCTTCTAGTTTTCAGTTCTTGATAATCTTGATATAAGGTGTGTGCTTGACCTTGTAGATTCATTCCACCGATACGTCCTCCGGTTTTACGCTAGTTATAGGGAAACCATCAGACACCGGACATGACTGATCAAGGACTACCAGTAGATCTTTCAGTTGTGACAGTCTTGGCACCGACCATTATTCCGGACATAGGTGTTGATGCATAGTTATAAGAGGGATTTATGAGGTTTATGAAGACCTTACAGGGAGTACCGAATCCTACCCCGTCAATGGTAGAATTGACGCGGGTGTTTCAGCAGCAGCATCCTCCCACCTTCTTAGGGGATTGAGGACCCCAAGCTACAGAGTCATGTCTAGAATCCATATTGATGATTTTCGAGCATCTAGATATGCCTCCATAAAGGAGTGTCAAGCTTGCTATGTATATGCTTCAGGATTCCTCCAAGAGATGGTGGGATGTGATCTCACAGGCGGGACACCAACATGATATGTCTTGGGGGAGTTTTAGCATACCTTCTACGATTACTTCTATCCGAAGACTTTGAGGGTCGATTGAGCCCGAGAGTTCATGACTTTGGAGTATGGTACTCTTTCTGTTATGGAGTACTCTTCTCGCTTCACTGAGCTGCAGTGCTTTACACCCTTCCTAGGGGGAGATGGGTTGTTCCTATCAAGGAAGTTTGAGGATGGTCTCAGACAGGACATTCAGGCTCAAGTGAACATCTTAAGGTTGACTTCGATATCTTCTATAGTCAACCAGGCACTGATCACAGAGCGTAACCCGAGGGATTTTAAAGCTATGATCCATGGTGGTTCAACATCCAATGTTAGTGCTTCACCGATTGATAGCAAGATCTCCACAGGGAGACTACACGTGGTGATCCGAGTAGGTGGAATGCACCTTCAGGTAGCCAAGTGGTATGATACCGGTGTTGGAAGGTCGGGCATATGAGGCCACATTTCTCGGGAGACCCAATAGAGTGCTGATCTTATGTTAAGACGGGCCATCTTCATCACTTATGTCAGATATTCTCACTAGAAGCTGGTGACGGGGGCTCTTCTATGACTCCACGTTCAGGAGCAGTGCCACCAGTTTCTCATCAGTCTGGGAACTGGAGTTCTTCGGGCCATTCAGGACGAGGTGGAGGTCGCGACTGTGTTAGTCAGTCACTAAGATTTCAGCAACAATAGGGTGGATTAGCTCAGAGTGGTCAGGAAGGGTCACAAGGCAACAGTGAAAGTCAAACTTTTGCAGTGGAGCAGACCCATTAGGAGCAGAATCCCGGACCCTCTACACTTCGAGGTACGATCCTATTTGCCTCAGTTTTATCTTCTTCTCTTTTCGATACAGGGGATTCCCATAGCTTTATATCTGTTGCTGTTGTGGAGAGCCTTGGGCTCAGTATCTTTACTTCTACTGACTTCTTGATGTTGGACACACCACTAGGGAAAAGAATGACTTGTGTACATTAGTGCAAGGAGTTCCCTCTAGAGGTTGGTGGGTGTCACTTCTTATGGGACCTTTATATCCTAGAGATGATAGACAATGATTTCATTCTCGGAATGGACTAGTTAGTTCCCTTCCAGGTAGTTGTCGATTTCTATTAACATAGGGTGAGTTTCACATCCCCAAAGTGTGGATCGTTTCTTCATAAGGGCGAATGGGATGTCCATGCGAGTAGAGTAGGACCCGAGCATCATGGGTTGAGAGGAGTTACAACCCATATTTTTAGTCTATACCTGGATGACAAGGGGACTTCACATATGGACTTTCCTCCAGTGGTAGATCGTTTCAATTATGTCTTTCCAAAGGAACTTTCAGGTTTTCCTCTATAGCGAGAGGTATACTTTTCTATTGAGCTTGTTCCCAGAGCGACACTAGTGTCCATTTCTCCTTATAGGATGGATACACCAGAGTTACAGGAGCTTAAGAAGCAGTTGGAGGAGTTGCAGGCAAAGGGTTTTATCTGACCCAGTACTTCTCCTTGGGGTTCGCCTGTCCTGTTTGCGAAGAAGGTGGACGATACTCTCTAACTTTGTGTGGATTATCGAAAGATGAACCAGTTAACAGTCAAAAACCGATATCCCTTGCCAAGGATTGATGATATCTTTGACCAGATTCGAGGATCTCGGGTGTTCTAGAAGATTGAATTGAGGTTCAGTTATCATCAGTTGCGCGTTAGACCATCTGATATACCTCTTACAACCTTCCGAAGCAGGTATGGTCTATACGAGTATCTGGTTATACCGTTTGGTCTCACGAACGCACCTGTAGTCTTCATGGCATTGATGAACCGAGTGTTCAATCCATACTTGGATTCTTTTGTGGTGGTTTTTTGTGGATGATATCTTGGTGTACTCTCACAGTTTACACGAACATGCTACCCATATTGAGATTGTTTTGATTACACTGAGAGAGTATCACTTATATGCTAAGCTCTTAAAATGCCACTTTTGGATGGACCCAATTCACTTCTTGGGTCATGTTATCTCAGAGACAGGAGTATCAGTAGACCCATAAAAGTGAGAGCTGTAGTTTCCTAGAATCATCTGAAGAATGTCTCTAAGGTATAGATTTTTCTAGGGTTAGATGGATACTATAGGCGTTTCATACAGGACTTTTCATGCTTAGTAGTGCCACTGACGAGCCTGACTAAGAAGGGTGCACAGTTCTTGTGGTCAGATTCTTTTGAGTCCACCTTTCAGGAGATGAAAGGGAGGTTGAATTAAGAACTAATACTATTTTTTCCAGTGTTGGGAAAGAGATACACTATGTACTGTGATGCTTCAGGTATTGGGATGGGAGCTAAGCTTATGAAGGAAGAAAAAGTTGTTGCGTACGGGTCTCGGCAGTTGAGGCCACATGAGAGAAATTATCTGACACATGATCTTGATATGGCTGCAGTTATTTATTCCTTATGGTATTGGAGACATTATCTGTTAGGAGAGAATTTTGTGATTTTCATGGACCACAAAAGTCTCAAGTATATCTTCACTCAGCATGACTTGAATTTGAGATAGTGAAGGTGGGTTGAGTACCTTTAGTATTTTGACTTTTAGCTTGCCTATATTCCTGGGAAAGGCAATGCGGTGGCTGATGCGCTAAGCAGGAAGACATAGATACAGGAAGTTCAGGAGTCCAGCAGTGAGTGGCAGCTTATGACTCTGTTCTCTGAGATACATTTGGAGGTGCACGGCAGGCATGGGGGAGACGTTTCTTTCTTCTGCAGCTTTTACCTGTACTCTTCTTGATCGAGTTCGAATGTGGCAGCTATCAGATTATGAAGGCCTAGTCATACATGAAAGTGTGTCAGGAGAGGACCCTATTCCTGGATGGACCATAGGCGAGGATGAGATATTTCATTTTCATGGGAGAGTATGGGTGTCAACAGACATAGGCGAGGAGATGATGTAGGAATTTCATTCCTCAGTTTGGGAAGTTCATCCCGGTGTCACCAAGATGTATCATGATCTACACCATCAGTATTGGTGGACAGGTATGAAGAGAGATGTTGCTAGTTTCGTGATGAGGTGTTCCACCTGTCAACTGGTAAAGGCAGAGCATCAATGAATAGTAGGGATTTTACAGTAGTTACCCATTCGTGAGTGGAAATAGAATGATGTCACAATGGATTTCATGACAGGTCTGCCAAGGTATCCTCGAGGGAATGATGTTGTTTGGGTTGTCATTGACAGACTCACTAAGGTTTCTCACTTCTTGACGATCAAGGAGACTTTCAGTGTTGATGAGTTGGGATGGTTGTACATCCGTGAGATCGTACGTCTACATGGGGTTCCACACCCCATTGTGTCAGATAGGGAAGCACGTTTTACTTCTCGGGTCCGGTAGGGATAGCAGAATACCTTGGGTATATAGGTACTTCTGAGTACAACTTACCACCCCCTGACAGATGGCCAGTCTAAGCGTACGATCCAGGTCCTTGAGGACATGCTTCATGCATGCATCATGGATTTTGGAGGTTCTTGGGAGAAGCACATACCTATTGTTGAGTTTGTCTACAACAATAATTTTCAAGAAACTATTCAGATGGCACCTTATGAGGATTTAAATGGTAGGTCATGCCGATCACCCTTATATTGGCTAGAGGTAGGAGAGGCAGATATGCTAGGACCTCGTCTTGTCAAGAAGACCATAGAGCAGATAGAGTTGATTTGGAAGAGGATGACTACTGAACAGTCTCAACAGAAGTCTTATACTGATCCGTGGAGATGACCTCTAGAGTTCAAGTTAGGGGATCATGTTTTCATGCATGTTACACTGAGGTTGGGGCACAAGAGGATTAGGAGACAGGGTAAGCTTTCGCCAAGGTACGTCGGTCTGTTTGAGGTTTTGGAGAGAGTTATGCTGGTTGCCTATCGGTTGTAGTTACCACATAGATACCGGGCTATGCACGATGTCTTCCACATTTCTTAGCTTCGACGTTACTTCTCAGACTCGTCTCATGTTTTTCAACCTAAGGAGGTTGAGTTAGAGGTGGACGCCTTGTTTGAGGAGAATCCTATCAGGATTGTTGATCACACTATGAAGGTTCTCTGTGGCTGGTCTGTTCCTCTGGTACGAGTGCTATGACAACACAGATAAGTACTTGATGAGACTTGGGAAAGGGAGGTCGATGTATGATCATAGTGGCCAGAGCTGTTTGAGGTTTCTTTTTCTATGCCTCCTTGCTAGGGAAATTCAGGGACAAATTTCTTTAAGGGAGGAAGTTTGTAAGAACCCAAGTCTTCTTTTCAGGTATGTTTTCCTTTTTCTGGTATTTTTTATGAAAAGAGGAGTTTTTGGAAATTTCTTAAGTACACACCATGTAATTTATGAGTACACGTCATGTACTCAGTTACCGTGGTTGGCTGTGTATTGGCCGTGTAACGGCTGAGCACACGGCCGTGTGGGGTGACTTGGAGACCAGATAATGCAGGGACCTGTAAGAGAAAGTAAACACCAAGTACTTCTAAAGTAAACGCCATGTACTTTATTTTTTTTCATTATATTTACTAGGGTCACGCCTGATGGACAGAACCATATTCTTCTTGACCAAGTTCATCCGAGAGAGACCATACGACCGTGATGTTTCCCTGAGCCCCCAATCGAGAATCCGACCTCTGATTTGACCACTGTCGATTGCATTGGGATCGCCTCGGTAATCTATTCCTTCTTCTAGATCTTCGTTTCCTGATTCCTCCTCTTTCTAATGTTTTCTCCAGTTGAACGTTTTAGATGTTTTTGTAGATCTACGGTGTTCTTGGGAGATTCATGGCTTGAGGTTCACGTATAATGATCCTGCAACACCGAGGTAGGTGGTTTGTGCCTTTCCATAGATAGTCTTTGAATTTTATGTGCAAAAGTGCCCAATACCCTTGATCAGGGTATTGCATGTTTACGGTTTTATCCCTGTTAATTGCCTTCCATGATTTTATGCTTGAGTAGAGGTTGATTGAATGTGAATAGTATTAATTTCTATGATTTGGAAGTGTTTTACCATGCACATTTTGTTTATGACCATTTGGTCTTGCTTATCCTGTTAAGATGACTTGTTTGTTTCCCATGCCTAGTATTTTAGGATGGAGTGTTAGTATCTGTTTTGTTGTTTTGTTGTAGACTGGTTAGCCAAGTAGTTATTGAGGTTTAAATTGAATTCTTTTCATTGATTTTCTTGTTTGACTTACATAGGTCTGTGAGAACCTGGGGTAGTAGACCATAGGGAGAATGGAAGTAAGGGATTCTCCAGAGTGTCTATTTTTTATCACACTCTGAGACCATTGGGGGGATTGATGTTGAGTGCTCCCTCAGAATGTCTATAATTACATTATGAGGCCACAAGAGGAATTGACATTGAGTGCTTCCTTAGAGTGCCTGTAGGATCCATTAAAAGACTATAGGGGGAATTGACGGTGAGTGCTTCCTCAAAGAGTCTTTGATCATTCTTGGATATAGGGGGAATTGATGTTGAGTGCATCCTCAAAGAGCCTTTAAAAAAGTTCAACCAGACGGGTTAGACTATGTGTACTTCCCAGAGGGTTGCTTGTGTTTACTAGGTAGAACCAGAGGGGGTAGGTTGTGAGTGCATTCCAGGGGGTTACCTGTTTGTGATTATCTACTCACTTGATATGTGGTGTTAGAATGCTTTGAAATTGTAGGAATGTTTACTATTGAGTACTTCCTTGTTTACTACATCTTTTACTTATTACTTGCCATATATATTCACTGACTGCTAGGCACAGATCTCTTGGTAGTTCCCTACTCAGATTTAGTCTCACACCCTGTTTGGGTCATGCTTTTGGACCCAAACAGATTATATTGTTACTGGTATAGATAATGGAAAGCACCCTTCTACTTCAGGTACTTGACTACTTTGGAGTTGGAGAGCATGAGACCAAGATGGAGCTTGCGATGCTGAGGAGTTGTTTTTATTGTTTTATTTTGTACTTTGGTTTAGTACTGTATTTCATCATTATGACATGTTTGGATGCTTTCATAGATATATGTATCATGCATCATTAAATAGGTGCTCCAGTTGCTTATTACTTTCAGTCTTCCACTGTTTACTATTGTATTCCATTATTACTAATTCCTCTATTGTTATCTGTTTCTCTTCTGCTATGTTACTCTGACAATGAGGGCATAGTTTCCCCAATATCACATCCAAGGCCCTCGCTGCTAGTCGGAAGCCTCTGGCATTAGGGGAAATGCGCTTGAGTCCATGTGACCAACTGAGTAAGGGGCGCCTCCAGGAGGCTTCTGGAACTGGGACGTTATATTCTTGTTCTCATTGGTATATGAGAAATATTCCAATATACACATGATTTAAATTAAAAGTATCATTTCACCCATGTAAATAAAAGATAAATTTTAGTTGTAGAGTGTTAAAATACAATATTTATTCCTATTTATAATTTTAGCATGATTTTTGAGTTGATAATTTTAATTCTGATTCTGAATTCCTGAATTTGTTCATATAGACCCATTACCTAGTAACCATTCCTTGCATGATTTCCCTTTATATTTTTATTCCCATTCCCGAGATAATTTTGGACCAACTTTTTCCAATTATTTTCACAGAATATTTTTCAATAGACATTTGGGTAATATAAACCAATTAAAACTTCTAGTGGTATATTATTGATGTTATGACTGAACAAATACACTTAAAAAATTATTAATTCATATTTTTATTATTAATCCCCCTTTCCCTGTGACCAACCTTTATGTCAACCCTACATAGGGTGTAATTTGAAGGATTAATCCACATTTGAATACCATTTTTCCCTTACTACCGTACACTTTGGTATATTTCATGATTTTCAATTGGATAAGTTTGGGGGAGTTGCCATCTCTACTAGACATGGAATTATTACTACTGAGGAGATATGTAATGTTTTTTTCACCAGATCAGTATGATGTGGTATATGATCACTTATGACATAATTTTATGATTAACCTATTTTATATAAAAAAATACATATGGGTTTTGTATTAGGAGGATAAAAAATCCCCACTACCAAATCGATGATTCTCATGACTAATCATATGGGGTTAGGCGGAGGATGTGAGATCTACCCTGAACATGACTTTAAAAAAAAATGAAATAAATAGGGTACCATCATTATGCTTTTATGACACATTTATAGACCGACTTTGAGATTTGAAGAGTACATAGACATTAATTTTTAGAGGAGTCTCTTCATTATACTGTTCTTGATTATAATGCATAAAGATTTAGAGTTTTCCCCCATTTTGAGATTTATTTTTGTCGTCTACCCACCAACCCTCAACCTTAAAGTCATTTGAACCATAATGTTAAATCCTAATGATTAATTTTATTATTTATCTTTACAAACTGGAGATGTTAGATCCAATGCAAGTGTATGATTAGGAACATATATTCCAGGTTTGAGTGTAACTAATGATCTATATTACCTTTAGCGATGGGGGAAAATTCACTGTGAGGTAAATCACAACATGGTAATGGTCATCTAAGGAACAATTGAAAAATTACAATTAAATAGTGGTGGGATTCGAATAAGATACTTAATTATGAGGCATGACTAATTTTCATTACATGGATGATTTTGGAGGCCTAAAACCTTTCTATGGACACTTGGTTTCACTTTCATGGTTGATATGATTGTTCCCTATTAAAAAAATTCCTTCTATATTCTTGTTGAGATTATTTTTACTGAGGACAAGTAGTTGTTCAAGTGTGGGGGATTTGACATGAGGAATTTATATATACATTATTGGGTTTAATTCATTAATTTTTATATATATTTTATTATATGAAATCATGATGTGTGGTTGTTTTTAAAAAAGATTGGATTCTACATTGTGTGAATAAAAGGATGCTAAAAGTGATGAAATTGTGGAAATTTTAGAGTGTTAAAATTTAATTCACGATGTGTATTTCCAGGGAAAGAAATAAAAAAATTGGAAAGATGAATTTTATTACCTATATAAGGGTATAATATGGAGGATATGGATTATAATAAAGGTAATTTAAGGATCATGTAATCTTATATGAGTTCACCTAAGGGTATAAGGCATATCACATAAAAGGTACTCGATTCAGGTTGGGAACTTAAGTAAATATAGTGAATGTCACATAAAGGTAAACCTAATCATGAACCCCATTTAAGCCATGAAATTATGAGATAAATAAAACAAATGATGTGAATATCATTCACCATGTGAAAGGTTCAGTCTTTGATCTCCATTCAACCTCTATGAACTCCCTGAAGATCCCATGAACGAAACACATGTCATAATTCATGGGATATCCAAGACACTTAATAATTTTAATTTATCATCTACAATGTAAACTCTAGTTCACGATGTAAAATTTTAGGAATAAAATCCCATTTAAATAATCCCATTACTACTAAAGATGAAAATTCCATTTAAATCAAGTGTTGATTTTGAATATTTAATTCCATATGCCTCTAACTTTTAACCTGTTGAATTCAATTTCAAATTTTCTCTCATTTCTCTTTCATTTTTTTGTTGTGATCTTGAACTTGGAAGAATTCCACCATTCTTTGTAGAATCAACCCATATTTTTCTTGAAATTCCTATTACCTTGTCATGTGATGCTTCTTATTTTATTTAATCTTGTTGATTTTAACTATATCCTTTGAATGTTTCCTTACTATGTTTTTATTTCAATTGCACTATTGTTTCACAAGATAAACTCTACTCTTACCATGCATGGATAATCATCTTAGGGTTAGAGACTATTATTAAGGTTTTAATAACTTTAATTAATACTTAATTTAAACTAGGTCAATCTAATTGTATATGAATTAGATTTAGAAAACAATATTTTATCATCCATTATAAATGATCCTAGTATAGGGGATTTCAAAGGAGGTCCCTATTTAATTGGAGCAAGTTGAGTTAGGGCCAATTTCATTAAATTTTTTCCCCTATAAGATATTTTCCTAATTCACATAAATTAAAAACTACTTATATTCCACATACCATTTTTTAATCTAGGTAGATACAATTGTTTTTTTTGAATAAAATAAATTGGTGAACCCTGATCAGTTTTATAGCCAAAGTTATCAGATCTGACCAGGTTATATTTAAATATAAATTCAAAAAAATATTACCCAAATTGATCTTGAAGACCTATTTAACCCATTAAAATATAATTAATTTTTTTATCTTAATACATCTCTACTGAATCTATATGAGGAATCCACAATAGGTTCTAATCATTAGGTCTCACATGTTTTTGTTGACTCCCTGTGGAATCAACCTTGTACTCCCACTATTATATGAATCCTTGTAGTAGTGTTGGTTGGGTAAAATCATGAATTTATAATTTTCCACCCCATGTGGATGTAATAACACATAATGG
The DNA here is from genome assembly GCA_963277665.1 of Viscum album. Taxonomy (NCBI): domain Eukaryota; kingdom Viridiplantae; phylum Streptophyta; class Magnoliopsida; order Santalales; family Viscaceae; genus Viscum; species Viscum album. Next base: position 619,599,824 of record OY728127.1, on the reverse strand, counting down.
TCCCATCAGACACCTTTTATAATGGACACACCCCTTACAATCAAACTCTTTTTGATCATATTTTTGGTGGATATTTATCACACAAAACAGTTCAAGAACTCAAAAAATATTTAATACACATGTACAAAATTCTCAACATAAAAATTCTAGAATGAGGAAATATTTAGGAGAGAAAGAAACCCTATTCAAATTAAAATTCTATTATAATCAATAATTTCAATCCTGCAAACTCACTTTGGGAGAAATGTCAACATCTTGGAATGTATAGACATTCTATGTCTTATTATGCCAGCATTGACTTATCTTTACACATACTAAAAATGCCTATTTTACAGGTTATTTTACTAGGATTAAATATAAATATAATCCTTTTTCAAATAGTTACTATCAAGATGTATCAATTTCCTTAACCTATCTTGGAAGGACAAGGACGTGTTTAGAGCACATGTTTCTTTAGGTTTCTCACAACATCCTCGACCTTCTTTTCAAAATCCAAAAATTAGTGAATCTTCAAACTATTAAGGGAATATTAAAGGATTAAATCTCAAAATGTTGTATCAGATGGATTATTAGTGTAAAAATAATAAATATGACATGAAATCATAAAAACATGCCTTTAAAATTACGTGAATAATCATAAAATGAAAACCGGTCACATGGATAGGGAGTAAGGTTCTAATGAATCTTTTTTTATAAAACTCAAAAGAGTTTAAACCTAATGATAATGTCATGGATTTGATTAGAATAAGTATACCAAAAACACAAAAAATCTATAAATGACCCTAATATATCTCAAACTAGAAAAATGGTTGAATATGGAAGTCAGAAACTGCATAAAACTGAATTTGTAAATGATGGATGCTTCCTTGAAAATGAAGAAAATCCCATTATTACACATGAAAAAAATCTAAAAAGGCTTGAAGAATATGAAAATATTAATGAGAATATTAATGAAGAAATGGGGAAATATATTTTGTTTTAATTAAATATACCCCACTTATCCCTTTCCCTAAAAAATTGAAACTCAAAAATAACCCAAATGAACTACTTCATTTCCTTGGGAATTTAACCAAGCTCTCATTGAATATTAATTTCCTAAAAACCGTGATTCAGATTCATTCATAAATGGAATCACTCAAGAATATTGTTTCAAAAAATAAAACTCCAACATAGTTTTCCACTAATAGACTCATTTAAGAGTGTAGGGATTTTATTAAAAAGAAAATATATCTAAAACATAAATATCTAGGAATTTTTTATTCCATGAACCTTAGGGAATATTGGATAACTCATTTTTCATTGTGATATTGGTACTAATATGAAACTGATTTATGTCTCACTATTTCAATAGTTGATCTTAGGAGAGATTCAATCCACCACACTTATTCAAAAGTTGTCCAATTGATCTCTTATTGATCCCATATGAAGGATTTTTGATTTTATTATTGGAGTTAGTAAGTTGTTTTTTCCATATTATTTTCCTATTATAGAAATAGAATGAGATAAAGTGGTTCCCATCATTTTGGAAGGCCTTTCTTGGACATTGGGTGTGATGTTATTAATGTTTCCAAGGGTCAATTGATTTTTAAGCTTAGGGATAAACAAGAGGAATTCAATAGGTTTAAAAATGTAAAAGAACCCAGTTTAGGTGCTAACTATTAAAGAGTGTATTTTTTATATTCTAAGAGTTAAATTGATCATTTATAAGATCTTGACAAATGATCCTTGGTTGAAAAAATCCCCACATAAGTTAAAAGCGACATTTCACACATTTTTGAGTTCTCTAAAAATGATAATCTAGAAAACATAATAGATTTAGACAAAAAAATCACTTCTTGCTATGATGTGTGGAGTTGAGGATGAATTTTTGTGTCTGAACCGAAAGAATTTCTATGAGAAAATGAAGTTTAGTTACCCTATTCAAACATTTTTTCAAAATTTTATAAGTATAACCCAGAGTTATTAGGACAATATTAGGAATTTTATTAGTAAACGACTATGAATTATGATCTGGAAACTCAAGAGAGTAAGCTGTATATTTTGGATAGTAATGAAGAAAAATGTAAAACTGATTATGAGATTCAAAATTGATCCAGTTTTCAAACTGATTTTAAGAAACATATTGAATACCTGGACCACCTTGACCTAATATTATTTCTTCCAGTGAACAAGCACCCAATTTGGAGTTAAAACACATCCCAACACACATAAATAATCATTTCTGTGTGAAAATTCAACACTACAAGTTATTGTTTCTGCTAAAATGAATGAAGGTTGAGAGAAATATTATTGGGTGTTCTGAAAAGGTTTTAAACTAAAATAGGTTGGTATATAGTAGACATCAAATAGATTATCACTTCTTTTTTCATGCATAGGATTACTATGGAAAAAGACCACAAACTAAGTGTTGAGGGCCAAATGAGACTAAACCTAGAAATTAAATAGTTTGAGAGAGAAGAGGTAATAAAGATTATTGATGCTAGTATCATTTATACCATTTTAGATACTGCTTGGGTTAGTCATGTTCAAGTAGTCCCAAAGAAATGATATTTCTCTATTTTCACTAATTAAAAGAATGAGAAAATTCATATTAGGAATTCATTTGAATGGAGAGTTTGTATTAATTACATGAATCTTAATTCAGCCACTATGATGTACCATTTTCCGATTCCATTCTTTAAGAAAATACTTGAGAGTCTTATGGGAAATTATTAATTTAATTTTCTATATGGATATTCTGGTAACAACTAGATTCATATAGCCCCAAAATACTAAGAAAAAACTACTATCACATGACCATTTGTAACATTTTCCTTTGGATGAATACCCTTTATCTTGTGTGGTTCCCCGGACACCTTTTAAAGGTCCATGATTAAAATTATTTCAAACATGGTAGATAGTATCATCGAATTGTTCAAGGATAATTTTTCTATTATTAGGATCACTTTTGATATCTATTTGCAAAATTGGTAATTGGTTTTAGAGTGGTTTCAAGAAACCAACTTATTTCATAATTGTGATAAATGCCTATTTATGGTGACAAAAAGAATTTTGTTGGAACATAAAGTGTCTAAGATGAGAAATGAGGCTATGAATTCCAAAATATAAGTGATTAAAAAACATAACCTCCTAAAAATTTCAAGGGAGATAAGAGTTTTTAGGTAATAATGATATTTACCAGAGAGAAATTCAAGATTTTTATATAATAAAAAACCCTTTTGTTCACTAATAGTTAAATATACACCCTTTTTCTTTGATGATTTATTTGGAATATTTTTATTTTGTTAAAGAAAAAAAACACTTCCTCACCCATCACCACTTCCCTGTATTGGAAATTTCCTTTCAAAATATGTGTGGTATTAATGATCTAGTTATTAGAGCTATTTTAGGTTGAAATAAATATAGGAGATTACATTTTCATTATTATTCTATTATACTTATAAATAATGCACAAATGAATCACATCACTACTGAGAATGAGTTCTTGTTTATTTTTTTTATTTGGAAAACATTAGGTAGTACCCATTATGTTTTGAAGTCATAGTATTTATATACCACATTGCTTTGAAGTATCTGATATTAAATAAAGATTCATAACCTAGACTCATTAGTAGGATACATTTTCTACCTGAGTTTGATTTAGATATTATAGATATACATGGTTCGAAGAATATTTGTGTATGTAATTTATCAATGATTTTTAGTAAACATATTAGACTAACTAGTTTAAATACCCTGAGGGGGGGTTAATCAGGGTAATACAAATTTAAAAACTACCCCTTTAAATCTTGTTTCATCATTTAACAAAACAATCTTCTCTCCCTTTCCCATATAAATGTATCACTATAAATGAAAGCATGAAAAAGACACAACAATTCTTACTTGGTTCACCCTTACTGGAATACATCCAATGAGTATACAATGAAAATGTTCCAATGTAGCCAATACACTAAGTCTCAATTCCAAAATAAGGTTTCAACTAGATCACTTATATTCCAAGGTTCACTACTGTTACAATGTTTAGAGCGGACTCACTATCCCTCCTGGTTTACAACCAATAAAAATTTGAAATCTCAATTCTCTCTCAACTGATGTGTGATCATTTCTCTTTCAGAAAAATATTTTTTTGATCACTTGAATCAATATGTTTCACAACTCATTTTGTGAATCATTAAGTTTAACTATATTCTACTTTATGAAAACCACTTTACCATAAAATTACTAGGAAAATACTTTAAAAATTTTCTTTCGGGAAACTGTTGAATGACTTGTGCACAACTTTACCACCTTGTATGCAATATTTAGGTTTAGTCACAGAACTACCAACTTTTTCACAACCTTTTTATTTTTCATATAACATCCTCTTGAGAAAAACTCTTACACTTTTTGTGCACCTCCCTTGGTCATGAAAAAATATGTTCTTTTATGCACAAAAAAATAGAGTAAAATGATAAGAAGAGTTTATAATGCTCTGTTTTTGTACATTGTTCACATTTATAGTAGTGTCTATCTTTGTTTTACAAACACACACTGAATGTTACCCTAAACTAGAAGATACAAATATATCTTCACCAATATATCCTTTTATGCTTTACACTCCCATGGATAATAGTGGAAGAGCTCCCATCATGGCATGTCTGCTTGTTTTCACACTCCCGCAAAAACTATGGAAGATGTCTATTTGACTTGGATAGTTGTATATTTTTGTTACCCTGATTCAGGGTGTGGATCTACTTTATTTAATATGAAGTACTTTTTGGTAGGTGATCACCATGTATAGAGGATTAGGTATTGTCTGGAGACTGAACCTCTTGTTTTCAATTTATTATGCTTATTCAAGTTTAGTTTTCTTATCTGTTTTATTCATTCAAATGAGAAAACTTCACTTCACTCTAATAGATAATATTAGATAGTGTTTATAATAGATTTATTTTAGTATACTGATTTAAAAAGTTAATATAACAATGTATATTATTTTTAACTGAGAACTAATCAATCTTAAATAAATCTTTTGAACAGACAAAACTTTTATAAATCGGCTACTTTGGTTAATTTGGCTATTTTGTTTTAAATTGGGGAAATTAAAATAATTTTTAAATAATAATTTTTGTATTTAAATTTTTATAGGAACTCAATTCACCCCCCCTTGAGTTTCTTACTCTAACCAACATTTTGCATTAGAGGCTATTTAAAAGCTTTTTTCAAAAACCTTTTTTCAACTGTGATTTTGTTTGTGCTTTTAAATATCTATAAATTTTTATCAGTTCTAAATTTTTAGTTCTTTAAAATGGTATTTTATTCTTTAATATGTAAAATATATTTTAAGGTTATAATATGAATAGACCTCACTATTTTAATGGTACTAATTATTCCTAGTGAAAAATAAAGATGAAAATGCACATAGAAAGTATGGGGTTTGATATTTGGACTGTAATAGAAGACAAATATGAAATAGTAGAAACTCCAAGAACTACATGGAGTAAAGCTATAAAAAATTATTATGAAAATAATTGTAAAGAAATGAATTCCCTATTTTGTGCTTTAGGCGATGAACCCAAATAAAGGTTATTGGCTTTCAAAACAACTACCTCCAAGAAAAAAGAGAATGTACAAGTTCATACTGAATGTTCTAGTAACGAAGACTCCCCAAGTGATAGTGATGAAGAAATTGCTCAGTTATCTAGAAGATTCAAAAAGGTCTACTGAAGGAAAAAGTTCTTTAGGAAACCTCGCTACTAAGGAAAATATGACAATAAGGGAAATTGTAAAAATGAATGGAAGAAAACTAAAAATCCTAATGAGATAGTCTTCTATGAGTTTAATAGAATTGGATATGTGAAATCTTACTATCCCAAGTTAATTTTTAAAAGAAAATATGAGGAAAAAGATATAAAATATAAAATGGAAATTAAGTTCATCTAAATTTCTTTTGAGGACAACTCAAGTGACTTTATGCCATCACATGATGAAAAATTTGACAAGCTAATATGTGTTTCATGAAAAACACATCCCAGGTAACTTTAGAATCCCATGTAAAAAATTCATATTATTCTGGAGATGAAGATGAATCTGATTCTAAAAATATGAAAAATTAAAAAATGTTTTAATATTATAAAATTCTTGAAGACACATGTAATGAAATAAAAGATAAGTATAAATCTCAGATGAAAAAACATGCTCTTATTATTTCTTTTAAATCTGAACAAACCATTGAAAAAGAAAATAATAATCAACCGCTCAATGAGAATAATGAACTCAAAATTTATAATGAGAAATTAAATAAAGATCTTTATAATTCCGCAAATAGTAAATATACTTTAGCTAAATTTTTTGGAAAATAGGTTGCTTTTAAATACACTAATGGTATTTGTTATCAACCTGAAAAAATAGTTTTTTTTAAACCAAGTTTGTATCTAAATCTGAAAAATCTATTTTTATACCTAAATCTGAAAAATTCACTGCAAGTTCAAGCACTAGAAATATCTTTAATACTTCTAGTTTTTCTAGACCCCATTGCGTTTATTTTTTTAAGACATTAGAAACTATATATAGGAAGCCCATGAAACAAATATGGGTTCCTATAGCATTAATCACTAAGATTACTTGACCCAAGAAAGTCAAGGTACCAAGATCTTTTCTTGGTTAATTTTTTTAGGAGACCTACTTGAAGAGCTATGGTAAAAGCATATGGTACATAGAGAGTGGATTTTCAATACATAAGACAGGGGAATACTCGAGCTTCAAGACCCCTATCAAAATTGATGGTAGAAATGTCACCTTTGGTAACAATGTAAAAGGAAAAATAATTGGCCTTGGCCAAATTGGTAACACTAACTCAATTTTAATTTATAATGTTTTTTATATAGTCTTAGGTATAATATTCTTATAATTTCACAATTATGTGATTAAATATTTTATGTTAAATTTCAAAAGAATTCCTGTAATGTTTTTAATTATAAAAATTATTTAGTATTTACTAAATTTAGAAATGAGAATGTTTATGCTGTGAATATGGATTCTTTATTCTCTAATTTTTTTTTTCTGTTTTAAGTTCCTTTCACAAAAAGTATTAGCTCTAGAATAGAAGACTAAGATACTGTAACATAAACTCCCTTAAAAATCATACTAAAAAAGGTTTTGATAAGGATCTACCAAAACATGAGTTTTCAAATGACAAAGTCTGTAATCCTTTTCAAAAGGTAAACATCACAAAATATCTTTCAAACCAATTAAAGAAGTTTCAACTTCTCAACCTCTTGAGTTGGTTCGCATGGATTTTTTTTGGAACTTCTATATTTTCTAGTTTAAATGAGAAGAATTATGTCTATGTTCTAGTATATTTCTTTTCTAGATATACTTGGAATTTCTTTTTAGCTTACAAGAGTGAATCTTGTTCCTACTTCACCAAGTATTCTAGAACTGTAGAAAACTTTAGTGTTCTTAAAATTAAAACCTTAATAAGTGACCCTATCCAAGAGTTGAAAGACCAAGAGTTTGAATATTTTTTCTATAAAAGTGGATATATACCTAACTTCTTTGCTACATGGACACCCCAGAAGAATGGGGTTGTTGAATGAATGAATAGAACCATACAATAAATAGAATGAAATATGATCAATGAGTTTGACTTACCTATTTACCTTTGGGAAGAAGCTGTGAATATAGCTTGTTATATTATTAGTAGTGTTTTAATTATACCTATGCTTAAAAAACTCCCTATGAGATATAGAACAATAGGAATCCTAAGTTTAATTACTCTATGTTTTTGGTTGTAAAGTATTTATCCTTAATATAAAAGATAATCTTGACAAGTTTTCCTCCAAGAGTAATGATGGAATTTTCCTAGGTTATTCGACCTATAGAAAATATGATAGGGTCTTCAATAAAAGAACCAAGTGTGTGGAAGAATCAATTCATATCAAATTTGAGGAAATAGATCCACATGAACATAAAACCTCCCTAGAAAATATTGAGTATGATCTATCCAATTTGAACATAAATGACAAACCTTCTGACCCAGCTGTTAACCAAGCAGCAAAATCCTATAGTTTTGGGAAATCTCCAAAATCTGATTATAGTGAACCCGAACCTATAAAGGAACTTAAAATGACTAGTCTATATTTTTTAGATCAATTAGAACCCTTAAGAACTATCCCTTAGATACTGTAGTTGGAGACTTATATAAAGGGGCACAGACTAGAGATTTTTTTATGAACCATGTTTAACATTTAATCTTTTTATCCTAGATTAAACCTAAAAATATCAATGATTCTATCAATGATGAATTTTGGGTGATGTCTACACAAGAATAGTTGAATTATTTTGAAAAAATAATGTTTGGAAACTTTTTGATAGACCCAAAGATATCTAGACTATAGGAAATACGTGGTTGTTTAGAAATAAAGTATTTGAAGTTGGCACCATAGTAATAAATAAAGCTATACTAGTTGCACAAGGATATAGTCAAGAAGAATGAATTGATTATGAAGAAACTTTTTCATTATTTTTTAGACTTGAATCCATTAAAATATTTCTATCTTATACTGCAAATCTTAATTTCAAACTATATCAAAGGAATGTCAAAAGTGAATTCCTAAATGGTTATATAGTTAAGGATGTTTTTTTTGAACAACCCCTAGTTTTACAAACACTCATTTTTGAAATTAACTAAATATTTGTATGGTTTAAAATAGGTTCCAAAATTTTGGTATGATAGGATTAGTACATTTCTTATTTCAAAAGGATTTTCAAAAGGTGTTGTTGATCATACTCTTTTTATTAAAAATAATTTCTACTAATGTTTTAGTTTTTTTAATCTATTTTGATGATATCATTTTTGGATATTCAAAAATATCTTTATGTATTGATTTTTCAAAAACGATTCAAAATGATTTTGAAATGATTTTAATGGGAGAACTAAAATTATTTCTTGGATTTCAAAATTTTCAAAATAAAGGAGGTGTTATTTTAAATCGAAGAAAATATACTAAATATCTTTTGAAACATTTTGACCTGGATAGCACGAGAAGTAGTGGTACTCTAATGAGTACCACTTATAAATTGGATCTTGATGAAAATGGAAAATTCTTTGATCAGACAAATTATAGAGGTATGATTGGTAATCTTCTCTACTTAACTGCTCGTCAACCTAATATTATGTTTAGTGTGTGTATGTGTACTCATTTTCAAGTAAAACCTGAAGAATTTCATTTAAATATTGTTAAGATAATTTTCAAATACCTCAAGTATACTACCAACTTAGGATTGTTCAGTCTGAGAGGCCAACCATTTGAATTAGTTATTTATTTGGATGCGGATTTTGGTTGTTGCAAATTAGGTAGAAAATGAACCACTGGAACATATCACTTTTTGAGAAAGTCTCTAGTATCATGGTGTAGTAAAAAGAAAAATTATGTTCAATTATCTATACTAAAGGTGAATAAATTGCTTCTGGTAATTTTTGCGCTTAGATTTTGTGGCTAAAACACACTTTGCTAGATTATGTATATTAGTTTAGACATGTACCTATAAAATCTGATAATACAAGTGATATTAACATATCTAAAAATCCAGTTTCTCACTCTAGAAAAAAAATTGATTTAGGACATCACTTCTTGAGAGATCATTATCAAAAAAGTGATATAACTATTGAATTCACTAGTATAGAACATCATCTTACTGATATTTTTACTAAGACTTTAAATTATGAGAGAATGAGTTACATCAGACATGAGTTGGGAATGATCAACCTTGAGAAAAAACTATCAAGTGACTCACCAATGATGTATCATTGATGATGTCTCACTAATAAGACTCACCAATGGTGACCTACCGATGGATCTCACCAATGTTTCTTAGTGACTGATATTTATTTAATTGTTTTTATCTCTCTATCCAGATTTCATAATGTTGATGTTTCATATATTTTATTTTAATTTATTCCTCATTTTTAATTTTATTATTTCAAATACCTGAATGATATAATTAAGGGTCGATCAAACTGCTCTACTCACTCTCATAATCATGTTCTCCTACTCCTTCCTTAGAACCATTCTCTCCTGATTTTCTACCTTTCTCCCTTGAACAAAAACCTTCTAACCTCCAATGCCTCAAGTCAGGAATGTTCTTGATCATTCATAGGATGAATCAGATCAATCTAAAAAGAAAAGAGGTGAATCCAGCCAAGCTAAACCATCACCAGTTTATCCCGATCATGTGAATCATTTTGTAACCCCAAAGAAAGAAGTACATTCTAAATGGTTGTTTTCTAGAAAGACTCTTTTTATAAAGGTGTTTCAAGAACAAGGGTGGTTGTAGTGATTCTCCAACAATGAGAGGATATATTATCCTAGGTTGATCCATGAGTTTTACATGTATTCTAAGATTCTATTTAAAAGAGATGAGGTGTTATAGATAAAGTCAATAATAGGTGGAAGAAGAGTGTCTTTCTCATATAAGCATTAGGAAGATTGCCTAAAGGTACCTCACGAAGTTATATGTGATGATAATCAGGGGATTTCACCTCCCACTAGTTATTTCTTTAGCTATGAGGCTCCTCTAGCTAACTTAATAGAAAATGGAGAACATAGAAGACTAATTGAAACTGAGATAGATGGTGAGAACTGGTTATTGTTTAAATTCATCCAACATCTGTTGTGTCCTAGGAAACCAAACTTTACTTCTTTAAAATATCATGATTTCTATCTATTGTACCTATTAAAGAGAGGTAATAAGGTAAATTTGTACAGGTATATAATGGTTCATACTAGGGATATAATTAATTATTCTTTCAAGAAAAACTCCTTGTTTTACCCAAATATAATCTCTGCCTTGTTCAAAGATAATGGATTAGGAAATGAAGGTGAAGAGACCATTTAAGTTTGTGATAGTTTCTTCTTAAATAATGTTATCTGCATCAGGATGAGGATTAATTGGAATCCATGGAAGAAAATGTGGGTTTAGGATAGTGATAATCTATATGAATAATTTAATCATGTTGATAATCCTATAAATCCCTGTGATATGGAAGAACATGGTCTTGAGCCTACTGAAGTCAGTGTTTAATATGATGAGAAAGAAGCTAAATAAGTGTAGAGGGTTGAATCCACTATTGATGACAAGAGTGATCCTGAAATTATTGATTGTCCATAGGGAATGACATGTGGACCTACTATTCCACCTCAACCTTTACCTGTAAAAGAAACCCTTTACCTAAAAAAGACAGTGAAGAGACTGAAGAGTCAGAGGATGATGAATATGTTAACAAATTAGGTAGTGAGGAAGAATCTGGAGATGAAAAAGAATGTAGAAGTGAAAATTTTGGGTAATATGAAGAAGTTAGTGAGGAATTTAGTGAAGAAGAACGATCTGATGAAAGTAACATAGCATGTGAAAAGTAAAAAAGGAAGATGTAGAAAGTAATTATTTAGATATTGGTTCATACCATGGTAATGATGACCAAGGTCGAGGGGGATATCATTGACCTAACCTTGGATCCTGTTGGTCCTGTCTTAGTGGAATGGGAACCACTTGTAGCCCCTGTGGCTGCTGAGTATCTGTACTAAAAGAGAGATCTCCTGATACTCCTGCCCCTACTGAAATTCCTAAAGTAATTATTGTTAAGGAAAGAGATCATGCTTCCCATGTACATGAAGAATAATTTTCTTCTATAATATATGTACATGTAACACCAGTAAGGGAATTAGTGTATTTGAGGACGAGGCCATCATATGAGGGGGGAGATTGGATATAATAGGCAAGGTTATTATGCTCACACATTTAGATGGTTTGATAGTACCTATATGGAGAAGACATCCAGGGTATGTAACCCTTGGATTATATTATCCACATCAAGAGGATATGAGAGTTTCTCCTACTCCTATTCCTATAGCTGCTTCTATACCAATTGAGTATGCAACCAAAGATGATTTCAATTCCTTCAAAGAAGAACTATTGGCTGATTTTCGATCAAACCCTTCAAATCCACCAGCTTCTATTTCCAAAATTAGTAAAAGATGTAATGAATTGATTAATGAGAGAGTTGTATCTTAGTTTTATCCATGGTTGATGGTTCTTGCTAAGTCTGTTCTCTTATATTATCAGAAGATGAGAACTGAGTTAACTGAAATGGTTTTAGCCATTTAAAAACTGATAATTAATTATAAGGAGTTTTTGGGCCAAGTTTTGAAAGTTCTTAGAGAGACCTATTCTGAATATTATAAGGATGATTCACCTCCATATCCTACCCATGATCTGTAATTTTGAAATCTATTGAAAAAGATTTAGTGACTAGTGATCTGACCTTTGTTCTAGCTCAAACTCCTGTTTTCAATGTGAAACAGTTAAGGCTAGAAATCCGAGATATTGTGCAAGGTGAAACTAGCTCTAAAAATCTTGTTTCTCACTCTCTAGATATTTAGATGGTTAGATCTGTGATTAGGGAATAACTACAGACAATGATGGGTAGAACTCACCAGGAGATACTTTCCAAAATTAAGAAGAATTATGATGATATTCATGACATGGTTAGGTTTTTCACTAAAGGTTCTACCAATGCTCAGGAGGAAATTACCAAGAAGGAAAATTTTTATTTCAATAGAGATTATACCCAGTATAAGATGACCAGTCACTTCAAGTATTTAGTGTAGAATTTGAGGCTACCTTCAGGGACTAAGGATTTTAAAGATAAAGTTCAAAAGTTGAAAGAGTTTATTCATACACTTGAGAAATTTGTGGAGAATAAAGATTAATTGTAAAAATATATGGAATATGGTGGTGAGGTCATCAAGGATTTAATTAATTTTCCTAATACATACCTACACCATAATAGCATAACTATTATTGCTCAAGAAACTACACCTCTTAGACCAACCCTTCCCACTTCTACCTCTTATTCTATCTGTTTTTCACCTATGAACGTGACCCCTGATCAAGATCTAAGTCATATCAAACCCATCATTCATGAGAAGATAATTCCTCACCCCTCCTCTATCCTAATCTTAGATACTTATTTTTTATAGGAGTACCTATGACTTCATTAAATATTGGATTTATCCCTTGCACCAATACTACTTCTTTTAATACTTCTCCTATCCCGGATGCCATTGACTCTAATAAGGGTTAAGGGAAGGCTAATGATTCTGAGAAGAAGTAGTTAGATCTTTTTTTTATAGGAATTTTATGTAATTTTTTTGTACTATATTGTTCACCCTTGTAATTCTTTACTCATTGAATACACTATGCTTAATTCATCTTCTTCATTGTTATTTCATTCTTTATTGTTTATTTTACTTCATCCTTTACATTTTTGATAATCACAAAAGGGGGAGAACTAATGTTTTGTCATATTCCCTATTTCATCTGATACCAAACTAATGTGTATAGAATATCTCTTAGGGGGGATTGATATTATGCTAGATATTAATAGGACTCATATAATTAAAAATAAAATTTAACAAGTAATATGTACTTGTGTTTGCTTGTAACATTTCATCTTAATAATCTGTATGAGTTGTTAAGCAGTTTTTTCTATGATCATCATAAGTCAATTATTATGGTACATAATTCCATGATTTATGATCATCAATAAGGGGTATATTGTTGTATTCCTCTAGTTTTAATGCTCACAAATCATGATTAACTATGTTGATTATGATTTATTTGGATACAATGTGTTTAATCATGTTCAATTGTAACTATAACCTCTGGTAATAGTGTTCATATCAAAAGATAGGTTAACAGCTTTTGTTTAAGTATGAGTCACCGATAGTGTGACCTACCGATACTCCTCCTACCGATAATCTAAGTCACTGACATATGTATGACCTACTGATTGAGTGATTGACCGACATAGCAACTTAGAATGTTCGCTATATATGACTCACAGATGCCTGACCTACCGACACCAAACCTACTGATGCATGACCTACCGATGCCTAACCTACTAAAACATGACCTATTGACACCTAACCTATAGACATCGGACTTACCGATGCCTAACCTATCGATGCCTAACCTACTAACACCTCACCTACCAACAGACTGAGATATTGATAGTCTGACCTACTGACAAAAATGAACTACTGATGGAATATGCTACCGATAAAATAACCTACTAATAGATTGTTTCACCAATGATCTGTCTTAAATTTGAACTTATTGCTAATGGTCAAATTTAGGAATCTCATTACTACTTATTATATTAATTACCTTGTTTATCTTTTGTAGAAAACATTTAATGATGTCAGAGACCAGTACAAGGTACCTGCACATGATAGAGAACATGCTCCTTATCGACCTTCAATGTATAAAGCAATCATCTGGGAAAAATAAAGTAATATAGAATAGAGAGATAAGTTGTCGAACAAAAATCCCCATGACTGTGAAATAAGCTCTTTCAATAAACTATCCATACCAATAGAAATTTATGAGAACCAAAAAGGCCAAAAACCACTATAGAAAAAACATGGAAGACAAGAACACTTTGAGGAATCTTCTAACCCTAATAGAACTGAACATAGAAGTAAAAAAAAACTCTCTGTTTTGATGCCTATTTCTAAAAGTCGACTCTAGCTTAATTTCTATCATCTAGAAGGAGTCCATAAGATTCATATAACATCACACAGAGTATTCTAAAATCTTATTATCATTTTCCATAAATTTTTACATTATTCACATTTCAATTAGTGTGTGTATCTATTTTATAAACACACACTGAATCCTATGATAAACAGGAAGATACATATATATCTTCACCAATCTATTTTTTTTCTTCACAATCCCAAGGATAATAGTGGAAGAGGTCCCAGCGTGGCCTGCCTATTTTTTTTCAAACTCCAAAAAAACCTATGGAAGAGGTATAGTTGACCTAGATAGTTGTTTACTATTGTTACCTCGATCTAGACAGTGGATCAATTTTATTTAATATAAACTTCTTGGTGGTAGGGGATCTCTAAGTGGATAAGATTATGTATCGACTTGAGACTGAACCAATTTTTTTAAAAACTCTATGCCTGTTTAATTTTAGTTTTCTTATTTGCTTTATTCATTCAAACCTGAAAACATCACCACACTCTGATAGTTAATCATAGATAGTTTTTATACTAGAATTTGTTTTAGTAGACTGATTTCAAAAATAAATATAATAAATTATATTGTTTTAACTGAGAACTAATCAATCATTGAGAATTTTTTGGAATAAACAAAACTTTATAAATACTCTACTTTGGTTAATTAGGGTGTTTTGTTTTAAATTGGGGAACATTAAATATTTTTTAAATATTTTTTTTAGACATAAATTTCTATAGGAACTCAATTCACCCCCACTCTGGAGTGTCCTACTCCAACCAATAGTCACCTTGAGGGATTTTTCCCAACAATATCCCCTTTGTGTTTTTTGAAAACTCTTCAAAATTTGATACCTCATTAAAGATTCTTCCATATTATTTAACAAAATTTATTATTGAAATTAAGATAGTGATCAAGGGTTTAATCAACACACAATCTAATCCCACATGAGCCATGTTCAGTGTGGGAAAAACTATAGCTTGCAATGTTCATCAATGAATCACTTCATTCCAAAACCAGTCGACTACTTTCAACATGAAAATAATTTTTTGTAATATATACCCTTTGATTAATCATATTTAGCATCATCAGATTAAAAATCCCCCTAATTCTCTGCTCCCCCTATCAGCTTCTCCCCTATCTTGATTAAGACATTTTCTCCCACTTTTATAGACACAACTTATCCCCCTTTATCAATGAATTCAAAGGTCACTCCTTTTTTATCTTGCATAGGGTGAAGAACACAGATCAATACATTAGGGGAAAACACATCATACATTAGGGAGAGGGGGTCCCACATCCACACTTTTTAAAGTGTGGGGAGTTGACTAAATTACAAGATCTAGTCGATGGTGTTCAAATGATTCTTTGGGTAAGGCCTTCAAGTGAATTTATGAAACCTGTATTTCTATAGGAATATACTCCGATTTCACAAGACATTGCTCCACCTTCTCATTGATAAATTGATACATGATTTCAATGTTCTTCATCCATGAGTGATGGACTAGATTTTTTCTAGGATTTATAGCACTTTAATTATCATAATATATTCTGATTAGAGACTTCACTTCAACTCCCATATGATCAAGCTACCACTTCATCTATAATAACTACATGAAAGCTTGGGTAGCAGCAATACATTAAGTATCATTGGTGCTCAATGAAATGAAATATTTTTTTCTTGATTATAAAATAAATACAAAATCTTCTAAGATAGAATGAACCACCTGATGTTGATTTTTTATCTTCTGTTGAACCATCCCGGTCTATATCTATATATCCTAATAACTTTTGTTGAGATTTGTTTTATACAGAAAATTGAAATCCATCATGCCCTTTATATACCTAAGTGTTCTTTTCGTTGAAAGAAAATGGATTTCCATGGGATTTATTGGACATATTGATTCATGGAATGTGGAAAAAACAATATTAGGTCTTGTCATTGTCAAGTATAATAGACTGATAACGATTCTCCTATATTTTGTGACATTAACTAAATTTACTTCATCATCACGTGATAGTTTCATATGGGTATCTACCAGTGTCATCATCTCATTGGAATTATCCATTATAAATCCTCTTAAAACCTCCTTAACATGTTTATATTGATAAATGAATGTTTTATTAATATCATTATTAACATAACTATTTTAATCAACTCCACCATGCTAAAAATCAAACCTATCCAAAAACTAATCTTGTCTTGAATACCATGATTTTGGTGCTTTATTCAACCCATAATTCCTTCTTTAGCTGAAAAACTATGTTTTCATCTTCATGAATGGGAAAACCATTTGGCTGGTCAATAAAAACACCTTCTTTAAATACTCCTTTTAGAAACACTAACTTGAAATCCATCTAGAAAACTTTGAACATTATTTGTACTACTATGTCCAAGAATAATCTAATTATATGTAGCCTCACAACATATGAAAATTTTCATCAAAATCAATACCTTCTATCTATGAGTACCCATTTCATAGTAATCGTTATTTATTTCAAAAAACAATGTCATATTCATTCATCTTGGTATAAAATACCCACTTGGTCCCAATGAAATTATTATGTATTGGTCTTGAAACAATATCCCATGTCTTATTCTTCTCAATTTGGTCAATATCTTCATTAATTTCTTGCACCCAATTCTCATATCCAGTTTCATCAACAAATAATTTAGGCTCTACCTGAGATAGAAAGGATTCCTACTGTAATGACTTTATTCTTCATGTTTAAACTAGCACTTCCTGATCACCAATGATGTTTTTTATATCAATTTAAGCATGAATCTTCGGTTTCCTTGTAGATATATATTTGAATTCCTCCTACTAATTATTAGTATATTTTTCTGAATAAACATACTCCACTTCAACTAACCTTGGGGTTCTTAAATCCTCATAACTTTCATGAAGGAATGGTTCATTTCATTATGGAATATTTTGTTCATTCTCTACTATAGTGATGTTATTTTTTTCAAATACTTTTCTTATCCTCTTGTTGAATCATTTATATGCTGCTCTTTTTCATGAGTATCGAAGGAATATCCCCTCATCTTTATGCAACTCAAATTTCCTATGTTTCTATTTTTTGAGAATAAAAAACATACTTCCAAAGATTCAAAATTATTTCAATGTTGGATTATTTCCATACCACATCTCATACAAAGTATTTTCTTCCTTTCAAAACAGTTGATCCCTATTAGAAATATTGACCAATTTTAAGATTTATTTCATCGAAAATTTCTTTGGTAGGACCTTTTCGACAATAATTTTTATGTCCATGTAGTTGATAATCTGATTTATCCTCTCAACCACTCCATTTTGCTAAGGATTTATCACTGCTAAAACTTGATGCATTATCCTGTGTTTCATGAGATAATCTTCCACCTGCCTATTTTTGAATTTCATACCATTATCAATATTAATCTTCAGAATCTTATGTCCAATAATCCTTTAAGATTCCATCCGATATTGTTTTATGCAACTAGACACATCAGACTTATGGGAAATGAAAAATACTTATTCCATCCCACTAAAATAATCAATGAAAAGAACATAATACCTCTTCTCGTCAATGTCTCTTGGTGAGATAAGTCCATAAATATCTACATGCACCAATTCATGCACTCTAGTTGAATTCTATTATTTGTCCTTGTACATATTTATGATGATCTTTACTTGTTGATAAGAATCACATGTGTGAGTATGATAACATGATAGATTGGGGATATATAGAGTTATGTAAAATTTGAAAAATTCTTCTATGGATGGTTGGTATATATGGTCAATCCGTTTATGACACAACCTATTTTACTCCTCTCTGGATAAAAAACACATATATTCTTCTCCACTTACAAGGTAGAGGTTCCCCTTTGTTCTTTTTCCTTATAGAACAACTACACCATATCTTCCATTGATGATAAGAATCTTCTTAGTAAAGCTTATATAATTCCCCTAGTCACATATTGACTAACAGTAAGAAAGATGTCACTAAGACCTTCAACAACTAATACATCCCCATGTATCATTTTTTTTCTCCCAAATTTAGTTTTTCCTGAGCCAATAATCTTTAGGCCTTCATCATTTCCAGATTTGACAACACATTTCTTGTCATATTCTATGCCTATAATAATATCCTTATAACCTATCATATGGGATGTGCATCTACTATTAAGGATGAATTCACCAAAATGATCTAATTCTTTAAGTGCAATCTATGCAGCCATTTCATACTCATATCTTTTCCTTTTGATCCATACTTTTGACTTCATACCCGATAAGGATTGATAATCATGATATTCCTCAGAGTACAATGGACTAGATTAATATTGCATATTTTCAAATAATTTTTCATTTTCATCTCATTTTATGATACGTTAAGCTACTACTTATTACCACATTCATTCATCTTTTCCACATATCTTCACATTATTGATGAGAAATATATTTCCATATGTCTGAATCCTCCGCACTAGAAACAATGACAATCAAATGATATACTACAATATTGAGCTCTATATGGTTTTCTATGTTGGTCGTGTTCCCTTTGAAACCTTTTGGCTATGGAACAAACATTTTGTGAGTGTCCCCACTTCTAACAACAATAACATCTAATGTGGGGTGCATTCCATTATCTCACTACTGCACAATTGGTATTCCCTTGGGTTCTTTGAATCTTATGGTTTTGTTTCAAACCAAAATAAATCATTAATAACAGAGTGGGTACTTGTGGTATGACCTCAACCATAACTACTTTCATTTTTTATCAATCCTCATACCCACCTTATAATTTTGATTTTATTTTTTATTCTATTCTTTTGGAAGTCTGTGCTTCACTTACATCTTTTTTATCTCTTGAATGATATACTTTCCCAATTTCATATCAAGAGTCAAGAGTTTTTATTTATCCTTAATCCTTTACCACAGGCCGATGAATTCCTCTTCATCTTCTTCAATACATTCTATTTTATCTTTCACTGTGTTATTCAAACCATTCATTACCCTTTCTTATTCCTCAACTTTGATGTTTTTCTCTCTTACCATTTTTTATTTATCTTTAATTAATGAATTATGTTTTTTAATTTTTATTCAATTAGTTTAGATTTCTATTCTTAGTTTTTCTACATATAGATATTGACATCATGAACCACTTTGTTGTCTTTCTTCATTTTGGCTCTCGAGACAACTATCTCCTCAAGAGCAGCTTTTAATTTAGCCTCAATATCAACCCTTCCTTTGACTTATTATTTATCATTGTATCTTTCTACCCTTTTCTGGGAGCAACCGAAAACTATCACCATAACATTTTATCCATGGTATTTGCATTTCTTCGTCTCTTCAACCATAGATTCTCTTGAACTATCATTTTCTTGTGAAAGGAGATTCTTCTTTTTTAAGAAATTTCTTTTAAACTTTTTCTTACACTTCAAATAAGATGAAGAATTTATCGTGTAAATTTCATATTAATATTGATAATCTTCTTGAAACTTATTAGGGAAACTTGTAGTAAGATGTAAAACCATTCCACATCAAAACAATACAAGTGGGAGTTTACCTTTAAACATTCCTTTTCCTCTTTTGTTGATTTAAGGGAAGGACTGGAATCACCTAATCCATCTCCTATTCTTCCTGACCATATTCAATGGTGGGATTCTTCATGGCCTTGAATTCCACTTCTTTAGAATTTCCTTTTTCCATATACTCCTTATCATTATTTCTCATTTCCTATGAAATAAGAGTACTATGCATGCTATCCAATGTCACCTCCTTTGGATATTTAACTTCCAATATAGAAACTTTTCGATTGAACTGGGGTATAAGTCTTATTAAGATGTGATTAATAATATTTATGTCTTCAATAATTTCTCTGAGACCATGCATGTATTCCAAAAAAATATTCACTCGATCAAAAAATTTATCAAAAAACTAAATAGAGTGCATTCTAAAATCCTCATACTTTTTCCATAGAACCTACATCTGTTCCTCTATGACTTTTGAGTCTCTGTTATAAATATTTAGAAAACTTTCCCACATATAATGTGATTTATTTCACTAAATCACCTTTGTATATATTACATTATATTGGGATCCCTCTAAATCATTGATTCCTTTGGAATCAACATCTAATTCCATTTTTTCAACTTCTCATAAAGTATCACTATCCACACTAGATGAAATAACATATATCACTGCTCTAAATACATCCATTCGTAAATATTGGAAGTAGTTATACATCCAATTATTCCATAATTGAAATTTTTTCCGTCAAATATCGGAATTCTGTTATAATTAAAAAAATCCATTGAAACCCCTTAGATAGAAACACTAAAATTCACCTTTCACATGGATACCAATTGTTATCCCAACTAGGATAAATACTCAGAGGGAGGTGGATATGGGTTTGATAGATTAAAAAATTTCCCCTTCAGAACCTATTTCATCAATAAAAAAACACACTTCTCTCCCTTTCCCATAGAAATGTATGAACAGAGATGAAATCATGCATGATACACAATAATTTTTACTTGGTTCACCCTCATTGGGATACTCCCAAGGAGTATACAACAATAATGTGATAATGTACCAAATACACTAAGTATTGCTTCCAAAATAATTTTCAGGATGGATCACTTCTATGCTCAATCTCACTTCCTTTATAATGTTTTGACCAGACTCACTGTCCCTCCTAGTTTACAACCAATCATAATTTGAAATTTCACTTCTCTCTCAACTAAACTGTGCTCACTGCTCCTTTTGAATAATATTCCTTTGATCACTTGAATCAATATATTTCACACATAATTTAGTGCATTATGAAGTTCCACCTTCATCCACTTGATGAATACCCATTTACCATATAATTACTGGGAAAATCCTTTTGGTTTACACAAATTTTTTCTTTCACGCAACTTTTGAATGACTTGTGCACAACTTTACCAACTTGCGTGCAACATTTATGTTAAGTAGGAAAACTCCCATCTTTTGTGAGACTTTTGGTCTGATAAAGAACATCATATTTCATGAAACTCTTACACATTTCCCGTACATCCCTTGGTCATGAAAAACAAGTTCTTTTCTATGGAAAATAGACATTTGGGTCATTTCTTCATGAAAATATTTTGTTCAAAACATCTATACTCTATGCGTAACTCTTATGTGATTCAGCGACCTAATTTTATCTAAGGTTTGAGAAATTCAAAAGTGAGGGGTAGCCACCATTTTATTGACCCAGTAGACCCTATACACAAAATCCTTATGTTCCTTCCTCTGTGCGGACAAAATTTTTGTTTGGTCTTAGAACTTCTTCCATGCATGAAACTTTATTCAAGCGCTGAACATTACATTTTGTCATTGTTTTTGGAACATAATATTCTCATGTTCCTATATCTGCATGCAACTCATGTGTCACAAAACCCATCTTTTGTGTAATTTCAGATCTTACACACACCTTTTTCCTTAGCCTTATTTTGATTTAGTGATCCTGAATAATGACTTGGGTGAAAATCTGTAAATCACCATCACCTTTGTTCACAACTTTTTTCTTTTAATTATATTGTCAAAAACATTGTTTTCCGTCCTCTAGAGTTTGGACCACAAAAATTTGGCAATCATTAGAAAACAACACCTACACATCTTTTTTTACTACTTCCAAAGAATCCATTTCTTTTTCATGGACCTTTATCAACATAACTAATCAAAAATCTATTTTTAACTCCACAACTGACCATGGAAATATTCCTTTTCGATAAACACAATTAACCCCAAAATAATATATTGTCACTTTGGGGAATTTTTTCCATACAAAACATTGTGAAGATCCTAGGGAGATTAATTACATCTTTCGTGATAAAAATTTACTCACTATTTCAATTATTAAATCTTCTTGGTATGAATATATTTCTAACTTCATAGTATCATGAGTTATTCCCAAATATTTCTCACATAATCAAAGGAAGAAGTTCATTTCTGAACTTAGTTACTATCTATGGGATACTCCTTTATCATTTAGTCAGTGTGATAATATAATTTTTAGGGGGTGGGGGTGTAAGACCCTTGTTTTTACTATGGTTAAAATGATTTTAATTTATATATAAACCTCATTTCTTATCTTTATGTATGTTTCTAATGAGTTCAAGGAGGCCTCAAGAGTTTTCGGTCTTTGTTCAAGGTCCAGAGTTCTAGTTTTTTGGAAGAAAAGGGAAGGTGCACGATTAGTGCATGGTAAACATTAACCATGCGTGTCAACCTTGCATCCCTAAGTGGGTGATGCATGGTCTTTTTAACCATGCACCAGAGGATTCATGTCAGTTACAAGCCTAAAATAAACTATAGAGGAACCATGCATGTTTAATGCACAATTAAACAAACTATGTGCCTAGACTATGAAGAGTATATGCCTTTTGATAGTTCCAAATGCATGGTTTTTACAGGGTTTGACCAACCATGCACATGAACCATGTGAGGGATGTTTTCATGGGTTATAGGTGTTCACGGTTGGTGAATAGTTTAGAAAACCATGTGTCCAAATTGCGCTCCTCTTTAAAAAGTGAGAATTTACATTTTTCCCTCTCTCCTCTTAACCTAAAGACACTCTATCTTATTCCCATTTATTATATAATAGTGGACCACCTAAGGGTTATCCCATATCCTCCTCCTTGTCTTTGTGTTATATTCTCTATATGAGCTCTGATTCAATCATCATTCATTATGTTGGATCCCCCTTGGTAAGTCTAAATTACACTTGATTATTTTCTCAATTTTTCTTCCCATTTTTTTGTGATATCCAAGAAATATCATATGCACTATTTTCTAGTTGTTTTTATGGTTTTTAAATTTTCTCTATTTCTAGCCCAAATCTGAAATTGATACTGGATGAGGAGCCTATAAAATTGATAAGGTAGGTAGTCCACCACTATTCCCTCAAATTCTCTATAATTCCCTGACCCAGAATCCCAGAGAAAGTGCATTATTTTATTACATTGGCATGATTACAAGGAATCAAATTCCAAAATATGATGTAGTTTAGTAGTATTGTAAGACCATATTACATTATTGATACCCACAATACATTGGGAAAAGATATAATATAAAACATGATACATAATAAAATGATATAAATTTCATCCTTGAAAAATTATTCAAAGTTTTCTTAACCATAACCTGGGGAAAGAAAACATAAGAAACGAGTTATCTCATATTCTCATTAAGGTTATGTAATATAGTAGAAGTTATCATAATCATAAACATTAGGCACGATGAATAATAAAAATACATTCCTTTAAAAATAAACATGAGAATAATATGGAAGGAATGAAAGATGAATAAATAATACCATAATAAAACATAACCATTGATATTCTACTAGTAAAACAATCACATAAACTGAAAATTACTAGTTTTATAATGAGGGAATGCATAATGTGGGAGATCATAACCCTGTCATCAATTCCTCATCAAAGACTAATAAAAATACATGGGTAAGGCCTTGACCAATACCCAATTCTGTTTTGTCTCATGAGACCTACCCATGAATCGAGGGGCTATAGAAGGCCCCACCCATCGCTTAATAAGTCTAAAACATTACTCATATGAAAAAAGTGATATATAGAGAATATAAAAGTTCATATTTGAAATCTAGCATACTAAATGTTAATACTTTAACTATAACCCATGAATGGTATCAAATTAGAACATCCACGGTCAAACTGATCATCAACCCTTTAATAACATATGATATATGATATAATAAGAGATTAAAAAATTTATTACAATATTCAAAAAGTATTTTAACATATTTTAGCATACTTTTAAATGAAAAAATTTAAACTTTCTTGAGGAAATATTCTTTTAACATTCCAAAGTATCTCATACCACTTGGAAACATTCAAATAATAATCCCGTAACATGTCCAAAAAAATAAGCAGACTATTGATATGATATATAAAAGGTAATTACATACACCATATATAATTAATAAGTTTTGATGAAGTCATATATCTCTCATAAGTAAAAGTGAGATGAGAAAAAACCTTTTTTACTTTGGAAAGAATAGTTCTTTTGCAAAAACATTTGTATTAGTCATAAAATCATATTATAAACATTTATATCCTATAAAAGAAAATTTAAGGGAATTTAAATTATATTTTAGGCACAAATTATGTCCTATTTAATTGAAATCATGTAATAAAGAGTTTTTAATATTCATTAGAAATAAAACATTTTAGTGTGATTTACGGAAAATATTAAAGATATTTTAAAGAAGAAAGGAATTGTTTGTTTTCATAAAACTAGAAATTAACCAAGATATTTTATCATGATAAAATGTATGGTTTTAGAAAAATAATTATTTCTTAAATGATATTTTATATAACACTTGAAAATGGGTAAGAATTTGAGAAGTTTCCTTGAATTTGGCTTGTTTATCGAGAAGATTTGAGAAGGGAACCATTTTGAAACATTTATGTCCCCATAAAATAAGGATGATCTGATCTGGATATATGATTTTGGGACATTAAAAATAATTTATAAGAAATATAAAAAAATAATGTATCATTAAATTTGAGTAATTTTAGAGAAAGAGTAACCCTAAGGAAAAAATGGGGTTTTGGGTATAATCCCTTACCAATTTATAATCAGTCGAATCATATTCCCCAAAATTAATAATCATAAAATGATACATTTAATACCATGAAAATAAAGAGATTCATGATTTTATACATAAATGGGTAGTATACATACCCCATACACAAGAAATAGTTTTGAATGTGGAATATCTCACAAAAATGGAAGTGAGATGAGAAAACCTTACCTTATGTCTGAATGTGTTCTTCACTTCCACTTAATGTCATTGATAATGAGATTAAAATTAATTAATTAGTTAATTAATAACCTTATCTAATTTTATTTTATTTATTATAATTTTATTATGTTCATTTATGGACTTTTTTATAAGTTATAAGATTGAATTCTATCATCCTGGAGTGTTAGTTTACTTGATTTTCATGATCGTTTCTCTTGACTATAAGTAATGGAGTTCATGTAAACTGCGTATAATTATCCATAATTAGAATTAAATGTTATTAATAATCTTAAATAAGTGTAAATTTTCATATATATAATTTGGTTATATGGTATGATTATGAATCATTAGATAACATGTTAATGGTAATCGTTTAGCTTGATTTTAGTGGGGTTTTTATTAAAATGAACTAGTTTTTTCTATTATTTAATATCATGTATATATAATGATTCTAGAATATTAAATAATAAATAATAAATATTTTATAATCAGTTTCAACCATAAAAATAGTTTTATTACTATCCATGAAGTAGAAATTTAAGAACATAAGTTTGTAGTCCATGAAGGTTGTATATCGGCACCTCTCAGATGATGATTTCATTTTTAAAATAAAAGAGAGAGAGTATGGATATTGATGATGAATATTTAATTAACATGATATAATTATAGTATATGGATGATACTGGAGTTTTCATGATCATTTGGATATAGGATGTGAGCATAGAAATAATAGAAGAAATAACTTGAAAGGAAAATAAATGGAAAAGAGGATTTTACCTCTTGAATACTCCTCCTTGAGAACCTCCATATGAAAAGGGGTTTTGGTATTTTAGTAAGACCAAAATCTCCTAGATGTTGGGAGAGAATATGTAAGAGGATTTGGTAATAAATTTAACATGCTTCAAGGCTTATAGGTGTGAGGAGAAAAAGGGTGGGGTGGTTTTTATAGTGGAGAAGAGGGGTGATTTCTAAATATTTTATTCATTATTTTATAATTTTTTACAAGACAATCTATAGTATTGTTTCTTGTGGAAAAATAAAGTAATGAGTTGATTTGATTTATAACTAATGTTATCTTACATAAGACATTACTCAATTAATAGTATATTTAACTTATAATGTATTTATATTATAAATTACTATGTTTTACTATTCAACAAAAATTCAAGTATTTTAAAAAAGTCTCAAAAGTTTACCATAACATTTTTTTGACATTTAGAATCAAAAAATGAACTTCACTTTATGAAAATAAATTTCAAAATATAATAAATTTAATTTTTAATTGAAATCATCATTTACTTCGAAAATACATATTTTAATTTTAAAACTGATATTATAAGATTTTCAAAAATTAACTAAGGTCTCATAAAATTAGCCTAAATAATAAGGCATAAAAATATTAACTTATGATTCTATTTCATGAAAATAATTTTTATTTTGGATAATTTTATTAATTATAAAATTATAAATAAACATTTATGTTTTATAAATATACTATTACTTAATTAATAATAATTATATCATAATTTTTTTTATAAAAGTGTTGACATGAATTGGTCACCCAATTCATGCACCAAGGGAATTTATTAAAAAACAAAAGTAATAGTACAAACATGAGGTGCAATGAACTTAAACCAGTCGGGATTTAGAGAATTAAAAACCAAGAAACACGAAGGAAGAGCCAGCAAAACATGAGAAGGAC
Source organism: Viscum album (assembly GCA_963277665.1). Classification (NCBI taxonomy): domain Eukaryota; kingdom Viridiplantae; phylum Streptophyta; class Magnoliopsida; order Santalales; family Viscaceae; genus Viscum; species Viscum album. The sequence goes on along the minus strand of OY728127.1, from coordinate 619,572,763 downwards.
TATCCAAAGGGGACACCACCAATCCATGTGGTCTGAAAGAAATCCAACAGTTCCAATTCACTGGACTTTAGAACATTAAAACTGGCTGCAAAAAACTTCGGACAGATCAAAAGGGGTCAAACTGGAAGCCCATACCAAGTCTGGTTAGAGTTGTTCATCCTAGATGTTATGCACCATTGTTTCTTTATCAACTTGAGCCTTTTATCTCATTCTACACAGTTTTGTTTAAAGGCTAAAATGAAAAGGGTAAGTTACTATTCACCAAAAATTAAGTTAATCCTATTAGACTCTAAATATCATACTGATCACTACCGTGTTTGTCTGTTTTTCAAAATTCAAAACAAGTAAGTTGAAAAATTATTTTTAACGGTTAGGTTATAACTATCTCCAATAAATAACAATGTTTTGTTTCACAGAGACTCAGTGTTTCATGTATTATAAGATATGAATTGAAATTATTTATGAAGAAACACACCATAAAATATTGGGGTGTTTTATTAATAGTGAATATATTCATAACATAATTTATTATTTATCAAAATAATAATAATAGTCAATATATATTATTCTTATTAATTTAAATTATTTAATTAAATAATATTTTGATAGAAATGAATTTTTAAATAAAAATAATCAAATATATATTCATGTTAAAATAATATTTTACACAAAATAATACTGTAAAATATTTTTGTTTTATAACATTAATTTAAAATTAAATTTAAAGCTATAAATTTGAAATATAATTATTTATAAGTATTATTATTAATTAAAAACACTTAATATTAAATTATTAATTTTCATAACATAATTTATTTAAAATTATAGAAAAATTACTATAGTGTTATGTTATTCCCCTCTCAACAGAATTGTGTCCTCAAAAATTATTCGTCAGACTAAATAGAATTTGGAATTTCCATCTTCAGAATGAAGAAACACTAGAACCGCTAAATTTATAGACTGTACAATTTAGATGACAACATCTAATCTCTAATTTTTTATAGACCATTTCTCTAGTAAACATATTTTCACATAGCTAATATCATAATCATAACCATGGTTTATATTTAATTTTAATCACTTTATAATGGTTTGTAAAGAAAATGTGAATTATCCTAAGTATATCCCCCAGGAGTGTCAAACCAGGTGCACGGTAAGACCCGTTTTCATGTACTAGGTTACCCTATGTTAGGCCTAGAATACCTTGTCAGAGTGTTTATCCCTATGTAAATATATTCCAGTACCATGTCCACTGGTAGTATCAAGATAGGGATGTATTCCTTGGATGACCCAAATAATCTCTACGTCACCAAAATTCTAGGATCTTCTTCTATAATAATCCTAAAATTCTATCTTAGGGTTTTGATTTATAATCTATGTTTTCTAAATCTAGTTTCCAAGGTTGTTCCTAAAATTCCTCTGATACCAATTATAACACCCCGACCATAGAATCCATGATCTGCTGCATTATTTTATTACATTGGAAGGATTACAAGGAATCAAATCTCAAAGCATCAATTAGTTTAACATTCTTGGAAAACCAGATTACGTTATTTATAACCATAATAAATTGGGAAAAATATTACATACAACATGATACACTATTAAATGAAATAAATTTCATCCTTGGAAACTTATTCAAATCTTTCTTCTTCATAAACTAGGGAAAGGAAACATTATAAAGGGGTGATCTTAGATTCTAAGCAAGGGTAAGTAATAAAGAAAAATTTATCATAAGCATAAACATTAGGCAAGGTGAATAACAAAAAAACATGAATTTAAAATAAAAATGAGAATAATATGGCAGGAATGAAAGTTGAATAAATAATTCCATAATAAAACATAAACATATATGTTATACTAGTAAAATAATAACATGGACTAACAATTACTAGTTTCATAATGAGGGAATTCATAATGTGGGACATCATAAACCTGTCATCGAGGCCTTGGCCAAGACTTTTGAAAATACTAGGGTAAGGCCTCAGCCAATACCCAATTCTATTTTGTCTTGGGAGACATACTGATGCATCAAGGGGATATAGTGTGCCCCACCCATCACTTATTAAGTCCAATACATTACTCATATAAAAAGGGTGATACATATACAACACAAACATTTATATTGAAAAACCAACATACAAAATGTGAATACTTTAACTATAACCCATGAATGGTATAAAATTAGCACATTCATAGTCAAAATGATCATAAACCATTCAAAAACATATGGTATATCATATCATAAGAGATAAACCTAAATGAATTACAACATTCAATAAGGTTGTTGACTTTGATAAGGATACTTTTAAATGATACCATTGAAAATTTCATGAGAAAATATTGTTTAAACATTCCAAAGTGTCCCATACCACTTGAAACATTCAAATAATATTCCCAAAGAATATCATGAAAATAAGGATACTCTCGATATTATATATCAAAGGTAATTACATACACCAAAAACAAGGAATAATTGGTGATCAAGTCATATATCTCACATATGTAAAAGTGCGGTGAGAAAACAAATTTACTTTGAAAAGAAGATTTATTTTGGACAAACATTTGTATTTGTCATCAAATCATATTGTTAACATGTATATCCCAAAAAATAAATCTTAATAAAATTTAAATTATATTTTAGTTATAAATTATCTCCCACTAAATTTAAATCATTTAAAAAATAGTTTTTAATATTCTTTAGAAATAAAACATTTTAGTGCGGTCTACAAAAAATATTAATGAGATTTTAAATATGAAAGGCACTATTTGTTTTCATAAAACCAAAAATGAACCAAGATAGTTTTTCATTATAGAATTTGTTATTTTATAAAAAAATTATGGCTTAATATATATTATATAGTGTACTTGAAAATGGGTAAGGATTTGAGAAGTTCCCTTGAATTAGGCTTGTTTATCGAGAAGAATTAAGAAGGGAATCATTTTAAAACATGTATATCCCCATAAATGAAGGATAATATGAACTTGATATATAATTTTGTGACATATACATAGAATTTAGAATAAATACGAAAATATAATGAAGAATTAACTTTGAGTAATGTTAGATAAAGATTAATCCAAAGGAAATAACGGGGGTTCTGGAATAATCCCTTACCAATTTGTAATCAATCGAATCATATGACCCATATTTTATCATTATAAAATGATACATTTAATAAAATTAAAATATATGGATTCAAGATATTATAAATAAAAGGGCAGTATACATACACTATATATAAGAAATAGTGGTGAATAAGGAATATCTCACAAAAATGGAACTGAGATGAGAAAACCTTACCTTACGTCTGAATGTGTTATGAACATGATCTTAATGTACTTGATAATCATATGAAATTAATTAATTAATTAATTCATAAACTTATATACTTTTATTTTATTTATTAAATTTTTTTTATGTTTAGTTATGTCCTTTTCTAATAAGTTATAATTCTGAATTCTGTCATCCTTGGGTGTTTGTTTACTTGATTTTCATGGTTGGTTCGCTTGACTATAAGTAATTGAGTCCATGTAAAATGGGTATAATTCACCAGAATTGGAATTAAATGTTATTAATTATTATAATTAATTTTAAATGATTATACATATCATTTGGTTATATGGTATGAGGATGAATCATTATATAACATGTTAATAATAATCATTTAGTTTGATTTTAGCGGGTTTTCAATTACAAAAAACTAGTTTCTTTCTATTATTTAATATCATGTATATATAATGGTTATTTAAAATTAAATAAGATATAATAAAAAATTTATAATCTAGTTCAACCATAAAAATGGTTTCATGACCATCTATGAAGGAAAAATTAAAGAACAAAAGTTTTTCATCCACGTAGGTTGTAAATCGACACATCCAAGATAATGATTTTTTAAAAAATAAAAGAGAGAGAGAGTGAGGAGATTGATGATGGATATTCCATTAACATGTTATAATTCCAGTATATGGATGATAATAGAGTTATCATGATTATTTTTATAGTGGATGTGATAAGGTAAATAATAAAATAAATAACTTGAAAAGAAAATAAATGGGAAAGGAAGAGGATTTTACCTCTTGAATACTCCTCCGTGAGAACCTCTTTAAGAAAAGGGGTTTTGGTATTTTGGTATGACCAATATATCCTGGAGGGAAGAGGATTTTGGCATAACATTGACAATATTAAAATCTTATAGGTTCAAGGAGAAGAGGGGGTGGGGGGTGGATTTTATAGTAGATGAGAGGGGTAATTTTTTAATATTTTATTCATTATTTTATTATTTTTCTCAAGAAAAGAAATAGTATTTATTATTGTGACCGAATATAGTAATGAGTGTATGTTATTTTGAACTAATGGTTTCTTGCATCATCCATGACTAAATTAATAGATTATTTAACTTATAATTTATTTATATCATAAATTACCATATTTTACTATTAACTAAAAATTCAAGTATTTCAGAAAAAATCTCAAAAATTAACCCTTACCATTTTTTGGCCTGTTGAATAAAAAAATAAACTCTATTTTATGAAAATAATTTTATAAATATGAGAAATTTAAAATTTAATTAAAATCATAATTTATTTGAATAATACATATTTTACTTTTAAAAATGATATTATAACACTTTAAAAAATTAACCAAGGTCTCATAAAATTATCCTAAACTAATAAGAAAATAAATTATTAAATTATTATTCTTTTTCATGAAAATAAATTTTATTTTGAACATTTATATTAATTATAAAATTATAAATTAACATTTTTATTTTATAAAAATATGAATAATTAATTAATAATAATTATATCATACTTTCATTTATAAGATGTCTAAATTTATTTACACACTCATGGGTGAGGCTAATATTAGTTTAGCTAATTTACTATTTATAAGGGTCATATTACTATTCATAATGGTACATTACTATTCAAAATAGTAAGTTACTATTCACCAAAAATTAAGTTAATCCTATCAGACTCTATATATCATACTGATCGCAACCATGTATGTCCATTTTTTGAGATTAAAAACACAGAAGTGGAAAAAGTATGTTTAATAGCTAGGTTATAACTATCTCCTATAAATAAAAAATATTTGTTTCAATGAGACTCAGTGTTTAATGCATTATATGCTATGGATTGAAATCACTTATGAATAAATATACCAAAAAATATTGGGGTGTTATATTAATAGTTAATATATTCGTAACATAATTATATATTCATTAAAATAATTATAATATTCAATATATATTGTTCTTATTCATTTAAAATATTTAATTAAATAATCTTTTGATAAAAATAAGTTTTGTAATAAAAATAACCAGATACAAATATTCATATTAAAATATTCTTTTACCCAAAATAATACTTTAAAATAGTATTTGTTTATAGAAAATTAATTTAAAATTAAATTTAAAGCCATAAATTTAAAATATAATTATTTAGAAGTATTATTATTAATTAAAAAACATAATTTTAAATTATTAATTTTCATAAAATAATGTATTTAAAATTATTAAACAAATTACTAGGGTGTTACATTCTCACAATTTATAAATTATTTTCATTGTGTTGCACGCTATAAATTTCACCAATTAAGCCTAAAATTAATATGATTTTAAATTTTTTTCTAGTATTGGACCTCAACATGCTACTAGACCCCCTTTCCATTTTTATAGGTCAATGACCACAACTCAGATCACCCCCTTAGGACGTGTCTTATTGTATTCCCTTAATAACCATTACATGATATTAACTAAAACACCCCTGTGTGTGTTAATCTTGACACTTAAAAAGGTAATTGAATAAATGGGAATAAATAAATTGTTATGTGACATGGATATTTTACTTGGTCTTTTTATCACTTATAAGTGAAATTACTAAAGGAATTAATTAAATTGTGAAATGGTTTGGATAATTATCATTAGGGATTTATTTAAATATTAAATACAATGATGGATATTAATATTATGAACCATGTTAGAACCTAGATAGTGTGGAATGAATTGAGCCATCATTGGATTCCTAAGGGAATTACTCGAGCACTCATAGGATGTTAATCAAATTTATCAATGAAATTTCTAAGGGATACACCCACCATAGACTCAGTCTTTGTCTTATATGATGATTGAATCTGTAAGACACTGTAGATTGATCCCCCTTCTCAAGAAAATTAGAATGCTCAAGAAGATCTACCTAGGTTCTACTTGATGTACTTAGATAGGAAATTCCTTGGATTACATCATTGGGTCCCAATTAAGTCTACCCAAAGATTACTTTAGACTTGTTCCTTAGGCTCAGTAGAAAATTTTAGTTTTCAATACTAATGGTTCATCACTTCGATTACACCAAACCCTCAATTGAAATCATGGTTGATTATCGTGATTAGGATAAGATGACTCAACCACATGCCTTGGGCCCTTGAAAATATAATGGTCTTATGATCATAGACATCCAGATTTGGCATAATCAGGTAGGGTCATCCAAGTATACCGTGAAGGACCTAAGCTCAACATGGCTTACATTTTATCATATTTTAAAACTTTCATTTATTATTCCTATAAATTGTTACAATTTATTTACATAGACTTGATTAAAAATAGACACCATCGGTGGTGGCCTACTGATTTTTACTCACACCTTGTTCAGGATTCCATTTAGTACATGTGAAGACTTCATTGATGTAGGTTGGGATAAAGGGATGTTTTTGGCTAGGAACACTTGATCTATTTTGGGGTTAGGAGCATATGACTGATCCAGTTCTTGGGATGTTCACAAAGAGAGTTGTTTTTTTGTGTTTTTGTTACTTTTTTTATACTTATATTATATTTATGTCTGTTTTAATGTATGTATAACTCTTTTTTGTATAGACATGAATAACATGTATATTATCTTACCGTTATTTATTCCATTGTACATTTTCTAGACGATTTACTTCCATTATTTCAGTATATTATTTCCACTTCTTTATTATTATTTATCATCGTGTTCCACTATGATAAAGAGGGTATAGTCTCCCCCATATCCCCATACACCCTCACTGCTAGTCGGGAGCCTCTAGTGTGAAGGTAGGTGTGCTTGAGGCCATATGGACCTTGGGATCAATTACTTTTCAATGAACTAGGCTCGGGATGTCATAAAGTGGTATATAGGGTTTATTTTCTTTATCTTACTATTTTGGGTTGATATAAAGGAGAATAAGATGTGTCAGAATTTTAATGAGCATGTGTTTTGGACTATCTAACCCACGCACGGGGGAAATCCATGTTGAATGGTATGGGGCATATTGTTCTGGATTTCATTTATCAGAACTGTATTAATTTGACCATTGGGTGATTCCTATGATTTATGATGTTTTTTATGATTACTAATGTTTAAACTTGGGTCAATATAGAAAGGGTACATGTCTCATACATCATCATAGGCACTTAGGTATTTACATGTCATGCATATTTCATTCCATGTTTATTTCATTTCCAGCATTACTTGCTATATATAATATGTTCCTTGATTGTTATGATTATAATTTTTTTAACATTTCTTATAGGAAAAAATGAGAAAAAGAATTTGTTACATGAAGTCTCTTTATCATCCTAAATGGTTTTTTCCCACATCGCTTGATGGTGGAACCATAACTAACCAATTATCACATGTTTGAGCTATGGAACTTTAGTTACATGGATTGAAACATTAGTTAATTGTGATTAAATAGATATTAATTTTAATTCATAAAGTTTGTTCCTATATAAATTGGGAATGAAAATACATATAATAGAATCATTATATGTGAGCTTCTTACATCATGAGACCGAATGTAAATTTTTTATTTTTAGTTACATGACGTTCAAATTGTAATTTATAAATATTTGGTATTTATAACATGAGAATAATAATTCATCTAATAGAATCAAGTATGAATATAAAATATTTTCTGAATTTTAACTCTTAAAGGGAATGGTTTTCATTAAATTGGGAAATAAATCACAACTTAAAGGATGTTTACCACTATAAATTATAATTAAAACTCCATGTGATAGAACCTTTATGATTAAAACATGAAATTTTGCCTTACTACATGACCCAAGAAATGGATAGTCGACTAGTGTATCTCTTGTAGTGAGGAATTAAGTATATCCTTACATTCCCATTATGATCATTTCTACCTTGTATTTTTTTATAAGGTGTTCATTTGTAATTATAGATATATGCCTCCATGATGGCCTCAAGTTGAGTGCCAGAAATGTGGAGACGACTAGGCTTCTAAGGTGGTGGGGCCTCACCCTCTTATAGTTTCACCTGAAGCATATCTAGTAGTACCACATATTATACATGGACTAGGAACTGATTCTAAACTTCTAGAGAGTTTCATGTGACTAGTGTACTCTATGGAGGGAGCTCCATAACCCACATAAACTATGTTAGAGTTGACAATGGAGTTTTAATAGTAGAACCCACCAATTTTCATTGGTGAATATAGTCCTCAGGTTGATGAGTCATGGATTGAGGCTATTATTTCAATCTTTAAGAATTTGGTACACCTCTGTAAAGGAGGGTGAATCTCATAGTTTACATTCCTAGTGGTTCCACCAAGTGATAATGAGATGTACTTATGTAGGAAGATTAGCACTGGGGCATGGTTTGGATGGATTTAAAAACTAGTTCCTATGAAAAATTCTTTCCAAATCCATGAGGGCTCATTGATCCAAATATTTCATGCACCATGAGTAAGGAACTATATATTTCATGGATAACTCAACTCTCTTCCCTGAGCTCTAGTTATTTTCACCAAATTTTTCTAGTGATGCATTATCCAGGGAAATACTAATTGAGGATGGGATCAAGTATACTATCTGATCTCAGGTTAATGACATCAAACTAGCTATTGTATTTGTGATTGTGAACTAAAACCTTATCTATGAGTGAAAATTGAGAGAATATGAAGGTACGTGACATGGTAGTCCAGCACCAAGACATGGAATTGAATCATCTAGTGGTGAGAAGCTTCCCTTTGATAATTCTTGTGAGGGAAGTGGCAATCAGAGTTTCTACATGATAAGTTAGGTGGTATTACATTTGTATTGAAGGTAGGGTCATATGAATCTCTAGTGTTCCAAAGACCCAATTGAGTTTGAAGACTATGTAAAATTGGTTCATCTCCTGAGAATTTGTAGGACCTTTCCACCAGTTCCTAGTGGGAGAAGATCTATACCAGTTCTGAATTCCAAAGTGGGTTCACTGGATCCACACTAAGCAGGATACTGGAGTACCACCATCCATATAGTACAAGGTGGTGGATGAGGTTGGGGAATTTAGTCTTATGATTTGTAGTACTGGCAGAGTATACCATCTCAGGGAGTTTATTTTTTAGTAAGGTTCCAAGTATTTGGATAGTTACAAGTAGTTCATCCTATACATGAAGATCAGAGTGTTAGGCCATCTACAATATGAGGTATGATCCTAGTTTCCTCAACTTTAATATATTTTTTGTTCGACATATTATATTAACACTTATTCATATCTATTGATATCATGGAAACTCTTGAGCTCAAAATTGAGTAATTCTATGGCATAATGACTATTGATAATCCATTGGGAATACGGTAAAAAAGTGTAGGCCAATGGAAGGAGTGACCCCTTGATATTAGAAGTTATTATATCTTATGAAACATTTTTTTCCTCTAGATAACAAGGTTTGACATAATTATTATGATGGAATAGTTAGTTCCTTATCAATACCATATTTATTTTTATCCCCATATGGTGTCTTTCTCGTCACTTGAGCATGATAGATATGTTCATAAGGGAGAATGGGATGTCTAAGAAAGTCAATCTAGTACTAAGCATCATGGGATGGGAAGAGTGTCAGCTTATATTTCCCATCTTTTCTTGAAGATTGAGAAGTAAGAAAATCTATTTTTACTCCATTAGTAGATTGATTTAGAGATGTTTTCCCTGATAAATTTTAAAAGATACCTCATTAGAGAGGGGTAGAGTTCATTAGCAGTTTTTTCCAAGAGTTGAACTAGGGTCTATTCCCCCATACGTAATGGATCCTACCGAGCTTTAGAATCTATAGATGTAGTTATATGACCTATAATCCAACAGCTTTATACAACCCATTAATTATCTATAAGGTTAACCCATGATTTTCTATAAGAAGGTGGATGTGACCCTCAATCTATGTTTGGATTTCTAGTTGTTAAATTAGATTAACGTCAAGAACCAGTACCCAATTTCACTTATAGATGATCTCTTCGACTAGCTCTGAAGAGAAAGGTCTTCTCAAAGATTTATTTGAGGACTACTTATCATTAAGTATTAATTAAGAATTAATATATACCCCATAAATATTTTTGAATTAGATATTTCCTCTAAAAATATCTAGTAATTTTATTAAATTTAAAACAGGAACCTACTATTTTTATAGCATTGATATATCAGGTTTTACACCCATACCAAGATTCCTTTGTGGTTGTTTTCATGGATGATATCTTAGTGTATTATCAAACTAGACATGATCTTTCCAAACACTTTGAAATCATACTGAGTGCACTAACAGAGAATAGGTTTTATGCTAAGCTCACAAAATTCCACTTATATTGATAAATTTCACTTCTTGAGTCACATTATTTCAAGAGTAGGGGTATCTATGAATCCAGAGAAGGTGATATTTGTGGTTTCTTAGGATCATCCCATGAATGTTTTTGATATTAAAATATTCTTGGGGATAACTGATTACTACTGATATTTCATTCACAACATTTTATTCCTTGAATCACCAATTATATGATCTATTAAGAATGGTGTAATTTTAACATGTTTTTAATCTTCTAAAAGGGACTTTTAGGAATATAAAGGAAGGCTAACCTCAGTATAGTTCCTAATTTTACCTAAACTTGATATAGGCTGCACAGTTTATTGTGATGCATCAGATATCGGATTGGGATATATTTTTATGCTAGGGGAATCAGTAATAGAATATGGTTCTCATCAGCTAAGGCCTCATGATCATAATTACCTATTGCACGACCTCGAGTGATCAGCAGTGGTTCATGCTTTATGTTTTTTGAAATATTTCTTATTAGACGAACGGTTCAAGGTATACACAGACCATAAAATACTCAAATAAATATTCTCTCAATGTGATTTGAACCTCTAACATCATATATAGGTTAAATACCTTTATTATTTTGACAATGATATTACATATATGCTAGGGACGGGAAATATTTTATTATATAATCTAAGCTAGAAAACTCTGACCCAAGCTGTACAGGAAGTTAGTAGTGAATGGAAGTTGATGTACCTTCTTATGAAATAAATTTGGTTTTTTATTAATATCTTAATAATCCTTTTCTTATGTATTTATTTTTGAATTCATCACATATCGATCATGTGAAGAGGAAGAAACATTATGATCCCAAATGATTTGTCCTAAGTTAAAGTGTTTCAAGTGAGAACCCAACACCTGGTTGGGTTGTTGATGAGGATGAGATCCTATATATCCATGGGGGTTTCTTGGTACCTATAGACATGTGGGAGGATCAAGTGGGTGAATCTCATGCTTCCAAGTGGATAGTACATCCTAGAATCACTAAGATAAACATGACATACATCGATAGTAATGATGGACCTATATGAAAAGGTAGACAGAAAGATTTTTCACTTGGTGTTCCAAATTTTGGTAGCTGAAAGTGGAAAACCATTGGTTAGTAAGACTTTTATAGCCATTACCCATCCTACAGTGGAAATGGGATAACATTTCCAGGGATTTCATGGTAGGGCTTCCAAAGTCCACACTCCTCCTCCTAGGCATTATGATATTTCATCTACCTAAGATCTGATTTGACTGTTGTTCATCACATTGAATCCCCATAAATAATTATAATATTTTTATTACTTATTTTCTCATTTTCTCTTCCAATTTTTGGTGTGATCTCCATGTGAGTTCATAAGCACTATTTTCAGTGCGTTTGTCTACTTCCTTTATTTAATCTTGTTCCAGAACAAATCTAAGGTCGATAATGGATGAAGAATCTACCACAAGGATAAGGTAGGTGTTATATGAATTTTACTTCAAATTATCACCATTTCTAAATTTTTTCCACTCTGTCCCACTATAACACCCTAATATTTAAAAAAAATAACATGTTGGAATTGAATATTGAATAATGGATCCCATATTCAGAATCATTAGGTCCAACTTTGGTAAGTATGTCCCTTTTATTTTTAGGCATTATAAATAATAATCATGGAAATATTTATCACCTTAGTAAAGGGTAAATCTGGTTAACCTAGGTTAAAAGTAAATATTATGCTCTCCATTTTTCATCTCTATTATTATTGTGTGAAGTTAATTCTATAATAATCTCCTTAAATTTGATTTTTTTGGGAAAAGTTTCCATGAAAATGACCTACATAATATTTAATGTAAATAAAAATACAAAATTTCACTCGTTAACTTTTAAATAGATTTTATGTGTGAAAATTGGGAGAAAATAAAGTTGAGAATGAATATTGATGGTAATTATGACCATAATAAAATTATTTTAATTATTTTAATTTGTTTTTAATTTTTAGTAATTATATATTATCATAAATTCTTAAACAACACCGACACAATATTTCATCATTTAATAGAAAAATAAAATAAATGGTTTTAAAAATATTAAAAATAATATAATTTGAGTGATTTATATTGTTACATGAATTTTATAGATTAATATGAGATAATATTATTGTTTTAATGGATTATATTATAATTAAATATTTTTATTAGTGTCTTTAAAGTAAAATTAAATGAATAGTGTTAACAATGACAATAATGATATTTTATCAAAATAATATTTTATTAAATTATTTAAAAATCATAAAAATCTTTTAATAGGACAAGGTGTATGATATATGGTTTAAAATTTCATCTATTTTCCATTTACAAACCAATTTTAATCTTTTATTCATAGTATAACCTTTAATATTGAAAAATATGTTACCATGGTTAAGGTTAAAATAAAATAATTAAGGGGTTAAACCAAAAGATAAGGTTTCAAATATAGAATAAACCTATACAAATTTTATTCTTTGATGAAATTTAAACCGTATAATACCTTATATTTTAATATTTATCCATTTTAATCATTTTTCTTGATAATGACTTTATTATATTTTAATCTTTTAAGAAATTCCACGAGTGCCCCTCCCCTCACTTATAAAAGGGAACCCATCCTTTATCTTCTTCAAAAAGCTATAAGCATTATATCTATTCAAATCTATAAAAAATTATCTTATAAAAATCCAAATATAAATTATATAGGTTATTTTAATCTCAAAATACCAACCATTGGTTCCATAAAAATATATCTAAAGCATTTGTTTCAAAGAAGAGGTAATCACCTCAATTGATCACTTTCTATTTAATTATTATTTTAACTACACTAAATATATTATATTATTCATTAAATAAATAATTTCAGTATAATAAATATAATTAAAGTTTGATATTATTATGAAACCACATTTATTCACCATCTTTTTCATCAAATGGGAAATGAAATTATCACTCGTGCATATGTACGGATTATCATCTCTACATAGATATACAGTTCATTTTCCATCACCATATTTCATGTATGTTTATTATAATGTTTTTAATGTTTATATATGATATTTATGAGATAATTATTCTTATATAATAATACTATCATATATACCTTATTAGCTTCCTATCCTTTAGAAAATGATAACGCCATTCATGCATACGTGTGGACTACCACCTCTACGAAGTGACGTGATTCCTTTTTCATTTCTATTTTATATGTATTATAATAAGGATGTATTTAATTACTATATTAAATTTATATTATATAATAATTATTTTTTAAATGTTAATTATTATTTTCCTTTCTTCTAATCCATCCGTTAAAAAGTGAAAATAAGATTCATTCATATGTATGACCTATTAACTCAATGAACATTGTAATTCATTTTTCTATCTCCAAATTTTATGTATGAATATATATATATACATATAATGGATATATATGTTATTTATATCATTATTAACATTAATTATATTATATAACCATGATAAAAGTTCAAGGGAAGGTATTTTCAAACCTAAACATGCATAAAAATTGAAGTAGTTGTCACCTAGAATAGTGATTTTAATAACAAATTGTCATTAAATGGGTGATAAGATGAAATAAATTAATCATAAATGGTATGATCAATTTTAGTATTTTTTTTGATAAATATGTAATAAATATATATTTATTATATAGGATTTTCCAATGTGAATAAAGAAATGTCAGACTAGAGGGGAGGGATTTCTAGTCTAACTTTTATTTATGGGTGGAATATGTCATATCCACAACTTGTTTATTTTTTGTGATGTATATACTGCCCATTTTACATGTTATATCATGATTATTTTTTTTCACATCATTTATTGTTTCATTTTAAGTCATTATTTTTTAGGGATTATGATTCGAAAGCTACTAAAGTGATAAGGGATATATGTTTCAATACTATTTTCAATTAGGATTGATTATTTTTGATTTTTCATTAAGGAAATTATATGATCCTTATCTGATATTTAAATATTATGTTTCTTCTAATTTGGTTAATTATAAAGAATAATTTTTTTCTTTCATTTTCCTCACTTAATTTGCTTAAGATATCAAAAGAATGTTTTCAAGGAAAACCTACATTATTTCTCTCTTCAGTAAAAAATATTTTTTCTTTCATATTTATGTTTTTAAAAAATAAAGAATGTTTTTAATATTCCCCTAAAATTTTTAAATTAATTTTTACCCATTATTTAATTTTTAAAAAATGGTATAAAATGAATCTTCTTTTTATTTTCTGAATGAGGTACTCTTTGAAATTTTACCAAACTGTGAAATGAATGTTTTCTTTTACCTTATATGACATGAATGGAATTTCCCACCATCATGACCACTAAAGTCTTTAATGATTAATTTATAAGTTTTCGTGGTTCTTTTCAATTAAATTTTTTCCATAATATTTGGGAAAATTTTATATTTTAAATAAGTAATTTCCAAATAAAAAGGTTATTTTCCTCAAGAAATATTCCAGTGATTATTTTAAAGGAATTTTCATATATAATAAAATCATTTTATGTAAATTATGTTTTACTATTGATATTATCCAATGATACCATTGATATTCTTTCTCATTATGGTTTATGATTATAATGATGAGATATTTATGAAACTCGTTTATTTTTTATGGGTTATAATATGATTAATTTATAAAATTTTTATGAAATCCATTTTCATTTCATGAGTAAGGATATAAAGTTATGATGAATTTTTTTTATGATTTTATGGAATACATATGTATGGATTTCAATATGTGATTATTGGGCTTGGAATTATATATCCCTCTAATAAATTGGTTAAATCATTATGTCTCACAATATAATTATAAGGTTTAAGTTGATGTTTTTGATCTACTATGAGAAAAAATACAATGCACTTGATCAAATATGGGATATATGTGGTGATGTTAGATTAAATGTGATATGGGAAACAAGTAGTGATTCATGTTACACTATGATTTTAGTGTCTCAATATTCAACCTTGACTTATGAAATAGTTTCTATGCCAACATCGGTGCCATGCTTTTATGACATGAACTTATGGTTCATGATTGATTTATGATGGTTTCTCACTCCTATGATTCATGTTTCTTGAAATGATAATGTTTTAGGCCATTACTGATACTTATGATCCATGATAGATTGGGTATGAACTTTGCAAGATATGTTCATACCCTTATGATTATCTTATGCTTTCATATTATCATCGATTAATATCTCCATGTTTACTATAGTGACCTAGGCTTTTAATATATAAATATAACATATTTTTAGATGAATATTCAATAAATTTCATAAATACACACTTGAGGATCATACTGGTTCAGTATATTTGTAGATTATATACATGATATTTTTATTTCACGAAATATATTCAACATCTCCTATAAATATCTTCCCAAATAATACACTTAACTTAAATACCTTACTTATACCTTTATTCATAATCTAGGGAAAGGAAACATAAGACATAGTGATCTTATATTGTTAGTAAATGTATTCATGGGATATATCAATTGATGATCATATGAAATAATAAGATAATAATAAGGGTATGAGATCATGAACATAGCTTACAAAGTTAATACTCAACCTATCAATGATCATAAACACTAGTCATGGTATAAAGAATTATAATTCCAAAATACATGATTCATAAGATTGATAAATCATCATAATTCATGCACCATAAGATCATGTCATTAAAGTATAGCACAATCATAAGTATAGAAACCATGTTATATTTCATGTTTAACTACCAAGACTATCAAACATAAAGGATAAGAACACACAACCCATTTCACATAGTGGATCAAACAAATCCACTTATTCTCCATAGTTATCTAATAAGATATAAATATTTACCCAATGCATTAAAGGGATATATAATTCTAGTCCCACTCTTATCGATTTATAACGTAACCACCCATCCTTGGTTAAAATGCAACCACTATCCTTGGTTTATAATATAACCACCTATCATCGGTTTATAATGTAACTATCCATCCTTGGTTTATAATGTAACTACAAGTCATTGGTTTATAATGTAACCACCCATACATGGTTTATAATTGAACCAACCATTAGATAATTAAAAAAAATATATGTCTGCCACATGATCAAAAAACATTCATCACATTTTCACATTAGAACCCATGCAAATAAAACATGATTTATACACATTTAATCAATTATTCATAGAATAACCAATGAAAATAAATGGGTTTCATAAATATATCATCATCATAATAATAGAACATCTAGAGAAATAATAGGTGTGATGTCATTGGTTCATGTCCCCAGTAAGACATAATTAACACCAAAGGCTTTTGCTGTTTATGAATATAAAGACAATAAATATACCATTAAAATGTTCTTTAGGAAAACATAATTTCCATTTTGAAATTAATTATTTAAAATTTAAAAATTTACAAAATATTATGGAAAAATGTTTATTTTAAAATAACCATATAATATTTTGAAGGAAGCTTCAAAACATTGAGTGGTGATGATAGTGGGAAATTCCATTCACCCAGTACATGTTAAAACAAATATTCCTTTCACATTTTTGGTAAAAATTAAAAATTAACTCATTAAAAAAAAGACATGAAGATTAATTTTAAACCATTTTTTAGGAAGTCAATAATTGTAAAAAATTAATTTGAACAAAAAAATTATTTTCATAAAAAAATATTGAATTTTTTTTATAAAACATGGATATGGAATAAAATGGGTTTTCAACCGAAGAGAGTAATAAAGTTGATTTTCATTAAAATAAGTTCTTTAGTATCTTGAGTAATTAAGGTGAGGAAAATGAATTTAAAACATGTATTTTCAAGTAATAAATATAGGGTAATAAAATTAAAAGGGTTTATTATAAAATAATCATATAATTTTCTTCATTGTAAATTCAAGCATAAATAAACCCAATTATATGAGATTGAAACATAAATCCCTTACCACTTTATTAACCATTGAGTAATAATACCAATGAAAGAAATAAACTTATATGGATATGAAAATACCCATATTTTTCACAATCATAATCATAAAATAAATTCATAGGACATATATACACCACACAAAAGAATCAAATTGTGAATATGGCATGTGTCTTACAGAAATAAAAGTGAGATGAAAATCTCTTTCTGTTTTGGTAACATTTGAATCATAAGAAACATGAATTAAATATAATTATATAGATTATAAAATATTAATAATTTTAATAATAATAATCATAAAATACATTCATTTAAACTATATACACTATATAAAATAAACTAGTTGTGAACATGTCATGTGTTTCAAAGAAGTAAAACTGAGACGAAAATTCCTTACCTCAAATCTCAAATTTCTTCATACACATTCTTACATCCTATATAATAAATATATATTTATTATATAAATATTATAGAAATATAATAATTTATATCAAACCATATATGATTTACTTATAATCTTTTATCATCTGTTTATCAACAATTCTTTATTAAAATCACTCCTCTAGGTGATAAATGCTTTGTTTTTCAAGTATGTTTTGGTTTGGTAATTTTTGTACTAGTGTTTTGATTAATGTTAAATTATATCCATAGTTTTAACCATGATATAAATATAATATATATTCATTAAGTACATATTTATATTCATTTATAAAAGTGTAGATAGAAAAATGGATTGCATCGTTCATGGAGACGGTAGGACGTACCTATGCATAAATGTTGTTTTAATTTTTCAATGGATGGAAAAAAAGAAAGTTAAATAATAATTCAATTATAAAAATAATTATTAAGTCAAAGATATCACATATATTCATTAAATTTATCCTTATTACCATCCATCTAAATTATAAGTGAAAAACGTATCACATCACTTCGACAGGTGGTAGTCTGTCGTACACCTGATTGACGTTGTCATTTTCCCACATAATGGAAAGTAAGACAGTATATGTAATATTATTATTAAAGAATTATAATTATGTTATAAATATTATATATAAACATTATATCCATAATTATGTCAAACTATGATAGGTGTTGATGGTAAACAAGTTACGTCGGTTTGTGAGATAGTAGTTCGTCAAATAGAAAAACAAAGGTTTTGTTTCCCATTGGATAGAAGATGAGATGGAAATACGTTTTTAAATTAAAATAATAACATATCAGTATATGGTAAATAATTATGTTATTATATCATAATTATTTAATAATATTTTATATAGTTTAAATAATAAATAAAAAAAAACTTGTTTATGAACGATGCTACTTATTTAGACAACCTCTTTAGGTTTTCACCAAAAGAATTCATAGGATAGTCTTATAAAAAAAATAGGGGATATAGTTCATGGAAAAGAAATTAATTAAGGTATTTTTTTATTTTTTTTATGAACCAAAAGTCTTTTAAAGTGTGAAGATAATATGACATGAGATGTACTTTTATAAGTGGGGGAGGTGACCCATTTGGAAATTTCCTAAAAGAATCCAAAATGAAAAAGTGATTCTCAAGAAACATAACTCAAAATAGATATATATTCTCAAGTGAGATAATATAAGGTATAAATATGATGATCCAATTGTATTTAGACAATTTTTTTAATAAATGTACCCTTATCTTTTGGTTTAACACCTAGTAAACCCGTTTTAACCATAACTGCAGTAACAATGTTTTTACTCTTTTGGGGTCAATATAATTATTATAAAAGTTAAATTGGTTCATAAATTTACAATTTTTTATATTTTTAAAAATATATAAATAAATTTACCAAATATAGTATTTTTATTAATTTTGAATCATATTATAAAATTTATTTATAATAAAATATCATTAATGTCAATTTAAACAGTATTTAATTAATTTGACTTTAAAAACATCATAAAATGGATGGAATTAAATATATTCCATTAAAAACTATATAACATGTTATATTTATCTAAAAATTTCATGAGAATAATAATTCATTCAATTTATATTACTTTTAATTTTTTAAAATCATTTATTTTTTTCAATTAATTAAATAAATGATGTGTCGACGTTGCACACACATTTAATATAATTATTTCATTACTAAAAATTATAAATAAATTAAAATGATAATAAAATATTTTTTATTTCAAATTAATATTTATAACCAAATATACATTGTGTTTATCCCTATCATAGAGTATTATAGATATTAAAAGAAAGGAAGGTTCCTTTTTGGATTTATCTTTTACTCAGTTATTAAAAAGGATAAAATCAAAGGGATATAGCACAATGTGGACATGTATTTTAGGCTTCGATGTATATGGAAGAACTACACTCATCCAATAAGATAATCTAAAGTTTTAGTTTCAATTTTTAGTACTTATCATACTTTTTTTAACCTTAAATACCCGATTTAGCTTTATCATGGAAACACAGATTTTTTTTACTATTTCTAATATTCATTGTAACAAAAAATTAAGTTTAAATTATTACATAATATTAAATATTATTATTAAAAATATATAATCAATTTTACCAAATTAAATTAAAAAAGTGGAATAATTTAATTTAAAATTAAACCTGCAGGCGCAATGAAAAAGTTGTTTTCCAGATAAAAAGTTTTCATAAGTAGAAAAAGTTATTATATAAAAATTAAATATAAAATTGATTCCAATTAAAAAAATTGGATTAATAATAATATATTTTATATAAATTTATTTTAAACCATTTTAAAACAAAATGGAACTTTGTAAATGATTTCAACGGATAGGCAATTTTCAATAAAAATGTGCATATTTCATTATTCATAAAAAAACTAATATGTACATATTATTCTGAAAAAATCACTCTAAGATAATTTTGACATGATAATTTAAAAAATTAAGTTCTTTTTCTAAAATAATTTTTTTGAAAGTGGAAAATTTTAATTTTAAAATAAGTGAGCAAAACATGATGAAACTACTTTTTAGGGAAATACAGTTATTATGCATAAAGCTAGATTTATTCTTACATCATACCTAGAAAAAAATGTTAAATGATAGATAAAAAAATATTTATTAATCATAATTTTCAAATCCAAATAAATGAACACTTTAATTCTTACACTTAAATGATTTTCGTATCATATACCCTTAATAATTAATCCATGGATTAGGGAATTGACCTGAATAATTCCCATGTTCCCCACATAGAATACATTGAACTATATATGGCACCTTTGGATGAACTTCACTTTCGTCCATTGAAATCCTTATTTTTCCTCAGCAATAAATTTCTCTATAACCTTATTTTATACACATAAAACATCTTTTTATTCATTTAACACATTCTCTAAAGTAATTATTCTCACATTCTCAACATAAAAGAAGCTGAATCTTCCTTTTCCATAGTTTCGAACACCTGATTTCTTAGTGAACTCTATCCTTATCTTATTTGGTGAGTTTGGGAATTTTTTAAGGTGAATGTTTCTAATCATATATCATGATAACTGATTAGTCATAACCCAAATATCTTTAACTTTAGCCATTAACCCATTAGTATGTTCATCATCACATTGTCCATCACATTCAATGCTAACATGATTCCTTCTAGTTCTAACCATTGACTAAATCCAAAAATCATAGTGTGATAAACACTAATCATAGTGGGAAATCACATAACCTTGAAAATTTCATAGGGTTTATAAATTAGGAAACCTTATTTTCTTCTTATGAAACCTTAGGTTTGACCTAGGTCATCTGTGATTGTCCTCAATTCAAATCCATCATAATTATTCGAAAATAAAAATGTGGATTGACCAAAGAATATCCCCTATGAGTGTCAAAATAGGTGTATAGTAATGCCCATTATTTCACTAGTTTGTGATTGATTCAAATCCCAATGCACCATTTTTAGAGTTATTATCTCTAGTTACAACTGTGATAGAGCCACATCCACTTATAGTATGTATACATGGATGTAATTGCTTGGAAAATCATATAATATCATCCTTACCAAATCTTTAGGATGTTGTCCTATTATTATATTTATCCCCAAATTTTTCAATAATTGTTTCTAATACTAATCTACAAATATTGATTAAGTCATTCCTCTGAAAAAATCTATAGGAACCTGGGATTTTAATATATAAATATCACATCTTTTTAGATTAATATTCAATACATTTCAAAATTACACACTTGAGGACCATAACCGTTTAGTGTATTTGGATAATATATACACAATAATATTATTTCATGATGGACATTAAATTAATACCATAAATATATTCCCCGATAGTACACTTCATAGACATACCCTACTAAAATATTTCTTTATAACCTGGGTTTAATGAACTTACCCGAGCTTCCATCCAGCCTGAAACCCAACCTGGTTCGCTACAAGGATCAAAGGAAATTCTAGATCCCCATGGGCTGGAAACTAGTTCTTGGGCACAATAGAAATATATTTGATAATGATTGCACACAAAATAGAGATAAAGACTATGGAAAAACATATAAGGAACCCAAAAGAAATTAACAAACCTACCAAACAGGTCATAACAGACCCAAAATGATCCAACTTATTTTCATATAAAAAACTCATCCAAAAAATAGAGGATACAAATAATTATAATAAATACAAGGCTAAACAAAAAAATATATAATCCAACTCGAGATGAGCTCGAACCAACTCCATACAACCTCTAGTCTCCCACTACCACCCAACTCACCCCACGCCAGCCAGGTTAATAAAAAAGGGGAAACCAATTTTGAACCTAGAACCTGAATGATATATGTGTGAGATAAAAAACCTAATAGGTCACCAAACCCACCAAAAATTTGACATATGTTTCATAAGGAAATTAATAAATTCTAGTTTGAAAATAAACTGCAAATTAGGACTCCCAAATATAAAATATATAAAAAACAACTCTATGATCACTTCTCCAAACCACTTATATTTGTTTTCCGAAATTGAACACACATGTTTTGAAAATAAAGGCTACTGGACTAAGATGACTTAAAATACACACATCTATTATAATTTATAAAAAACAAGCCAATTGTTTTATTTAAATTATACAAATACCATTTGGAAAACATTTCACCAAATAAATACATTTTAACACCACATACACACCGTTTACAATTCTCACACAACCCATTGTTTCATTTAAATGAGAAAGGTCACTTTAAAATGTTCAACTTGACCAGGATACTTTAAACCAATCCCCATTTTGAGATCCATTTTAAAGCACCCACACACAAATATTTAAATACAAAACAAGTTTTCACAAACATCTTTGAAAGAAAACTTTTCAAATGAAATGACCCAACACATATGGGTCAATAAAAATTAAACAGGAACCATATATCCTAAGGAATGTATCAAATATAAAAAATAAAAGGTGAAATAAAAATTAAAGAATGGGAAATGATATAGTCAAACACTAGATCAAACTCTCCTCAATCATTGACTCTCCAAGTAATTGAATTTTCCATGCGATCTAAAATGATATTCATAATATGGGAAGAATATAAACATATATGATTATACCACTCATGAACCAACTACTAGAATGAAAGATGTCAAAAAATTAGTCATCCAACTAGCCCACACAAGCATAGTTGTGATGACTAACCTCTTCTAAGACCTTTTTCCTAGCATGACTGAAGGGAAACTATCAGTGTTTGAACTAATAAGAGGAACAATATAGACCTCCCAATTAGTTCTGGTTTTCCCAGAACAAAAAAAAGTGAGGTTTAGATAACACAAGCCAATTTTAAAAAGCAAGGCATAATTAAATCTACCCTCACCCCTAACACCCAAAAATTGAATAGCCTGCATATACAAAATGCACCGATGATATAAACAAAAACAATACCACTCAAGGGGATAATAAGCATATATAACCCATACAAGGGGAAAGAAAAGAAAATGGGAAATCAATGGGTGTTGTTTACATTAACCATTTAAAACCAAAGCGTCGACTAGGACTTCAAAAATAAAATATAGCTCAGGATTCCAACCCCTTTCACATTTCCTAAAGTTCCACTCCCAGAACTTCTTTCAAAATAATGTAAATCACATACACCATTTAAAAAGAATTTCAAATTCCCCCTTAATATGGGCCCTATTCTTTAAAATCCAAAATATAGAAAAATGCCTTTATTTACATTACCCATTTCACAAAACACAACTTGAAACATTTTAATAAGTTCAATGCAGTCACCCATTCCATTAAAAACATTTCAAATATACCCTTCAATGAGGTTTATCCTCAATAAAAGCCAAAACAAGGAAAAAGGATATCCACTTCAATTAAACCATTTTTAAGAAGCTGACAAGGCATTTCACAAGGGGTAACCCACACACACATTTCAAAATAACCATTTGGAATCCATAAAATTACCACCTTCATAAAAAAATTTGAGGTCAACACCTCACCTAAAAATCCAAATTCCTTTTAAAACATCATTTTCACCCATTGAAAACCAAAAACAGGTCATGAACCAAAGAACAACATGAAAATAATTTCAAAAATACACATGGAATTTAAAAAAAAATCTTTACACAACAAAGCATTCCATTTCAAACATTCAATCATGGAGTTTCATATATAACCCATTTATTCCAAGATTAAAACACAATGAAATGGTTTTAAATCCCTAGAATGCTATCATATATAATAATACTTTCAAAAAAATGGAATTTAGAAAGAAAAATCACATTTGAATTCCAAAATAAAACAATTGCATAGTAACACCAACCTCAAAGAACATGTAACCAATCCAAAACACTTTGGAACGTTTCTAATTCAATGGTTTCCACACCCATGGGAAATAGAACAATTTATACTAAATCTAAAAACCAAAAACCACATCACTATATCCACCTAGAACCCTAAAATTGGAAAACTAAGATATATGGTTCATGGGGGAAACCAAATCTAGGAGAAGAGAGGGAGGTAAGGGAAGATGAGATAAAAAGAGGAATAACTCACCTCAAATATTTGGGAAATCATTAAAGGTGTGGGGGGGGGGGGAGTCCAAGGAGGAGGTGGTTGGAGCTTCTCTTGATCTCCCAAGGTTGGGCCACTCATATTTGGTATAAGAGGGTTGAGAAACCACTTATTTTGAAAGTGAAAAATGGGAATTACACTATAAATTAAACACATGGGAAAGTCACATGGTTTTTTCATTCCAACTGTGTGTTGGACACTGCCTAGGATAAGAACAACCCTCACACGGTTAACCCTATATACCACACAGTTGGAAAAAATATGCTTTAACTATTCCATTAAGAATAGTAAAAAATGAAGATCCAATTTCATGTTTATTGTATGGTTTTCCAAACCATTCACAATTCATGTTCCACACCTCAACCTCAACCAGAGACCCACATAGTTACTCTTTAGGATCACATGGTTTTGGGAAAACCATGCACAACCCATGAAACCCAAACTATGTGAGTTCAATATGAACCATACGTAAGAGAAGTATGGGGTAGCTGCATGGTTTCCCTCTAACTATGAACTCGAACCACGCACATATATGAAAACCTCAAAAACATCAGCATTATGAGATGATAATCTAGGGAAACTCATCTTAAACCTCAACTTATAAAAAAATATAAAATAAAAAATACCTTGACATGAGGAGGTTTCAAAAACTCCTCACCATACCACTTTATATCACCAGAAAGTCAATGATTGAAAATAAAATTAAGATGGAATGGAAGATCCTAAAGTAGATCTAGCTAAGAGGACCACTAAACATGGTTCAACCTCAAAACTAACAACTGAGGTCCTCAAAATGACTAAAATGGATCAACCACAAGATTACCAAGAACATATAAGCACCATGAGAATATGAACTTCAAATAACAATCCCCATGAAATATGAGAGACCTAACATAGCCTCCCCACCATTTATAATTCCTCTAACATGGCAGAACCAAAGAAAATACCCTGAAATGAATCCTCAAACAACCTAATAACCATGGGATAAACTCAATCTAAAATAAAAATCACTTACAAACCCAAATAAAGAATATCAACCATAAGAGACCTCAAATAAATGACATGAGACCCCACCTTGTGTCACGACATAAGTGGATAACCTAGGGTTAAAACTTAGATCACCCTAACATAGTGCATCACAAAAATGGTTAAATCCAAACACCAAATAATTTATGAACTCAACTTGTAAATAATGCACCCTAGTTACCCCATCATTCACCCAAATCTGATCTTATACTGAAAAAATGATAACCTCATGGCTCAAAAAATGAATAGGCATGACCAAAATTCTCAAGGAAGGTTCACCCAGACAATAAGGCTAAACAGAACAACAATCACATTCAACTATGAGAACCACCTACAAGGTGGAGGGGGAGAAACATTTCACAATCCAAAAAATTCATGTCATTCCATTATATCCAAAAAAATCCACAATGAACACCCACAAAAGGAAACATCCTCAAGATTTTCACAAACAAAATATGAAGATAAAAATCCAAGATTACAACCACTGAAGGAAAATTCCCTAAAACAAACCACCTAAACCATCCTCAAATGATAAATTCAAGACCTATTTCAAAAGAAAAATCATATAAAACTTCTAGAGATGACCTAAGTTTCCACAACATAGGCAACCCAAAATAACCACGTCCACCACTCCAGCTAGAGTTTGGGTAGACACTAAAACTAGTAAAACTTTTACAACCATCTTGGGGGAAAACAACAATAAAGACATGATAAACATAAATTAATGCCTTAAAAAACCAAATTATTCCACCACAAAGGAAGAATCAAGTAAAAAACAACAAGCCCTAAAACGAGGCACAATTTCCACACCAAAATAAACCTTTCATTTTAAACCACTATAATTTCACCAAGGGATTTCTGAAATCAACTTCCACCAGGGCATTGATAAAAAACTGAGCCAATCAACCTTCTAAAAACAAAACAACCTCGGTGTAATTTATAGTTCCCAATCAAGGAAAATCATAGAAATTCCTTTCAAATCCCATTTCATTTTAAAAACCAAGCATTTGAGAATGCAATGTCAAACTCATTTCCATTTTTCAAAAAAACTCTTAATTTTTTTTTTCAAAATAAAACTCATTTTCGACCCAAAAATGCTTTCAAAAGTCACTTTTAAAATAAATTACAATGATAAAAACCCAAGGAAACAAGTTTGAAACAAATAATTTTTTAAATACCACCAATAAAATCAAATTTTTTTAAACACCAATTCGAAAAAGGTAAACATTTCAAATAAAAAATACCATTTTCCCAAAATTTAGATTTTAAAAATCAAGAGAAAACAAATCACTACAAAACCTTTCAAATAAGGATCACAAAAACTCACATCCACAAAGGGCATCAAAACACTCCTTAATCCACCTAAAAAAGTGAAAATCACTTTTATATAAATCTAAAATCAAGAGTATCCTACACATATTAACTGGGGAAGAAATAGTGTTATGCACCCATTGGCCCCACGGGTTGGAAAACCATGTAGCAATTAGGTAACACACTCTATAAGGGAGGAACAATTGACCACACATGCACCACATAGTTTCCTAGGTCATGTGAGCTATTTGTACAGCTTGAGTACCCTCCAACTAATCCCAAAACCAAGTGATGATCCTTAATATCACATATATAATCCAAAGGGGTTAAAACATCATCACATAAAATTCCTTCAAAACCAGTAAAACACATACTCGAATCCATGATTACAAATCCAACTTCCCCTATAAACTTGACGGTCGGAATGAACAAGATATAACTGAAATATCTCCACCTTTGCCTCTTAATCATTGAAAATATTAATATCATTTCTAACAAAACAACCCCAAATAATAATGTAGACTCAAAAAGATTATTTTATTACTAAAGGACAACCCCAAACTCCCTATTATACAATTTTATAACAAACCAACCTAGTTTTCCATCAAATATGGAACCCAAAATAGTTTACCACAAGTACCCAAGGGAATTTTTGATCCCCACAGGCTGGAAGCTAGTTCCTAGGTATAATAGGAATCCATTTTAGAATGATTTCACCCAAAATATAAATAAATATATTGGAAAAATTAGAAGGGACCCAAAATAAATTAAAAAACATTCAAAAAATTTCATAACCAACCCAAAATGATCCAACATATTTTCATATACAAAATCATCATCCATAAATACTAGATATAATAAATTATAATAGATACAATTCTAAAAAAATTAAACAACTAAAAACTAACTCGAGATGAGACCAAACCATCTCCATGAAACCTCTTGTTTCATACCACCACTCAACTCACCCCACACTGAAAAGGATGATAAAAATGGGAAACAAATTGGGAACCTAGAACCTAAAACATATAATCATGAGAAAAGAACCCTAGTATGTCAACACAACCCATTAAAATTATACAATATGTTTCATAACTAAATTAATAAAGGCTAGTTTAGAAATAAACTACAAATTAGGGTTTCAAAATATAACATATATGAAAATCCAAAGAGGTACATGATCAATTATCCATACCACTTATCTTTGTTTTCCAAAATTGAACACATTGTTTTTAAAAAAAAAATGCCACCAGCTGAAGCCGAATCCAAATCCACACATCCATTATCATTTCTCAAAAACAACCCCCTTGTTTTATTTAAATTAAATGGATACCATTTTTCAAACATTTCACCATCTGAAATCATTTTCAAACAGCATGCACATCATTTACATTTCTCAAACAACCCATTGTTTTATTTAAATGGAAATGGTCACTTAAACACATTCAAATTGATAAGCCATCTTTAAACCAAATCTCATTTTGATATCCATTTTAAAGAATACACACATGAGTTTTTAAATCAAAAATAGGATTTCAAAAAAATCTTTGACATCACACTTTTTAAAGGCAAAAAGCCAATAAATAAGGGTCAAGAACAATGAAGTAAGAACCATACATCATAAAGATTATATAAAATATAAACAAGAAAAGGTTTTATAATAATGAAATCAGGGGAAATGATATAATCAATCACTATATAAAACTCTACTCAATCATTAAATCTACAAGAAATTGAATGTGTCAAGTGATATAACTTGGGATTCCTAACATGTGAATCATATAACTATATATGAGTATACCACTCATGAACCAGCTTCCATCATAAGATGATGTCCAAAAAACAGTCATCCTACTTGCCCACATAAGCATAATTACAGTTACTAACCCCATACTAGACCTTGTTCCAAGCGTGATCAAAGGGAAACTAGATGTGCATAAACCAACTATGGGAATAAGCTATATCTCCCACTTAATACCCAGTTCTCCCATGACCAAAATAAAGTAATATATAGATCATACAAGAAAAATATAACACATAAGGAATAAACAAATATACGATCACCCCTAAAACCCAAATAGTAAACATACCATATAAAAAAATTACCCATGGAATGAACAAGAACTTTCGCACTCAAGGGAACAACAAGCATAGATAACCCGTATAAGGGGAAAGAATAGAAAATCGGTAATCAAGGGGAATTTCTCACACAAAACATTTAAAAACAAAGTTCTAACTAGGAATTTAATACTAAAACATAGATTGGGATTCCAATACCTTTCACATTTCATAAAGTTCCACTATAGAAACTTCTTTCAAAATAATGGAAATCACACACACCATTTAAAAATATTTTCAAAGTCACCCTAAACATGATGTTTCTTCACTGAAATTGAAAACCTGGACAAATTCCTTCAATTCCATCAACCAATTCATAAAACACTTCTTGAAACATTTTAATAAATTTAATGTAATCACCAATTCCATTAAAAAAAGTCAAAGATACCCTTCAATGAGGGTCTTCCCCTTTGAAACCAAAAACAAATAAAAAAGGACCACCATTTCCATCAATACATTTTCATGAAGCCAATAATTCATTTCTTAAGGGTTAAGACACAAACACATTTTAAAGAACCATTTTAAATACATAAAATAACCCCTTAATAAAAAAATTTATGGCCAATACCTCACATTAAAATTCTAAATTTCCTTTAAAACATCTTTTTTACAAACTAAAAACCAAAACTAGGTCAATAACCAAATAAAAAAATATAATCCATTTCAAAAATCCACATGAAATTTTTAAAAAAACTTAACACATCAAATCATTCCATTCGAAACATGAAAACATGTAATTTCAACGATAAACCATTTATTTTATGCTTAAAAAACAACCTAATGGTTCTAAATCACCACAAGAATATCAAATATAATAATACATTCAGAAAAATGAAATTTATAAACACAATAAAAATTTAATTCCAAAATGAAATAGTTTTATAGTAACACCTACATCAAATAAGTATAAAACAATATGAAACAATACGTAATGTGTCGCCTTCAATAGTGACCACACCCACAAGAAAAAGAATGGTGTATACTAAACCTAAAAACCAAAAACATCAACATTAGATCCAATAAGAACACTAAAATCTTCCAATATATATCTAGGGTTCATGGAGAAACCAAATCCAAGAGAAGAGTGGTAGGGAAGGGAATATTCTTGAACATGCGGAATAACTCACCTCAAATTTCTTTTAAATCATCAAATAGAGGGAAATAATTCAATATGGAGGAGGTTGGAGATCCTCCTTGAGCTCTAAAAGGTCATTTGAAATATATGAGGATAATACGGGTAAAAAACCTTTTATTTATAAAGGAAAAAATTGGAATTATCCTAAAAATTAAACACCTGGGCAAGTTGCATGGTTTGGCTGCATGGTTTTCTAAACTGTAAACCAACCATGCACTGTTCACTGAATAGGCCAAGAACCACCCTTTTCATATTTATCCCTATTCACCACATAGTTGGATAAATCATGTTACAACTACACTATCTAGTACTATCAAAAAATGAAGACCCAACTGCATACTTTCCAAGAAGTTTCTCAAATTATGTGTAAGTAATATGCCACACCTAAACCTTGAAAAAAGACACGTTTGATCACACATAGGGCCTACATGGTTTGAGTAAAACCTTGCATAGTCTTTGAAACCTATAACACGGGAATTAAAAATTAATTATACATAGGGAAGCATGGGGTACTTTACAGTTTCCCTATAACCGTACATGATAACCATGAAAAAAAGGAAAATATCAAAAACTTGTGAGTTCTAAGCCAAAAATCTAGGGAAACTCAACATGAACCTCAACCTTAGAAATGAACACAAAATAAACAACATCGTGACATGGGGGAGCTGTCACAATAAGGATAGATAATATGGAGTGAGATTAGATGATCATTAAGGGTAGTCATGGGTGATATTAATCCATGATCATATGAAATAATAAGATAATCATAAGGGTATGAGATCATAAACATATCTTACAATGTTCATACCCAACCTGTTAAAGATCATAAACATGATTCATGGAAAAAATCATTATCATTATAAAAGACATGATTCCTAAGAGTGATAAATCATCATAACTCAAGAACTAGAATCTCATGTCATAAAATTGTGGCACCATAATAAGTATAAAAACCATTTTATATGTCAAAGTTAACTACCAAGACCATAAAACATAGTGGATCAAGACTCATCACCTGTTTCCCAAAATAGATCAAGCACATTAACTTTTTTCGCACTGTTAACTCATGATATATAAATCTTTACCCAATGAATAGAACATCTATATAAATACATACCCAAACATATCAATTTATAACATAACATCTCATACTTGGTTATAACATAACCACTATCATTGTTTTATAATGAAATCAACTATAATTAGTTTATAACATAACCATACTTCCTTGGTTTATAACATAACCATCTATCATTTGTTTATAACATGACCACTAATCCTTGGTATATAATGGAACCACTATCAAGATAATTAAAATCATATATATGTGTGAATTAAGATCATAAAACATTTATCATGTCATCAAACAGTATTCCATGCAATGAAAATAGGTTTCATAAACATTTTATCAATTCATCATAGAATAATCCAGGAAAATAAATAGGTTTCATAGATATATCATGATCATAATCATAAACCATCCATAGAAATAATAAGGATGGTATAATTGGATCAAATCCCTAGTAAAACATAAGAAATAGAAAAAGTTTTTCTTTTTAACGAATAGAGAAACAATAAATATATTATAAAAACATTATTGAGGAAAATACCCTTTCCATTTTGAAATCAATTATTGAAAATCTAAAAATTTCCAAAAAAATTTGGAATTTTTTTTCTTTGAATAGAACCAGAAAATCTTGTAAAGGAAGCTTCAAAACATTGATCGACCATGATGGTGGGAAATTCTGTTCATGTTAAATATGTTAAAACAATTATTCCTTTTATATTTTTAGTAAAAAGTGAAAAGTACCTCATTCAAAAAATAATTGTATTATTTCTTTAAAAAAAAAATTAAATGGAAAAAACATGGACATGAATAACTTTAAACAATCATTTTATAGTAGTAAAAATAGTCTTAAAAACATTTTTTGAAAACATGGATATGGAAGAGAAATGTTTTTTCAATGAAGAGAGAAATAAATTTAGTTTTCCTTAAAATGATTTTTTTGGAATATTGAGTGCTTAAAGTGAGGAAAATGAAAGGAAACTGTATTATAAAGTAATAACCAAAGGAGAATAAAATAAAAGTGGTTTATGATAAATGAATAATATAATTTCCTTCATGTAAATTCATGTATAAACAATGCCAATTAAAATAATATTGAAACATAAATCCATTACAACTTTGGTAACCTTTGAATCATAATCCCCATGAAATAAAGAAACTTATATGGATATTGAAGTCGCCATAAGATTCAAAATAATTATAATAAGATACATTATTGGATAATATATACACTACATAAAATAAACAAATGGTAAATATGACATGTGTCTCATAGAAGTAAAAGTACTACAAAAATCCGTTACCAATTTGTTAACCTTTGAAATATAAGCTCCATGAAAGGAAGAACAATATATGTATTTAAAATAACTATTATTTTCATAAGAATAATCATAAAATACATTCATGGGTATAATATAAACCACATAAAAGAAACTAGTGGTGAATATGATATTTTTATTGCTGATGTAAAAGTGAGAGGAAAATCCATTACCTCATGTATTGATGTTCTTCATGATCATTTTAACCTATAGTATAATAAATATAGATTTATTATAAATATATTTATTAAAAATACACACACACACACACACACATATATATATATATCATACCATATATGGTTTACTTATAACCATTTATCACTTGTTTATTTAAAATTATTTATTAAAATCACTATTTCAAGTGATAACTGCTTCGTTTTTCATGTATGTTTTGGTTCGGTAGTTTTAGTACTTGTACATCGATCATGGTTAAATAATAAAAATAATTTTAATCATGATATAAATATAATATATATATATATATATTCATGAAATACATATTTAGAGGCATTCATAAAGGTAGATATTGAAAAATGGATTACACTATTCGTAGATATAGTAGGTCATACGTACGCATGAACGTTGTTTTAAGTTTTTGATGGATAGGAAAAAATAAAGGTAAATAATAATTAAACACAAAATAATCATTATTATTCTATACATATCCCATATATTTATTAAATGTATCCTTATTACCTTCAGTTTAATTTTTAAGTGATAAATGTATCACATCGATTCGTGAGGCGGTAGTCCACCGTACACCCGAGCAACGTTATATTTTTTCCAAGGAATGTAAAGTAAGAATGTATATGTGATATTATAATTAAATAAGTATAATTATGTTTCAAATATAATATACATATATATATTAAATCCTTTATAGTATAAAACCATGAGAGGTGTTGATGGAAAATGAGTTACATCAGTTCGTGAGGCGATAGTCATCTGTATACAAGATCAACGATTTTATTTCCAATTTACTGAAAGAGGAGATGAATATAGGTTATTAAATTATCCTAATAACACCTAATTATATGGTAGATACTGATGTTTTTATATCATTATGATTTAATAAAATTCTATGGATTTTTAATAAGAAATAAAATAAAAACACTCGTTTAAGAACGATACCTCTTCTTCAGAAAACCTATTTAGGGTTGCACTAAAATTCTTCCTTAGAGGG
Organism: Viscum album; assembly: GCA_963277665.1. NCBI lineage: Eukaryota > Viridiplantae > Streptophyta > Magnoliopsida > Santalales > Viscaceae > Viscum > Viscum album. Next base: position 619,539,012 of record OY728127.1, on the reverse strand, counting down.
TTTTATGATAAAATAACAGATTCCATTTCATGTTTAGGGAAGTAAGGAACTTAATTTTTTTATGTATTTTCCAAAAAGAAACTCTTTACATATTTTAATAGAATAGAAGAGGAGATGTTCTTTTATATGTAGAGGAGAGAACCCACTTGGACATTTCTTAAAAGAATCCAAAATGATAAAGTAATTATGAAGAATTTTTTTTTTCAAATGGATATATATTAGAATTCTTGATATGATAAGGTATATATATTTATATCCAATAAGATTTATAAATGTTTATTTATCAAAAATACCCTTATCTTTTGGCTTAATCCTCCAGTAAACCTGTTTTAACCTTAACCACAGTAATGATGTTTTTACTATTTTGGGGTCTATATAGTTACTATAAAAGTAAAATTGATCCATTAATGGACCATAGTTTATATTTTTGAACATATACCAATCAATTTTCTGAATATGTTATTTTTAGTAATTTGATATCATTTAATAAAATATTATTTATTATAAATTATCATTAATGTCAATTTTGAAACTATTCATTTAATATCTCTTTAAATTCATCATGAAAATGATGGAATTAAAATAAATTCCATTCAAAATAGTATAAAATTTTATATTTATCTAAAAAATTCATGTAACAAAATAATTCGTTCAATTTATATAACTTTTAGTATTTCGAAAACCATTTTTTTAATTAGTTGAATATAAGATGTGTTGGCATTGTGAAAGATTTTAAAGTAATTATTTCATTAAAAATTATAAATATGTTACATGATAAAAAACCATTTTTATTTCAAATTACTATTTATAACCAAACATAGGTTATTTTTATCCCTATCACAAATAATTATAGATATTAAAAGCAAGGTGCCATTTTTATCTTTAACTTTTACTTAATTATTTTAAAGGAAAGAATCAAAGATATATAGAACCATGTGGCCATATATTTGATAATTTTATGGAAATTTTATAATTACAATTATCCAATAGGATAATATAATGTTTTTATATAAATATTTAGTACTTATCATATTATTTTTAAACTTAATTACCCAATTTACCTTTACTGTGGTAACATTTTTTTACTATTTTCATTATTCTTTGTTACCAAAAATTAAGTTGAACTTATTAAGTAATATTAATTATTATTATTCCAAAATATTTAATCCAATTTTTAAAATTCAATTCACATATCTAGTAGAATTTAAATTAAAATTAAACCTGGAAACGCAACGAAAAAGAAGTTTTCAAAAGAAAAAGTTTTCATAAGTATAAAAAGTTTTTTATATAAAAATTAAAAATGAAATATATTACAATGAAATAAATTTAATTAATAATAATATAATTAATCTAATTTTAGTTTTAAAATGTTTTAAAAAAAATTATACTATTCAATCACATTAAATTAAAAGTCAGTTTTTAATAAAAATAAGTATTTTTCACTATTCATCAAAAAATTATTCTTTTCAGAAAATTAACAAAAATTTCCTCTAATATAATTTTGAAATATAAATTTAAGAAATTAATTTTGTTCTATCAAATAAATTTTCTAAAATTGTAAAAATTTAATTTAAAAATAAGTATGCAAAACATGATGAAATCTTTTTTTAGAGAAATACAGTTTTTAAGAATAAAAATGGATTTTTTATTATCCCATGCCTAGAAAAAAAATTTATTAATGATAAAAATTTGATTGAATATATAATATATAGTTTTTATTATAATAGTTCACAAATATTTATTAATTTAATTTATTAATATAAAAAACACACAGTGTGCATAAAAATATTTTCTGAAAAAAATATTTCTTTTACATTCAAATGATTTTTATTTCTTCATTTATCATTAATTTATAAATAGTGAATTAATTTTATATATTTTTTGACTATATGTTTTCATAATTTATTTAATCCAATTCATACTTACCAATATAATGGTTATGCGATATTTATCACATTAAATAATGATATTTTAATAGTATATCATGTTTCTTTTAAAACCCGTGTTGTGTATAATGTAATATTTCAAAAAAATTATATTTATTTGAGAAAAATATTTCATAAAATCATGGGGTGTTACATTTCCCCTTACTGATCATCTAATCTACCCTTTCTTATGTTTCCTTTCCCCATGTTATGAATAAATTTTAGGTAGTGTATGTCTATGAAGAGTACTATGCGGGATGATCTTTATGGGAGATTTTGAAGATCTTTAATGAAATAAAAATATTGTATATCTATTCTCCAAAGACCCTAAAACATTTCAGTCCTTAGGGGTGTGTTTGAGAACTGTATTGAATATTCATCTAAATATATGTAATATTTATATATGAAAAACCTAGGTCATTATAGTTGGTATCATAGGATAAATTTAGTCAATCTTTGGAGATAAGGATTAGAGAAATTTAATGAAAACTTTATGGATAAGTATAAGAATAGGATAACATTCTAATGTTTTGGTAAGGAAGAGATTATGTGATTTTCTTAGAAATACATACTTATTTGGATACTACAAGTGGAATTTTTTTGGGTATAGATTCGTCTAGTGGTAATAACTCCAAAAGAGTTGATCGACCATATCTCAACCATAATTCTAGTAGAGAGTGAGTGTGGCCTTAATGAACACCTATTTTGACACTCCTGGGGGATATGATTAGGTTAATTCAAATTTTATTTATAATCCATTATGAAGGATATGAGTAGTTAACCTAAGATAACCTTGTTTAAGCCTAAGGTTTCATAATTTGAAAATATTTTGTAAAGATTTAGACATCCTAGGAATGATATTTCCTGATTACATGATAGTTCAATATGATTATTATATCTTGATTCTTATACTTTTCTTTTTAGTTTTGTTCAGTAGATAGAACTAAAAGGAATTTTAGTAACCTTGAATGTGACGAACAATGGAATGATTTTTATCAAGAGAAACCAAGTGAAATGAAAGCTAGAATACGAAACCTAGTGATTATTCCTAATCGGTTATCTCATTATATGATTAAAAATATCAACATGAGAGAGTTTGTTGGCACACTAGATAAGAGAAAAATAGAGTTTTATGAATACCAAGGAGTAAAAAAGTTTCAATTTACTATATGTTGAGAATGTTGTAAGAAGCACTAAAGGGGATCTCTCAAAGGAATGGGAAAATGTTTTACATGTGGAAATGAAGGGAATATTGCAAGTAATTACCATGGAAAAATGAAGAGTTTGATAGAGAGAAATGAACTTCATCCTAATGTAATATTTATAATTCAATTTATTATGTGTCATAAATATAGGCATTATCAGTTCCAATGGCCAAATCCAATGGTTAACTCCTAGACTATGGAAGGACCTATACTATAACAATTGTTGAAGTGGAAGGATTGAAGTGTCTATGTATCATTATTTTGATAATTATATTTTTTAAGTGTAATATCAGTGATATTATAGATATAATAATCTTGACACATTTAAGGATTGTTCCATATTATATTTTCTCAAAGTATTTGAAACTATATGTTGAAAGGTACATATAATCAAGAAAAGTGATTTACTGGTAATGCGGTAATGTTTAGTTCGGATAAAAATATGACTTAAATTTATGAATTAAATGGGATTGTATTGGAGGACTTGAACCTAATTAATGATTTGAATATAGAATGGTATATGTCATCTTTGATGGAGATTACATTGTTTTTGGATTTATGGAATATATTCAATAGTCTATGATTTTATTTTAGGAATAAGGATTGTGTTAATTTTTGGAATCATATATGTTTTCATGTGAGGATAAATTAAGTGTTATGGAAACAATCATTGGTATAGCGTCCTTACCTGGAATCCACTAATTGGTGCTTTGAGATGGTTTACCACATGACCTCAAGCGTTCCTCTTCATACACTAGAGGTTTCTGACTAACAAAGAGGGTCTATGATGGTATAGTGGAGAGACTATACCATTGTGATCAAAGTAAAATAGAATGGTATACAATAAAAAAAGGAATTAAAGCAGTAATTAAATTAATAGCAGTTGAAAAATAAATTATCCAAATAATAAACAAGTAGAATCTAAACCAATATCATATAGAAAATGATGATCATATCCTGATACTATACCAAAAGTAAGTACATGAGATATAGGGGAACTTGAATATACCACATGTTAAACAGGGAAAAAGATCAATATCTTCCACTAATATAATCAAGAGTAGAGGATCATTCCTCTATTCTCGTACTCCTCCCTAAAGATGAGAATCAAACATAGAAAGCTGGGTGCTTCCCTTTGTATACACCTATAACCAAGATGTTTTTTTGGGTACCAAGGGGGGACCTAACATAGTGTGATAAATACTCATTAGGCCACCACCAATGGTGTTTATAACTATATAGTATGTGCATATAAAATTGGCAATGTGCTGATAATAATTTTGGTAAAGTAATAAATAAATAAATCTCATCGGATCAGGTTTCTCATGGGATTACTAACTGATACTAGCTTCTTCAGCCTAATCCAAATGTCTCTGAACTAAGGTAGACCTATATAGATATGTTATGTATATGACTACACATATATATAATTATATCTAATAAATCCATTGGAATACACACTCAAAAGTATAACGGGCTAACAGAGGTGCCAAGTGTAAACATGGACCGGACCCAAGAATGTTCTTTGGCTTGGAGGAAGCACCCTTACATCTAAATAAAAAGTATATCCCGAGTTCTGAATAAAGAGGTATTAAGGTTCTTAATAAAAAGGCATCTTGGGCCCATCCAAGGTGATCCATAAAAGGAATCACAAGTATCACACCATGATAACTATAAATACCCAATACCATAAGATACCATCCAAGATGATCCATAACAGAATCCCAAGTATCACTCTCAGCTTGGTATGAAGGAATATCCCTTTGAGACCATCCCTGATATACCATATATGGGTTTATGTATCGTTCATGGACTCATACTCAACATTTTCCTACCGAGACCATACCATGTAACCCAATGGGGAGCCAAGTTCCACTCATATGTAAAATAAATCATCCACCTGAGGATCCCATCCAAGGTATGTTATAAAAAAACCAAGTATCCATCCGATCATATAAGCATTTAAATCTTAATTAGAATTAAAAGATCATCGATCCCATCCAAGATGTCCTTAAGTTAGTACCCTTGTATTTCTCTTGTCTTGGTGTAAGTAATCAGTCATTACTAGAATGAAATCATTTCATTTAAAAAAATAATTTATAGACATGTTGTCCAAAACATTTAATTCAGGTAAATCAAGTAATAACATAAGTAAAATGGTCTTACAGACATGACCTGCAATTTCCCATTTTCTTTAATTATATTTTACATTACAATATATATATAAGGAACCAATTGACACTCCAATTAAAGGATAAAAGTAATTAAAGAATAAGTATCATTGCCTTTTGTGAGAGGCATAACCAAGGGGTGGATCACATTGGGATTTCAGGCTATGCTAAGTAAGGAAATTCCCTTAATTTAATCAATTTTATATTTAGGAGGTGTTAGAGGAGTCCATCACACAACAAAATAGAACATAATTAATTCAATGAGACTTTATAGAAAAAGGACTAGAATTCCTACCTTAGGTTGGTGGATGAACCCTCATCTATTATTATCTATAGATTTTACGTAGAATGGGAGAAATCCGGGAAATAGAAAAACTACCTGAAAATAGATCAAATTAGCTCACACTAAAGTAATATCAGTGATTACAATAGAAAATAAGAAAATAAGGAAGATGAAATAATATCTTACCATTATTATCCAACATAATCGATGACAAAGGTATTGGACAACATATGAAGATCCTAGCTCAAAGCCTAGGTGGAGGAAGAAGAGGAACTCTAAGCCCCTGGGGAGAGGTTTCATGCATGAGAGGAGGAAGAAATTATGAAATTATATTTATAGGGGAAAATAATAAATTTTCCCCAATTAATAGGATGCATGATTTTTCCACAAGGTTAGCTAAACCCCACACCAACTATGCAACACTGATCTCCCATGGTCACCCCCTTGCATGGGCTAGATCCATGGTTTCATTAGTTGTGTGTAGCCTATAAAAAATGTCTCTAAAACCTATATAAGACAAGTTTTATGAACATGTGGCCTATGATTAATAGTTCTGAGAAACCATGTGTCTTTGGTAGAGCACTTTACTACCCCGCATAGTTATAATAAACCACACAGACTGGGTGACATGGTTTATACTAACCATGTGGCCCAGTTGTTTCCTCCAAAATGCAAGGCTTTGATCTCTAAACAAGCCCAGACACCCCTATAACCCCCATAATCTCTTTAGGAACATCATAAGGACAAAAAAATTAAAATAAAAACAAAAGTTTTGGTACTTCAATGGAAAAATTGAGACATTAAAACCCCCCTCCTTAAAACAACTAGTCCGCTAGTTGCTCTGAAGGCAGGTGATCAATATCCTCTGAAAAGTGTTCTAGCCACTAAGTGTGTATATCAGCTTCTCACTCCAAGGTATCATCTTTTACTTGGCCATTCTTCCATAGAACTCATACTATAGGAACTAACATACCCTAAAGATCCTTTGTGATTTGATCAACGATATGTATGGGATGCTCCTTAAAGGACACATCAGCCTCCATCTTAATATTCCTCTGATCAAGAGAGTGAGATGGATATAAGTGATAATAATTTATGTGTAATACATGGAATATTTCATGCATGGTCAAGTACCTCTGAGGTAAATCCAACTGTTAGGTTACCAACCCAACTCTCTCCAAGATCTCAAAATTTCCGATGTAATAGGGTGATATCTTTCCCCGTCTATGAATCCATCGATAACCAAATCTACGTAAAAAACATAGAAACACCTAATATCCCACCTCAAACTCCAAAGGTTAGTGGAGATGATTGATATTAAACTTATTACTTTATTAATCTATATTCATACACTTTTGTATCAGTTGTACCAACTCTAATGTCTCCTGAACAATATGAGGTCCCAGTAGTGCTACCTCACCTACCTCTAACCAGCACAAGGGTGAACAAAATGAACTACCATACAAGGCCTCATAGGGAGACATATGAATAGTTTCTTGAAAATTATTATTATAGTAAATCTCAATGATAGTTATATTTTTCTCTCAAGAACCTAAAAAATCATGGACACATTCCTAGAGCACGTACTATAACACCCATATCATATTCTTGGACTAACCGTTGGTGTGAGGGAGATAAGATGCACCCAGAAGTACCTGTGAACCCAATGCCCTTTGCAACCCCTTTGAGAAACACGATGTAAATCAAGCATCACTATTTTATACAATAAAATAGATAACACCATGAAGGTAGAAAATCTCTCGAATATAAAGCCTTCTGAGCTCATAAAATAAGGACTCCTAGATGGCTATAAAATGTGACCCATGGTTCAGCCTACCGATGATCACCCATACCACATCATTTTCTCATGGAGATATCAGAAATATTATCATCAAATCCAGGTTGACATCATTAAATTTCCACTCAGGAATGGATATAGGTTTTTGGAGTCTAACATGTCATTGGTGCTCCACCTTCACCTTCTAAAAGGTGGAACACGACATAATAAACCCCAAAATATTCCACTTAATACCTAGAAACCAACACTGATGATGCACATATTAGTATATTTTTGTTATCTGAGGGTTTAATTCCCAAATATAGGCATGATATTCCCACATCAATTCACCTCATATATTTTAAGGTACCTAAACACGTCCATGTAATATAAGGATCTCATTTTCATCAATAAAACAACTAGGTGGTGAGTTCTCACTTAAGGCACTCTCCCTCTGGACTAGTCACCCATGATATGAAATTTTTCTCATCCATACCCATTATAGAAGGGAGGATTCCACTAAAAAATCTTCTAAAATAGGTTTCCCATGACACTCTTTAACATCTATGTTCATCTCAAAAAATAAGAGCATCAACTTCCACTCACAACTAACCTCATGGAATCCCTGTATCTGAGTCATCCAAAATAGGGAATTTTCTACTGCATTTCCCTTCTTGAGGGTATAAGAGACCTCAAAATCAAATAATTGTAGGTATTGTAACCACCTTAACTACCTAAGATTCAAATACAGATGTGTGGAAATATATATGATACTTTTATGGTCCATGTAAATAATGAACCATTCTACCAAAAGATAATGCCTTCTATAGTGTAAAGTACAAACCACTACTACTAGATCAAGGTCATTTATACGGTAATTCTACTCAATAGGTTACAAAATATGGGACCTATACAATAATAACACATCTCTCTTCATCGTAACTGATCCTATCCTGATTCTTGATGCATAAAAATAAACTGTATAACTCCTACACTACTCTGGAAGAGTGAGGATCAGTGTTAAATTCAATCTTCCCTTTAACTCCTGAAAGAAAAAATCATAGGCTTCATACCAAAAAAACATAAATACATTTATAGTCAATCCCTTGAGAGGTGATTACAAGAATGATAATTGTTGGATGAAATGATTTTAATAGCTAGCCATCCCAAAGAAAATGAAAATTTCAAATACATCCTTAGGATTCTCCTAGGAAACTACATCACCCACCTTCTTTGGGAAAATAGATACTCCAGCCTCTGAGATTATATATCCCATGAAGGGAACCTTATCAATAAAAAAGTGGAATTTTGTGAGATTATAAAACATATGGTGCTATCTCAGTGTATTCAACATGATATCAGGTTATTTGGAATAGTCCTATTGAGTACAAGAATACACCAAGATATCATCCTTGTGGAGGACCGCAGATGCATCTAGATACAGGTGAAAAAAAAACTTCATTAAGGCCATAAAGATTGATAGTGTCTTCGTAAGGCCAAATGACATTAAAAAATACTTTTACAATTCATATCTACTCTAGAACACTATATATGGTATGTTTGATGACCTAACACACACCAAATGATAGCCCGATCTCAAGTCAATCATAGATAAATTCATCGATCCTTGGAGTTGATTGAAGAGGTCAACTATATGAGGTAGTTGATATCAATTATTGACCATATTCTAGTTCAAATGATGATAATCCCCACACAACCTAAGTGTACCATTGGATTTTTTTGGAAAAAAGAACTTTCAAAACCCATGGAGAAGTACTGAGTTTTACGAAACCCTTTACTTCCAAACCCTGTAACTGATTCTTGAGTTATTGAAGCTCTATAGGTTTCATCTTATAAGGAGTAATGGAACCTGGTACTGATTCTACCATATTGTTTATGTTAAATTCTTCCTCTATCTCTCTAGAGGTATTATATATAAGTCATTACTAAAGTATTCTCTGAAATGATTCAGCATGTGAGGGAACTCTGTAACTCTCATTCCCTAGTCGATCATAAAAAGACTAGCCATCTGGGTTATCACCTTTCCCAGATCATGATACTCTGATCCTTACAGCCTCTCGTGGACATCTCATTCTCCCTTATGCATATAACTACCACTCTTTGGTGATGTTAAGGACACCCTACAATAATAAAAAAAACATTGGCATTGTATGGGAACATCCATTCATTCTTGAGAATGATGTAAAAGCCTATAATCTTGAGGAAAAAATGATTCCAAAGAAATATATATCCACATACCTCAAGAGGTAAATACCTACATTAGAATATACTCTCTGATCATGTTCCTATAGGGATTTCTAGGGTCATAATGCCCCAAAATTTTTCTATTTACAACCCAAGTATATCCACAATTATCATAGATAAAAAGGAGAGTGAAGTGATTTTATCGAACAAAGAAGAGACTAAATTAGAGGCTACTAGAATAGTACCACAAACTATAATTGTACTTATAATATACTCCTCAAGAGTATGTTTCATTTCATAGATATGGTCAGATACACATCCCTAAGATAAAACTTGACTAACCTAGGCAATTCCTCTCTTCTGGCGCTATAACATGGAAGTATGACCACCTCAACAAAAAAAAACCTCCTCAACTTGATTGGTTGGTAGAAGGATAGCTCCCTTTATGGTGTGGATCTATAAATCTTGTACCTAAATATGTTGTCGATACATATCCATTTTCACTAGGATTTGGAGATAATGTTTTTCATAAATTCTTAAGGTGACCCATCCCGCCACAAGCTCAACACTCGATTGGGTACCTTATGCATGGGGTCTTCTTATGGAATACTCTTCCACACTAGTGACACACCAGATAACTGTAAATTCATCCAATCTGATCCATGTTTCCATAATGATAAGAATTGAAGAGAAATTTACTACTAATAGATGAACTAATTCCCTACCATGGTACTGATCCACCCTAACTCACACTACCATCCTCTCTCAGGTTATGCTCAATTATGAGGGTCTACTTCACTATCTTTGAAATAGTGGTAAAAAAATTATTTAACTATAATCGAATGGCATACACAAGATCATACTCAAACCATCTTGCAGTCATGAAATCTTCACCTGTCATCGTCTATGAAAAATGATGAAGCTTAGTAAAATGAGATGAATACGCTATCACATACCTAGCACCCTATTGTAGGTGCATGAATTCCCTAGTGTGGTCCTCTCTCAACATTTGAGGGAAAAATTAATCATAGAAGGCTGCCTAGAAGTCCACTCAGACCATACCCTAATGAAGATGAACCTGAGTAATAATATCCCACCAATTTATAGAAAAGTCACAAATCATATAGGTGGATACCTTGAACCTCCACTATAAAGGTGTCTCCAAATGATCAAATATGGATATCATGTCTTCTAGCCATGAATCAATAGCCTAAGGACCACCATCCTTCGAGAAAGTGGGAGGATAATGCGGCTAATTTTTGTGTGTCAAATCTTCCATAGTAAGGGATGGTCATGGAGGTACTTTAATAGACTACATGAATTTCAAGAATCTCTCTTGAAAATGAGCATCAATTCCCAGTATAGGATGAACAATAAGTGCCTCTAGTGGCACTATAGGGGTAATATAGGTTATCGAGGGCCCACCACCTATGGAAAATGGTTGTCACCACCCTCTGGGTGCATGAATCATGGACTTCATGGTGGTATAATTATACAATTTCCAAAATCATACCTCAAATACGATTCAACAATAGACATGAACCTAGATAATAAGAAAGGACAGGTACATATCCTTCCTTTAAAATGTCACACCTCTCCACCTGCTCCAAAATCTAGGAATAGGTGATAAGAAGGATCATAAAAAATCACAAGATACACTCCCTAAGGCCAAATTCTAAGGTTATTCCAGGTTCAAGTTCTCTATTATATTTCAAAATTCCAGGTATATAGAGTTTTAATTTCATTTTATTAGGGAAAACACTCATTAAGTTTTAATTAACAGCCACATTTAATGTTGACTATTTCATTTCTAAATTTAAATTCATTTAATTTCTTACTCATTTGTGTATTAAAACTATTAAAATGGTTGGATTATATGGATCATCATTTTTAATTTATAAATCCCATAAACATTTAAATTTAAATGTGGTGTCTATTTAATCACAACTACGAACATGTTCAAATCCATGTTGTATCATCCCGAGATTTTATGATTTTTTAAAATATTTGATATATTGAATTACATGAAATGAAAATTTTAATATATAGGGTGAATGACCTAAAATTATATGTTCATCTTGAGTTACATGAAATGATGAGTTTTTTCGATAGCTTGTGTTACACACAACACCGAGTTTTACTTAACAACAAAATACTATTAATATTATTATATGATAGTAATTTACAATCAATTGGAATGGTGAGTATGAATAGGATTAAATAACTTATGAAAATTTATTGTATAAATATTTATAAAATGGGATCATTGGTTCTAAATTAATTATAAATTAAAATATAAACCAATTTAATATAAAGGAAATGCTTTTTTAAAACTATTTTGTGCACACAAAAGGTGTTTTATCTTAATAAGGTAAATTAAGAACAATTAGTGAATTATTTTAATTAAATATAAATAAATTATATATTCAATAATTTTTTTTACATTCACTCAATAGGTTTTATAGGTATAAGATGAGAACAAATTCATTTTTATGCTTAAAAGTTGTATTTGTCTAAAAAATGGTTTTGTCGCATTTTATGCACCTATTTTAAAATTAATTTTATTTAATTTTATAAAATTAATTTGAGAAAATATAATTCATCACTGAAATCATTATTTCAAAATTACAATAGGTTTAATTTTTTAGAATTTTTTGAGAATAAAATATTTTTAGTGAATTGTGAAAAACACTAGTTTTATTAGGAATTATCATTTCTTTTAAAGACTTTAATAAAGAAAAAAATTATTTTAAGATTATTTTAAATGTAAAATTAGTTCAATTATATATCTATTAATATAATATAGTTAACTATATTTATTAACATATTGAATTTTGATTTAAAACCCTTTTAAACTTTTGATCATTTTCACATTGAAAACCTGCTTTGTTGTCGCGTCTGCAAGACTAATTTTAAATAAAAATTTCCAATTTTTTAATGGAATTTGGAAAAATGGATTCAATATTTTTAATCATAATAATTTATATTATCTAATAAGGAAAACATAATTTTTTTTCCATAATTAATTATAAAAATAGTAAAAAATATTTATCGCGGTTATGGTAAAAATGGTTTTACCAAGGGTTAAAATAAAAAATATAAGAGTTAAAAATGACCCAAAATTTTTCTAAACCCCATATTTTATACATATTTAGAAATTTTAAATTATTTTATAGATATTATTCTATTATTAAATTCTTATTACATGAAAAAATGTGGGTGGAATTCCCTCTTATAACAAAATTACAAGCGTTCCACTCACCTCACTTATAAAAGGCCACACCTATCCTCCCATATTAATTGTTTAAAAAGAATTTGTTTCAGAAAATAACTGACCAATTAACTTATATAATTCCCTCCCATAATCATAAAATCCATTTTTTTCATAAACGTAACCAAATAATGCTTCCAGTGCAAAATAAAAGAAGTTGTCCGAAGTAAGGTAACGATCTTCAACAAGATTTTTTTTATTTATTCCTCCACATTCCTAAAATCTCATATAAACATGAACATATAATAATATCAGTATCCTAAATATACTTATATTTTTTTATTCTATATTATTTACCTATATACATCTTATATTCTCTCAAATGGGAAACAAACCCGTTGATTGAGTGTACAATAGACCACCACCTCGCAAACCGATGTAGTTTATTTTCCATCATCACTTCTAATGGATTATTATAATGATGAATTTTAATTATATATATGATATATATTAAATTATTAAACAATATTAAATTATTATATCAAACATAACATTTTACATTCAATTCTGAGGGGATACGATAACATCACTTGTGTGTATAGTAGATTACCACCTCGCAAAGTGATGTGATTCATTTTTGACAAATGATTAACATGGGAGGTAAAAGGTATAAAATTAAATGAATATATGTGATAGTTATTACATAAAAATATCATCTAAAAATAATTTCATATCTAACTTCTTACCTTCCAACCTGATATAAAATAATAATGTCACTCCTATGTACGACAGACTACCGCCTTGCTAACTTATATGATGTGTTTTTCATTTATGTTTTACTTGGAAGGTAATAATTATATATTAAATGAATATATTATATATATATATTTTTTAATCATGAAATAATAAACATCCTTTAATTTTTATATATTATTTGCTTTTTTTATTATTCCTTTATCGAGAAAATGAAAAAAACTTTCATGAATACGTATGACCTACCATCTCCAAGAACGATGTAGTTTATTTTATATTTACAACTTAATGGATTAATATATATGATATTTATATCATGTTTAAAAATATGGAAAATATTGAACCATGATCGAAGTAAAAGGACCAAAAATACCAAACTAAAACATATGTGAAAAACAAAGCAGTCATTACTTGAAATTTAATTTTAACAATTAATTATTAATAAAAGGGTAATGAAAGGTCATACGTAAATCATATGTGGTATGATAAGTATGATTATTTTTATTTAATATATATATATAAAAATATATATTTATTATACATGAGGTTCTAATGTGTATGAAGTACGTTGAGACTTAAGGTAATGGATTTTCGTCTGTCACACCCGAACTTTTAAATTAATATTATTTTATTATTTTATCAGACTTTAAAACTTTCTATCGTGTTGTGGGCCAAGCCTGTTTGAAATTTTTTCATTTTGTTGATGAATGAATGTCTAGCGCTTGACAATGTCCAGTGCATGGGTAGGGCATGTTCAAAGCCGCGCAGCTTTGCTCGGGTCATTGTGCGGCCTGCCTCATGTACAAGGTAAATGAATAAAATGAGTTTTAAGAGTTAGTTTAATAATTATAATAATGGCTATTATTGTTATTATTATGGTTAATAATGTTATTATTATCAAGTTTAGTATAATTATTATTAAGTTGTTAAGAACAATATTATTATTATTATTTGAGTTTATTAAAATTCTTATTATATTTATTATTTGTTAATATTTTATTTATTTTATATCCTTTTCCTTTATTTTTTTATTTCCTATTTTATTTATTTCTTTTATTATTATTATTTTTTTATCTCAAAACCTAACTCTCCCTCTCCCTTACCCTACCCCCTCATGCGGCCGACCCCCCCCCCCCCACCTTCCTTCTCCTGCTCGCGCTACCCTCCACCCTCCTTCTCCCGCTCCTCTTCTCCCCCTCCAGCTGAAGCCGTCAGCGCACCTACCTCCCTCCAGCCCGTCGCGACCCCCTAGATCTGCTACTCTTCTCCCCCTCCAGCTGAAGCGACCAGTGCACACCCCCTCATTTCCGTCGGGCCACACCATCTTCCAAAAACCCCACCATCGAACCTCCGACCTTCTTCCTCCTTGTGCCTCCACTGTGACCGGAGCCTCCTCCCGCTCTTCCCTCTGGCTACATCGATCAACTACCACCAAGCCGCGCCGTTGTCCGCTTCGTACTAAACCACATCACCCCCCTTGCTGCTTCGCACCACTCAGAACCATGCCTCCATTTCTTTCCGGTTAGGATTTCTGGTGCGGCGTACCTACGGTGGCCCACTCCCTTGCTCATTTGGCCATCTACACCTTTCCCACAGGTTTGTTTTGCTTCAATTGTTTTCTTCTTCCAATTGGAAGATTTTAGGTTTGGGTTTCATATTTTATTTGGTCCATTTTTGGATGTGATTTCTTCGATACTTTGTCTTTAGGGTTCATCCTTGGTCCCTTTTTGTGTGAATATGGTGCAATTAAAGTTTCACACTGAAATTCGGGGGGTTTCGACATTAAAGGTTGGTGTTTCCAAGTATAATCAATATTTGGCTTATTATTTTTCTTACTTGGTTAATTTAATGTGTTACATGATTAATAGGTGAGGTGCGAAGTGTGTTTTTAAAAATATTTCATATGCATTTGAATTTAAAGTAGCATTTTGAAATGAAATTGAGTACTTTTCATGTTTAACTCTTGTCGTGTTGTTTGACTTCATTTTATAAATCATGAAATTGGTTATTAGGATTATGTACATGATGCAAATGATGTTTGGAAAGGTTTTTAGTGTGCATTTTCTTTATTATATCATGCAATATATCTAGATTATGTTTTAGTATGGTGTTGTTGTGCACCTTGGTAATGTTTTATAAATTATGAAAATGACTTATTTCATGGTGCAAGTGATGTGAAACTAGCTTTTGAAAAAATATGATATGCATTTGTGTTGGAATTGGTTTCTTAGTGTGAATTTGCATGTACTTTTTTCATAAAACCTTGTTGCGCCTATTTTAGGTGTTTTATAAGTTGTAAAAATGGTTTATCTAGTTTTTCAAGTGGTGCGAGTCATGTTTTCAATGGCACTTAAACAATGAAATGCTTGTTTTGGAATTGGTTGCGGTTTATGTGATGATTTGAAATGGCCTTTGGAAATGGTTAAATTGATTATGTGCTTTTTCTTTTAATATTTTTTATGGGTTTTATGAGTTATGTAAGTGGTGTGTTATTGGTATAGACCTTGGGTATGTTATTTTGAAACGTTTTGTAGATTGTTTAAGTGTTTAATTGTTTTATTAAATTATATGTGTAGTGCGTTGGACCTCGCTATGAAGGTTTCAAGTTACAGGTGTCAAGAACGCCTACATGTGCATGCGTAAGGTAAGACATATACATATAAATGCCCTCTTTGTACATATTCCCTCATGGTGTGGGGAATATGTGCAATGCAGCTAGGAGTATTTATATATATGTGTATAAATGCATGTGCATGGAAGT
The DNA here is from genome assembly GCA_963277665.1 of Viscum album. NCBI lineage: Eukaryota > Viridiplantae > Streptophyta > Magnoliopsida > Santalales > Viscaceae > Viscum > Viscum album. The sequence continues at coordinate 619,522,721 of OY728127.1, read as the reverse complement.
GCGCATGGTCGGTTCAAGTGGTCGTCGATGAATAGTGACAAGTTTGAGGTAGGTCCCCTATGCCTTTGCCTTTATTTTGAATTTCATAATTGATTTCTTGTTTAAAAAATATGTTTTATATTTATGCCACATGCACATTCTATGAAAATTGGTTGCAGTTCCTAGAAATGATTGCACCTTTTTTTTGAAAATTGAAATGTATTTTTAATGTTATCGGTCTAAAGTGACTTTTCTTGAAAATCGATTTCCTAAGTGGTTTTGAAGTGGTAATGAGTAGTTACAAAGGTGTTTGGCCTTTTGGCCGATTAGTTATAAAAAGTGTTCCCTTTATGTAATTAATCCTGGTTGGCATTTTATGAATGCTTTATGAAAGAGAAAAACCTCTCTTGAGGCACACCCCCTTTGATTTTAGAAAAATGATTTTTAAGTTGAATATGTTATTAAGGGCCTAATTTGATTCTTATGAATTGTGTGACTTGAAGAAGGGGGAGTTCAAATAAAGTGGGAGAGCGGTGGTGAGTGGTTGAATTGGTTTTAGATAAAGAAGGTATTATGTACTTATATGTTTGCTTGATAAAGAAAACTCACCACCACCTGAAATAGAGAACAATGGGAAACCTGGGTATCTAGGTGGGTGACCAGGACTAGTACGCTAGATAACACTGCCGGGGTCCATCCAGGTTTGTCTAGCAGGATTAACACAACAACACTAACTAAACATATGAATTTTTTAGGGTCGTGGTCTTCTAAGCCACATTTTCTGAGGGTCGTGGTCTTCTAAACCACGTTTTTCTGAGGGTCATGGTTTTTAAGCCACATTTCACCAAGGTACGAGGTCTCTAGGTTCCCACTTGTTCTAGATACCTATAGGGATTACCCATGGTGCTCATTTGTGACATGCTGCTTGTGATGTAACCTTCTTTTCAGTTGTTTCATACTCGATGTCTTGTTTGTGAAAACCATATTTTAATCCAAAATGGTTTCTTTTCATTTTTAAACATCAATGCATGCTTGGAACCTATTTTGAAAATGCCGTGGGAGTAAAATTCTTTACTTGAAAATAAAAACTCCTTACTTGAATTTGAAAAGACGGAAAATCATTATTTTACTATACCTTATTTTCAAACTGGCATGATTGGATTTCTTACTAAAGGATGGGGCATATGACATGGTTATATTCTGGAATTCCTACTGAGCATCTCGGTGCTCATGCCTACTTTACCTTTTAGCTGCAGGTTTTAGTCTTGGATCACTTTTGGGAGTTAGTGTGGTTTACATTCCGCGTTGACCCACGGGGTCACCTGAGGTATGTCATGTTGCTTTTTTTATTCCTTTTTCCACGGCCATGTTGTTCAGTCTATTTTTCTTTATTTATCTTCTTGTTCAATTTATGTTTATTTATCTTTGTTATGGGACAAATCATTCCCCACTACTTTATTTCGATGCCCGACACTAGTTTCCAGACCGTGGGGATCGGGAACGCCCTTCGGGCCATGTCGCGGACCGGGTCAGGCGCCAGGTTGGATGACGACCTGGCTTGGTTCATGAAAAAATGGTATCAGAGGGAGGTTCTTGTTATTTGGGGTTTCAAGTAGCTTAGTGATTAGGTGTGTCGGAACTTGAGAGGTAGGTGCAGAAAGGATGTCATGAACCCTTGCTCATCCTAAGACTCAAGTTGCCAGGGGTAGTCCGGGATTTAAATTTTCTTCTTTGGATTGGTCTGTGCGGATGAGGGATGACAAGGGAAGTGATTTGGTGCTATGCGACGTGGCTTCATGGAGTAACGACCCATGTACAACCCGAGTGCACAGTCCAAGATACTTTCTGTGGGGATGCCCACTCGGACCATGGTCTGCTAAGCCATGTTACCGAGTTTTCATAGCCACTAGTTCCTTGTTTTTGGAATTTTTGATGTGAGTTTTGTTTGACCTTCATTTTGGTAGGTGTGAGTAGATCTCAAAAATGAAAATGTATTTTTGTGAAGGTGTTTTCAAAATGGAATGTGGTTGTTGGATTGGAAAATGGTTTTTAAAATAGAAAACGTTTTGGAATTTGAAAATGTATTTCTTTAATGATAAGTGACTTTCAAAAAATTGGTTGGGAATTTGTGCTTTGTGCTGAATGGTCTGTTTTGGAAATGAGAAGTGTCTTGAATTGATCATTGGTATTCCTATGAGGGATCACATATATAGAGGTTCGCATGTAGCACAATGATAATTGGTGGTATGTGTGGATGGGTGAATGATCTAGCACAATGATATATGTATATGCGAGACTTCATGGGATACCAATGGCGGGTCCTTAAATTTCTTTGTTTACTGAAAAATAGTTTTCAAAAAAAGGTTATTTCAAATGTTTTGAAAAGTGAGTGAGAAATTTTTTGGTGTTCTCTTTTTGTGTTTGGCATTTTTTGTGGGCTCTTGGCTTTTGAAATATTGAATTGTGGTTGGAATAATGATTTGAGTTTGAATTTTTGTTTGTGATTGAGGTGTAGAATTTTGATTTAGGATGAGTTTTGATTCGGATTTGTGCCTCTTGTTTTTTAGTATGCTGTCTAGAGAAGTCCCAGAAGTTTCTAGTGAGTCTCTTCTAGTTGTTGGTTTTACCTAGACTCTTAGTAGGGTGGTGGAATTGAATTATTTTCAGTTGTTGTCTAGATTCTATGGTGATCGTGATCTATCGAAGGTAGCAGACTGACATGGTGAAATCGTTTTTGTTTTTAGGTTATTGGGAACTCCCAAAGCTATGAGAGTCTGTGTTGGTTCGGGTTCATTTGAAGGTGAAACTTTGGATTGGTGGAGGAGATAATCCCTGCATCGTTGCATGATGGTATGTCTTGGAAGGTGTTTAAGACCACTCTCGTTAGATGGTTTATGCCCAAGGAAGTGAAGGCGAGGAAAGTGGCAGAACTAGTGAGTGTCGAGTAAGGCCAATGAGTAGTGAAGGCCTACATCGGGCATTCCAAGGGGTTGATTCCATTTCTCCGAAGGTAGAGTCGTGGAATTAGTTATAGTTTCTATTGTGTGGGGTCTTTGTCCAGGGTTCCAGGGCCATTTCTTTTTGGTGTTCGTGAAGGTTCCCCATCCGGTGATGAGAGCGAATCATAAGAACCTATCTCAGACAAGTCATCTTGTCAATCCCATCCTTTATTAGTTGGGCCACCCTCTTGTTTGCTTCTAGTATGCTCGGTTTGGGTACTTTAAGTTGCCTTGTCATCATCCTCCAAAGGCTTGCCGTCAGTGTGTCCATTTGGGAAAATTGGAGAGGTTCCGCTAGTGGCATCGTCAGCAGGAGTCTCAATCGAAGGATGTCAGCTCCTGACTGTGGGGCAACAGATGCTTCAAGACATCAGAGATCCATCCACAAGTCTTAGAGTGAATCCTTTCACGCAGTCCGGAATCGTTGGGTGAGGGGAACCTTGGTTTAATTTTTGTTTCTAGTGCTGAAATGGGGATGGTCTGAATTTATTTATTGTAGCCCCTCATCTTTGAAGGTTCTTTTTAGCTGTAAGAGGCGTAGAGGTCTATTTTTCTCGTTGTGATATTTATCCTTTGAATACCCCACCTTATTTGTAAAAAGGCATAGTGATCTTGTTTTCTTGTAATTCATGTAGTTGTGCCATATCAAATATGAGCTTTAGAGTTGTCTCTTTATGGCTGTGATTCTCAAGATGATTATCCCTCTCGTGTGGCTAGCTCCATGGGTGACCCGTTATTGTTTTAGGATGTGCTCGTTTTGGAGACATATGTGTCTTGGGAAATAATGAATAGGGGTTTGGTCCACTACCCGGTTTGGGGTCTTTCTTCGATGACCGCATGTGGTGGGGGTCTGGGTTATGCAGATAGTTCATGGGTCGGTGTTTGCTGGGTTTCTCGTATTGGTCGATGCTAATTGGCTTAAGATGGTCAGTTCTTAAATGGTGGGGAGACCCACCATGAGTCTTGTCGTGTCTTCTTCGAGGTTTGGTCTGTGTGGTGGTTCCCTCTTAGAAAAAGTTAGCAGTTCCAGAGTTATCCCATGCTGAGAGTCTCAATGTTGGTTGTGTTAGTCGGGTTCTTGTGGTGGGGAGAACCCTCCTCGTTTCCTGATGGTTCTTCTCTTTTAAGTTTCCCTCAGAGTTCGTCGGGTGTGATGGATAGAGTGAAAAGTCACACTGAGTTCTTGATTTTGTGGGCCTTGTTACGTTTCAAACTCGAATTTGATTCCTCGTTCGGCTAGGCGACTTTCTGGGGGAAGAATGTTTTTTTGGTGGGGAGAATTGTCACACCCGAACTTTTAAATTAATATTATTTTATTATTTTATCATACTTTAAAACTTTCTATCATGCTGTGGGCCAAGCCTGTTTGAAATTTTTGCATTTTGTTGATGAATGAATGTATGTCCCTTGACAGCATCCGGTGCATGGGCAGGGCGTGTTCCAAGCCGTGCGGCTTTGCTCAGGTCATCGTCTGGCCTGCCTCATGTACAAGGTAAATGAATAAAATGAGTTTTAAGAGTTAGTTTAATCATTATAATAATGGTGATTATTGTTATTATTATGGTTAATAATATTATTATTATCAAGTTTAGTATAATTATTATTAAGTTGTTAAGAGAATTATTATTATTATTATTTGAGTTTATTAAAATTCTTACTATGTTTTTTATTTGTAAATATTTTATTTATTTTATATCCTTTTCCTTTATTTTTTTATTTCCTATTTTATTTATTTCTTTTATTATTATTATTTTTATTATTTTTATCTCAAAACCTAACACTCCCTCTCCCTTACCCTACCCCCTTACGCGGCCGACCCCCCCACCTTCCTTCTCCCGCTCACGCTACCCCCCACTCTCCTTCTCCCGCTCCTCTTCTCCCCCTCCAGCTGAATCCGCCGGCACGCCTCCCTCCGTCCAGCCCGTCGCGACCCCCCTAGATCTGATCCTCTTATCCCACTCCAGCCAAAGCAGAAGGAACACACCCCCTCATTTCCGTCGGGCCACACCATCTTCCACAATCCCTACCATCGAACCGCCGACCTTCTTCCTTCTTGCGCCTCCACTGTGACTGGAGCCTCCTCCCGCTCTTCCCTCCGACTGCATCGATCGACTACTACCAAGCCGCACCGCTGTCCACTTCACACTGAACCACGTCACCCCCCTTGCTGCTTCGTACCACTCAGAACCATGCCTCCATTTTTTTCGGTCATGATTTCCAGTGCGGTGCACCTTCGGTGGCCCACTCCCTTGTTCAGTTGGCCATCTACACCTTTCTCGCAGGTTTGTTTTGCTTCGATTGTTTTCTTCTTCCAATTGGCAGTTTTTTGGTTTGGGTTTCATATTTTATTTGGTCCAATTTTGGACGTGATTGCTTCGATACTTTGTCTTTAGGGTTCATCCTTGGTCCCTTTTGGTGTGAATATAGTGCAATTAAAGTTTCGCACCGAAATTCGGGGGGTTTAGGCATCAAAGGTTGGTGTTTCCAAGTATAATCAATATTTGGCTTATTATTTATCTTACTTGGTTAATTTAATGTGTTACATGATTAATAGGTGAGGTGCGAAGTGTGTTTTTAAAAAGATTTCATATGCGTTTGAATTTAAAGTAGAATTTTGAAATGAAATTGAGTACTTTTCATGTTTAAATCTTGTCGTGTTGTTTGACGTCATTTTATAAATCATGAAATTGGTTATTCAGATTATGTACGCGATGCGAATGATGTTTGGAAAGGTTTTTAGTGTGAATTTTCTTTATTATATCATGCAATATCTCTAGATTATGTTTTAGTATGGTATTGTTGTGCACCTTGGTAATGTTTTATAAATTATGAAAATGACTTATTTCATGGTGCAAGTGATGTGAAACTAGCTTTTGAAAGAATCAGATATGAATTTGTGTTGGAATTGGTTTCTTAGTGTAAATTTGCATATACTTTTTTCTTAAAACCTTGTTGCGCCTCTTTTAGGTGATCTATAAGTTGTACAAATGGTTTATCTAGTTTTTCAAGTGGTGCGAGTCATGTTTTCAATGGCACTTAAACAATGAAATGCTTGTTTTGGAATTGGTTACGGTTTATGTGATGATTTGAAATGGCCTTTAGAAATGGTTAAATTGATTATATGCTTTGGTTTTAATATTTTTTATGGGTTTTAGGAGTTATGTAAGTGGTGTGTTATTGGTGTAGACCCTGGGTATGTTATTTTGAAACTTTTTGTAGATTGTTTAAGTGTTTAATTGTTTTATTAAATTATATGTGTAGTGCGCTGGACCTCGCTATGATGGTTTCAAGTTGCGGGTGTAAAGAACACCTACATGTGCATGCGTAAGGTAAGAAATATACATATAAATCCCCTCTTTGTACATATTCCCTCATGGCGTGAGGAATATGTGCAATGCAACTAGGGGTATTTATATATATGTGTAAAAATTCATGTGCCTGGAAGTGCGCTGGGTCGCTTTGAGTGGTCGTCGATGAATAGAGACAATTTTGAGGTAGGTCCCCTATGCCTTTTCCTTTAGTTTGAATTTTATAATTGCTTGCTTGTTTAAAAAATATGTTTTAAAATTATGCCACATGCACATTCTATGAAAATTGGTTCGGTTTCTAGAAATGATTGTGACTTTTTTTTGAAGATTGAAATTTATTTTTAATGCTAAAAGTCTTAAGTGAATTTTCTTGAAAATCTATTTTTTAAGTGGTTTTGAATTGGTAATGAGTAGTTCTAAAGGTGTTTGGACTTTCATCCAGTTAGTTATAAAAAGTGTTCCTTTTATGTAATTAAGCCCGGTTGGCATTTTATGAATGCTTCATGAAAGGGAAAAACCTCTCTTGAGGCATGCCCCGTTTGATTTTAGAAAAATGATTTTTAAGTTGAATGTGTTATTAAGGTCCTAATTTGATTCTTATGCATTGTGTGACTTGAATAAGGGGGAATGCACTTAAAGAGGGAGAGCGGTGGTGAGTGGTTGAATGGGTTTTAGATAAAGAAAGTTTTATGTACTTATATGTTTGCTTGATAAAGAAAACTCACCACCACCTGAAATAGAGTACAATGGGAAACCTGGGTATCTAGGTGGGTGACTGGGACTAGTACGGTAGATGACATGGTAGGGGTCCGTCCCGGTTTGTCTAGTAGGATTAATGCAACAACACTAACTAAACATATGAATTTCTAAGGGTCGTGGTTTTTAAGCCACATTTCACCGAGGTACGAGGTCTCTAGGTTCCCACTAGGTCTAGATAGCTATAAGGATTACCCATGGTGCTCATTTGTGACATGCTTCTTGTGATGTAACCTTCTTTTCAGTTGTTTCATACTCGATGTCTTGTTTGTGAAAACAATATTCTAATAAAAACTAGTTTCTTTTCATTTTTAAACGTTAATTCATGCTTGGAACCTATTATGAAAATTCCATGGGAGTGAAATTCTTTACTTTAAAATTCAAACTCATTACTTGAATTTGAAAAGAAGGAAAAACAATATTTTACTATACCTAATTTTCAAACTGGCATGATTGGATTTATTACTAAAGGCTGGGGCATAGGACGTGGTTATATTCTGGAATTCCTACTGAGCATCTCGGTGCTCAAGCCTTCTTTACCTTTCAGTTGTAGGTTTCAGTCTTGGATCGCTTTTGGGAGAGAGTGTGGTTTACATTCCGCGTTGACCCATGGGGTCACCTGAGTTATGTCACGTTGCTTTGTTTATTCCTTTTTCCGAGGCCATGTTGTTCAGTCTATTTTTCTTTATTTATCTGCTTGTTCAGTTTATGTTTTTTTATCTTTGTGATGGACCAAATCATTACCAACTGCTTTGTTTCGATGCCTGGAACTAGGTACCCACCCGTGGGGATCGGGAATGCCCTTCGTGCCATGTCGCGGACTGGGTCAGGCGCCAGGTCGGATGACGAGCCGTCTTGGTTCGTGACATCGTCTCACTTTTATTTTCTATGAGACACATTCCATATTCACCAAGTATTTCATTGATGAGATGTATATACTTCCGATGAATGTATTTTATGATTTTAATCCCAAAAATTATGGTGATTTAAATATCATTTTTAGTATGTCTATTTCTTGGGTTTACAGTTCAAAAGTTACCAATGTGGTAAGGTATTTTTGTCTTAATTTTCCTTCTTTGAGACATATGTTATTTTATGCATATCCCTTATTTTATGTGGTGTATATTCATACCCTTTGACATGTAATATCAATAATTTATTTATTATCATGATATTTTATGTTTTTTAAATTTTATTTCCCCATGGGGATTATGATTTGAAGTAACCATGTGGTAAATATTTTCTGTTAAAATCTCATTATTTCTAGAGATTGTTTATGATTATGTTTTTTATGATGAATCTTATGATAAATATCTCAATAAAATTATTAATATTATTATACTCTGGTTATTCATGATACTTTAATGTAATATTATAATTTTTTCAAACTTTGGTACTGAAAATATTTGAGAAAATGTTTTTATAAAAATGTATCTTTATTTATATCTTTGATCAAAATATATTTTCTTATAAAACCATGTTTTCAAAAAAAAATTATCTGTAAATAATTATTTTCAAAGAAAAGTATTTTGAAATTGTTTTATTTTAAAAAAATCAATGCATAAAATATATTTTTATCAAGATATTTTTAAATGATTTTTAAGGATACCTTTATAAGTATAAAGTATTATTTTCAAAGAAAATGTCTTCAATAATATATTATGAATTTCAAGTTTTCACAAAGTTATTTTCAAAGAATGGTAATTTTCCTCAATAAATGTTCCAAGTTACATTTCAAAATAATTTTCCATATATGATTTTTTCTTTTGATATGATCCAATGATATCATCCTTATTATTTCTATAGATGGTTTATATTCATGATTATAATAAAAAATATTAATGAAACTAGTTCCTTTACCATGTGTAATTATATGATGAAATGGTGAAATGATTATGAAACATGTATCTTTTCCAGAGGTTAGGATATGATGAAATGTTTATGAAACCCTTATATTTTTATGGGTTATGATATGATGACTGTTTTATGATCTTGGTGAACACAAATGTATTATTTTGAGGATATGATGGGTGGGACCAATATATACCTTCAATTAATTAAGTTAAGATTTATATCTCATGAGAAAATTATGGGAAAAAAGTTGATGGGCTTGATCCACTATAGGGAATAGGTGTGTCCAGATGCAAAATGAGAAATTGGTGTGACTTCATCAAATATGGAAAGTAGGTGCATCCTGATCTACTATGGGAAACATGAGATGTGTCATGATCCACTATGTAGATGGTCTTGATAGTTAAACTTATAATAAAAAACGATTTTATATATTTATAATGGTTCCTAAATTTTATGATAGGATTTTATGGTTTATTATTTATTTATGATGGGTTCTCACTCTTATGACCCATGTTTTCTGAAATGATTATGTTTGTATTCCAGGACTCATGTTTATGATATTTGATATTCAGGGTATTCTTTTCAAATGTTATACTCATATTCCCATTCTCTAATACTCATGTTATGCTTATGTGATAATTGATAGCTTTTGTTGTACGCATACCCTTATTGAGCATCTGATATCACCATTTCTTAAGTTTCCTTTCCCAAAGAATCTAATAAGTTCTTTATGATTGATTTTTAAGGGTAGGATAAATTAAATAATGGTGTTCTAAAAAAATTATATATTATATTTGATGTTAAAAAATTTAAAAGATAATAAAGTATGTATTTAGTTTACCAATAATATTAAACTACTCAGTCTTTTAGGATGTGATACCTTGTTTCATATTCCAATGTAAAAAATTAATCATTGGGTCCTAGTTACTAGAGTCACGGCCTTTACAGTTGGTATAAAATGAAAGGTTTAGTTAACCTTAGGAAATTGGGATGAGAAAATATTAGTGAAAATGTTTAGGATAAGCCTAACTATATGATTAAATCCTAATGTTTTGTTAAGGAATAGATTCTATTTATTTCCTAATAACGCATCCCATTATATATAATATAAGTGGATGTGGTTCTGGAATAGATGTAAAAAGGGTTAATAACCCCATAAAAACTATATTGAACTAGAATTTAGCGGGAACTAGTGCCTGAAAATGGGACTTAACACACACCTGGTTTGACACTTTCGATGGATATGATTTAGTTATTCCATATTTTATTTACAATCAATCATGATGGATTTAAATAGATGCTTATTATGGATTACCTAGTGTGTCATAGATTGAAATTAATGTCTCATGATTTAGATATCATATAAGAGATTTTCATGATTATGTGGTTTTCCACAATGATTAATGTTTCTCACACTATGTTTTTTGGTTTTAGTTAATTACGATAACTATATAGAACATGGTTAATGTTGAATGTGTCATAAATGAGGATATTAAGAAACCGAATGGGATGATAACTATTTTAAAGGATATTTTAATTATTCCTAATCAGTCATCACAAAACATAATTAAAAACTTATAACTTAGACAACTCTCAGATACATCAAATAAGAGACAGATAGAGTTTTCTAAGAGCATGGATGGTGGTGAAAATGGAGGAACAATGATTTAGTTTAGTATATGTCAATTATGTGGGAAGAATCACTCAAGGGAATGTTTCTAGGAATGATAATATGTTTTATATGTGGTAAATAAGGCCATTTAGTAAGCAATTTTTGAGGAAAAATGAAAAGTTTAGTTAACACAATGGATGTGATTATTGGTTTCCCTAAGGTATTATCAACGAATGAATGTTTTAATTGTGAAAAGTATACCATTTTGAAAATAAATGTTCTAGGGGGAATGTTAGTAAAGAGATTAAACATGGTGGTATGAGTAATGGTTATACTATTGATGATGAAAATAACATGAATGAAAAATGAAAGTATAATATAACTAAGCCTAGTTAATGGTTTAAGAATGATGTAAATGAGTGAAGTGTTTATGTATTGAAATTCAAGAATTATAAAATATATAAGGGGTTTTTAGTATATGTTTTTCATTAAATATTTTTAAGAATATGATGAATGGAGTTGATGACCTTGAAATGTGATTTAATGGAAATGTGATATTCATGGAAAACACATTATTAAGGGAATTATAACCCTTGATATGTTCTGCATATTGAGATAATGAATTTAGGATAAATGAATAATTTATATAGATAAAGTAAATTTATATTACTAATTATCTTGTAACTGATTAATTAATTATTGAAAAATTGGATTATGCTATCATGGATGGAATTTATAGAATTTTTTGATTTATGGAATTTCTAAAATACAATTTTTTTAATTAAATAATAAGGAAGAATTTATGTTTTCAATAATATTTTATAGTAATTTAAGTTATTACCATGTTCCAATAGAAGACATGATAAATGTATTTATAAGTTCAACCATTTATAAAATGGTTTAAGTTTAACTTTGGATGAGTTTTTATAGATTAATGTATTAATTCAGCATATAAATATTTATGCATATTGAATAACTAATTATAACCATTTTTTATGATGATAAACAGATAAAGAATGAATTAATTGTCACTATATTATGGATCTTATGATCTGTTAATGTTTCAGGCATGGAAAAATCATCTTCATTTCATAGAGTAAGAGATGAAGTTGAAATCAATCAAATCACAACCAAAGGATGAGATTGTGCTTATTAAATGGAATTAAATCATGTAAGTTTATCTTCTTGTGGAAATTCTATAAACTTTAGGAAAAGAATATTGAGAGATAATTTTTTTCCTATTACATTCATTTCTTGTGGACCAATGTTCTTTTAATTCATCATTGATTCATGGATTTTTTATCATTAAATTTCCCTTGATCATGTTCTTCATCACTCTATTAGTTCATGGGGGTTAGTTTTCCTTTACTGACTTAAAATTAACTTTTTATTATAAAATCACTTTTTAGGTAAAGTGAGAAACCAGCCCTAGTTAATCTGGAGGTGAAGCCTTATAGGATAAAGCAAAGCCATCAAAGAAAATCCTCAGTCTATTATTTCTTTCCTCTCTATAAAGATTCTAGTTCATAAGCCATACCTTAGTAGCAGGGTCGTTTTCAATAACATCTTCAAGACGACATGCCATTTTGTCCCAAGTTCAAACATACTCTTCTTTGCTGATTTTATCATCATTGAAGCCTCTCATCAGAATCATATCTTGTTTGTAGATCCAATTTTCTTGCTCGTTGTTGACCGCCACTTGAATAGGTATTCCCATCATCTCCGCCTCTTCCTACAGGATGTTGACATAAAGAAATTCCTCCACCATCACCTCTTCAGAGTGGTGGATATGTTCTTTATATTCCTTTGTCGTTCTGGTATAGTTTTCCTTATTGATATTTTCTTGAACTGTAACTTGGGGCTTCTCCTACACAATAACTATGAGGGCTGAAGAAATATCCATCTCACATGTTTTCAATTTTTTACCTGATCGTGTTTCCATCGGTTTTGGTAAATACGAGTAGTCCATTCATCCTTTCCCCTTCTTCTTCCTAGGGGTTTGCCCCTCCTCATGAGCATTAGGATCCTCCTCAGACTCCACACCTTCTGCAATTCCTCCATCTCAGTCATTGGGTGTATCTTGAATAGACTCATTGGTTTCCAAACACTCAAAAAAGTTTAGAGTCTGAACACCATTTTGAACCGAATCCTTCCCCACTATTTGGTTGTTGACCCCTGCAATACTCTACTTGATTTTAAATTCCTTTGACACCCCTTCTGACCACACATCAATTTCCTTCCTAGCTAAACTCCTACCTTTATCTTGAGATGCCTGTGAAGAGGATTCATCTCTCCGAACTAAAATACCCAAGTCTTAGTCCCTCAAATACTCTTTAAGCCTATCAATAATCCCCAACACAGAGGGTTCCTCAAATTGTTTTTTTGAAGGTATCTTCTGCACTACCTTACCCGCCAAGAGATTAGTCTGTATAACCTCATTATCCTTCCTCCCCCACACTTTCACCTTCTTCTGATGGCCATCCCATCTGAAAGCAATGGATGAGTGTCCCAGTCTTCTACAGGAAGAGAAAAATTCCACCCAATGAATGAAGACCACTAGTTGCTTACACTGTACTTCCTCTCCAGCTTCTATCCACACCAATTCAACTCACGGCCTTGACACATCCACATCCACACATGTGCAGGTTGATTGGATGACATACAGATGAAGTAGGTGAATCCACACAGAGAAATTGACCAACTAGATTTCCTAACATACGTAGAATCGAGGTATTCTAGAATGCTGTAGGAAGTTGAGGAAGACTTACCCAAACCGGCACTATAGGAGAATCGCGATTCAGGTATAAATCATAGCTCTACCGAAATTGATAGATGCTGCATCCACCTCATTTCTTGGGAACACATGACAGAGCATGAACAAAGTCCTCTGATGAAGAACATATCACCATCAAATTCCTTTTATCAAGAAGAATGACAACCGTTCGTTCTTTTAGACCCTAATGATAGAAGACAAACCTATCAAATTCATCCACCGAAGGTTGTTTACCCTTAAATCGGGCCACCAGCGTTAGATGCAGTAAAATCTCTGCCTTCATAAACTCCCGAGCCGAAAATGGAATCACAAAGTTGCCTTCCCGAATACCAGGGACCTTTGGATCAAGTTTGATTGCAGGAAATCCTGAAATCAAAGCTAGATCAGTGAAGGGATAAAAGTCGCGTCTCCGGCCATTATGAGGAAGTCGAGAATCCTCCCCTCTCCCGTCGAATAGTGGTGGGGGAGGAAGCACCGTCAACCCCATTATGGTTAATCCATCTCCGCTTCGAGCTCCCCCTCCCACTTCCTGTCTGAGAAGATCCCTTTGTTACACTTTTTATTTTTCCCTTATAAACCCATCTTTCAATATCCCACTGATGTTCACCCTATGTGGAAATATGGTTATGCATTACTTCAGGTAACATTAATATTTATAAATTTACCTTTTTAATGGAAGTTTTATTATTAATATTTATGATATGGGTCTCTATGAAATAATTTTCAAATAATAAAATCTTTATTACCAAGATGCATTCTGAGGCTGAAATTCATTTTAAGGGGGTAGAATAAAACATCCCAATATATTATGATTTTTTTTTTCAAATATTTAATATATTGTGTGAAATTCTATGAGATTTTATTAGATATTATGCATGAAACTCAACACCTAGTTTATATTGTGTTACACAAAATGATGAGTTTCTTCGATAGCATGTGTTACATGCAACACCGAGTTTTACCAAACAACAATATACTATTAATATTATTATATGATATTTATCACATAGTAGTTGGAATGGTAGGTATGAATAATATTACCTGACATATGAAAATTTATTTTTTACACATTTATAAAATTGGTTCATTGGTTCTCAATTAATTAGAAATTAAAATAGAAACCAATTGAATATAAAAGAAATGTTTTTTAAAAAACTTTTTTATGCACACAAAGGTGTTTTATCTTAATAAAGTAAATTAGAAACTATTGTTAAATTATTTTAATTAAACATATATATTATATATTAATTGATTTTTTTAATTCATTTAATATTTTTTATTGTCATAAGATAAAAAAAATCAAATTTTACGTTTAAAACTGTATTTTTCTAAAAAATGGTTTTGTCACATTTTGCACACTTATTTTAATATTATTTTTTTCACGTATATAAAATTAACTTGAGAAAATATAATTAATTTTTCAAATAATAAATTTGAAATTTTATTAGGGTGTATTTATGATAATTTTCTAAGATGATAATTTTTTCAATGAATAGTGAAAAGTACTAGTTTTTATTAAGAATTGTCATATATTTTAAAGCATTTAATAAATTAAAATGGTTTAATATGGTTTTAAAGGTAAATTTAGTTCAAATATATATATATATATTAATCCAATATAGATAATTTTAATCATTTACATTTTTTAATTTTATTTTAAAACCCTTTTAAACTTTTGAACATTTTCACTTTGAAAAACTGTATTCTCATCATGCTTGCGAGATTAATTTTAAATTATAATTTTCTACTTATATGAATGGAATTTTGAAATATTTAATCCATATTTTTAATCATCATAATTTATTTTATCTATTAAGTTAAAATTACTTTTTGATAATAATGAATAGTAAAAACTATAAAAAGTATTTACCGCAGTTAAGGTAAAAATGATTTTATAAGGGGTTAAACTTAAAATATAAGGGTTAAAAATGATCCAATACTTGTAAAACACCCATTTTATGAAAAATATTTAGAAAATAAACCTTATATTATATATATTGTTCCATTATTAGAGCCTTGTGACATGAATGAAATAAGGGTTGAATTCTCTCTTTTCAAAAAATTACAAGTGCGCCACTCACCTCATTTATAAAAGGCCACCTAGTCTCCCACAATCTTCAAACTTTAAAAAAAATTTGTATCTACCAATAACAAACCAAATAAATTATATACTTCTGAAACCTTATCCTAGAATCCCTTTTTTATTCTTAAATTATTCCATAACCAATCCCATATAATAACATCAGTATCATAAATATAGTTATATTATTTTATGATAAGGAAATTTTATATATCCATCTAATCTTCACTCAAATGGGAAATGAAACTTTTGATCGTGTGTGTGAAAAACTACCACCTTGTGAATCGACGTAGTTATTTTTCCTTCACTGATTATCATGAATGGTTATAAGGATGAATTTAATGTATTTATATGATATATATAAAATTATTATACTTCTGTAATTTTTATATCAAACATACCCTTTTACTTTCCATTTAGAGGGGGATATGATAATGTTTCTCATGTATATAGTGGACTACCATCTTGCGAAGCGATGTGATTCATTTCTCACTAATGCCTCACATGAAAGGTAAAAGGGATAAAAGTTAATGAATATATGTGATATTTTTTACATAAAAATACTTCTGTTAATATACTACCACATCTAACTTCCTACCTTCCAACCCAATGAAGAAAATAACGTTGATCCTGTGTGGTGGACTACCATCGTGTTAACTGTTGTGATATATTTTCATATCTGTTTTACTTGGATGGTATTAAGGAAAAATTAAATTAATATATATGATATATATATAGGATATTTATGATATTATAAATATTTTATAAAGTATATATATTATTTACCATTCTTAAATTCCCTCCATTGATAAAATGGAAATAATTTCATGTGTCTGTACGACCTACCATCTCCATGAATGGTGTAGTTAATTTTCTATCTCCAACTTTAATTGATTAGTATAATTACATATATAATGATTATAAATGATTTTTTATATCGTTTTTAACATTTTTTAAATGATTTAACCATGATAAAATTAAAAGTAATAAATATACCAAACCAAAATATATGTGAAAAAAGTAGTTATTAACCAAAACACAATTTTAACAATGAATTGTTAATAAACGGGTAATAAAAGGTCATAAGTAAATAATATGTGGTATGATTAATATAATTATGTCTATTTAATATATATATATATATATATAATAAACATTTATTTATTATATAGGAGGTTTGAATGTAAACTAAGGATATCGAGACTTACCATAAGGGATTTCTGTCTCACTCTTATTTTCTGTGAGACACATGCCATATTCACCATGTATTTATTAGATGTGGTGTATATACTGCCCATTAATTTATTTTATGATTATTATATTGAAAATTATGGTTATTTAAGTATCCATTTTAGGATCTCTCTTTTATGGGGTTTATGGTTCAGAAGTTACCAAAGCGGAAAGGTATTTTTGTCTCAATTTTCCTTCTTTGATACATATGTTATGCTATGAACCAAAATTCTTTTACGAGGTGTATATACATTACATTTTACATGTAATATCATGAATTTATTTATTATAAATATATTTTATATTTAATTTAATGTTATTCCTTCATGGGGATTATTATTAAATGTTACTATATTATAAATATTTTTGGCTACAATCTCATCATCTATGGGGATTGTTTATGATTATGTTTCTGATGATGAATCTTATGTTCCGTATCACATAAAACTCATTAATTTTATTATTCTATGGTTATTCATTATATTTTCAAGTAATAATACTATTTTCCACTATTTGGTACTTAAAATATTTGAGAAAAAGTTTTTATGAAAATATGACTTTATTTCTCTCTTCGGATGAAATCCATTTTCTTCCAAAACCATGTTTTCTAAAAATATTTTCAAAAATATTTTCAAATGATAATTAAATATTATATAAAATGATTTTTTTTTTACTTTTTTATGTTTTTTAAGTGTTTTCCAATGTGGAAAGGATATTTTCCTCAAGAAATGATTTAAATGTTTTTTAAATATTTCTTTATAATTTTCAAAGGTTAGTTCAAAAGAAAAAAATTTCTAAGATATTTTATGAATTTCAAGTTTTAATAATGTGATTTTCAAATAAAATTCATTTTCCTTAAGAAATATTGAACATGGTCATTCAATATCATTTTCCATCTAAGATTTCATCCTTTAATATGATCAAATGATACCATCCATATTCTTTATCTAAATGGTTTATGTTGATGATTATAATAAAATATATTCATGAAACATATTTTATTCCCATTGGTTATACTATGATTAAATGGTGAAATGATTATGAAACCTATCACTTTTCCATAAGTTTTGATATGATTAAATTTTTATGGAACCCATCTATTTTTATAGGTTATGATATGATGAATGTTTTATGATATTGTGGCACACATATATTTGATTTTCATGATATGATATAGGGGAACTATATATCCCTCTAATTCATTTGGTAAATATTTATATCTCTTGAGATAATGATGGGAAACAAGTTAACAGGCTTTATTCACTATGGTGAACGGGCGCATCCTGGTCCACAATGGGAAATATGTGTGACCTAGTCCAATATGGGAAATAGGTGCATCCAGATCCACTATGAGAAATATGATATGAGTCCTAATCCACTATGTTTATGGTCTTTGTAGTTACCATTAACATAGAAAATTATTTTCTATATTTGATGGTGCCAAAAGTTTATGACAAGGTCTTATAGTTCATGATTTATTTATGATGACTTCTCACTCTTACGACCAATGTTTTCTAAAATGATTAAGTTTTTATTACATGACTCATGTTTATGATATTTGATATGCTAGGTATGATTTTAAAATGTTATGATCGTGTTCTCATACCCTTATACTCATGTTATTATAATGTGATAATTGATATCTTTTGTTGTACGTATTCCCTTAATGAGTATCTGAGCTCACCCTTTCTTATGTTTACTTTCCCCAATATGCCAAGAAGTTTTTTATGATTGATATGATGGGATATGATAAAGGTAATAATGGTGTTCTCAAAGAAAATTCTATATTATATTTTATTTTTTTGAAATTTGAAAGAGATTCAAGTATGTATCTAGTTTACCAAGACTAATAAATTTCTTGGTCCTTTAGGATGTGATACCTAGTATCGTATTGTAATGTAATAAAGTAACCACCATATTCGAGTAACTATATTTAGGTAATTTACATGTGTTATTGATGGTTCGTGACTCAGTGTGACGTAATTGACTACATAAGATGTATCTATCAAGCTATACAATAAAATAATGTTAGTTTTGTGAAGGAACTTTAAGTAACCTATTATGTTTACTCATCCCCTTCAATAAAAATTATCCCATTTCTATAAATATAATAGTCATGGAACTCATAGAAAAAACAAGAAATATAAGAAATGAAAGCAATGAAATTCACCCATATTGAATGTCATAATTTATGACAAGTGAATTCTGAGGTTCCTATTGTGATTCATGTATAAATATCTCAATGCCTTACCATTCTTGGGAATAAAATTATATAATAATAGTATAAAAAATTACAATATAAAAAAAAAATTTGTCACCCAATGGTGAAATCAATTTAACTATAATAATAAAAAACCAAAACAACAATATTCTATCCCAAGTAATTTATCTTACCCATGTACGTGGGATAACTACTCCCAAGAATAGGATCATACCCAAAATCTTATGCATTCCTAGTCTCCTATCTAATATCCAAAAAGTAAGACCAAATAAAAAAACCCTATAATACAACTTTATAGAATCCCAACCTATAAGGCACTAATTAGTTCCCCAATATAATTGTCAACATGACCTCAAGAATGCCCCCCCATATGCTAGAGATTGTCGAATAGTAGTGAGGGTATATGATGGTATGGTGGAGAGACTATACCCTCATGATCAAAGTGAAACAAAGTGGTATAAAATAAATATATACAATAAAATTATTAATTAAAGAACTAGAAGAATAAAAATAATTCAACTACATAATAAAAAAGTGGAAGATAAACCAATATTAGATACAAAATGAATATCATGTCATGATACTATACATAAAGGAAGTATGTAGGATATAGGGGTATAGCCATATAAAACACGATGAACAAGACAAAAGATCAAAATGTTCTACTAATAGTACCACGACCTTAGGATTGGTCCTTTTCTCTTGTACTACATACTGTGCATATAAAATGAGGAGTGTGTTCATAATAATCAAGGTAAAGTAGTAAATAAATAAATCACATTGTATCAGGTTCTTCATGGGATTCCCGATCAATATTACCAACTTTGGCCTAAGTTGAATTTCTCTAAATTGTCTTCAACCTGTACATATATGATAAGTATATGAATATATATAAGTATATATAATAACTACCCTATAATATATTCATGGAATCATAATGGTCCAACATAAGGGTCAAGTGTAAACGTGGACCGAACCCATTAATGTTCTTTGGATTGACAGATGCTTATTTACTTCCAAATAAAAAGGGAATCATGAGTTCTGAATAAATAGGCATTAAGGTTCTTAATAAAAAGGAATATTGGGTTTTTCCAAGGAGATATGTAAAAGTAATCCCAAGTATTGCACCAGGATCACTATAAATACACAACACTATAAGAGTTCATCCAAGAAAACCCACTAAGGAATCCTAAGTATCACTATCAGTATGGTATAAAGGCATAACCCACTCAACTTATACCTAATATACTATAGAGGGGTATAAGTATTTCTTATGGGCTAATTCTAAAAATTTTCCTATTGATCCCATACAAGGTAACCCACTAGGGAACTATGTGTCTCTCCTAGGTAAAATAAATCATCTTTGCGAAGCACAAATCCAAGGTATTCTATAAAAGAAACCAATTATCACTCCCAAAAAATAGAATTTAAAACTAAATATTGAATTAAAATATTATCAAGCATGTCCAAGGATACCTTAATTCGATACCCTTGTATCACACTCATCTTGGTGTAAGTAAGCAGTCATGGCTAGCATTAACTCATTTCATTTAATTAAAATAGTTTTAAACATTTTGGCAACAATATTTAATTTAGGTAAATCAAGTTATACCATAAGAGTAAGGTACCTATAAACATGGCCTACTATTTACCATTGGCTTCAATCAGATTTTACATTACAATATATATATATATATAAGTGACCAATTGACATTCTAATTAAATGTTAAAATTCATTCAATTATAAGTCTCATCACCTTTTAGGATAGGAAAACCCAAGGGGTGGCTCATGTCGGGATCTAAGGTTATGCTAAGAAAGGAAATTCACTTAATTTAATTAATTATACATTTTGGAGGCATTTACAATGGATTTCAGAGTGTGGTACAATGGAAAAAAATTAATTTAATGATACTTTAGGTAAAAATACTACACCGCATACCTTAGGTTTGTGGAAAAACCCTCATCTGTTATTGGATTCATATTCAAAGTAGAACATGAGAAATTTGTGAAATAGAAAAACACCATGAAAATAGGGTATATTATCTCACACTAAAGCAACACCAAGTATAGATAAAAAACCAATAAAATATAGAAGAGGAAAAAATATCTTACCATTGGATATCCAAAAAAATCAACGATGAAGGATTCAGACACTAGATGATGATCCTAGCTAAAAGCATAGGTGAAGGAAGAAGAGGAACTCCAAGTCACTTGTGAGAGGTAGCATGTGTAGGAGGAGAAAGAATAGTGAAAATTAGATTTAAATAAGGAGAGTAAAAATTGTAAATTTACCCCTCTTAATATGTCACATGGTTTGACCGCATATTTGTTCAAACTGTGTGCCAGCCGTGCAACACCCACTGCCCATGGACACCCCCTTGCACATGTTAGGCACATGGCTTTGCAAACCCTGTGAATCCCAAGAAAAAAACTATTAAACATGTTTGAGACATGTTTAATGGTTCTGTTTCATCTATGGCATGGTTAGAATAAACTTTGAGGACCTAGGTAGAGCACAGGACCACCCTAGCACATTTAGATGAAACTTTGCAGATTGGGCGACACAGTTTATACTAACCATGCTGCCCAGTTGTTTCCTCCAAAATTCAGGAAACCAAGCTATGAATAAGCCATTGACACCTATACAACCCCCATAATATATTTAAGTGATTAATAAGGATAAATCAAAAGAATTAAACTGAAAACAAAAGTTTTTGTACCTCAAAGTAAAAATCTAGATGTTACAATGGTTTTATAAGTTAAAGCTTGATGATAAGTTGGAAAGAATAAATACCCATTCCGAATATTTAAGTGGTTAGATTTTGAGTTGATTTGAATATTTTATTGAGGATTAGTAATAATATACTATTGGGTTTTAAATAACACTTTTTTTAGTATATGATTTTATGATAAGTTAATTATGATATATTACATAGTGGGATATAAATAATTTTAATGATAAAAAAGTGTTTCATTGACAAGGAGATATTTTTCAGAGGTATCTATAATCATGATAAGGATTACCTTTTAATTTGGTATTGAAATTTGATTCATGATATTTTTTGTGAATTTCACTATATTATATTATTTATCATAGTGATTAATGATATTTTGTAGGATGTTTCATTAGGTTTAGGTATATATAATCCTTAGGTCTAACATGTGATTTAACATGAAATATTATTTGGGAATAAAGAAATTAAATTTTGGGGGATGTAATCTAAAAGATATAATATCACCTTTTAGGGTAGAAAATTATTTAATTTTGAGGTTATTGAGTTTATTTGAGATGTAGTGTTATTTATGAAATGATCTAAGTGAAACCTTCTTTGTTATTTTGAAAAGTTTAGAGTTAAATAGTAAAGTTTATACCCTTTGGATATTATCTTATCTTATGCCAACCATTTAGTCTTGGTGAATATTTAAATATATAATTAATATCTTAATATACTTTTGTGTATTATGAAGTTTATTTTAGTACTTTAGGCATGAAAAATTCTTCTTGAATACTCATATTTGGGAGAAAAATATGTTTTTTGGTGGAAATCCATTAAAGGATGAAATTTTAATTTTCAAGTAAGTATAATTCCTTAAATTTTCATTATATAGGGTAAAGTAATCCCTAAACTCTAGGAAATGTATCTTGAAACAAAAATGTTGTCCCATTACATTGATTTATGATGAATTGATGGTCTCTTCACCCATCATAGATTTATGGTTTTGTGGTCGTTAACTTTATCCTAATTATGTTTTATATCACTCTTTATTAGTCCTTGGGATTTATTTTTCTCTTCCAGGTACATATTTTCATTTCCCACTAATGTTATACTATTTGAAAACCTAGTTTTTTGTTATTTAATATGAAATTCATATTTCCCTTTCCCTCCATTAAGTGGAAGTTTTATTAAACATTTTTAGAATGTGGGTTTCCACAAAATAATTTTTAAATGTTAAACCCTTGATTATAGAGAAAAGGTTCAAATTTTGAGTATGAAATTAATTTAATAGGGGATAATATAACATCAAAAAATTTTAAAATATGAACATTATATTTTATATAGTGTACTATATGCAACACCGAGCTTAAACGAACCATGCAATATTATCATTTGAATATGACTATTAAATTGGTGGGTACGGATATAAATAACTATATTATGATATATATATATATATATCAAGGTGTATATATATATAAAGGTATTACTCAATACAAATGTATTTATTAATAAGCTCTCATTTTTTATAGTCATTTTATTTTTCAAAAATACATTTTATTCAAAAATGATTTTTATTTATTTTTATGAGAAAATATTAAATATGATTTTTATAAATTTTATAAAAATTTATTTGATAAAATGGAATTAATTTTTTAAATCAAAATATCAAAATATTCTTAGTTTAAATTTTTGGAATTTTCAAAAAAGATTGATTTTCTATTGAATAGTGAATAATACTGATTTTTATTGAATATAATATTTTTTTTCAAGAACATTCAAAGATCCATTTTGTTTTAAAATGTTTTCAAAGTAAAATTAAATATATTATTTTATAAATAGTCCAACTAAGTTCATTGGAATAAATTTTATTGTTGAATTTGGTATAAAAACATTTTGTATAGTTAAAGAGGCATTTTTATGAAAAATAGTTTTTCTTTGCATTTTGAGATTTTATATTAAATTAATTTATATAACTTATAGGAATTGAATATTGAATAATGGATACCATATTTTTTAATGATTAGGTCTAAATTTTGTGTATTGTTCCCTTTTAATTTTAGGCATTATGAATAGAAACTGTGATAAAATTTACCACCTTATTGAAGTTTAAATCGGGTTAACCTAGGTTAAAACTAAATTTTAAGGTATCCATTTTTCATATTAATTATTATTTTATGAATATAATTTTACCCTTATAACCTTAGGCTCAAAATTTAATTTTTTAATTAACATCGGTCCATGAAAATGACCTATATAGTATTCAATGTAAAGAAAAATACAAAATGTCACTCTCATACTTTTAAATATATTTTATGTGTTCACAAAAAAGAAAAGGAAAAATGTGAAAGAATATTATTAGTTATTTTTATAACCAAAAAATTATTTTCATAATGATAATTTATTTTAAATTTTTAGTAATTATATAATTATCTTAAATGCTTAAGCAATACCGATATATTATTTTTTTAATTAATAGAAAAATAAAATAAATGATTTTAAAAATATTAAAATTAATATAATTTGAGTTTTTTTATATTGTTAAATGAATTTTATAGATTAATATTACATATTATTATTGTGTTAAAGTATTATATTTGAATTTCATCTTTTTAATGATGTATTTAAAGTAAAATTAAATGAATAGTGTCAAAAATCACAATGATGATATTTTATCAAAATAATAATTTATTAAATTTTTAAAAACCATAAAAATAATGTAATGGGATGAGGAGGATAATATATAGTATAAAATTATATATATTGTCCATTTATGATCCAATTTTCACCTTATAAGTAAAATTATAACCCTTTAAGAGTGAAAAATATTTTACCTCGGTTAAGGTTAAAATAAATTAATAAAGGGGTTAAACCAAACTATAAGGTTTAAAATAATTTTTAAAACTATACAAATTTTATTAGTTGATGATATTTCAACCATATTCTACCATATATTACAATATCTATATTTTTAATAATTTTTAAAGAGATTGGATTTATATATTTTAATATTTTAAAAAAATTCAAGAGTGCCCCCCCTCACATATAAAAGGGAACCCCTCACTTCTCTTCTTGGAACCAATTTGATACTTATTGATTAAAAAACCCATAATAAATTTTTTTATAAACATCATTATACAAATTTAATAGTTTCATGTCTTCCATAAATTCCAACCCTAGGTTCCTTAAGAGGAAGTCTAAAGGAGTTGTTTCAAAGAATAGGTAATTGCCTTAACCGGAAACTTTGTTTTTAATTATTATTTTATTTCCTATAAATATATAATATTATTAGTTAAATAATAACTGAATTATAAAAAATATACTTAAAATTATTTATTGTTATTAATATACAATTATTCACCTTCTTTTCCATCAAATGGGAAGTGAAAGTATTGATTGTACATATGTACGACTTACCGTCTCCACATAACGATACAATTCATTTTCCGTCACCATATTTAATGGATGGTTATTATGATGGGGTTATTGTTTATATATTATATTTATGAAATAATTATGATTCTATAATAATATTATCGTATCTATATTCTGATATTCCAATTCATTAGAAAATTATAACGACGTTCATGCATACATGTGGATAACCACCACCACAAAGCAATGTGATTCATTATTCATTTATGTTTTACATAGATGATAATAAGGATGGATTTTTTAAATATATATGATTTATATTCTATAATAATTATTATATATTGGGGAATTTTTATTTACCTCTCTTATTTTTCATCCGTTGAAAAGTAAAAGTAGTGTTCATGTGTACGTACAACCTACCGCCTCCAGGAAGTTTGTAATTAATTTTTCTATCTCTAAATGTTATGGATGACTCTAAATATATTTTTAATGAATATATATTATACTTATATCATGATTAAAATTATATATATATTATTTATCCATGATCAAAGTACAAGGACCAAGACTTTTAAACCGAAACATGCATAAAAAGAAAAGCAGTTGTCACCCAAAATAATGATTTTAATAACAAATTTTTAATAAATAGATGATAAGATGTCATAAGGAAATAATAAATGGTATGATATATTTTAGTATAGTTGTATAATAAATTTATATTTATTATATGGAAGGATTTAATGTGAATGTGGAAAGGAGATATTTGAGGTAACTAATTTCGAGTCTCACTTTTATTTCGGGGAGACAAATTCCATATTCCCCACTCATTTTTTGTACGGTGGATATAAAAGACCTTTGAAATGATATATAATTATTCTAAATATGTTATTTGAATTTAATTTTTCATTTTAATTTATTCCTTCTTGGGTCTTACGATTCAAAAGTTACAAAAGTGGTAAGGGGTTTATGTTTCAATCCTATTTTTAATCAGGATTGTTTAGGCATGAATTTCCATTGAGGAAATTATATAATACTTATATGATAAGTTCCTTTAATTTTTATTCTCATCTATTTAATTTTTAATAATGAATGTTTTCCTTTATTTTTTCTCACTTTATGTACTCAATTGATCGAAATAATTTTTCTTAGGAAGACCTACTTTATTTATCTCTTTGGTCAAAAATCATTTTATTCCATATCCATGTGTTTTAAAATGTTTTGAAAAATGTTTTTAATATCACCCTATGATTATTTAAATTCATTTTTTACCGTGATTTAATAATTTTAATTTTTTTTAAATGAATCTTTTTTTCTCTTTTCAAATGATGTACTTTTTGACTTTTTACAAAAGTGTGAAAAGAATGTTTTCTTTCATCTTATACGAAATAAAAAAATTTCTTGTAGTCATTACCACTGATTTATTTGGAGATTAATTTAAAAAAATTCAGGTTTCTTTTCAATGAAAATTATTTCTTTAATATTTAAGAAATTTTTATATTTTAAATAATTAATATAAAAATGAAATAGGTACTTTCCAAAAGAAATATTCCAATGATTATTTTAAATGAATTTTCACCTATGTTAACATCCATTACTGTTAATTATGTTTTATTGGGGATATTATCCAATTATACCATACTTATTATTTATTTGGATGGTTTATGATTATGATTATTATATGTTTACAAAACCCATTTATTTTCTTTAGGTTATTTTATAATGAATTTATGAAATGTATATGAAACTCATTTTCTTTGCATGGGTTATGATATGATGATATGGTGATTTTTTTTTGGTCTTATGGCACACATAATTATGGTGTTCATTATGTTATTGGTGGGCCCATAATTATATATCCCTATAATGAATTGGATAATTCTTTATATCACGTGAGATAATTATGGGATGAAAGTCGATGCGGTTGATCGATTATGGGAAACAAGTCAACACTCTTGATCCACTATGGGATGTAGGTGGTGATTCCTAATATTCTATGATATAATAAATAAATAGAGATGCCTGATCCACAATGATTTTATGGTCTCAGTAGTTAACCTTGATATACGAAATGGTTTTTATACCTATGTTGGTGCCACAATTTTATGACATGGAATTATGGTTAATGATTGATTTTTGATGGTTTCTCACTCTTATTATTAATGCCTTTTGAAATGATAAAGTTTTATGTCACGAGTCATGTTTGTGATCCATGATAAATTGGGTATGAACTTTGTACATTATATTCGTACCCTTATGCTTACCTTATGCTTTCATATGACCATTGATTGATATATCCCATTTTTACCCTCACATATCATTTGATATTACCCTTTCTTATGTTTCCTTCCCCCATGTAGTGATGAAATTTTTTTGTATGGTATTTTTATGAAGCATACTATATGGGAAGATAATTATGGGAGATGTTGAATATCATTCATGAAATAAAAATAATGTGTAACTATTCTTCAAAGACCCTAAATATTTATAATCCCCAGGCATGTATTTATGAAATGTATTGAATATTCATCTAAGTACATGTAATATTTATGTATGGAAATGTCATGTCATTATACACACAATAAAATTTCCTTGCATTTCTCCTAAAATTAATATGCCTTTAAATTTTTGTTTATACTTGGACTTAGACTTTCTATTATGTTGGGGTTAATGACCTTAACTCAAAACACCCCCTTAGGGTGTGTCTTATTATATGTCTTTGATAATCATTACATGTTATTAAAAAAAACACACCTCAGTGTGTTTGGATTGACCCTAATGAGAATTAATTAAATGGGAATGAATGAATTATTATATGATAAGGATATTTAACTTGTAATTTTTTATCACTTGTAAGTGAAATGATTGAATGAATGATTTTAATTATGAAATAGTTGGGATAATTATCACATGGAATTTTTTTAATTTTAAAATATAATGATGGATATTATTTTTATGGGCTATGATGGCACTAAACAGGTGTTTCCTACTCAAGGCATCCTTGTATTCCTGAGGGAATGTCTTGAGAACTCATAGGACACCACTCTAATTCATCGATGAGATTTTCAAGGGAGACACCTCTTGGGAAAAAATACCTCAAGGTAAAATTGCATCATTTTTGGGTTTTTTGTGTTGGTTGACAATGGAGGTTTCCATGGTGAATTGTCGAGATCTAGAATGTTGTTGAAATTTAATGTTGAAAAATAACCATGAAAAAGGAATTGATGATCTAGATGTGGTACAAAAAGAATAGATGTAAGGTGGCATCTTTTTCAAGTGTTTGCCAAATTTTTGGGGTTCAAAATTTGGGATTTGGTGAGCATCGTGAAATGTGGATTTCCTTAAAATATAATCAAAATATGGAAAAGGAATGATCTTCGCAAAGATGGGCTTCATGATGTGGATTTCACAAAGACAAAAATAATATTGATCGCGTTCTTAGCAATTATGATAAGCTTCGCAAACAGTAGAGGTGACGAGAATTGTGGCGAATCTTTTTGGCAGTGGCACAAAGTAATTGACGGAACACTCCATGATTACGAAGAGCTTTGTGATCCAAAAATTTCTATGGTTCTTGTGATATAGAGATAATTTCGACGGAAATTTCGAATATTCTTGATTTGAGCTGACATGGAACTAACTACACGTAGAAGGTTCAAGGGTCATTGGAATTGCCTATAAATAGGCCTCAAACCCCTTAAGAGGAGTAGAGAGTTTTCAAAGAAAATTTTTTTGCCCTCAAATCATGAAGGAGGTTCAAGAAGGTAGTGTGATTCACAAAAGTCAGGATTGTTGACCTCACCTGTTTTCATAATCTCAATCATGTATTCATATGTGTTGAAAATCCCAATTATGTTTTCATTCTCTATGATATTTTTAAGTATCATTGATCTATACTTTAATTCTTTCAAATCTGTGATCAAACCAATAATAATTTTTAAAATAGTCTTTGGAATACATTAATCCTCATTTATCCATGTTCATACAAGTTATAAATTAATTCTAACACAATCGGATGTGTTCTGCATAAAACAGATAAGTAATTTGCCTATAGCTACTGATAAAGAGCTACCGGTACCCAGTCTACCGATAGACTTAGTCTACCAACAGACAGAGTCACTGATATACTTAACACAGAGCTACCGATGTGCTTATAAATACAAGCTACTGACTTACAGACAGCTACCGATACAAACATAGAGCTACCGGTGTAAGTATAAATAGCTACCGATGGAATAAGAGTCACCGATGCATGAAGCTACCGACGCATGGAGCTACCGACGCATGGAGCTACCGACGCAAGAATCTACCGACGCATGGAGCTACCGATAAACAAATTCAACGATACAAGCATGTACCAACCGACGTATAGAGCCACCGATAGAGTCAAAGCAACTAATGACATTGAGCTACCGATGTCCAAGATACCGATGCTGATTACCTACCGATCACTCGAATCACTGTTTGAATTTCTTTATTTCCTATCTTTATTTAATCTATCTAACGGTCATATCATGTACATTTTAATGATTTGTCAAATATCTGATAAAGGTTGTCGGATGTCAGGAACCCGTACCTCGTACCTGCAGAAAGGAAATCTTTTCTGTCCCCTGTTGCTCGTGAGATAAATACGAGAAGACTACGCTACCCAAAGATAAGTGTTTGGTGGATGAAATATACCAGACATACAAGAACAAGAAGAATCAAGAGCAAAACCAGTTCCATCAAGAACACAGAGAAGCTCATAGACAATCAAGCATACTCGAGAAGTGGTCTGTGCATATAAGAAGAACACTGAAGAACTTCAGCCACTACATTTTCACTGTCTGTGAACCTGGAGCATACGACACTCTGTTTCTCAAACAGAGAAGAGAAGAGGACTCAGACTCACTTCTGATCGAATCCAAAGGAGTCTAGAGCTACACTGAAATCACCAGAACCATCTCTAAACTCTACATCTCTTGTTCTGTGATTTATTATTATACTTTTCGAGCAGTGTGTGTTATCTGCTGTATCTAACACATACACTGTCTCCTGTAATTAAACTGGAGGATTTGTAAATCCTTACCAAATTCTTGCATTCTATTCTTCCCACGAATAACAGTGGTAGAGGTCGTGTGTTACCTGGACAGCTGGTTGCTGTTGTACTGTTTCCCATGAATAACAGTGGTAGAGGTCTTGGACCTGGACAGTTGTAAACTGTTGAACCCCGATCTAGGGTGTGGATCATTTTTATACAAAATTTTGAGAGGACTAAGTCTCGGCTTGAGACTGAACCTCTTGGTTATATTTGTTGTGCCTTCACTTTCAAAGTTTTATTCCGCTGCTAATCACTTTAAAACCAATACTGTTTTTAAAGTTACTTTGATAATTAAATTAGTAAGTGTTTATGTTAAGTGTAGATTAGTAAGTTAGTTTCAAAAGATAATCACACACTCCTGTGTTGATTAACTGGGAATTAATCAATCCCTTGAGAATCTAACAGAACCTCTACTTTAATATAAATTCACTACAGTTTAATTTATTATTTTATTTAGGGGTCTTTAAGACAGTGTTTTTAAATACAGAGATTTTAATTGGTACTTAATTCACCCCCCTCTTGAGTAAACCACTCCGACCAACACTTGGTATCAGAGGATTGAAAATACTCTCTAAAAGTACTCTGCTTTTGAACTGTGATTTTAGTTGTATTTTAAAGTTCTTAAAATTTCTGTTATATCTAAATTTTTATCTCTTTAAAATTTTCTCATCATGGACAATAGACTTGAGGGTGCTGCTACTAACCGGCCACCTTTCTTCAATGGAACTAATTATGCTCAGTGGAAACTGAAAATGAAAATTCATCTAGAAAGCATAGGTTTTTATATTTGGACTGCTATTGAATCAGAATACAAAATTCCCACTACTGCTAGATCTACTTGGGATGAACCTATAAAGACTGCTTACAATAACAACTGCAAAGCTATGAATGCCTTGTACTGTGCTCTAGGAGATGAAGAGTTTAATAGAATTTCTTCTTGTAAAACTGCATATGAAATTTGGGATACCTTAGCTGTTTCTCATGAAGGAACAACGAATGTTAAAGAAATGAGATTGAACACTTATACTATCAAGTATGATAATTTTAAAATGAAGCCTGACGAACCCATTTCTGACATGTATCTCAGGTTCAATGAAATTGTCAATACAATGATCTCGCTGGGAAATGATGTCTCATCGAAGGAACAAATTATGAGAATTTTGTGATGTCTACCTGATAGATGGAGAGGCTCATCTGTCTCAATCAGAGAATCATGTGACATTGCTGCTCTACCTGTCAAGGAACTAATTGGCAAGCTGATGATGTATGAAGAAGATCTTAAAGTGAATAAAGAGGAAGAAAATGAACCTCCAAGAAAGTCTGTCGCTTTCAAATCCTCAACTTCAAAGAATAAGGACAAAGAAAAGCTTCAAGCTGTAGTTGAAAGTTCAAGCTGTGAAGACAGTGAAAGTGATTCTGACAGTGATGCTGAGATGGCTCACATTGCTAGAAGATTTAAGAAATTTTATAGGAAAAAGAAGTTCTTCAAAAAAACAAATTATAAGGGTAAGTATGATCACCAAGGTAAATGGAAAAAGGATTGGAAGAAGAATGACAAATCAGATGATGTTGTCTGCTATGAGTGCAAGAGAAAAGGACACATTAAAGCCGACTGTCCAAAGCTAAAGTATAAAAAGAAATATGAATATAAGGACAATAAGTTTAAGAAAGCCATAAAGGCTACTTGGAGTGCTTATGAGGATAGCTATACTGAATCTGAAAGCTCTGAAACTGAACACAAAAATGAGGCAAATATGTGCTTTATGACAAACACTTCTCAGGTAACTACTGAAACTCCTGCTTTAAATTATTACTCTGGAGATAATGCAGAATCTGATTCTGATTCTGGAATAATGTCTAAAAATGAATTGTTTGAGTACTGTGATATGCTGGAAGAGACATGTAATGAACTTAAGGATAAATACAAGTCATTAAAGAAACAGCATGCTCTCACCACTACAGTTAAAACCGAACTCACTATTGAAAAAGAGAAAAATGCTCAACTGTTAAAAGAAAACACTGAACTGAAACTATCTAATGAGAAACTCAAGAAAGACTTAGAGAAGTTCACCAATGGCAAAAATACACTAACACAGATGCTAGGAAATCAAATAGCACCTAAATATACTACTGGTATAGGATACCAACCTGGACAAAGGAAAATTGCCAAAACTAGATTCATTTCTAAATCTGGACAGAATGAAGGTAATTCTGGAACTTCATATGCTTCAACCAGTTATATACATAGCTATGGATCTAATAAAGTTTATCTTTCAAATCATGTCAATTATACAAATTATATGAGACCCATTAGACAAATATGGGTACCTAAAGTGTTATTGGCTAACCTGTCTGGACCCAAGAAAATCTGGGTACCAAAATCATCTCCCATCTGAATCTGTTTTGTAGGGAACTTGCTTAAAGAGCTCCTGAAAAGAGACCTGGTATTTGGACAGTGGATGTTCAAGACATATGTCAGGAGACTTCTCTTGTTTTAAGAGTTTAATAAAAGTTGATGGAGGCTTTGTCACCTTTGGTGATAATTCAAGAAGAAAAATCATCGACCTAGGCCAGATTGGTAACACTGATTCAATTTTGATTTATAAAGTTTTATTTGTTGATGGCCTTAAATACAATTTATTAAGTATTTATCAGTTATGTGATGATGGTTTTCATGTTAAATTTGAAAATGATTCTTGCAAAGTTTTTAATTCTAAGAATGTTTTGGTATTTTCTGCCTTAAGAAATGAAAATGTTTATGCTGTTAATCTGAATTCTTTAGCTAAGCAGAATATTACTTGTTTGAATGCTTTTCATAAAGAATCTTGGCTATGGAACAGAAGATTGGGACATTGCAACATTCACTCACTTAGAAAACTCTCTAGAAAAAACCTAGTTAGAGACCTACCTAAATTAGAATTCCCAAATGATAGAGTGTGTAACCCCTGTCAAAAGGGAAAACAACACAAAGTTTCTTTTAAATCAAAGAAAGAAGTTTCGACTTCTCAACCACTTGAATTGGTTCACATGGATTTGTTTGGACCATCAAGAGTTTCTAGTTTAAATGGGAAGCACTATGTTTATGTTCTTGTAGATGATTTTTCTAGATATACTTGGGTATATTTTCTAGCTCACAAAAGTGAAGCTTGTTCTTACTTTGTTAAATATTCCAAGTCTGTAGAAAATCTTAGTGGACTCAAGATTAAGACCCTAAGAAGTGATCATGGTCGTGAGTTTGAAAATCAAGATTTTGAATCTTATTGCTCACACAATGGCTATACTCATAACTTTTCTGCCCCTAGAACACCCCAACAGAATGGTGTAGTAGAAAGAAGAAACCGAACCCTTCAAGAAATTGCTAGAACCATGCTCAATGAATATGACCTGCCTATTTATTTTTGGGCTGAAGCTGTAAATACAGCTTGCTATGTTATTAATAGAGTCTTAATTAGACCTGTTCTTAAGAAAACCCCTTATGAATTGTGGAAAAATAGAAATCCTAAGGTTAATTACTTTAAAGTTTTTGGTTGTAAAGTATTTATTCTGAATACTAAAGATAATCTAGATAAGTTTGCTTCCAAAAGTGATGAAGGAATTTTTCTGGGTTACTCTATTTCAAGTAAATCCTATAGAGTATTCAATAAGAAAACCAAATGTGTGGAAGAATCTGTTCACATCAAATTCGATGAAACTAATCCACATGAGCCTAAAACCTCTCTTGAAAATATTGAAGAAGACTTATCTGTTCTGGACATTAATGATAAATCTAAAGAACCTGTTATCAAAGCATCCAGTTCTGGACCTTTTCCAGAATCTGCTTCTGTTGAACCCGAACCTATAGATGAACCTGAAGTTTCTAGTCCAACCTTTACCAGATCAATGAGGATTCTAAAGAATCATCCTTTAGAAGCTGTTGTTGGTAATCTTGATAGAGGAACACAAACTAGAGCTTCTCTAAGAAACCAGGTTGAACATCAAGCTTTTCTTTCACAGCTAGAACCCAAAAATATCAATGATGCTATCAATGATGAATTCTGGGTAATAGCTATGCAGGAAGAATTAAATCAGTTTGAAAGAAACAAAGTCTGGGAATTAGTTGACAGACCTAAGGACACTTTGACAATAGGCACAAAATGGGTTTTTAGAAATAAAGTAGATGAATCTGGAAATATAGTTAGAAACAAAGCTAGACTAGTTGCACAAGGATATAGTCAAGAAGAAGGTATAGACTATGAGGAAACTTTTTCACCTGTAGCTAGACTAGAAGCCATTAGGATCTTACTTGCATATGCTACACATCTGGATTTCAAGTTATATCAAATGGATGTGAAAAGTGCATTTCTAAATGTTTTTATAATTGAAGATGTTTTTGTAGAAAAACCACCTGGATTTACTAACCCCCATTTTCAAAATCAAGTTTTTAAACTTTCTAAAGCTTTGTATGGTTTAAAACAAGCTCCAAGAGCTTGGTATGATAGACTTAGCAATTTCCTTATTTCAAAAGGTTTTACTAAAGGGATTGCTGATCCAACTCTTTTCATTAAAATAATTTCTAAAGATGTTTTAGTTGTACAAATATATGTTGATGATATTATTTTTGGATCTTCTAAACACTCTTTATGTACTGATTTTTCAAAAAGTATGCAAAATGAATTTGAAATGAGCTTAATGGGAGAACTTAAGTACTTTCTTGGATTTCAAGTATTTCAAAATGAAAATGGTATTATTTTGAATCAAAGTAAATATACAAAGGAGCTTTTAAAACGTTTTGGTCTGGATAATATCAAGGAAAGTGAAACTCCTATGAGTACTACCTGTAAATTGGACGCAGATGAAACTGGGAAACCAGTTGATCAAACAAATTACAGAAGTATGATTGGTAGTTTACTTTATCTTACTGCTAGTCGACCTGATATTATGTTTAGTGTGTGTATGTGTGCTAGATTTCAAGCTAAACCAAAATAATCTCATTTGCTTGCTGTTAAAAGGATTTTTAAATATCTCAAACACACGGTTAACTTAGGTTTGTTTTACCCAAAAGGACAATCCTTTGAGTTAATGAGTTATTCAGATGCTAACTTTTCTGGTTGTAAGTTAGATAGAAAAAGCACATCAGGAACATGTCATTTGCTCGGAAAATCCTTAGTTTCTTGGTGTAGTAAGAAATAGAAATCAGTTGCATTATCTACTGCCGAAGCAGAATATATAGCTGCTGGTAGTTGCTGTGCACAAATTCTGTGGATGAAACACACTCTTTTGGACTATGGATATGTTTTTAAACATGTTTCAATCAACTGTGATAACACCAGTGCAATAAACATCTCTAAGAATCCTGTATCTCACTCTAGAACCAAACACATAGATGTAAGACACCATTTCCTAAGAGATCACTATCAAAAAGGTGATATTTCTCTTGAATTTATTGGCACTGAACATTAATTGGATGATATTTTCACTAAACCTTTAGGTTCGGATAGGCTAAGTTACACAAGACATGAATTGGGAATGTTTAATCACAACCGCTGTGAAAATTCTCACCGATGTGAAAATTCTCACTGATGTGAAATTCTCAACGATGTGAAATTCTCACCGATGTGAAAATTCTCACCGATGTGAAATTCTCACCGATGTGAAATTCTCACCAATGTGAAATTCTCACCGATGTGAAATTCTCACTGATGTGAAAATTCTCACCGATTTTGTTTTCTCACCGATTTTGTTTTCTCACCGATTTTGTTTTCTCACCGATGATTAACTCACACCGATGCAATGTTTTACATCTGTCTGCCGCCAAGAATACGAATCGTTTTATTTTATTTTATCTTACTCTATTTTAGTCGTTTATTTGGAATTCCTAAATGATAAAACTAAGTCTAAGCCACTTCCTACCTCACCGAGCTCAAAATCTCTCACCTTCGAACCTTTGCTCCCAAATCGGCCAATAACCCTAAACTCGCGATGGAAAAAACTAAGCTTCCTATCGTCAGAGATGAAAGAGTAGAACCAAAAGCTAAGAAGCAGAAGACACAGCATAAAGCCAGTGTTAGTGAAGTTAGAACTAGATCGGGAAGGCGAACAGTGAATCCTCACTTGCAGAATAGAGACATAGTAATCGAGAAGGAACTGTGCGTGGAATGGCTACTGCCTAGCAAATCGTTAGTACTCGAGATTCTGGAAGACCAGAAATGGGTGGATTGTTTCTCGAATAACAATGGCCCATTCTACCCGAAGTTGGTAAAACAGTTCTACGAGTCTGTAACCTTCGAGAAGTCTGAAAATGAGAATCGGGTAAGCTCTTTTTTAAATGGAAAAGAGATGTCTTTTTCTTCAATAGAGTGGGCTGAGTGTTTGAAAGTACCACATGAAGGTGTCTCTGGGTATGTATCAAGAGCAATTCCACCTAGCAGTGACATCTTTGATTATGAAACCTCCTTAAAAGAACTGACCGGTAATGGGAATCAAAGGCAAGTGGTTGCTACTGAAATGGATGGAGAGAATCGACTGCTCTTCAAGTTTGTTCAGCATGTGCTGATACCGAGGCGAGGAGATTTTGAAAATCTGAGATATCAAGATATCTATGTTCTTCATCTGCTAAGACATGGTGTGAAAATCAATCTCTGCAGATTGTTAATGCTTCAAATGGAAGACATGATTAGACCAAAGTCAAAGACTAATGCTTTATTCTTTGCCAAGATGATTTCAGTAATGATAAAAGTGAAAGGAATAGCTGAGTCTCAGGATGAGACAGTTGTAGTCAGGAATAATTTCTGCATCACATCGACTGTTTGTAAGTACATGAAAATTAACTGGAACCCATGGAAGGGAGAATGGGTCAGTGATGATCAGAAGATATATGATATGTTTAATCCTGTGGATCATCCCTCAAGACCAAAGGATATGAGAGATCCAAGTCTGAGACCTAATGAAGAGGAACCTGTTTATAGTGATAAAACAGAAGAAGAAGAAGAAACTCCCATGGATGTTGGAGGAGACCCAGACTTGCCCCCAAGTCCTGTTGCAGAATTGGTTTATTCTAGGAAAGGAAAGGTAGAGGAAATTTTGTCTACTTATGAGGAAGACCAGTCTGTACCTCACCAAGAAGAATAGGAAAAGGAGAATGTATCTGAATCGCCTGCTTCTGGTAGTTTAAGTATGAGTCCTTTTATTGGAAACTCAGCTATGCCGACTGCTGAAGTAGAAAGAGATACAGAAGAAGTTGGACCTGTATCAGAAGATCTTCTAGATGCTGCACCGATGGAACTTGTAGTAGAAGATTCTGATGAAGAGAATCCAGCACTGAATGCTGTTGTGATACATGAGAATGCACCCATTGAGGGGGAGCATCAATCTGTTCTTGGAAATGTTACAGTAGCTGTTGACCTTGGAGACTGGGTAGAAGACCCAGGGTTTATAGTCTGTGGATTGGATTATCCGGATTCAGATAATGAGATGTCTGTGAATAGACCGAAGACCAATTATCATCTTGCTTCTGAATTGTTGCCAGATGATGTGGTCAGATTTCATGATCTGAATAAGCTGAAAGAGGACCTCAAAACCAGTTTTGTTGAAGAAGTGCAGTTAATGGAAACCTCCCTTGCATCCTCAATTCAATCAATAATGACTGATTCTGTAGTCAGTTTGGCCTCAGCAAGGGGATCTGTTGCAGTTGTCCCTAATGATTTTGTCTCTAAATCTGATCTTGATTCCATGAAGAATGAGCTAAAAGAATCATTCAGTGTATCAGTTGCTGAGATGAATCAAAGCTTTAATGAAGAAATGAAAATGTTAGAGAGATCCTTCGAGCTATCTCTGGCTTGTAATTTATCTTCTTTTGTGTCTGAGCTTATGGAAGAAGTGAAAGAGTGCCAAACTCAGTCTTCTAGAATCGAAGCAGATCTTGAAGCTCTCAAGACATCAGTTGTTGCTTTGTATTCTTATATGAGCTCCAAGTCTCAAGGTGACAAGGACCTAGCTTATGTGAAGAGTGTAGTAAGCCAGTTTGTCTCGGTGTTTGAAAGTTTCA
The DNA here is from genome assembly GCA_963277665.1 of Viscum album. Classification (NCBI taxonomy): domain Eukaryota; kingdom Viridiplantae; phylum Streptophyta; class Magnoliopsida; order Santalales; family Viscaceae; genus Viscum; species Viscum album. The sequence goes on along the minus strand of OY728127.1, from coordinate 619,484,716 downwards.
AAACCTCAGTGAAGGATCACGTTCAATTACAAGACTCTCAAGTTCAAAGCATAATCAGTGGTTTGTCTAAGAGTTTCAAAGAAACTGTTTCCTTCTCTCTTGGCCCTCTCACATCCAAACTATTAGTTGATCTGAATTCAGTTCGAGCAATGATGAAGGAGGATATTGGTTCTATTTCAACCAGTGGCTCTGTGGACTCATCAGAGTTGATCCGAGTGGTGCTTTCTACAAGAGATTCTGCTAGGGAAATAATGAATATTGTTCAAGATTATATGAGAGAAGCCTCTGCCTCTCAGGAAGCCATAAAGAGCAAAGTGGACTACTACTTCACCAGAATTTTCACCAAGCATCAACTCGAACACCACTTCAAGCTGATGTTGGAAAACATGAAGCTCCCTCCAGTAACTCAAGCTTTTAGAGAACAAGTGAGCCAACTAAGACAATTGACTCCTGCCTTGGAGAAATTCATGGAGAACAAAGATGATTTCATCTCTGCTATGGAAAGAGGAGGAGGAATTATTATGGATTTTAAAAATTTGTTGCTGCCCTTCTTGCATGTTGATGCCAGACCAGTCATCGTACCTCCTGCTTTTCCTGCTTCTGCCTCAGCTACTTCCACAGTCCAGCTGACTCCTGCTCAAGCTATTCGAAGCCTCACACCAATGATCACCCAAAGATCTTCAAACTACAGGCCTGACTCTGTGTCCGTAGCTCAGCCTCCTTTGATCATTTCTGGCATTCCAAAACCTTCACCTGCATCCTCACCACCCGAACCTTCTTCTGATCCCAAAGGAAAATCTCACGTTGAAGATGTGGATTGATCCAGTGGCCAGGATTTTTGATAGGAATTCATTTGTATTCTGTTTCTGTACTTTCTGACTGCTCTAATACAGAAGAACTCTTTTTTACTTCTCATGTTTTATTTGTCTCCTATATATGCTTTCCCACTTTTTGATTATCACAAAGGGGGAGAACAAAATGAGAGAATGAACAATATTTTCAATGGAGAAAAATAACCTTCTTTTCAATTTTATCTCTGATATTATTATGTTTCTTTTTACCTTCGGTACCTTATGATTGTTACCTCTGATAACTTATGTCTATATCATACTATTTCTATTATCTCTGATGCTGTTTTCTCTGAGAAAAATTGAATTCAATATTATACTCTTTACTATTATATTTTCACTATGTTAAATGCCCATATCATAAATTGTGATTATCAAAAAGGGGGAGATTGTTGACCTCACCTGTTTTGATAATCTCAATCATGTATTCATATGTGTTGAAAATCCCAATTATGTTTTCATTCTCTATGATATTTTTAAGTATCATTGATCTATACTTTAATTCTTTCAAATCTGTGATCAAACCAATAATAATTTTTAAAATAGTCTTTGGAATATGTTAATCCTCATTTATCCATGTTCATACAAGTTATAAATTAATTCTAACACAATCGAATGTGTTCTGCATAAAACAGATAAGTAATCTGCCTATAGCTACTGATAAAGAGCTACCGGTACCCAGTATACCGATAGACTTAGTCTACCGACAGACAGAGTCACCGATATACTTAACACAGAGCTACCGATGTGCTTATAAATACAAGCTACTGACTTACAGACAGCTACCGATACAAACATAGAGCTACCGGTGTAAGTATAAATAGCTACCGATGGAATAAGAGTCACCGATGCATGAAGCTACCGACGCATGGAGCTACCGACGCATGGAGCTACCGACGCATGAAGCTACCGACGCATGGAGCTACCGATAAACAAAGTCACCGATACAAGCATGTACCAACCGACACATAGAGCCACCGATAGAGTCAAAGCAACTAATGACATTGAGCTACCGATGTCCAAGCTATCGATGCTGATTACCTACCGATCACTCGACTCACTGTTTGAATTTCTTTATTTCCTATCTTTATTTAATCTATCTAACGGTCATATCATGTACATTTTAATGATTTTTGTCAAATATCTGATAAAGGTTGTCGGATGTCAGGAACCCATACCTCGTACCTGCAGAAAAGAAATCTTTTCTGTCCCCTGTTGCCCGTGAGATAAATACAAGAAGACTACGCTGCCCAAAGATAAGTGTGTGGTGGATGAAATATACCAGACATACAAGAACAAGAAGAATCAAGAGCAAAACCAGTTCCATAAAGAACACAGAGAAGCTCATAGACAATCAAGCATACTCGAGAAGTGGTCTGTGCATATAAGCAGAACACTGAAGAACTTCAGCCACTACATTATCACTGTCTGTGAACCTGGAGCATACGACACTCTGTTTCTCAAACAGAGAAGATAAGAGGACTCAGACTCACTTCTGATCGAATCCAAAGGAGTCCAGAGCTACACTGAAATCACCAGAACCATCTCTAAACTCTACATCTCTTGTTCTGTGATTTATTATTATACTTTTCAAGCAGTGTGTGTTATCTGTTGTATCTAACACATACACTGTCTCCTGTACTTAAACTGGAGGTTTTTTAAATCCTTACCAAATTCTTGCATTCTATTCTTCCCACGAATAACAGTGGTAGAGGTCGTGTGTGACCTGGACAGCTGGTTGCTGTTGTACTGTTTCCCAAGAATAACAGTGGTAGAGGTCTTGGACCTGGACAGTTGTAAACTGTTGAACCCCGATCCAGGGTGTGGATCATTTTTATACAAACTTTTGAGAGGACTAAGTCTCGGCTTGAGACTGAACCTCTTGGTTACATTTGTTGTGCCTTCACTTTCAAAGTTTTATTCCGCTGCTAATCACTTTAAAACCAATACTGTTTTTAAAGTTACTTTGATAATTAAATTAGCAAGTGTTTATGTTAAGTGTAGATTAGTAAGTTAGTTTCAAAAGATAATCACACACTCCTGTGTTGATTAACTAGGAATTAATCAATCCCTTGAGAATCTAACAGAACCTCTACTTTAATATAAATTCACTACAATTTAATTTATTATTTTATTTAGGGGTCTTTAAGACAGTGTTTTTAAATACAAAGATTTTAATTGGTACTCAATTCACCCCCCTCTTGAGTAAACCACTCTGACCAACAAGGAGCTTCACAATGGCTAATATAGATCCACGAAAGAGGTGTGTTACGCATTAGCTCAGTGAGCTTCATAAAGGAAGTCATTTTATGACGACTTGAGATTTGCAGCAGCCTAATCTTTGTGAAGGCTTTCTCTTTGTGAAGCCTTGAGCTCTACAAAGCATTGTGCTCTGTGAGACAGTGAGCTCTGAGAAGGTGTGTGCTTTGCGAAGAGGTAGCAACTTCGTAAAGGCTTGTTTGAGCTTTGCGAAATTGGGAGCTTCACGAAGTAGGGTGCTTTGCGAAGGTATTTCCAAATGTTGTTTCCCAGTGATTAGTGGAAAATGGGTATTCATCAGTGGATGAAATTTTTAATTCAACATAGTATCTAAATATATTGAATGATGCATTCATTAGTGATAATGAATGGACCTACATGTCCTTAAATTGTGAGTGGATCACTTCCAAGTGTAGTGAGAAGAGGAAGAGGAAAAAGGTTATCTTTTCTACTGGCAGTGATCTGGAGAGATAGAGAAATAGTGAGTGACCCTTGGGAAAGCTGTGAGGAGACCTTAAACATTATAAAGGCAGTGATCCTAGGCTCAGAAGTTATCTATCCCAAACATTATTGGCAGGGAGATTTATTGGATTTGGTATAATGGCACATAGTCATTGTATGCTCCTTAGACATAGCCTGGTGAGGGTGAACCAAGTAAAACTATCTATTTCTGCTTACTTTCTTCCTTGAATTGCATCAAAGAATCATCATCAGATAAAGAAGAAAATAAGTTATCATAATAAATACACAAGTTTAAACTTTATGACCCTTGCGATAAAGAGGTCAAGATCTAGTGGGGTATTAATAATTTAGAAAATAAAATCCATACCCTAATTCACCCCCCCCCCTCTCAGGGTATATAGGCCCCTATTGGTCCTAAGGGAGACACCCACTATAGACTTTGTCTTTATATTATTTGATGACTAAATCAGCATGACACCATAGATTCATCCCACTTTTTAGATAATTAGAATGCTCAGAATAATCTCCCTAGGTTTTTCTAGATGTCATTAGAGAGGCGATACCTTGGATTATCTATTTGGTTCCCAATCAAGTATACCCTGATATTACCTTGGACTTGTTATTCATGCCCAGTAGAAACTTTTAGGGTGAAATACTAATTATTCAACCCTTAGATTACACCCAATCATCATCCAACATTACCGTTGATGAATGTTACTATACTAGCATGCCTCGATCATGTGCCTTAAACCATTGACCCATTAATGGTCTTATGCTTTGAGAAACCTAGATTAGGATAAAGTATGTGGGGGTCATATGGGTATCCCATGAGAAACTTGATCCTTAAATGGTTTATATTTTATCTTATTTTAAATGTTTCATTTATTATTCTTGCACACTATTATATTTTATTTTCGTAGAATAGATTAGCATTAGACACTGTTGGTGGTATCCTATTGAATTTTACTCACAAATTTTTGGGTTGTCGTTTGGTACCCAAGAGTACTTCATGGATGTAGTTAGGGATAAAGGTATGCACTCAACTATAGATTCTAGATCTCTTTTCGGGTTTGGAGCAGAGGATTGAGCTAGAGCTCGGGATGCTCATGGAGATAGTTGTTTTTGGTATTTTTGTACTATTTTATACTTGTATTGTATGTATTATTACTAACATGTATTCATATATATTTTATATATATACATGACATCACATGTATATTATCTTTCCACTATTTATGCCATTTTACATTTTCAGAATGATTTACTTACATTGTTTTAGTATATTGTTTCTTATGTTTTAATAGTATTTACTATTGTGTGCCACTATTATAAGGAGGTTATATCCTCCCCGCCACACAACCATACAACGTAACTACTATTTGGTAGCCTCTAGAATATGGGGGGAACACCTGAGTCTATGTATCCCTCGGGTTTGGTTACTTGTCAGTGAATCGGGCCCAGGACATCACAGTGTGCCAGAGGAAGAGATGTTGACTATTTTAGAGAGTTACCACTCCTCACCCTGGGTAGGTCACCATAGAGGTGAGAGAACAACTCAAAAAGTCCATCAAGCTATATTTTATTATTATACTTTTTAAGGATCTAGGTGTTTATTTATGGGCTTTGATAAGTGTCATAGGTTAGGAAATGTGTGTTGAAAGTAGGTGTTGCCTTAGAAATTTATTTTACAATTTGAGATTTTTGATGTTTAGGGATTATTCTTCATGGGACCATTTCCATAATCTCATGGAAAGGAGTATATTTTTGTTTTTGTAGACTATGTTTCCAAGTGGTTTTAGGTAGTATAAATTCCTAAAAATAAATCTAACAATGTAATTAAATTCATTAAAAATAATAACCTCTCAATATTTGGAGTTCTTTGAGCTTTCATAAGTAAAAATAGAACCCATTAAAAAAATTAAATTCAAAATCATTACTAGAAAATTATTAGTGTTCCCATAGAACAATAACTTCTTACCATCTAAAATATAGTAGACAAGTATAAATTTAAAATAGGTAACTTAATTAGATCCTAGAGAAAACTGTCTCTAACTCTATGAAGTATTGTTCCTTAAAGTTGGATGAAGAATTATGGGGATATAGAACTATATTCAAAGCTAGAATTGGTATTTCTCCATTTAGGTTATTGTTTGAAAAATCTTTTCATTTACCTGTGGAGTTTTAAGACAAGTTATTTTAGGTTTTGAGGGCTTTTAACTTAGATTTTAAGACTGTTAGAGAGAGAGTAATACTTGAGAGGAGTGAATTGGATGAGATTATGAGAGACTCCTATGATAATGATAGGGTTTATAAGTAAAGTGATAAATATTTTCATGATTCCATTATCAAATATAGACAATTAATGGTTATATGGAAGGTTCTTCTATTCAATTTCAGATTTAATTTTTTCCCCTGGAAATCATAAATTCAAATGGTATGGACATTTTACCATACTTAGATTCCTTCTCAATGGGGTTGTTGAGCTTATAGGAGAAGATAAGATACCATTTATGGTTAATTTTCATAGGATTAAGTATTAATATAAAGGTTAAAAAAGGGTTTGGGATACCATTTTTTGATGCAATATTGAGTTCTCACTAAAGTCTAACTAAAGACTATAAATTCAAGTCCTCATGGGAGTCAACCCATGGTCATTATTGTGGGTTTAATTTTATTTTTTTAATAATAATGTGTTTTTAATCTATCTTCTACTCTATTTTTTCTAATATATTTAATTATTTTTCATCCTCCCCTTTTCTTAAAGAAGGTTACTCATGTGGTGGAAATAGAAGAGCATAGTCCCAATTATTTTCAAGACAAAGAGAAGTTTTATGTTTGAGCCTTATTGGATAAAATTTCCTAAAACTTTACCTCTGGTTTCATCTTCTTTTAATATTAATTGTTGAAATCAAATTATTATATTTTTAACTTGTATGTACAGAAAGTTTAATAACCATTGGTTTTCACCCAACAAAAGAGGGAAGAATTTTGGGATGCACTATCAAGTGAATGGCTTTTGAAAATCAAGGGAGTTTTATTATTCATTCTTATTTGTAGTAGTAGGTTTTGAATTCTTCTCCACACTTCCTAGATAATTCCTTTTTGTTTAAATCATTTGAAAATATGAAATTAAGTATGGGGTGTTGATTACATGGACTATTTTTTGTTTTAAATTAATATACATCTCTTTTTTGGGTGATTAGAATTCTATTTTCTAGATTTTTGATAATTAAATTGAAATAAACTTTCAAAATTATTATAATCCCCTAAAATATAATGATTTCAAGTTTTAATTTTATTCGTAAATAATTATTATCATAATACTATCTTGAACATTATGGTAAATCTTTATGTTATGAATTACAGATAATTCATATACCTTTTTAATATGTTTGTAGAAAATATCATGTTTGAACTATCTTGTGACCCTTGAACACATCCTTTGAACTTTACTCAATTGGAAATCTTGTTGAGATTTAACTACTTAAATTGTTTCTACCACATTATGGTTTAAAAATGGGGACATTGTAGTAATTTTAGTCTATGCGAGAGGGTTTGATTCTTGATAAACATTATTTAATATAGTTAACATCAAAATAACCCCTAAAAGTTTTTCAAAATTTCTTTATTTTCAAAATTCAACTTATTAAATGGAACAAAATTTTCTATAACGTTTGAGATTTAAATTTCCACCTTGAAGAAGTTATGTTTTTATTCTTATCATGGATTTAATTATATTCATCAAATTCTTACTCCCTTGATTTTTTTTGTTTTTTTTGGAATTATTATAGTAGGATTTAGAAACATCATTGGTTTTAAACCTTTTGACTGGATTTTAAAATTATAAGTTATGTATATAAATATGAAATGAAATGAAAATCCAAATCGAGGTTAATCCAATATTCTTTTATTCTTTCATTATTTTTTCCTTTAAGTTGATGGATGAGTTATTTATGATACCTTTTAATTTTTAAATTCTCATATCTAAATAGAGTATCTAATTATTATAACTTTTAATTATGTGTGTTCTTCTCTTAAAGGTAAATACAAGTTTGAAAGTCTCAGTTAAATGAAAAGTTATGTTTATTTAAACACTTTCAAAATTTAAAATTTCAATCATTTTTTGTAAAACTAAAAATAAATTTTGACTAATATACCTATTTTTAATAGAGAACTCACTTTTTATTTTTAAAAGAGTACATAGAGAATATTTTTTTTTGAAAACCGATTCTTCGTGTGACTTCACATTTTAACTCATCGAAATTATTTTCTTCCAATAAATTTGTTAAATTTCATTACTTGAGGATAAGAAAACTTCTATGTGTGGGGGAATTTTATTTGACTCTTCTTGATTATATGTTTTCCATATCATTGATAATAGATTTTAGTGATTTTTCACTAAAAATGTTCTTAGTTTCCTAATAAATTGAGTCTAGTCTATTTTTTGTCAAAGTTTTTATTAATTAAATATTTTAATATAATTGAACATTTTTATGTTAAATTTTTCCATTTTTAAATCAATTTATTGTGGAACGACATCATTTTTTCATTTTAGAGTTAAATTGAAAAAACCAATTTCATGTGTTGGAACATTATTTTTATATTATTTAATGATTTGATAATTCTTTAAAAAAATCTTGGAAAATATATTTGAAAATTGGGTTTAGAATTTTAATTGTGAAATTTTTGGATTTATATTTAAAATATATTATTTATCATCAAATTGGTTAAATAATATCTTAGAGTTAGTGTTTTAAATTTTGAAGTTAAAATTTCTATAGTTTTTAAAAAGTATTTTTGGGGGTTAGTTTTTACTTCTATAATTTTTTAAGTGTTGGCTATTAGAAAGAAACCTACTACCATTATGTTCCTTGATATAGTCAAAGAGTCTACACTGCCATCTAACATTCTTCTACGAGTGAATTGATTTTGCTATTGATACCTACTATAGATTCTTGCTTACACTACTGGTAGGGACCTTCTACCATTAGAGAAACTCAAGTAGCATCTGCTACCTTTCCTTGAGTTATACTACCATTCCAATTCAACAACCATGAATACTGCTTCCATACCATTGATTATGCTACCATGCACTTATTGGATTTCATCCTGAATTGTAGGTTTTTTTAGATATGAATATAATTTCTATTTTTATATTTGAAAAAGGATTCTTGTTTTTGGATTACTCATGCGAGGAGATGTTTATTTGGTTTTTGAAAGTTGGGTGGCCTATATTTGTTTTTAAATGATGATTTATGGGATAATGAATAAGGGATAGTTTTGATTAGATATATGTAGAAGATAAGATATGAGAGCATGCACCCATTAGATAAGGAATTTGTGGGTGATGGTTTTTGGCATGAGCATCAATGACCTGAGGTAAATCAGTTTGTGCAACGAGGTGTTTCAATGATGTCACATGTTTAGTTTTGAACTTCAATTGGTGATTTATTTTTACAAGATGATTTTCATAGAGGCGATGAAGGTATATTGGGGTGTGTATTTTCATATTGGTTTTCTATGCTATATTTTAAATTCATGTTTTGGGATTCTACTTGGATTATGTGTACTCTCTGAATATTACTGTATTATATTTGAGTTTACTAATTGTTTTTTAATCCTTCTCATTAGAGGGTTTTCTTATATTAAAATTATATATCCCCATTTATTTTATTCTTTTATTTCTATTCTTTTATTTTAATTTGAGATTCTCAAAATTTATTTGTTGCAAGTGAGTTATTATCTTAAGACCGATATACTTCTGACCTAGAAACAAGTATTATAGGAAGTTATTTTTGTTTCTTATTAATTAGATATGGGTGATTCATGTCATGGGATTTTTTCCCACACTGAAGTTTTTATCTAGAAAATTTATTTTACTCTATGGAAGCAAGGATTTAAAAATATTTTAGTCTATAAGAAGATAGTGAAGGAATTGAAGAAAAAATCAGAAAATCCATAGATATTGAATGATCGTGATTAGAAGGATTTGAGATAGTTAGAGAAAGAATAATACATATTTATTTGTCTAATAATACTCTATGGTAGGTGATGAAGCATTGTCAGGTGATCTCTCAAAAATATTTTAACTAAGTGCAGCGCTAGGGCTAAACTAGGTCATTCTCTTGAGGAACTATTGCAGTCAACCACTCACTACTTATGATTCACATTTTATTATTATTTAGGAAATAAAAATTAAGAGAAATTTACTTTTTGATAATTTAAAATAAAATAAAAAAAGTAAACATTCAAATGAAATTAAAACACAATGAATGCTAAGAGAATGAATTTATAAAGTAAGGAGATATTCCTGAGAGAATCTCCCAGATTAAACCTTAATTATATTATTATTAGTTTCAAATTTACTTAATAAACACAATCCATCATATGTTTAAACATCATATTCTTCTTATGTTTATAAATATACAGTGCACTCAATGATCACTGAGAGACTGTACAACCACCTTCTCAATTAAGGGATAATATTGCAGAAGTGAAAGTTAATCCTCGGGTGGAAAGTAAAGACACAAACGTTTCTTTCCCACAAAGATTCCCCTCTTCCTAACTATAATAAAATATGAAACAATAACAATGAATGTTCAAATACTTGGGTTCATCACTTGATTACCTCCCCCTTGAGAACTTCCTTGTATTATCTAATCATGATCATGAGCATAAGAGTTCACATTGAAGAATAAAATGAAGAGAGAAAAAGAAAGATAAAGAATAAAAGATAAATAAGAAAACTAAAATTAAAACATTAAATGAAATTAAAGAATGAAAATAAAATAAAATATGAGACTGAACTAAAACATAAATTCAGTAAATTTTTTAGTTTAATGTTCGGTCCTTTTAAATGAATAGGAAACACATTCTTACAGTGAGAGGGGAGAAATATTTTTACTCCAAAATATTCCTATGGAAGTTTACATGTGGGCTACATCCCTAATTCTTAATTGAGACAAGTTGTATTCTTAAAAGTTGTTCCCTTATATATCCCCTATCATATCACGAAATCTAAGATTTATTGGACTAGGAATGAGTGAGTTATTGCTGATATACTCTTAATATTTAATTTTTCCAGGAAGAGTCTTTGTATTCCAGATCTTTGGATTGTAATGCATTTACACCTTGATAATGAAGGAATCATGCATTTCCAAATTAATAAAAGATGTTCATCTAGATATCCTCTTGATCATTGTAGCATTTCATCTCCATTAGGATATCTATATTTGATATATAGTCCCAATATAAAAAATATCCAGATATGTGCATATATTTCGAGGCCTGAGTTGTGAGTTGGTTTTAAACCTTCAAATGATGGATTGGACTTTGGGTCCCGAATAATTAAATGAAAAACAAGAGGTAATTAAGCCTAAAAAATTAATTTCACAATTTTTATCAATGTATAAAATGTTATGGATGAAATATATAAATAAATTAAAACTATTAAAATCCAAAATTAGATTTGTTAGCAATTAAGTTCAGAGTGCTACTAAAATAATAAAATTTGATAATTTCCATTAAAATAACACTTTTATGGGATTAATAAAATTGTTGTTAAAATTAAAATAATTTAAAATATCTTCTCTAGGAAGAGGTTAAGAATATTATAGATCTAGAAGATATCTGGGAAATTCTTGAAAGAAGGTATGAATTGAAATAACTCACAAATTTTTTTTATCATAAAAATATTATATTATTTTTTAATGCCATGGAATGGATATTTAAATAACTATCTAGAAGAGTTCACCAAACATCTAATGGAGGTGTCTTTGTTGGCAGTCAATATTTTTGATGAAGGTAACACGATACCTATTGAATTAAAAAAACAAGACAAAGCTTTGGTTTTATTGGGTTGATTTCCTGATTTATAGGATAATCTAATCCCAAAATTATTGTTCAGGAAATTTGAATGATGGGATTTCATCATTTTTATGAATGAGAATCGACAAAATACTAATTATGTTTAATATTTTGGTAATTTTGTTATCATTTCCATGGAATATGGATTCTATAATCAAGGAGGTCAGTCGAAGACAAGAAGAAAGGTCAAGTTATTCTTTTGTTATTAGGAGGGTCATATGAAGAGAAACTACTATGCTCTGAAAAAGTTTGAGGAAAAGAAGGTACATGAAACCAATTTTGAGGATACCATTGTAAGTCTTATATAGAGAGAGGGTGATTTAATTTAAATTGGAAATGATTATCACAGGTAATATTTTTACAATGAATTGGTGGTTGATTTAGTAGCATTATGCCATATTTCACCAAAGAGGGAAATATTTTATTCATATGAAGAAGGAAAATATAGTGAATTGAATATAGGAAACATAGATTCTATTGATTTCATTGGTGTTGGTGATATTTGTATCACTTCTAATATAGTTTTTATGTTAAGGGTGAGGGATGTGTGGTGTGTTCAAGGTATATACAATAATTTATTATCTACTTATACTCTTTATAATGATAGATTTAGGAGTTCATTTGGTAATAGAAGCTGGACATTGTCCAGCGGATCGATGTTATATACACAAGGCGATATGGATGACATGATTTATATGATAAATTTAAAGGTGTGAGGTGATGTGATGAATATATTTGTGATGAGGACTTCATCAGATTTATAGAAAAGGTGATTTTCATATATGATTCCAAAACCATCAACTAAGATAAAGAAGGTTTGGAAGCTAAATAAGGTTAGGTTAGGTGTTTCAAGTCTTACACCTAATTGTTTTTCCTAAAATAGTTCCACAGTAAAAAAAAAATTAAAATCAAATATTGGGGTGTTGTTCTGAGAGTTCTATACTACTCATAAGATGTTGAGCATATGAAGAAATTAATTCTTACAGGTTCTCTAGATAATGTGGTGATCACAGCTATAATGGATTCAAGTTTTAGTTCCAGTCTTGTTAAGTAGGGAAGTTAGGACACAGGTATAATGAAGACTTCATCATCTAGATTTCTTTTATATGTGGAGGGATTCAAGTTTCTATTAGAGATAAAAAAATAGGGATGAAATATTTTCTACAGAAGATGGAGGTTGGTACGATACCAACTACTTTTCTTTCCTATTGATTTTTTGGATGAGATCTCATTATTTTATGGGATGAAGAGGGAGATTGTTGACGTTTATCCCAAATCGTGGGGATTTTTAGATATAAAGATAATATCTATTTTATATTTGAAAAAGAAATCTTGTTTCTGGACATCTTATATGAGGATCTGATTATTTGGTTTTTGAAAAGAGAGTGTCCTATCTTTATCTTTATGTGGGGATTTACATGCCTATAAAAAGGGGGAAACACTGTTTAGGGGTATAAAACATAGAAGATATTGGATCACACCCCCAGAAGATAAGGAATTAATAGGTAAAAGTTTTTGGAGTGGGAATCAATGAGCAATGATAAATCAGGTTGTGCAATGGGGTGATGCAATGATGCAACATGTTCAGTTTTGATCTTCTAAGGGTGGTGTCATATCATGAGATGATTATTAGAGAGGAAACAAAAGCATATCAGTGTATGGATTTTCACACAGGTTTTCTATGAAATATTTATAATTCATGTTTTTGGATTCTACTTAGATTATTTGTACACTATTATTATCAAATATTCTCGAAGTTTCCCTATGGTTTTTTAATCCTCCATGTTAGAGTGTTTTTTCCACGTTAAAATTCAACAACCCATTTTATTTTATAATTTTATTTTCATGATTATTTTTTTATTTTATATTATCACAATTTAATTGTGACAACTGATTTATTATCATGGGACTAATCCGCTTCTGACCCAACAAAACCTATGATCCCACCCTTCCACTCGCATTAAGTAAATTCTTCCTAATATTAAGTCATCTGCATCTGTTCATTGAGAAAAGTTCTAGACTAGAGTAGAAACTGAGTGAGACTAAGTAAATATGGGATTAGTTTTAGGATTAAATGTTTTGGAGAGCCTAATCAGAGAGTGTTTCTAAAAATGATCCAACCAAGACTATAGCTAAGCCAAATATGGTTGATCCATGCCTAAAATGGTGACTGAAGATCCATTGATAAAGAATGAAGATTTCCATCCAAGGGTGTAGATGAATCCATGTAAGAATTTTTTTTTAGATTAATGAGGGTTTTTTACATCCATCTATTGAACAATATGGAGTTTTTAGAAGAATGACCCTCATCTGGATCTATGAGGTTTGATCTGCACAAAGGTGGTTCAGAGATGGATTTGGTTTAATTTGGTTGAAGAAGATGATTTGAACTAATTTTGAAATCAAAGTCTATTATTAGAAGGATATTGAAGATGAATATGAAGATAATTCTATTCAAATAAGATGAGATTATACTGATTGGATATTTTCACTGAAAAACCAATCATGGGGGTTCGGCCCATACAGAAAAAATTGATCAAATTTGTTATTGATGAACTGGTTGTTGATATATAGTGTGAACAAGTTTTCCATTTTTTTTCTTGAGATATTTGTTGATGTTATGTTGTTGAATGTGGGATAAGAAGAAATAAACTCATGAAAGGCGATAGAATTAGTACTTCTACTTTAGTTGAATGAATTGAGATAGATATGAAAATGATTATGGATATTTTATAGAAAATTAGAGTTATGGTAAGATGATTTGATCTGGTAGTTGAGTGCATATTGTTTGGTCCACTAGGATGAGTACCCTGAGAGGGGGGGTGAATTAGGGCATGACTAATTCAAAATTAAATCCCATTCTGATCTTGTTTTACTGTTAATAAAAACACTCTTATCTCACTTTTCTGTTGCATAATATAAACAGAAGGTAAAGCATGCAGAGGACACGACAATTTTTACTTTGTTCACCGCTAAGGGCTACGTCCAAGGAGAATACACCGACAAGTTTCTGGTCATACAAAATTCCACTATTCTTCACTATATGTGGATTACAAGGTTTAGTCACATTCACTCTGTCCTAGGCTCACTGCCTTTACAAGGTTTAGGGTCAACTCACTGCTTTCTCAAGGGTCACTCCCTGTTTCTCTCTCTTTGGCTCACTGCCGGTGGAGAGGATCAACTTCTTCCTCTTCCTTCACTCACTACTCTAGAAAGGTGTCACGACCCATCCTCGGGACTCATGTCGTGACTACCCCAAGCCCGCCTCCCATAGGCCAGGGGCTGGCGACTAGCACCAAGGCGTAAATCCCGACAAAAAGGGGAAGGCATTGCCTTTATAAAGTAAACAAACACCACAGAGTAAGAAAGCAGAAGTAAACACTAAGTAAAACTGGGTACAATAGTAGTGCAGAAAAGTAATTGGGCCAGAATACAAACCCAAACTGAAAGTAAAGTACAACTAGAAAGAAAGTACAACAACTGAAAGTAAAGCAGCAACATCGATCCGTCCACTAGAAGTCCCACCTGAAGGGTGGGTACAGATAGCCTCCTCAGCCCCTCGGGTCCAGCCATCCGCTCCGTGTACGTTCCGCCCAGTGGTCCACCTCCAGGTACCGACTTTTTCCACAAGCCTCAACCACGATCAATGTTGTCCGTCGTCGGCATCCAACACAATGTAGTGCGGGCATAGCCCGTGCAGGGGTGAGTATACGCTACTCAGTAGGGACCTTGAGACCCCCGAAGGTCTCCCATAATCCACAAAGGATAATCCACAAAGGAAAGATACAATCACAAAGTAACAACCAACACTACTTAGGTATATTCCCATACATATACCTAAGTCTTCAATTCCAGTTCGGCTCCAACATCCAAGCCCAAGTTCGATCATGTCCACACAGGATAGTACAACCCAATCCACACAGGAAAACACAACCCAATACACATAGGAAAGCAAGTCAATCATATCGAAGATAATGATTGGAAGTCAAGACTCAACTCACACAGGTATACTCCATCGTAAGGTGATAGAGATGATCGGATATAGCAACTGATTCATCTAAGCTGGGACCCACGTAAGATACTAAACCAGCTAAGCTGTCGGACCCACATAGGATATAGACCAGCTACTCCGCCAGACCCACATAGGATAGAAAGAACAGAGTCAAAAACTGCATGACCCACGTAGGATACAAGAACAGTAGTCATTGTCGTCGAACCCACGGAGGATTTCAGTACGGTCTTCATCATTGTTGAACCCACGGAGGATTTTAGTGCAGTCTTCATTGCTGCCCAACCCACGGAGGATTTCAGTGCAGTATTCATCGCTGCTGAACCCACAGATGATTTCAGTGCAGTCTTCATCGCTGCTGAACCCAAGGAGGATTTCAGTGCAGTCGTCATCGCTGCCAAACCCACGGAGGATTTCAGTGCAGTTTTCATCGTCGTCGTAGTCGCAGCCAGCTCTAGGGTTCTCGCACACAGCATGCTTGATTCCAGGAGGGTCCGCTCCACGAGACAAGGGGGTCGATACATCAACTGACCCATAGTCCGGGGTTGATGTATCCCAAGGTTCCATCTCGACAAGAGAAACTCAACGTGACAGACAACGCGCCAATCGGACACCCGGTCTGAGAGTTATTGGCTTTTTCGTTCCAGGGGCCCAGTTGGTTTTTAATTCAAAACCAACCCGACCGCACTCCAACTGCATCCAAACCTCGAGAGGATCAAGAAAAAAGTTCCATCTCACTAAGAGGAATCCAACAAAGTCGACGGCACGTCAATCGGATGTCCGAAGCTCAAGTTATAAGTGTTTCCGCTCCGAGGGCCCGATTGGTTTCGTGTTCGAACCAACCCGGATGTACTGAAAGTTCTCCAAAACCTTGAGTGTAATATGCCGAAACGATCCTCTCTATCCAAGTATTGCATCGCAACTGACGGTGCATCGATCGGAGGTCCGTAGCCCAAGATATGGGAAAAAGAACAAACCTGACTGGTTTTAGGGGGTTTTGGGCCTGGACCGACCCGGCCCGAGACCCCCTGGGTCGGCCTAAACCGGGTCGACCTGAACCGGGTCTGGTTCCGGCCAATTAGGGTGCGACCCGGCCCGGCTCGGCCGGTGCGGCCCAACCCGGTGCGGCCGGGGCGGCCGATTTCCCTGGCGCGGGCGCGGCCCGGTGTGGCCAGCTGGGCGCTAGCCGAGCCGAGCAGAAGGGGGGGGGGGGGGTTGCCCCCCTTGATTGAAACTGCGGCCCCACGTGGGCCCCCTCTTTTTCCAGTCGAGGGTTACGACCCCCGGTCTTCCTTCCGAAATGGCTGGCCCGGTCCGGCCGGCCGGTGCGGCCACCGCTAGACCCCGTAGTCCCGCCCCTCCGAGGTGTCAGCGGCCGGCGGTTCTGGCCACCCCGCCTTGCACCACCGCAGCCTTATCCGACCGGCACGGCGCAATGGCGCCTCTCCCCTCCGCCGTGGCCCCGCTCCGGCCATGGCCTCTTCGTGGTTCTCCGCCGCGGCGCGACGGCGCTACGGCTTTGTTCGGCCTCAACGGCGCCACGCCTCTTCTTTGTTTCCGCGTGGTGTCGTTGCACCGCGCTGCCTTTAATCATGCCGCGACAAACAGAACATTAAAGGGGGAGGAGGGTCGGCCGTGTTTGTGCTGTCCGACCTCCTCCCGTTAATCCGATATCAAGCGGCTAAAGAAAAAAAATACATTTAGACGGCAAAGAATATTCGTGAACTAAATCACACCCCCTACCTCGACGAAGTCGTTGAATGAGGTTTGTCGCGGGAAAGGGACATCGCGGAAGACGGAGTCGCGGAAGGAGGATCATCGGCGTCGCGGTACACGGCATCGTGGTACACAACGTCGCGGTACATGACGTCGCATAGAAGAGGACCGTCGGCGTCGCGGTACAGGGCGTTGCGTCGTTGATCTCCGAGGAATCAGCGTTATTCGTCATCCTTCATCAGAGGTCGGCGTTCTTCGTCGGTGACGGTGTGTTCTTCACGTTCTTCAAGGAGGAAGATGCATATTCCCAGGCTTGAGCAATTCCTCTCCAACCTTCTCACACAACAAAAAAACCCTTAAAGAAATAATAATTTGTCGTATTTAATTAACACACACAAGCCAACATTCAATTTGAAATTCAAAATGAATTCAATAATTGATTACATTGAATAACTTAATTCAATTCATTAATTAAGAGAGTTGACTTGGTATTTAATAAGGGGGGTGCGGGTGTGTTACAAAAAAATAATGGGGGTTTGAGGAAGTTGAAAAGGTGGGGCTCATGTGGGGCCCACCTCACTAATATCCTATCAAGAAGGGTTAGGATATAGTGGGTCCCACCTCAACTTTCATAAGTAGGTTTAAACTACTTAGAACATAAAATAAAAATTATTGCATAAATTTTATTTTATTCATTAGTTAACCATTTTTTTTAAATAACCACACCCGAGAAAACGAAAATACAAAAAATGGTGTTCCTAAGAAATTACCGACGCTGCAGTTTCATTGGTGGCCTCAGATTTCGATTCCGAGCACCAGTTCAAAATTTAGGAAAACCCGCTCTTTCGTTCACAGAACGTACCCGAGCTAAACTTCGGAACATGATTCCGGGCACATCGGGCCTCAGAATCTGGTGCCGTAAGAAACTGTGTTCTTGTAAAATCCCAAAGAAAATTAAGAATAAATTCCCCTTTAATTTTACAAGTCTTTACATTACTCCCACCTCAGGGCTTTACGTCCCCGTAAAGATACATCATAAACTAGGGGAACAAATGTGGGTACTGAGCACGCATCTGAGCCTCCCGCTCCCAAGTGCTCTCCTGGAGGTTTTCGTGCTACTATCTGATGCGCACTAGAGGAATCGACCGCCCACGTAGGACCCGCTCCTATCGATCCTCGATCTCCATCGGGACCTCCGCAAAAGTCTCCCCATCATCAATGTCCAACTCCCCATGGTCGATGATATGCGTCGGGTCATGCACGTACCTCCTCAGCTGAGATACATTGAAGACGTCGTGCACCCTTTGCAACTGAGGTGGTAGAGCCAAGTGATAAGCCACCTCACCTATCCTGCTGAGAACCTGGAAAGGTCCGATGAAGCGCAGAGATAGCTTGCCTCCCCGGACAAATTTCCGTAATCCACGTCGAGGTGAGACCCGCAAGAAGACGTGGTCGCCATCCTCAAAATCTAGTGGTCTCCACCTCATGTCAGCATAAGACTTTTGTCAGCTCTGAGCTGTCCTCATCCGCTCCTGGATGACTTGGACCTTCTCTGTCGTGGCCTGGACCATCTCTAGTCACACAAGTGCTGACTCCCCAGGGTCTGTCCAGCATAGAGGTGATCAGCAAGTTCGGCCTTACAATGCCTCGTATGGTGCCATCCCGATGGTGGTGTGATAGCTGTTGTTGTACGCGAACTCCATCAAGGGTAGGTGGTACTTCTAGCTGTGGCCAAAGTTGAGAACACATGCACGGAGCATGTACTTGAGAGTCTTAATGGTCCTCTCCATCTGACCATTCGTCTGAGGGTGAATGGCGGTGCTCAGACGTAGCTGCGTCCCGAATGCCTCCTGCAACCCCTTCCAGAGCCGGGAAGTAAACAGAGCATCTCGATCGGAGATGATAGATGATGTCACACCATGAAGCCGTACGATCTCTTGAATGTAGAGGTGTCCCAAGCTCTCCACTAATCCCTTCTCTATGATGGGTAAGAAGTGAGCCGACTTGGTGAGTCGGTCGATGATCAACCAAATGGAGTCGTGACCTCTGGAAGTACGAGGAAGTCCAGTCATGAAATCCATAGATATCCCATCCCACTTACACCTCGGGACCTCCAAGGGCTGCACCAATCTTGCGGGTACCTGGTGCTCTGCCTTCACCTACTGACAGGTGAGGCATCGAGAAATGAACTCAGCTATAACCTTCTTCATACCCGCCCACCAGTGCTTTCATTTGAGGTCCGGGTACATCTTCGCCACTCCAAGATGTACCGCTAAAGGGAAAGTGTGAAACTCCCTTAGCACCTCCTCCTATAAAGAAGCCGGTACCGTGGTACGTCCTCTGAAAATGAAAATGTGCTCTCCTCCCACAGAGAATCCATCAGGTGCCTTTCCTGAGGATATCTGTGCACGCCATGTCTCACAGTCTATGTCCCCACGCTGTGCCTCCCTTACCCGCTGAAGAAGTGGAGGAGTGAATGTGAGTGACTGAAGAAAGGTTGCTCCATCTCTATCCACGACGGATATCTGCAAAGTGGCTAGCTGCTCTGTCGCCTCCCCGAGTAGCTGAATGCCCGTCCTCCTGCTAAGAGCATCGACTACTATGTTCCCCTTTCCAGGAGTATAGACTATCTCAAAGTCATAGTCCTATAGTAACTCGAGCCATAGCCACTGTCTTAGGTTCAGGTCCTTCTGCAAGAAGATGTACCTAAGACTCTGGTGGTCAGAATAGACTGTAAAGCGCTCACCCATCAGATAATGTCTCCACATCATCAGAGCAAAGACCACTGCTGCTAACTCCAGGTCATGGGTAGCGTAGTTCTGCTCATGCTGTCTCAACTGACGTGATCCATAGGCAATCACGGCCCGCTCCTACATCAGGACACATCTGAGTCTGGTCCCTGATGCATCGCAGTAGACTACGTACCCCACTCCCTCCTCCAGTAGCCTCAAGATAGGTGCGTTGGTCAATATCTGTCTCAGCTCCTGGAAGCTCTGATGACATCTGTCTGACCACACAAAGGGTTTACCCTTCTTCGTCAAAGCTGTGAGTGGTTCTGCAACTCTGAGAAAGTCTGACACAAATCTCCAGTAGTACCCAGCTAGACCCAAGAAACTCCGCACCTCTATCACGCTCCTGGGTGGCTCCCAAGATAGCACTACCTCGATCTTCGCAGGATCCACCGCAAATCCCGCCTCAGAGATGATGTGTCCTAAGAAGTGGACCTCATGTAACCAGAACTGACACTTAGAGAGCTTCCCATAAAGCTGGTGCTCTCGAAGTGTGTCTAGTACAACCCACAAGTGGTAGGCGTGCTCCTCCTCAGTGGTCGAGTATATCAATATGTCACTGATGAAGACCATGACAAATCGATCAAGGTATGGCTGAAAGATCCTGGTCATGAGACCCATGAACACTGCTGGAGCATTGGTTATGCCGCAAGGCATTACCAAGAACTCATAGTGGCCATACCGACATCTGAAGGCCATCTTCTGCACGTCCTCATCTCGAACTCTGAGCAAATGATATCCTGACCTAAGGTCTATCTTTTAGAACCACCGTGCTCATTTGAGCTGATCGAAGATATCGTCAATCCTCGGTAGTAGATACTTGTTCCTCACAGTCACCTGGTTCAGGCAACGAAAGTCAACACACAGTCGCAAGCTTCCGTCCACCTTCTTGTCGAACAAAATCGGGGAAGCCCAGGGTGAAACAATGGGTCGGATTAATGCCTTGCCTTGAAAGTCCTACAGCTGTACCCGTAGCTCTCGGAGCTCAATGGGATCCATCCGATATGCTGGAGTGGATATTGGGGCTGTACCGGGGTACATGTCAATATAAAAGTCTACCTCTCTGCAAGGTGGTAGTCCTGGAACGTCTTCAGGGAAAACGTTCGCATACTGATCCACCACTACAGGAAAACTAGGACTCTACACGTCAACTTCTCCTAGGATGAGGCTAGCCAACTAATGAGTGATGGGTTTTACTATCCTCTGCGTGAGTCCATCCTGCGCTGCAAAGGCTCCCTTCTCATCGGTGAAGGTGAACCTACTCCTATCGGTGAAAACACACCGCACCTTGCGCCTAATACAGTCGATCTGAGCATGGAATGTGGATAACCAATCCATGCCCAAGATGACGTCGTAAGGCCTCGACACCGCTACAAGAAGATCCCAGCCGAAGCTATCGCCTCCTAGAGTAAGCTCACACTGTCGGCACCAGTGCGTAATCATCGAGTCTGCTCCCGTAGGAGTCTCTAGCCGTAAGGATCGAGCCAACGGCTCCGTCGGAATCTACAAGCTTCGAACAAGGGCATAGGAAATAAAAGAATGACTCGATCCTGGGTCTATAAGAACTGTAGCAAGGGTGGAGTAGACATAGATAGTACCTCGAATCATATCTGGTGCACTGTGGTCATAGGCCTCCGCTTCCTGAAGCTAATCCTATCTCTGCCCGCCAGATCCCTATGGTCGGGGTGGACCTCCTAGTGGTGTTGGTGGTAAAGCCTCAAAGCGTCTCCCACCACCTGATGCTCGGCCAACTCCCCTACCTCGTATTCCTGCTCTCTGCGGACCGCCACGGTCGACCCTCTACCTCTGCCTGGGTGGTCCCTCAACCATCTGCTGCTCCTCTGCATGGCGGGTCGGGAAGTCATGAGCCAAGTGGCCCTGCCCGCCGCATGCGTAGCACTGTCTGATCCTTAGAAGGCTGGCTCTACGCTGCATTCCCCGCACCTCTGAGCCAGTGTCCTGAGGTCGTCCGCCTGAAGGTCTGGTCCGCCTGGACCCCTGTGACGTCCGTATACTGCTAGCTGCAGACGACTCTACTACATGTCGCCCTACGGTAGGCCTCGATGCTGGTTTAGGCTCAGCAAGAATGCTCTCTATGAGAAGGGCTCACTCTAGTACTCCTACCTATGTCAGAATGCTGAGGGAGATCATCGATGCCCTGATCTCATGCCTCAGTCCCTGCTCGAAGGTCCGGGCCTGGAAGAATGGGTCTCATACCATGTCCGTCGAATATCGTGAGAGATCATTAAATATCACCGAGTACTGGGCGACCGTCATGCTGCCCTGCCATAGCTATAGTAGCTCCTGGATGCGCACCGCATTGAGGGTGGCTGGGACGAACTCCGAGCGGAAGAGGCTCTCAAAGTCTGTCCAGAGGAGAGATGCCTCGTCGTGCACCGGGAGCATCAAGCTCCACCATCTGCCTGCTGATGCGTGCAGGAGGCTCGCTGCGAGGATCACTATGAGGTCAGCTGGTGTCCCCACTAACCTGAAAACTCACACAACCGCCTCCAGCCAATCCTCGGCTGCCTGAGGGCCCGTATCCCTGTGGAACCTGGGTGGTATCTAACGCTGAAACTCGTGCAGTTTCCTAAGGCGACGTGCACTCTCAGTGGATGGGGCTGGTGGCATCGGTGGCTCGACGGGTAGTGGTACCGCCGGTGCCTCCGCTGAAAAAGGGCCCTGCACTGAGGCCTCATCGCTCGGTGGGCTGTCATCTCGCACAAAGCTCTGAACCCTAGGTGGCTACCATCGCGGGGCCATACTAAAAAGAAACAGGTATGCCACGGTCAAAACAGTATACCTGGTGAGCTGACACAAAGTAATCACAAAGAAAACTTTTGAAATACACATGCAATCAATGTTTTCGTGCATTGAGTCGGAAATCAGATGTCAGGGTCCTGGTGTATAGATACATCGACCGCCGCACCAACACTGGACTCCCTGGACTGATAACCACACTCAATACCCTTAACATTATTGCTTCACATAGAAGAAATATCAGAGTCCTGAGTTTTGTGGTAGAACCGAACTCGTCTGATACCAATTTGTCACGACCCTTCCTCGGGACTCGTGCTGTGACTACCCCAAGCCCGCCTCCCTTAGGCCAGGGGCTGGCGACTAGCACCAAGGCGTAAATCCCGACAAAAAGGGGAAGACATTGCCTTTATAAATTAAACAAACACCATAGAGTAAGCAAGAAGAAGTAAACACTAAGTA
Source organism: Viscum album (assembly GCA_963277665.1). NCBI lineage: Eukaryota > Viridiplantae > Streptophyta > Magnoliopsida > Santalales > Viscaceae > Viscum > Viscum album. The sequence goes on along the minus strand of OY728127.1, from coordinate 619,461,548 downwards.
AAACTGGGTACAATAGTAGTGCGGAAAAGTAAGTGGGCCAGAATACAAACCCAAACTGAAAGTAAAGTACAGCTAGAAAGAATGTACAACAACTGAAAGTAAAGCATCAATGTTGAGCCGTCCACTGGAAGTCCTACCTAAAGGGTGGGTACAGATAGCCTCCTCATCCCCTTGGGTCTAGCCGTCCGCTCCGTGAACGTTCCGCCCAGTGGTCCACCTCCAGGTACTGACTTGCTCCACAAGCCTCAACCACGATCAGCATTGTCCGTCGTCTGCATCCAACACAACGTAGTGCGGGCATAACCCGTGCAGGGGTGAGTATACACTACTCAGTAGGGACCCCGAGACCCCCAAAGGTCTCCCAGAATCCACAAAGGATAATCCACAAAGGAAAGAAACAATCATGAAGTAACAACCAACACTACTTAGGTATATGCCCATACATATACCCAAGTCATCAATTCCAGTTCGGTTCCAACATCAGATCCCAAGTTCTATCATGTCCACACAGGATAGTACAACCTAATCCACACAGGATAACACAACCCAATCCACATAGGAAAGCAAGTCAATCATATCCAAGATAATGATTGGAAGTCAAGGCTCAACTCACACAGGTGTACTTCTTCGTAAGGTGATAGAGATGATTAGATATAGCCACTGATTCATCTAAGCTGGGACCCACGTAGGATACTAAACCAGCTAAGTTGTCGAACCCACATAGGATACAGACCAGCTAATCTTCCAGAACCACGTAGGATAGTAAGAATAGAGTCAAACACTGCCAGAACCATGTAGGATACAAGAACAGTAGTCATCACCATCGAACCCACAGAGGATTTCAGTACAGTCTTCATCGCTGCCGAACCCACGGAGGATTTCAGTGTCGTCTTCATCGCTGCCGAACCCACAGAGGATTTCAGTGTAGTCTTCATCGCTGTCGAACCCATGGAGGATTTCAGTGTAGTATTCATCACTGCCAAACCCATGGAGGATTTCAGTGTTGTCTTCATCGCTGCCGAACCCACAGAGGATTTCAGTGCAGTCTTCATCGTCGTCGCAGTTGCAGCCAGCTCTAGGTTTCCCGCACACAACATGCTCGATTCAGGGAGGGTCCGCTCCACGAGCCAAGGTGGTCGATACATCAACTGACATGTAGTCCGGAGTTGATGTATCCCAAGGTTCCATCTCGACAAGAGGAACTCAACGTGACAGACGGCGCGTCAATCGGATGCCTGGTCTGAGAGTTATTAGCTTTTTCGTTCCAGGGGCCTGGTTGGTTTTTAAGTCAAAACCAACCTGACCACACTCCAAATACGTCCAAACCTCGAGCGGAGAAATAAAAAAGGTCCTTCTCACTAATATAAATCCAACAAAGTCGACGACACGTCAATCGAACGTCCGGAGCTCATGTTATAAGCGTTTCCGCTCGGAGGGCCCGGTTGGTTTTGTGTTCAAACCAACCCGTCCATACACAAAGATCTTCGAAACTTTGAGTGCAATATACTGAAACGACCGTCTCAATCCAAGGATCGCATCACAACTGACGGTTCATCAATCAGAGGTCCGTAGCCAAAGATATGGTCAAAAGAATGAACCTGACCGGTTTTAGGGGGTTTTCGGCCCGGACATACCCGGCTCGAGACCCCCCGGGTCGGCCCGAACCGGGTCCGGGTCTGGCCCATTTGGGCGCGGACCGACCCAGTGGGCATGGCCCGGCCCCGTGGGCATGGCCCGAGCAAACACAACTCCAGTAAAAGTCTTCTTAAGCAATTACCGGCACTGTGGTTTCATTGGTGCCCTCAGATTTCGATTCCGAGCACTGGTTCAAAAGTTAGGAAGACCTGCTCGTTCGTTCACTAAACGTACCCGAGCTAAACTTCAAAACATGATTCCAGGCACACCGGGCCTCGGAATCAGGTGCCGTCAGATACTTCGTTCTTTTAAAATCCCAAAGAAAATTAAGAAAAAATTTCCCTTGAATTTTATGGGTCTTTACAAAAGGATCCACTCACAGTTTATAGACCTATAGGTCTCTTCCTTTGCATGAAAGAATGCATCTTCTTCTGTATGTAGATGCTCTGTTGAAGTTCAACTTTCACCCATAGATGAATCTCTCTTTGCACCGAAGGTATCGAGCAAACTTCCAGCTTCCACGCAGCCTGAAAATCACTGTCGGAACTAAACCTTACTTAGAGCGCAAGTCTAACTCGGCGTGCAAGTATCGACGCGCAAGTCACAACGGGCATGCAAGTCCACCTCAGACACTTGCGCGAAAGAGGCTTCCCCAACTCCAAACTTGCACGACTCTCTTCTTTTACACCTAAACAAATATTGGCGCGCAACTACCAACCGGCACACAACTTCTCACACCGGTGCACAACTTCAACCACCGGCGCGCAACTTCACCTGCGCGACCACACACCACTTGTGAAACCACTACACCTGCGCAACGGGAGATCTGAATCTTCAATGTGTTGAAATCCGGTGAAGAATGAAGAGGGGTGGTCTAGTATTTATAGGCATTTGGTCACCCCTGTGTGACGGAATGCAAGTCTCTCCTTGGCGCGCAAGTCTCGGTGCACAGATCTCTTCTCCTGCAAGTCACTTGCGCGACCTAATTCCAAACTTGCGTGAACCTCTTTCCTTTGCCATATTTTGATCTTCTGATCTTGAAAAACCATAGGCACACAAGTTCTCAAGCTTCCAAGGCATCGGCGCGCAAGTTTCTTTCACAGCGCGCAAGTCACTTGCGCGACACCACCAATACTTGCGCGACACTTGTCCCTTCGCCACATTTTGGTGATATGATCTAGAAAAACTTATGGCATGCAAGTTTACAAGCCTTCAAATACATGGCGTGCAATTCCATTTTCCAAAAACCACTTTTTTCATTTGACAATTTTCAGGCCCAAAAATTTGGCAAACACTGGAAAACGGAGCCACCTTGTACCTGTTCTTTTGTACTGCCTCCAGATCATCCATTCCTCTTGTCGACGTTCTTGAATCAAACATGGATCTTTGACCTCAAATCTTGAAATCAACATTCCATCATGAAATTCTCTTTGTCAACAAATTCGTATGTCATTGTTTTTCTTTGTCAACAATCACCACTCAGATGTCCACTTTGTCAACAAACACAATCCCCTCAAAAATGCTTCAATGATACCTTGAGGGATTTTTTCCCAACACATATGATGAAAATGATAATTGGATGAAGCTTTATTTTTTTCTTTATAGATAAACAACAACTTTTACAATAGTGGTTAGCTAGATCAATTTTAAACTAGTCGAAGCCTCATGCATCAAAATTAGTAATTTGTAGTTGATTGAGATGTTGAGATATTTTGAAAACATTGGAAGTTGTTGTGGGATTCATTGGATTATATTTTCTATTTTATTTGTAGAATTTAGTTTTATTGTTATATATTTGATGAAATTGTAAAGATTATGGGATATTGAAAGGAAGATAAGCTAGTTCCAAATGGGAGGAGATTGAAGATTGATAAAGATCACTCAATTTCTCCATCTATGGATAGAAGATGAGTTTTTTTGGATTTCATTTTTCTTTTCATCAAAGTTTTTAATATTTCAAATCATTTAATTCTCTTTCACATGTGGGTGACTGAAATATTTGAAAATTTCTAGGTTTATGGTGAAAAAACCAAGGAATGAGCTAATTTGGTGGATTTAGGTCTATGACTAAATTGAAAATTAGGAAAATAAATAAATATAAAGATACACCCAGGAAGGTTGGGACACTTATGGAGAATAGAGACACTTATCATCAGATAATTTTCATAGATATGAGACCTTAGATACACTTCAAAAGGAGTTCTAGTGAGTACAAGGATAAACATAGTTTGGTAGTTCTCATTTGAGATCAATTTAAGAGGGGAGATTTATTCTTCCTATTTTCCATTATTTATTTCATTTAAAATATAAAAAAATTTAATTTAATTAAAAACTTGAATAAAAAGATTCTTTGATAATTATTTTTATGGGGAAATCAAGATTGTGATGATAACCATTCAAATTTTCGTTCTCTATTTCTTTAAAATTTCATCACTGCTCAGATTTGTATCAAAAAGGAATCACTATGAAGGATTTTATTTTGGGTATAATTGAAAGAAAAAGCATCACCATTAACTAATAATTAAGTTTTGAAATTTCATAACACTTTCCTTTTATCTATGATTTGTTTTAGTAGTTGAGGAACTATTTGATTCAAATTACAATTTTCACTTATCAAGAGAGTAACTTGGACCCATCATCAATGTGTAAAAGTTAAAATAATTCTTTAGAAAATCAATTTTTAATATTTTAACCATTCAATCAAAGTTTTCCCCATACTTCATGTTTGATTACATTTAGTTTTACACCATGCCCCCTATATCTTCAATTGTTTCATATTGTGTGATTGTTCATGTTGTTTTTACTCTCTTTTTTCTTGATTTTGAGTTTGTGATTCCTAGTATCCACATTCATTTTTATCCTTACCTATGTGTTTAACACCCTAATCATAACCATTATAGTGTTAGTAGGAATATTTAAATAACAAAACATAATAATTTAATAATGGGTAGTAAAAATCAAATATTTCAAGATCAATAACTAGAAAATCCCATATGGTTTTCTGATTAGTGATCATCACCTAAAATTTGGGACATTTAAAACCATGCATTTCCTTCTTTATCAAAGGAGTGGAAAGAGTCAATATGAATGGAATAAGTTCCAATCATAATTCCAGAACATAGATAATCTTGGATGACATAAAAAATGAGATGAACCTATATAAAAAAATAACAAAAAAATATGTAATGAACACCATAAATCTCTCCATAGTTGGTTCTTCATCTGACTCCTCTCATACATACTCTATCGTATAGATACGTCCAACCTCAACCTACCTTTTATTCAAAACATAAGAATCACCCTTAGCATGAGGTTGAGATCCCACCCTTTTTGCGGTATCAGATCTAAACTAAGAGCATTAGCAAAGGTAGATCCAATGCTACTAACTTGGTATTCCCTCTCATAGAAATATTGAAGATGAATATATTGACCACATGTGTGAAACACCTTCGGTGTCACCTTAAAATCAGGTTTGGTGTGACCCTTTCTCCCACACTAGTAACATACCACCAGACTCTTACGTAAAATAATCAGTGAACTCCTACCACCACCTAAGAACGGGTCACCTTGATTCCTTCTTAAACTAGAAAGTGAAATCTAGATACCTCATACTATGATTCATTATCTGAAGAGTCTTGTATTTCTAGTTATATCCACCTCATTCATAGTTGTCTTCTCCGCCGCCCCTATAAAGGTCGGTAATAGAATTACAACAATAATAGAGTAAATATAAGGCCTTAAACCCATCTTGAACCATTTATCCTTGATATAGTCATATAGAATAATCTTTGAGTATATGCACACTAACATGGAAAATTGAGTAGCATACCCTGTGAAAAAACAATATCCCTTCTCTAAAGTAAAAAACTGATGAGCCTTCACCATTCATAGTGTATCAGGTTAAAACTGTTGATTGAAGGATTTCCTAAAATTAGACTAGGTTAGGTATTAATGAAAACTAGATTTTTCAATATATTTCCACCACTTAATTCCCAAAACTTCAAACATATTGGTGGTGAAAACAAACTTGGAGTCTTTGGTAGTTTTCAAGAAGTGGAAAATATTCTCAAACCGCTTGATCCATTATCCTGATTCATGGGTTCCCTTTTCACCCAAAAAGATCGGTGGATGTTTCATCATAAATTTTGAAGCATGGTCCACCCTCTATTCCAGTTCAGAACTATATACTTTTCACATGGGATGTATTTTTTAGGGCTGTAGTTTCTACTAATACTTAGTCAACTAGAGGATTCATTTTTGGGGCATGATCAACAACTTTCTCTATCGTATTCTAAGATTTTATTCTTAGAGGATTTATAATCTATAAACCAAAAGTTAAGAAAACATCTAAAATATAATTTTATTCCTAAATCATAAATTGAATTTAGAAAACTAAATCCAAAATGCTAAAATTACAAACAAGGATGCTAGAAAACCCCAAAATTTCAATGGTAACTTGTGGTTTATCCTGAAAGTGAGATAGAAAAAAACACTCCCACACTACCTTTTATGTTATGAAAGCCGTAACTCTAATATATAAACACCCCAAGAATAAGAGGGTAATACACAAGCATAATCACAAGATTTCATGATAACCTAACCCCTTTGATATAAATTTGTTACAGACCCACTTGGTTCAACCCACCATTTCACCAAAATTGGCCTATATAAGGCCTGAAGTGTGTAACAGATCATTACTAATTAGTGATAAGCACCAATGTATGATATAAATAAATATGGGAAATATTTCACACTCAAAATACATATGATAATATAGAAACAAATAAATTCTCATATAAGATATTAAGAATATATCATATATAAAAAAACATAAACGAAACATCAAAAAACTAGATGGAAATATCTCAATGAAAAACTAAAATACCATCAAGAATATAGACCCCAAAACGACCCATGGTTCTATATCTATGTGACCATATTTCACAATTGACCTAACCCACTATAAAGGTAAAACAATCCAGGATAGTTTCCCTCTGCATGATGCTCTTTCCATTAACTGTATCCTATAAGACCAAGGATACTACAACACATCGATATTTTAAAATATATAACTTTAATTTCTTTGATTTATTTTAGTTCACTCAATCATTATATTTTAAAATAATATTTTATTCTAAAGAGTATACCACATGGAATACCAATCTTAAATGAATTGTGAAATATTATTATTTAAATATGATCATTATAACCTAACTGTTAAATTGGTGGATATGAATAGGATTAATCACATTATGAAATATATATATAAAGGTTCAAATCAATAATAAATTATTGATTAATTCATATGAAATAAGTACTCTATTTTTAGTAAAGTGTTTTTATTCTTCCAAAAAATGTGTTTTCATCAAAAATGATTATTATTGAATTTATTTAAGAAACGTTATAGTTTTTTTTGGAAATTTTATAAAAAAATTATAAAATAAAAATTATTTTTTAAATAATCATATAAAAATTATATTATAGTGAATTTTTATGATTTTCCTCAAAAGATTGATTTTGTAGTGGAAAGTGAAAAATACTTTTTTTTTGAAAACAGTATTTAAAATATTTAAAAAGTTCTATTTTGTTTAAAATTTATTAAAAGTAAAATTAGTTTTATTATATTATGAATAATAAAATTAATTTAATTTGAATAAATTTTATTTTTCAATGTGGTATAAAAACATTTTTATACTGAAAAACAAATTATTTTTCTAAAAAACTGCTTTTTCGTTGTGTTTTTTGATTCAAACATAAATTAATTTCAGCCAATTATTGAGTTTGAACCTTTAAAAATGGATTCCAAATTTTAAATCAATAGTTCCAAATTTATAAAATAGGTCCCTATTATTATTGGTAATTATGAATAGTATCTTTCGTAATTTTTTTACCATGGTAAAGAGTAAATCAGGTAGTTAAGGTTAAAAATAAAATAATAAGGACTAAAAAACGACCCTAAAACTTGCCTTAATTTTATTATATGATTAAATTTCATCCATAATAATCAACTATTCCGGTATATGGATGTTTTTTACATTTTTTATGACATTATAACCATTATAATATTGTTTGTAATTTAAAGAAAAAAAATTTACACTCTTATTTTTAATAACTATATTATTTTTATCACGGGGATAACCAAAGAATATGTTTAGTTATAAAAATTATTTGGAAGTATAAATGATTTATCTTCATCATGATAATTTATTTTTAATTTTTATTTAATAAATAATTACCTTAAATACTTACAAAACGCTAACACAGTAATTATTTAATTAATGGAAAAATTAAATAAATGATTTTAAAAATATTAAAAGTAATATAATTTGAATTAATTAAGGTGACCCGTGAATTTTTTGGATAATAATATAATGTTATAGATTTATTAAAATATATTATATGAATTTCATTTATTTTCTTGATGCTATAAAATCAAACATAAATGAGTAGTTCTAAAATTGATATAATAAATATTTTATGAGAATAATATTATATTAAATGATTTAAAACAAAGAAATATTAGATTCTGAAAAATGAATGGGATTTGGTTTTAATAATAAAAAATGTTACATTTATTTGTCCTTATTCATTTTATATTAATATTAATAGCCCTTAAAATGTAGAAAACTTTGATATTATGGTAATTGTCAAAAGGGTTAATGGAGGGTTAAAATAAAAAGATAAAGCTAACGAAGTGATCCAAATGAAAAAAAATATTTTATGAGATTATTTAGACTTATATTAATATTATATTTGAACATTAAAATTTTTATCCATTTAGATATCAAAATTAATTTTTATTAATTTAATATTTTAAGAAATTCCAAAAGCGCCCCTCACCTTAATTATCAAAGGGCACCACATTTATCATTTATTTACACCTCTTTGGCCCATATATCTAAAAAACAAATACATAATAATTCCTATTATAAACATCCTTATCCATGTATTAGAGTTTATATTCCTTCCAAAATAGAAATCATAGGTCCCTTAAGAAGATATCTAAAGGTATTTCACTGAAGAAGTGGTAATCATATTTATTGACTCTTTCAAATATATTTCTATTTTACCACCTATTCATGTGTTTTACCCAAACTAAAATAATAAATATAGTGTCTTAAATATACTCATATTTTATTATTATTATATTACAACCATATTACATCTAATTTTCATCCTATAAACAGTGAAAATATCCCTCGTGCATGCATACAGCTTACCGTCTCCACATAGCGGTGCAATTCATTTTTCATCATCACTTTAATTGGATGGTTATAAAGTTGTAAATAATGATTATATATGATATTTATGATATAAGTATTCTTATTAATTTAAAATATCATATCTACCTTCTTACCTTCCAATCCTTTAGAAAACGATTACATCGCTCGTGTGTACGTGTGGATTATCACCTCCACGAAGTGATATGATCTGTTTTTCATTTACGCTTTACATGGATGGTAATAAGAATGGATTTAAATAATATATATGATATATAGGATATAATAATTATTATTTAAATTTTAATAATTATTTAATTTTTTTGTTCCATCCATTGTAAAATGAAAATAGTGTCCATGTGTATTTACAGCCTACCATCACCACGAATAGTGTAATTCATTTTTCTATCTGTACGTTTTATGGATGATCATATATATATATAATATGATATTTAAATATTTAATAAAATTTTGGAGATTATGGAACCTTGATAAATATTCAAGGACTCAAACTTACAAATCCAAACATGTATAAAAAACGAAGTAGTTAACACCCAAAATAATGATAATAATATAATATTATTAAAAAATGGGTGAAAAAATATTATAAAAAGATGATATATGATATTGTAAATATATATACGGTTATGGTATCTAATTATAATAAATATAAATTTATTATATTTACAGTAGTTTAAAATCAGTGACAATGCAAGTCAAACTTGAGGTTAGGTGTTTTCTCAACTCAATTTCCATTTATTTATTTAAACTTCTACTTCATTGATTATGTTATGCCATGATTATGTGTGAGATAACCATTTATTGATTTTTTTGTATTTAATCTTGTATATTGTGGATTTACCTTTTCCACACATAATTTATCCTTTGATTAATTGTCACTTCAATGATATGGTCTTTATAAGGGATTTTGTCTTAATTTATAATTCATTGAGACTTATTTTTTTTATGAACCAATTTATTTTTATATGTTGTATATAATACAATTTGAGATAATTAAAATGAATATATACTTATTCACAATTAATTATTATTCAATTTGTGTTATTCATTCAAAATAAATGATTAAAATAAAATCCAATCTTATTGCTCTTATGATTAGTTATATTTTTCTTCCATATCCAAATTTTTCAAAATAGTTTTACAAAACTCCTTTTTATTTTAAAAAATGGTTTATTAAAGACATTTTATACTATCATTAACTTTTTACAAGGTATGAAATTAATATTTATTATGTTTTCTGAAAATTTCATTTTTTGCTCTTTTTACAAATTTTTTAAAAAGTAATCTTACATTTGTTTTCCAAACAAGGCAATTTTTTACTTTTCTTACAAAATTGAGAAAGGAATGTTTATTTTAATGTACTTGAAAAGAACTTAATTTATCACCATCATAACCACTAATTTCATTGAATTTTCCTTTACAAGTATATAAAGCTCTTTTAAATAATATTTTATCCCTAACATTCAAAAAAACTTAGTTTTTAAAAGTGATTTTCAAAGTAAAAATGATAGTTTACTAAAGAATGTTTTTAATGATTTTTTATGGTATTTATGTTCATCGATGAAAACAACCCTTTTATTTTAATTTAACTCCACTGGGAATATTCTTTAATGATACCATCCTTATTCTTTCTTTGGATGGTTTATGGTCAGATTGACTGGGGAAGGTATTAACATTCACCTTATTGATTAATTTTGTACTCATAAACTCTCTATTGAAACATTAAATTTCTTGTGATCATTTGACATTGACTATCTCTTCAATATCCATATTCTTTATATCATGGATATGATTATTTATTAATCCATATACCATTTCCAAATATGGTGTTTTCTTTGAATGTTATTTGATAAATTGAGGAATTATTGATAATTCATATTCTTTATTTTAATATGGACATTTATTGACAAGGAATATTGTTTATAAATCGAATTGATCATTCCATATATGAGGAATGCTATGGAATTGTAGTGATGGGTGGGGATTAGTTATAGATAGCCCCTTGATGCATTTACAAGTCTCATGAGACAAATCAATTGGCCAAATTAAATGTGTTTTTACCCATAGTTTTAAAATGTCTTGGAAAATATCTTGATAGTACAGGTATCATGATGCTAGAGATCATGACATCCAATATTAAGCATTTAATTCACTAATAATTCAGTTATTACTTTTATCCATGATATTTTATCATTGATATTATCCATGGATGCATTTCATTCTCATGTTATTGATTAAATGGAAGGTGTTTTCAGTTTTTTACCTTGATATATTAATTATATCTTATTTACTCATGATAACTTCCACTGTATGTAACCATTACTAGGCATCTGACCTCACACTTTAATTTGTTTTCCTTTACCTATGATATGAATAAGGATATTATGATTAATATTAAGGATGAAATAATTCTTCTTATTCTATGTTTTCTTTATATTTCCAATGTAATATGGTAATCATGTATGTGTATTGTTTTCCAAAACTATTAAACTAATTGATCCTATATGGTGAGATCCCTTGTGTCTATGACAATGTAATAAAGTAGACACCATCTTTGGGTTACTAGAATTGGGATTGTTACAGTTGGCATCACAACAAGTTTAGTTGAAACCTTGAGAACTAGATTTTAAATGAACATAACTAACTTTATAATTATGAACCCCTTATAGTATTTGAGAACTTTTACCATTATAGGTATCTTTATTTTATAGCTAAATATTCAAGATGATGAGATTACTCCTTATTTACAATTATTTAGTGATGGTGCCTAATGGAAGAAAGGGAATCAACACTCATAGACAATGTAGAGATTTCCCTACTGAGAAAGCCAATATAGCTGATATTGAAGCTGAGAAGATCATAACCATATTAGGGTAACTAAATCAGTTTTGATTAATAATTTTTCTCATAAGGTACAACCACTACGAGAAAAAGCCATATTTGCAAAGGGTTTTTTTGCGACAGGGATAGGTCGCGTCGCAGATAGTCTGTCGGAAGGGACTATTTGCAACAGGGCCCAATCCCCATCATAAATAAGTAGGTATTTATGATGGGAATTGGGTTCCCATCGTAAAAGGTTTTGGTGAGGGATGAACACCAAAATGCGAGACTGGTATTTGCGATAGGTTTTTATACCCATCACAAATACCCAGCGGTGTTTTTTTTGTAGTTGCGTTGGGGTTTATCACCCATCACAAATAGTATATCGGTAGGTGGGTATTTGCGATGGGTCCTGTCACAAATACCTTTTAAACCATTGGCCCAAATAAATTGTGGGATTGGTATTTATGATTGTTTGCATCGCAAATACTCTAACCTATATAAACCCCACAACTAATTTTTTCCCATTCCACTTCTTTCTTTACCCCTATCTCCCTCTCTACTTATATTTTCTCTCTCAACATTTTTCAAAGTTTAAGATTCTACATCTGATGAATATTCAAGTCTTACATCCTACGAAAGATTCACTTTTAAGGTATTTAGTTTTTCCTTTTATTTTTTAGTTGATTCATTTTATTCTATATAAGTTATAATTATTGTTAATTATTTTCAATTAATTTACATTAGAATCAGATCATTTTAATTTTCATTATTTATTATTATAAATAATTATGTGTGATTAGTATTAATTATTATTAATTAACAGTTATTATATTAATTATTAATAATTATTATTCATTAGTACTAATTAGAAAATTTATTAATATTTATTAGTAATTATTCATAATTAGAAATAATTAGCGATAATTAGTCATAATTAGTAATAATTAATGGTAATTAGTAATAATTAATGATAATTAGTAATAATTAATGATAATTAGTTATAATTAATGATAATTAGTAATAATTAGCAATAATTAGGAATAATTAGAAATAATTAGCAATAATTATCAATAATTAGTAATAATTAGTAATAATTAGAAATAATTAGTAATAATTAGTGGTAACTTTTAGAAATTAGTAATATTTAGTAATAATTCATAGAAAAAAGTAATAATCAGTGGTAATTAGTAATAAAGTGTAATAATTAGTAATAAATATAATAAATAGTAATAATTAGTAATAATTAGGAATAATTAGGAATAATTATGAATAATTAGGAATAATTACGAATAATTAAAAATAGTTACCAATAAATAGTAATAATCAGTAATAATTAGTAATAATTATCAATAAATTGTAATGAATAGTAATATTTAGTAATATTTAGTAATAATTAGTAATAATCAGTAATAATTAGTAATAATGAGTAATAATTAGTAAAAATTAGTAAAAATGAGTAATAATTAGTAATAATTAATAATAATTAGTAATAGTTAGTAATAATAAATAATAATTATGAATAATTAAGACTAATTAGGAATAAATTGTAATAACTAGTAATAATTTTTTATAATTTTTAATAATTATTTACAATTAGTAATAATTAGTAATAATTAGTAATGAATACGTAGTAATAATTAGTAATGAATACGAATAATTTGAAATAATTAGTAATTAAATGCGAATAATTGGAAATAAATAGGATTAAATATGAATAATTAGCAATAAATATCAATAAATATGAATAAATAGTAATAAACAGTAATAATTAGTAATAATTTGTAGTAAATAGTAATAATTAGTAATAAGTAATAATAATTCGTAATAATCAGTAATAATTAGTAATAAATATTAATAATTAGTAATAATTAGTAATAATTAGAAACTATTATTAATAAATAGTAATAATTAGTAATAATTAAAAATACATAGTAACAATTAGTAATTATTAGTAATAATTAAAATAATTAGTATTAATTAGTAATAATTTGTAACAATTAGTAATAATTAGTAAAAATTAGTAATAATTCATAATAATTAATCATAATTTGTAATAATTAGTAATAATTAGTACTAATTAGTAACAATTAGTAATAATTAGTACTAATTAGTAACAATTAGTAATAATTAGTACTAATTAGTAACAATTAGTAATAATTAGTACTAATTAGTAACAATTAGTAATAATTAGTAATACTTAGTAATAAATATGAATAATTACTAATAATTAGTAATAAATAAGAATAATTAGTAATAATTAGTAATAAATATGAATAATTAGTAATAATTAGTCATAATACGGGTAATTAGTAATAAATAGTAATAAATATGAATGATTAGTAATAAATAGTAATAAATATGAATAAATAGTAATAAATAGTAATAAATATGAATAAATAGTAATAAATGATAATAAATTGTAATAAATTGTAAAAAATAGTAACAATTAGTAATAAATAGTAATAATTAGTAATAATTAGTAATAGTTAGTAATAATTAGGAATAATAAGAAATAATAAGTAATAGTTAGTAATAATTAGCAATAATTATTAATAATTAGTAATAAATAGAAATAATTAGCAATAATTAGCAATATTTAGCAATAATTAGAAACAATTAGTAATAAATCGACACATTTTCTAGTGGAGTAATAATTAATAATAAACTTGCATAATTTCCAACAGATTGGAAACATCTCTTTTTTCCAATGATTAATCTCCTTGCAACATTCTCCCTCTAAAATCACTTTGAAAAATATGCTTCCATATACGGATATCCATTTTCTTAGGCATAAAAATGGAGAGCAGCGCAGTGAGGCCTCCCTGCTCTCCATTCTCATGAATATGAAAATGGATATGCATACGTCGGAGAAGATTTTTCATACTGATTTTAGTCAGAGAAAGTTGCAAGGAGACGAGCTATCGGGAAAAGAGGCTCTTTTGCCCGATGACTCATTTCCTTGCAAATTTCTCTCACTAAAAATCACTATGAAAAATCTACTCCAATATACAGATATCCATTTTCATATGCACAAGAATAGATATTAGTGCAGTGAGGCCTCCATGCTCTCTATTATCATGCATAAAAAAATGGATATTCGTACATTAGAGAAGATTTTTCATAGTGATTTCAGTTAGATAAAGTTGCAAGGAGATGAGTCATCAGAAAAAAGAGCTACCACCAATCTACTGGAAACTATGCCACCTATAATTACTATAAATTAGCTTTAATTTCCAATAATTTGTAGTAATTAGTATAAATTAGTGTATATTTGTATAATTTTTTAAAAAAAATCTTTAAATAGCTATGGAATAATATAAATTATTATAAATTGCTGGAAAAGTGAATTTAAATTTTCTTCCTTTTTTAGATAGTGTTTTCCTTATATAAAATTATTAAAAAAAATTAATTACTTTATATTTTTTAGAGAAATATGGAACATGGAAGTCGACAAAAATAATTATTAGATGATTTCACTTGGATAAATTGGTACAAGAATCCAAATAGTTCTAGTTTAAATCCTATAGAAATTTAGGGCGTTGAAGCTTCCTTATCATTTGCATCATCAAAACAAGAATTTGTTTCATAGGGTAAAATTATGAGTCCGTGTAAAAAATGTGCTCTAAGGACGTTTGAAACATTTTAAAATATTAGGGGTAATCTATTTCATTTTGATTTTCAACCAAATTATGTTTTTTGGTATCAACATGGTGAATGTAGTTCTAGAGAAGATGATAATAATTTGGTTTCAAATTCATTACAGTTTCAAAATTTAGTAAATGATGTGGTAGGTCTATCTTTTCAACAAACTGAAACTCGGGGTGATATTGATTTAACTCCTATATTGGAACTATCTCAATTTTATGAGTTATTTAGGTCTATTGAGGATACCATTTATTTTGGTTACAAGATAAGAAAATTTGAAGTGGTTGAAAAATTTATGGCTATTAAATCAGATAATGGAATGTAAAATAGTTATTTTTATCAGATATTGTTTTTGGTTAAAACACTGTTACATGATGGAAATGTGTTGCCTATAAATTTATTTTAGGGAAAGAGGATAGTTCATAATATGGGTCTTAGTTATTAGAAGATTCATGGATGTTGAAATGATTTAATCTTATATTATGATAAAAATGATTCATTAGATAGTTATCCCACATGTGGAAAATTGAGGTATAAATAGGCTCAACTAGGGAAGTATGGATTGATTCATGTAAAATAGTTGAGATATTTCCTTCTTACACCGATATTGCAGTATTTATTTATGTCTTAGAACACATTGGAACTCATGTAATGTCACAAAACAAATATTTAAACTAGTAAAAGCTTAAATCATGCCTCTGACGCTGATTCATGGAATCATTTGGACCAAGTGCATTTGTTTTTTTCTTTTGAATCCCAAAACATGTGATTGGGTCTTTCTATTGATGGTTTTTTCTACTGGTTCTTACGGTATTCAGTATTCGCGTTGACATATCCTTATAAATCCATATAATTTACCCCCTTATATGTTGATGGAGGAGCCATATATATTTTTACTTTATTAATTCCAAAATATTACTAAAATCATATTGATGTTTATTTTAAACCATTTATTGATTAGTTAAATTCATTGTGTAGTAATGGTATTAGTACATATGATGTTTCTACTTAAAAAAAATTCCTACTGAAATATGAATTGATATAGACAATTAATGACTTCCCAAAATATGACATTTTATTTGAATATAGTACACATGGTCCAAAATAATGTCTATACAGTATGAGAGATAGCAAAGCATATATGCTCATTAATGGAAAAAACCTTATTTTTTTACTATCATTGCATATTCCTTCCAACTAATCATCATTTTAGGAGGAACAAATATACTTTCAAAAAAGGTACAATTGAAAGTGATGAACCTCTAAAAATTCTCTCAAGTATAGAGTTATAATAAATTGTCTCCTCATTACCTCTCATCACATTTAGGCCAACAATAAACCAACAGAAAATTGATGGCTTTGGGAAAGAACACAATTAGATAAAATAAATAATTTTATGGGATATTCCATATTGGTTTGATTTTTTGGTCCATCACATGTTGTATGTCATTTATATTGAGAATAACTATTTTTATCATTTATTTCATATAGTTTTGGATACACTAGGTAAGACTAAAGATAATTTAAAAGCACAATTAGATCTTGTCCAAATTTACAGCGACCAGAACTTGAACTATTTGAAAATGTCATATCATATAAGTTAAGGAATCCAAAATCATCTTATACACTATCAAAATAAAATAAATTATTATTTTTTCAGTGGATTTCATATTTGAAACTTTTATATGGTTACACTTCCAATTTGGGTAGATGTGTCAAAAATAGTCATATTATCAGAATAAAAAGTCATGATTGTCATGTTATAATTGAAATACTAATGATGATTAGATTAAAAGTATCATTGAATTATATGATTGGGTATGTGATAACAGACATGTCATAATTTTTCAGGGACATTTTTGCTGAAACAACATACTACAATGCACTAAGAAGACTGCAAGAAGATATTGTTTTAATTTTATGAAAATAGGAAAAAATATCCCCACTGTATTTCTATGACTCAATGGAACATTTGATATTATATTTTCTGCATGAAGAAAAATGTGGAGGTTTAGTACTGTTCCAATGGATATACCCATTCAAGAAATGCAAGATGAAATTTAAGAAAAAAGTATGTAATAAAGAATTGGTTGAAGGCTCAATTACATAAGATTATTTATAGGAGGAAATTTCTTTTTTCTGATCTCATTATTTTCAATCTGAGTATCCATCAATACACAACCACATGGGCCGTAATGAGTGAAATTTTGATGATGAAATTAGCAATCAATTATAATTTTTTAATCAGCCTAAACTTGGATTTGGTGGAGTTCCTGAACGATGGCTTTCAGATAATGAACATCATAGAGCTTATACATATGTTCTAATCAACTATGAAGAAATGACACCATTTTCACTATGAGTTCACCTATCACTTATTCTATAATATTTTTTCTAGTAAATTAATCTTATTTTAGGTGTAGGTTATATGATAGTCATATTAAGAAATAACTTCCACAAATTATAACAGATTCCCTTGAGGAACTTCGGAAAAATAATTTTTTCAAATGGTTTCAAAAACTAGTAACATGGATTATTAATGGTTTAACATATAAAATCAATTTATTACTAGTTATATTGATATTTGTTTTATAAATTTTCAAGTATCTCAACAATTTGATTAAATTGATAATCGATTGTGTGTATTGAGTAACCCACCATCCTAAATGGTTAAATATTATAATTCATATGTGGTTAATGGTTTTTGATTTCATACACGTGCATGTGGGGAATAAAAAAATAATGAATAGTTGTTTTTTCTTAATATGTTCTCATTATAGAGAAAGTGAAGTTTACTTTTATAGTATACTGGAAGAAATTATTGAACTATGTTATCTAGAGAATAATTACATAAGGATGTATAAATGTCAGTGGTTGGATACTGAGAGAGGCTTGTGTGTTCATACGAGCCATGGAATCATTGATATTAAATATAAAATTATTCTTGCTATAAATGAACCATTTTTATTATGTCATCAAGCACATAAAATTTATTATGAATATTATTGTGCTACTTTAAGAGAGTTGGTTGATTAGTGGTGTATAAAAAAATGAAATCTTAGGAATGTTAGTTTACTCAAAGTGAATGTGGTTTCACTAATGTACATAGAATTAAACAATTTCAAGGGACTACTCCAAATACATATTTTTCATGAAGAGACATGAATATCGATGATGAAAACCCACAATTAAGGTTTGATGGTGACAATGATATTAATGATGTTACAAATGAATTTTAAATAACAATAGATGGATAAACTGAAACTCGTATGGAAATTGATGATTCTGAGGAGGAATATGAATACATTAACATCTTCAGATATTAATATGTGTATGTATATTATGATTTACATGGTAAAATGTAGGTTATAATCATATATAATATATATCTATATATAATAGTTCATTTTAATTGTTTTTTAACAATATTCATTTCATGTTTCAGATGGATGAGGATCTATTTCATTAGTTATATGAGGCTGATCTACCTTCGGATGAGCAGGATGTTCAATCATCTGACCCTCATACTGTTGGAAATTTTGGAAGGACTCAGAGGGAGTGTAGTATTGCCCGATTGATGATTCCTGACCCTATCCTGGAGTGATGTCTACATATTTCTTTTGATCCATGCTACAGAGTTATGTTTACATGTGTATTTTAGATAATTTTCATTAATTTATTTATATATTATTTGTTTTTTTATTTGTTCTTTTTTTCATATCTTTTCACATATAGTTGTTGGACAGGGTAGTGAAATATTGCACTATTGTTTTTCTAAAGCATTGGTCACATGGAATCAGAGTCCCATTGATGTTCAGCCCCACATGTTTAATCATTGGTTGGTATGTAAATAAATAATTTTTATTTTTATTTTTATTTAATTAATAACTTGATATTATAATTTATTTATAATATCTCATCGATGAGGGCATGTGTGGAGCTATTTGAAAGGAATGGGATGGGTTTATGTATGAGCATTGTCGTTATTTCTTACACAATTTGAGAAGAAAGACAATGAAGAAAGCAGGAGGGATAGAGTTTGATGAGTCTTGTCGCGCTCACCGACCTGATTAAATTTCATCTCAAGTTTTGGACAAATTATGTTCACACTGGATGGATGGTAATTTATAGAGGAGATCATTGGTAGGTTGACAAAACTGAGGGAGACAAAAGGTGACTCATCGAGCCAATAGTGGTACATTCAGTATTCTTTGGTAACATATGGTAAGTACGTTTTTAAAAATAATTTATATAACATTAAATGTAAAATGTTTATTTTATATTCATATAGGCAGTTGAACAACCCGATATTACAGAGTTCGATGTATATAGGGGGGTGTACAATGATTTGATCACTGGAGAGATTAGAGGTGATCACCAACGTTAGATTGTGGTTAGTGTAAGTTCTTTTTTAGTTTTAAAATTAACTGCAAGTAATATTTTAACTATTTTAATTTTAAATTTCAATTAAAGGGGTCATATGAGGCCATTATATCTTAGACATAGACTAAGATTCGGGCCGAGACCTAGGGTCAGACTAGTTCCCACCAATTTGATGTGGCAACATGGTTGCAAGAGACCTAATATGGATTCTTTATAGGACGATTTATTGGCATCGGCTCTCAAATGACACTTGGGATTTATTATGGGACCGTTGCGATGTCAGCGTCCAGCTCAATAAAAGCTCGTGGAGAGTCATCATCATCTGCTACACATTATCAGAAGAAAATGCAAGCGCAGAGTGAGCTTATAGAGATTACTTCTCTTCTTGCCTTATAATTGGGCATGATACAAAAGAATGCGGATATAAATCCACACAATCTAAGGCAAAGACTATTTCTTGGGTTGAAAAAGGTAGGAAGGGTCCTGGAATTGGTGAGGAAAATGTATTTCATGTAGTTAATGTTGGCTCTTCTGCTATTAGAGAGAATATAACTGACTCAAACAAAGAGATCATGGTTTATGCTCAGCATTCTCAATCTGATTGCCACTCTCCTGACATGTCAACCTTTATTTATTCTATTACTATAGCTCTGGGTGACACCACTATTCCTTCCCCCTAGTGAAGGAGCATAGTAAATGTCATGTATCACATGATCAAAGAGATAAGAAGCAAGGTGAACTTTCTAATTCTAGTGAATCCTTGCTTGGATTTGATAATAATCCTAATCAAATCGAGGAGGATATCTTAAAATCAAGTGTTAGGAAAGGAAAAAACCAATGGTGGATGTTGATGGTTTTTTCACCCCAAATTCAAGAAAAATAAGGAAGTGTAGAGATTATTCTCATATTTATAGAAAAATTGTCACAAGATCTCTTGATTCCACTAGAAAGGAGTTTCCACCACTCCCAACTATGGCTGAACAACCAAAATCTGATGCTGAATTAGCTGAGGATGACTCTAAATTAGATGAGGATGATAATTAAAGAAAGAAAAAACCTTTTTATATATATTTCTATTGCATTGATGAGGATGTGGGAGATGCAGTTGATACCGGGATGGATGAACAAGATGCAATCACATTCCAGAAATTCACAGATAGGCTCATTACCGATGAGGAATACCTTGACATTAGAAAGAATATATTCATTAGGATGGTGGAGTAATATAAAATAAATTCTGACTTTGACTTCAAGGTCATCCCTTGGGAGTGAATTTTTTTCCTCTCTATTCTTAATGTCTCCAGTTTCAGTTTTGATCTTGCTTTACTATCTTTTATGGAATGATTTGGTCCCATTCAATTTTCTGAATTTTTCTGCTTCAATCTTGGATCCAACAGCACAGTACATGATCTTTTCATTTGAAGATTCAGTGCTATTTTTGGATTAACAGCATGTTGAGCTAATGATTTTAGTGATTTTATAGAAATTGATTTGTTTTTCATTAGAGATAATAAACTGCCTATTTTTATAGCTCGCCACACATTGTGGGTGTTGTGGTCAATCCCTATACAGTTGTTCACTTTTTGTTTTTCACCTGACTTCTCTATATTGGAGTCATGGAGAGTTCATCCATGGAAGCCTTTATTTCAATAGTGAATGTTTGCGTCATGGGTTTCATTGTTATAGCTAGAGGGATTTTGGCTTTCAAGAATGGATGGGATGGATATGGACCTCCCAACAAGTTTTTCCCATTTGGAGTTAATGGCATGATAGCTGAGTCATGAATTATTTTTCTCTACTATAATGGGTTCGATGCAGTTTCAATCACTATTGAGGATATTTGTTTCTTATTGTAGTTACTATTGGGTTTCACTTGATGGAATGCCTTCACGCCACTAATTTTTTTGGAGAAGCTCATTGATAGACTTTCCACTTGGTTTTCATCTCTAATTTGTGGTCTAAAAGATAGATTGATTCTCATAGAGAGAAAGTCATTCTGACAGGGTAGCGACTGCCCTTTATGATTGATGCTCCTGAAATTCTGCTTTCATGACACCTTGGACAGGTTTCATCCATTCTAATCATTTTTTTGCTCCTCTATAACTGTCTTTTTTGTACCCCATCAATCCCATGTTGGTGTAATCTATTTACACCTCATATTTGTATTGTAACTCTTTCTTTTAATAAATTCCTTGGGAGACCAATTCATGTCTCCTCTTTAAAAAAATATTATAATTTATATTATTAGTATTATTAATATTAACAGTAATATTTTATTATTATTATTATTTATAATATTATTATTTAATTATTATTATTATTATTTCATTAATATTATTTTTTTTTTATTATTTTATATTATTATTATTAATTAATATAATTTTATTAATAATATATTATTTTTAGTAATATTATTTTATTAATTTTTATTAATATTTTTTTATTTTTTTATAGCATTTGCAACGATCCGCCGCAAATAAGGTTTTTTAGATACCACAAGTTAGCTATTTTTTATGGGAATTTTTTTTGTCGCAAATATGGTATTTTACAAATATCCGTAGCAAAAACCCATATTTACGATGTGATTTTCTCAAATGGTTCATTTGTGATGGGGGCCCATCGCAAATAACTAAATTTTTAGTAGTGAACTAGTTGTTCCATAGTGTGATTTGCCTATGTTGGATCACTTCATGCATCGGTAACCTCCATCATTCAATGGAACTATGAATCTATTTGAAACTGAGTAATGGATAAGTTCCTTAGAGAAGATCATATTGGGAAGTAATGAAATGGAGAAGGTTTTCATTCCAATTTATCATCTCTCAAGATATGTACATCAATGGTGGTTAATTTTTCAAAACACTAATAATAAGGATGAAATAAAAATCATGGAATAGAATGATTTTAAAGAAATTTTCTTGGAAAAATATTTTCCTCATGAGTAAAGAGATAATATGGAAATGAAATTACTGAGTATGGGGTAAAATTAATAGAAAAATGTTTCTAAGTATGAAAATATATTTATAAGGTTAACAAGGCATATTTCAGACTATGTACATAATCCAAAGAGAAATATTGATTTTTTATTTTATATCCTTAAGACAATCCTTTGAAGGGAACTAGTCTCTTAAATATTTTCATAATATGAGGATATAATATAATGTGCTATCAATTTAGAGAAATAATTTACCAAGTCTTCTGGCTTTGAAGTAATGAAAGACAAGAATATGTTAGAAGAAGAAAAATGGATAAGGGGAAGAAGGAAAAGGTGGATTTTTTCATATGTGATAATTATGTAAGGAAATAATCTAGTACATGCTTAAAGGGAATGCGAGTTTTCTTAAAGTGTAAATAGAAAGGATATTAGGAACATGAATTAAAGTTTAAGAAATAAAAATCTAATGTACAATGTTTCAACTATAATGAGATGGTGCACTACACAAATGAATGCTTGAAGTGCCAAGGGAATGTACCTTAGAAGAACCAATGGGATAAAGGTCAAGCATATGCTATTACTATATCAGAATTGGAATGATTAAATTTCTTGTGTGTTTATATTCAAGAATCAAGTTATAGATGTATTTTATCAATGATATTTTGGTTATAAGAATCATGAATTGTATAAGAATTTTATTGTAGTAGTTTTCTATAAGGATTTAAAACCATATATTGAATGGTACTAATAACCAATAAGAGTGATTAGTGGTGTAAGTTAAAGGCAAATATAAACCTTAATATGTTCATTATATTGTGTTAATAATTTTTAGTTTGGATAAATAAAATATTAACGTTGATGAAGTAAATGAGATATTACTAATGACCCGGGAAATGATTTTTGATTTGAGTAAAAGGTGGTTTATATTATCATTAATAAAATTTAATAAATTTTTGGGATTTAGGTAACACATTAGATAATATGATATATATTTTAATTAATAAGGAGATAGTTAATTTTTGGAAGCATTTATGTTTTCATTATAGTTTTATGGTTATCACTATGTATTATGATAATATTTGATCAAGGTATTTACATATTTAGTATGTAATAGTAGGAGCTACTTTAAGTTATTTGAGGGACTAATGTTAAGTTGATTTTGGAAATTTAGTGACCTTAGTTTTTGATTTTTAATTTGGTCATACATATTTTGATGAAGTCTAAAGGATAAATATTCATGGAATGGATTAAGTTGATCTTTTGGTGTTATTATATAACTTGTGCCAACCATGTTGGTTCTGTTAAATTATTAGAGGTGGAAGGAATGACTTATGAATTACAATTAGTTAAAATTTAACTTTAGTTCTTCGGAAATGAATAATACATATCTATTTTTTGGAGTAAAAGATGAAGTGGAAATAGATCTAATCATAACTAAGGGGTGAGATTGTACTTATTCAATGAAAAGAAATCAATTATGTTTATTTTCTCAAGTACTTTATCAAGATATAAAATAACCCCTAAAATTTAATAAAAGGACCTTGTAATTAAAATGTTATCATATTACCATCAATTAAATTAATTAATGGTTTGTTCACACATCAAAAAATTGAAGTTTTTTGGTGGATAACTTTTCCCGGACCAAGTTCTATATCACTATATACTAGTCCGTGGATGTTTGTTTTTTCTTCATTATCCATGTTTTTAATTCCTTCTAATGTTATCCTATTCAAAAAATTATTTTTGTGATGAACTTCATATTTCTCTTTCACTCATTTAGGAGGACTTTTTATTCACCTTTTTTATGATGTGGGTTCACCATAATGGAATTTTCAAATGTCAAACCATTGATTACCATGCACAAGATCACATTGTGAGAACGAAATTTATTAAATGGGGGAGAATATAAAAACCTAATATTTTAGAATATATAAATTTAATTTATGTGATTTATTTTGGTTCATGCAACCCTAATATTTTAAAATAACACTATGTTTGGTAGTATATACCATATGCAATACCAAATTTAAACAAACCAAAAAATATTTTTATTTAAATATAAGCATTATAAACAAGATATTAAATTAACGGGTATGATTTTGATTAATTGTTTACATAAAATTAATAAAAGTAACTTTTTAATTAAAAAATATTTATTAATTCATATGAAATAAGTTCTTTTTTTTTTGAAAAGTAATTTTATTCTTTAAAAAAAATTTCTTCAAAAATTATTTTTATTGACTTTTGTGAGAAAATATTATAATTATTTTATGGTTCTTTTAGAAAATATATTTTATAAATGAAAATAATTTTTGAAATAATCATATCAAAATTATATTTGGAATAGTTTTTTGGATTTTTTTGGAAAACTGATTTTGTTGTGAATAGTGAAAAATAAATATTTTTATTAAAAACTTTATTTTTATCATTAAAAAGAAAAATTTTGTTTTAAAATAATTTTAAAGTAAAATTAGTTCTCTTATATTATTAATAATCCAATTAAGTTCTTTTTAGTCAATTTAATGGTTTAATTTGGTATTAAAACGTTTTCATACTTAAAAATGCTTTTTTTCTGAAAAACTACATTTCATTATGTTTTGTGTTATAATCTTGAATTAATTTCTAAAAATTATTAAAATTTAATATTGAAAAATGTATTTAATATTTCTAATTATGAGTTCCAAATTTAGAAAATAGTTCTCTTTTATTTCTGGTCATTTTGAATAGTAACTTTAGTAATTTCATTACCATGGTAAACGATAAATCAGGTAATTAATGTTAAAAATAAAGTGATAAGGACTAAAAAATGACTCTAACACTTGATTTAATCTTATTATATGATTCAATTTCATCCATAATCATAAATTATTATTTTATATGACCTTTTCATTCCATTTGGATGATATTATGACCTTTATAATATTTTATTTAATGAAAAGTAAAAAATATCACACTCTTGTTTTTAATAACAATAATATTTTTAAGATGGAGATAAATAAAGGATATGTTTGTTTATAAATATTATTTTTAAATATAAATGATTTATCTTAATCCTGGTAATTTATTTTTAATTTTAATGAAGAGATAAATACATTGAATTCTTATACAACACTAACACAATAATTATTTAATCAATGTAAAAATAAAATAAATGATATTAAAAATATTAAAATTAGTTCAATTTTAAGGAATAAATGATACAGGTGATTTTTTTTATAAAACTAACATGTTTGGTATGTATTAAAATATTTTTTTTATTTTCATTTCTTTTCTTAATGTTATAAAAGTCAAAGTAAATTAATAGTTTTAAAATTAGCATCATTGATATTTTATGAAAATAATATTTTATTAAATGATTTAAAATTAAAAAATATCTTATATTCATCCAAATGAATGGGTTATGGTTTTAAACATCATCCATGGTCCACTTATGGGTCTTTTTTCATTTTATAGTAACATTAATAATCCTTAAAGTGTATCAAAATTTTATATTATTGTAAATGTCCAAAGGGTTAATAAAGGGTTAAAACAAAAAGGTAAGGGTAGAAATATGACCCATACTTATCCAAATTTTATTTTATGAGATTATTTTGACTCATATTAATATTATATTTTAATATAATCAATTTTGATCCATTTGAACTTCAAAATTAATTTATATTAATTTAATATTTTAAGAAATTCCAAAAGCATCCCTCGGCTAAATTATAAAAGGGAACCTCCTCACTCACTTATTTACACCAATTTGAGCCATATAGCTCAAAAAAACCTTCCTGTTTCTCTTATAAAAATCCTTATACAAGTTATATAGGTTCTAGAACTTACAAAAGAGAAACTATAGGTCCCTTAAGAAGATGTATAAAGGAAGTTTAATTTTCAGCAAGTAAAGGTTGAGCACCAAGTTCCAATGGGTTTATCTCATCCCCTTAAGGTTCCATAGTGAAAGTGGGATGGGATATCTATGGACTTCATGATGAGATTACTATGTACATACAATGTTCATGATTCCATCTAGGATATTTTCCATTTACTCGCTAAGTCAACCCACTTACAAGCTATCTAAGAGCAGAGTTTAGTAGAGAGATAAGGATGCCTTTACATACAAGAGATAGTCTGTCTTCATGGATTTCTCTCGATGATCATTTCAAATCGCATTGCTCGCTTCACATTATGATTATAGAAAGTATTATAGGAATCCTTTAGGACTTAGTTATGTTTGATCATGGATTTTTACCCCAAGACTGAAGGCCAGATAGAGAAGACCATTTATATCATTGAGGACATGTTTTAGTATTTCATATTAGACTTTGGTTGTAGTTTATAGGATTACCTACCCTTGGTGAAGTTTGTGTACAAGAACAGATATCATTCCACCATTGGTATGGAATCATTCAAGGCTTTGTTTGGGTGTCCCTGTAGGTCATGACTATATTGTAATGGTATATGAGAGTTTATGATCATCGCCTTAGAGTTGGTGTGAGATATGATAGAGAGGATGAAGATCATATAGGAGTGGGTGATGACTACGCAGAGTCGATATAAGTCTTATGTGGACCAACTCCAGAGGCCTTTGGAGTTCAAGTAAGAAAAAACTATATTTCTAATGGTCTCACTTTGATATAGATTGTGGAAGTTTTTCTAGGATGGAAATATATCTCTGAGATTCATTGGTCCTTTCCAAATACTGCATAGAGTTGGTGAGATGGGGTACCAATTGGCTCTACCGCCACAGTTAGACCGAGAACATGATGTCTTCTACATGTCGCAGTTGAGGAGGTACTTTCATGCTTCATCATAGTTTATCAACTGGGGTGATCTAGAAATTGAGGATGAAAATATCATTGTAGAGTTCCTAATAGAGTTTTAGGATCAGCAGTAGAAGATTATTAGTGGGTGAGAGATTCTTTTAGTCCATGTCTAATGGTAGCACAAAAATATTTAGGGGAATACTTGGGAGTACAAGACCCATATGCGTGCTCAGTACCCACATCTCTTTATGTATCTTTCAGTTTTCCTTCTGAGACATAAATACCCAATGTGGGGAGAATGTAACATATTTTTTTCATGTAAAGTATTTAAAAATATATAATAATGTTTTTAAGACCAAACTCTGAGACAACACATGATTAAAAGTCCCAATGAGCTTATAATTGATTTTTGAAATATATTAAATATATTATTATCATGCATGAGAAATTTTCATAAAAATGTGGAATAACTCCTAGATAGAGTCTTAGATGGGAAATATGAAACCACCGTTGAGTTTGGGATATGGTCTTTACCCTAGTAATGTCCTAAAATTTTTCAACACTAGACATTTGTGAAATAATTTTCACAACCATGAATAATGAATAAATGAATAAATTTATTTATTTTATTTAAAAATACATTATGTACTCATATTTTTCTATAAATACACTAATTTGGAAAATTCCTAGATTTAGCTTTATAAACTTTGAGGTTTTATAGAGAGAGGTAGCATTGTAGGATCATTCTTAGATGAATAATAACCGGATCATGATTCATCGATCAGTGTACAACGAATTTCAAGGATCTCACCAATGATAATGATTCAGATTCATTATTCGTCAGTGATTGATCCAAATCGAGGTATGATTTTTGTTTCATTTGTATTTATACCCATTTTCTTATCCTATAATGAACAAGAATTAATAAAATAAAATATTTATTTGAGGGTAGATAATATTGCAAGTGTGGGTTTATTTTCTGGGATTTGGGAGAAATTTCTTGATGTTTATTTTGGATCTTCATTCATCATTCTAGTGGAAAAAGATTGAGTGTAACCCAAACATAGACAAGATTTATTCCTACGTTTTTGTTTCTTGGATTTCTCCCATCGTTCTTTATGCTTTCATTGTCAGTGTTTTGTTTAACTAGTGATTGGACAAAACACTATGGAATAAATCATTGCACAATGATTTCCTAGAATAACATATTGATATTTTAGATATAGGTTTTGATCGATGATGGGATCTAGCTGCGATGATGGTGATGATAGATCGAGACTGGATTAGGGATGTTCGTGTGCAATTTTTTGGCATGCGAAAATGGCAGAGCTCTAAGATGATTCTCGGACAAATGGGATGGCCAGAAATCAGATCTCTAAAAATGATCAAGATTAGTTGAACTAGATCCATGATACATGTGAGGTATTTTCCATGGATTTTTCATAAGTGGAGGCATAAATGGATGACCTATGAAGAACCTGTGGGTTCTAGAAAATCCTGATATACACAACATGTATTTGATAAACACACTCCATATATAGGTCCCTGGAAGTAGTTCTAGGGTTCCTTATGGAGTTAAGGATCACAAACCATGTGACCCCTATCACATAGTGTGTGACCCTTACCTAGAAACTTGTCTTACACCTTGGACGATACACAGACACATCCATAAGTGCATAGGCACGGACATGTTGTGTACTCGAACACAGACAAAGACAGACAAACATGGGAATAATATAACCTGGGGGTGGAGATATATGTTTTTTTACTTATATTACATTTGTGTACTCATTCAAATAAGGATTGTATCCCTTTGTATCATTATCTTGGATCCATTTCCTTAAGGTTCATTACCTTATTCCATTCCTATAAAGGTATGGTATGGAATTATGTCCTGAATTAAGGATTGTGATAGTCTATAAGGGATTAGTTTTGGAAAGAGATGTAGGAATCTCCTCCAGAGTCTAGGATGAGATCCTCTATTATCTTACACTAGGTAGGTTTCTTCAAATCAGCATGACCAACTGTACATGGGATTTGATCCCCTACTTAGCGGGTTAATCCAATTAGGGTTTTTGGAGTCCACCACAACCCTTGGTGTGATCCATTATCAAGGTATTGATATATTCTAACTTCTATAACATACTTCCTTATAACGAGACCTAATGAGTATGACATATCAGATTGACTCCATCAGTTCTATCATACTCAGAGAGTTAGTTCTCCCAAGAGAGTGTGGTTAAAAACTCTTGAGCATAATCTTAGGCTAGAAATGATGTTGTTACCTTACATTGACATTTAGTGTATACTATGAGTATATATTGATGTTTATCATTTTTCTCATATTATAATTCATGTATCTTTGTGATTATATGATTGTTATCTTGATGTTTTATGCTTTCTTGTTTCAGGTTGTCCTACTGGGTATTGTTATACTCACCCCTACATAGGATCTGCCCACATATATCACGTATTATATAGATAACCGACCATTAGATGGGGTTATTTGAGGACCAAGAGAATATAGAGATTATATTGGGATAGACATACCATGGTTCATACTTTGAGTCGCATTTAACTGTTGTCCCCTCTTTCTAGTAGGTTAGAGCTTTTTACAGTTTTTGGTGGGCTTGTATTTAGCCTTTTATACTTTTGAATATTATTTTTGTAATATTTATTAGATTTAAATGTATGCATGAATTTGGTATGAGTTGTATTTTAAATTTCAACATATTGTGGGCTTCAAGATCAGTGTGTGTACAGGTGCCTTAGGCTAAGGCCTCCTATGTGATTGTTATACCTACTAGGTGCTAGTCGCCAATCCCTAGATTTTTATAGATAGGCTTGGGTAGTCACACTCAGCTTATATCTATACAGGTGGGCCCTAGTGGTTTGGGTCATGACATTACCTTTCTTTCTTCATATCTATCAAAATGTTAAAATAGAATTCAGGCATACATATGGCCTACTATCGCCATGAAAAATGTAATTTAGTTTTCTATCTCTAATTATTATGGATGAATCTAAATGTATATATAATGAATATATATGATATTTATATAATGATAATAATTTTGTAGAATATGGAACTGTAATCAAATTACAAGGAATAGAACTAACAAACTAAAATTCTCCTAAAAACGAAATAGTTAACACCCTAAACAATAAAAATAATAAAATATTATTAACAAATGGATGATAAGATTGTATAAATAGATCATATATGATATTATAAATAAGTATATGGTTCTTTTATTTAAGTATATAACTATAAATTTATTATATTTGATGTTAAAATAACTTATGAGGCATGTCAAACTTGAGGTAATAGATTTCATCACAATTTCCACTCCATTAAGACATATTGGGTTTTATGAACCTATTTACCTTTATTTGGTGTATTTAATTCCCCTTTGAGATATTTAACATGAACATATATTTATTAATGATTATTAATGATTGAATTAAAGTTTTTATATTAAGAGGAATGTTTAAAATAAAATTTTTCCTAATTTATCTTTTGATCGAGTATATTTTTCTTCCATATCAATATTTTTCAAAATTGTTTTACAAAATAAATTTTTATTAATAAAATTATTTATTAAGGAAATTTTAAATTATAATTGAATTTTTATAGGGTTTTAATGGAATATTTCTAATGTTTTCTAAAAGATTTATTTTAAAATTTCTATATAAATGTCAAAAGGAATGCTTTATTTTAACGTATATAGTGTTAACATACTTTCACACCGCCGATACAATTTTACACACTTTAGCTTCTTCTATATGTTCTTAATGATTTTACAAGAAAACTATTTAATGAAATCCTATTTTAGTATTTCTATTCAAATTTCAAAAGGATAATATTTTACTACAAAACCTATATTTCTGATGAATTTATGGTCATCTCTCATCTTTAGATTACTTTTTTGGTTGTTAACTTTCTCTAAATTCAATTTCTTATGATTATTGGTACATTAAATTTATCTTAAATATAAATATAATTTTCATCATGGATATTGTGATTTCCAAAATCATATACCATTTCTATATATGGTGTTTTACAATGAAAGTTATTTGATTGACTGGGGAAATATTGATATTTTGTATTCTATACTCAATATGGATATTTATTCATAAAGCATATTGTTCAAGAATTAAAGTAACTATTCCATATATAAGGAATGCATTGGATATAAAAGTATGGGTGGGACCTGAAATTATATATCCCCTCGATGCATTGATAGGTCTCATGAGACAAATTATTTGGAAAAATTAAATGTGTTTCTGGTTTGTACTTACCCATCGATTAAAGTATCTTGGAATAATGTCTTGATGGTAATAGATATCATGATGTCAGAGATTATAAATTTCAGTATTAAGAATTTTCTTTCATTGATAATTTAGTTATTATTATCCATGATATTACTGCATTGATATTATCCATGGATTCATTTTGTTCTCTTGTTATTGATTAAATGGAATGTGTTCTCAGTTATTTACCTTTACATGTTTATTATACCTTATTTACTCATGATTTCTTCTCATGTACATAACTCTTACTAATAATTTGAGCTCAAACATTAATTTTTTCTTTACCTAGGATATTAAGGAGGATATTATGAATAATATAATGAATGAAATAGTTTTCAATATTCTAGGTATTTTATATTTCCAATGTTAAATGGGAATCATGTATATATCTTGTTATTCAAAACTACTAAAATGATTGGTCCTTTGTAAAAAGTTACATTTTCTCTTATGTCAATGAAATAAATTATAAACCAAATATAGGTTATGGGAGTTGGGGTTTTCCCATTTGGTATCATAAGAAGTTAAGTAGAAACCTTGAGAACTGTATTTTAGATAAACATATCTAACAATAGAATTATAATAATCATTCATAGTGTTTGAAAACTTTTACCATTAGAGGGATTTTTATTTTGTGGATTAATATTCATTATGAATATGAGATAAATTTATGTGTTCCATTATTTAGTGATGGAACCTAATAGAAGAAATGGAATCATCACCCATAGAAAATGTTGGGATTTCCTTATTGAGAAATCCAATAAAACTGGTGTTGGAACTAAGTAGTTCATGGATATATTAGGGCATGTGAATCATGTTGTGATGAGTAAGCTTTCCTGAATAGATAAACCTATCATTATATAGCATGACTCTTCTATATTGGATCACTTCATGTGAAAAAATACTCCATGTTTTAATAGAACTACTAATCCATTGGTATCTGAACAAAGGATTAAGTATCTCAAAAATATATTCCTAGATTTGGGATGTAATGAATATGAAAAGGTCATTTTGGAAATTTATTATTTTAAAGGATATTTAGATCATTGGTGGTCAATGATTCAGAATACTAAAGAGGATGAATAAATATAAATCATGGAATAAAGAACTTTTAAACTGATTTTATTTGAGAAATACTTCCCTTGAGAACAACGAGATGAAATGAAGAGGAAGTTCCTAACTTTAAAGAAGAATGAAGAACAAAGTGTGGTGAAGTACGAGTATAACTTAAAAATATTATCCATGCAAGCTTAAAACTACCTAAGTAATCTAGAAAGTAAGATTGATCATTTAATTGATGTTCTTAATCCATGTCTCCAAATGGAACTAGTTTTGGAAACATTTTTATCATATGTTGATATACTATAATGTTCTATTAAGATAGAGAAGAAATTTTATATATATTATATCTTCATAAGAAATTAATAGAAGAAGAGGTCGGATGAGAACCAAGAATAAGGGAACATGTCAAAAAAGATGAATTTAATGAATTAATTTCCATCATGTAATGATTTTCGAAGGAAAAAATCCTGGAAAATTATTGAAGGGCATGGTAGTGTGTTACAAATGTAGAGATAATGGTCATCTAGATAATGATGGTAAGGAAATGAAAGAAACCAATACTATCTATTACATTAACTATAATGAGATGAGGCACTATTCAAACCAGTTCCTTAAGCATCAAGTGAACTTACCATATAAGAATCCAATGGGATAATGCCAAGCATATGGAATTATTATAGACAAAGTGGAAGTTCCTAGAGATGTGGTGAAAGGTACACTTATCATCCACTCTAGAAGTGAAAATATTTTTATTTAATTCCGGGTATACCCACTCTTTTATATCTAAAGAATTTTATAAGGGTATCGAATCACCATCTCAATGATTAGATGTTGAGTTTGAAATTAAAACATATAATGATAGAATGATAAAATCTTAATTATATAATTACTCTCTAGTAGAATATTTTGGGAATGAACTTCTTAAAGATCTTTTTATTCTTCCACTATTTAAATTTTATTTAATTTTGGTCATGGATTGGCTCTCTTAATATAAATTCCATACCAATTGTCGAGGAAGAGAAGGTACATTCAATAATATTAATCAACCAATGAGAGTATTTCAGTGTGAGGATGAACCTAAACTTCAAATGGAAATTATTTCCATCATATGGATTTTACAACCTATTCATGTGGGATATTTATCTCGAATGGTTGGGGATAAACTAAAAATTGAAGATATTCTAATTGTATGAGAGTTTTTTTATGTATTTCTAGAAGCGTTTCCTTGTCTTCTCCTAAATCGTGAAGTTAAGTTTTAAATTGAACTCAAACCTAGTGCTATACCTATTTTAAAGACTCCTTATATAATTGACCAAATTGAGTTATTATTATTAAAGAATAAACTCTTGGAGAATCTATATAATGGAATCATTCATCCTAGTGACTCACTATGGGGTGTACCTATTCTTTTGGTTAAGAATAAATATGGGTCAATGCATCGAATCACAAATTATCAGGAACTTAACAAAATCACTATTAAGAACGAGTATGGATATTATGAATTTATAGTAATTTCATTTTTACTTTCCAATTCTCCTTATATATTCATGGATTTAATTAATAGTTTCTTTATAGATTACATTGATCTATTTATGGTAGTCTTTATATATGATATTATTCTATATTCAAATTTCAATGAAGAGTATGATGAAAATTTGATAATTGTGCTGCAGACCCTAAGGAATGAGAAGATATATTCCAAATTTACCAAGTATGGATTTTGGCTACAAAAAGAATCATACTTGGGTCATAAAATTTCATGTAAAGGTATATCGATGGGTCCTTCAAAGATGAAAGATATTGAAAAATGGATTTATTGTGAACCATACTTTTTATGCATAAATATTACATATTTTTAGATGAACATTCGATACATTACATAAATATATGCCCAAGGATCATAAAGGTTTAGTGTATATGGTTACTATATAAAAATATTCTTATTTAATAAGAGATCTTCAACATTTCCCATAAATATATTCCCACATAGTACACTTCATAGACATACCTTACTTAAACCTTTCTTCATAACCTAGGGAAAGGAAACATAAGAAAGGGTGAGCTTATATTCTCTGTAAAGGTAAACAGGATAGATATCAATGATCTCTAAAACATAATATGAGTATAAGGGTATGATAATGTGACCTTAATATTTAAAAACCATACCCCGCATATGATAGATCACAAATTTGAGTCATGCATAAATTTTTTTCATTTCATAAGACATGGATCATAAAGAAATCAATGAATATGAACCATAAGAGCATAAAATTGGCATAATAATTTGAAAAAACATAAGCTTATTACATTGTGAACATGTTTAAATAGATGTAGGTTCACTCATTATGTTAAAAACGTGAAATAAGGCCCTTTTATAAACTTATGGTCATGAAACTAGGTTCTCACATATCCTTATAGACATGAAATAAGTTCAACACATAACCATATGGACATTAAATTAGGTCCATGAAAAACCTTGTGAACATAAAATTATATCTATGTATAACATTATGGTCATGAAAGTAGGTCTATGCATAATATTGTGAACATAAAATTAGGTTCACAAATAACATAATTAAATCATAAGTTATCCATATTTACTCAATGAATTGAAGTGAGATATAGGTCTCACCTTTCACATAATTAAAATCATACATATGTGTGAAAAAAGATCATAAAACATTCACTGTATCATAACCCATGAAAATGAATGGGTTTCATAAAAATTTTATCATAGTATAACTCATGGAAGAGAAATGAGATTCAGAAAGATCTTATCTTCAAAAAATAAACCATTTAGAAAAATAATCAGAATGATATCCTTTGATCATATACCCATTAAATCATAAGTCACATCAAAGGATATCATCTTATATGGAAAATTATTTTTAAATATCACTTTGAACATTTCTTGAATAATATAACCTTTTAACTTTGAAAATCACTTTTTAAAATTAAAAATTCATAAAAAAATTATCAAAATAATTTTATTTGAAAATAAAATTTGAAACATATAAATTAATCATGAAATAATTTATTGATAATGATAGTGGAAAATTATTTTCATGTCGTACACATTTAAAATAAAATATTCCTTTCAAATTTTCGATAAAAAGTCAAAAGTTCCTTATTTGAAAAATGAAAAGAATATTTTTTTGAGTTTTTTTATACAAAGTCAAACATGGGTAAAAATTAATTTAAAAAAACATAAATATATTTATAAAAACAACTTTAAAACATTTTTTTAGAAAATATGGATATGGTGGAAAAAAGGATTTTCAACCAAGAGAGAAATAATGATGATTTTTCTTAAAAACATTCTTTCAGAATATTATGTACATAAAGAATGGAAAATGAATAGACAACATGTATTTTCTATAAATAACCATAGGAGAATAAAATTAAAGAGTTTTTAAGGAATATATCATAATATATCATTATCAGAAACATGATCATAAACAATCCTGATAAATATTGAGATTGTAACATAAAATCAATACCACATTGGTAACATTTGAATCATTATCCCCAAGAAAGACTAACATTAAAAAAATATTTAGTATCATGAAAATAAATATATTCATGATATAACATGTCAAAGGTAAAGTATATACGCCTCATAAAAGAAGATAGGGGCATAACATAACTTATATCCCAAAGAAGGAAATTTTAGATAAAATCTCTTACCTTAAGACTTGAATTCCATCATACACATTTGAAAAACGCATTATTTGGAAAACCTTCTTTTTTTAGTTCCAAAATATATTTTATCAAATCCAATTGGAGTATTGGAAAATTTTAATTTAAATGAAACATGCAAGAGCGTTGAAAAATTGTTTTAAAAAAAAGTTCTCATAAGTTTAAAAAGTGTTTATATAAAAGTTAAAAATGAAAAATTATTCCAATTAAATGAATTAGATTAATAATATTATAATTGGAAAAAAATTACCTTTAAAAACATTTTAAATAAAATTGTAACTTTTTAATGCTTTAAAGAAAAATTAAATTCTTAATAAAAATCATTTTTTCACTATACATTAAAAAAATATTTTTATAAAATTCCAAAAAATTCAATCCAAGATAATTTTGAGATGTTTATTTTAAAATAAATTTAATTTTTTGTATATAAAATTTTTAAAATTTTCAAAAATTAATTTTAAAATAAGTGTGCAAAATACAATGAAACTTCTTTTTAGAAAAATATACTTTTTAAGAACAAAACTAGGTTTATTCTTATCACATGACTAGAAAAATATTATTTGAATGTTAAAAAAATTGAATGAATATATAATAAATAACTTTCATTGAAATCATTGAAAAATAGTGATTTATTTAATTTATTGAGAAAAAATGTGTTTTTTCAGATAAAAATAGTTTTTCAGAAAAAGATTTCATTTATTTTCAATTGGTCTTTATTTCCATTTATAATTAATTCATAATTGAAAAAATAATTTTATATTTTTCAAACCATTTAATTTTATAATTTAGTTAATCCTATTCATACCCTTCATTCCAACAACTAGGAGACAACTGTCAAATTAAATAATAATATTTTTATAGTACATTGTGTTTCATTAAAACTCAGTGTTCGTGTAATGAAATATATTAAAGAAATTAAATTAATTTTGAATAAAATATTTCATAAAATCTCAGGTTGTTATATTTTACCTCATTAAGATGAATTTCTATCTCTAAATTTCATTAATCTGATACAAACAAATAATGATACTTTTGCCTCATCATATCCTCAGGTTCCTCGGTAGCTTCCTCAAGATGGTGATTTCACCACAAAACTTTGACTAGGTGTGTGGTCTTATTATGTAATAATTTCCCTATACGATCCAAAAATCTTCACTGATTGTTACTCATAATAGATATCCTACTCCAGTGGTATGACCAATGATTTTTGTACATGTTAATGGTCAAATATATACTTACTCAAGAGAAATACATAGAACACATTGTGGACTTGGGAGAGGTTTTGTGGAAGTTTAAAAAGATATGAAACTATCCTGATATGGTCAAGAATTTTGAAGTAACCAATATATCTAGGGTTCAAAGTTCCTTTATATCATAAGATTAATTTCATCCTTTTGATGTGATTTGATTAATTTCCACTTCATATCTTACTCCATGAAATGAATATCATGATGATTTTTTTATGATTGAAGCACTAAAATCATCATAAGATCCACAAGTCATTACTTAAGCCACAAAATATTTACCAAAACCAAAATGAATAGAACATGATATCCAACAACATCCAAAATTTAACTTAATCCATTCCATATATAGTTAACCTTAAGGATCCTCCAAAATATGTTTGACTAAAATTATATCCAAAATGATAGAATTATTTGATCTCATGCCATTCCATGATAAACTTAAAAATAATTTTAATCACTCATAATTTCTCATACCAAAATTTATATAGCCTAATATCTTCAAAAAAAATCACAATAAAGCCATAAATGCTTCTAAAATACAGTTCACCTTTTATTACTTAAATAAAATCTTTTATTAGCCAAAAACATTTCTTTTAGAAATACAAGTTCATCCTTTCATTGATAAATGATCATAATATGATTTAGTATATCAAATGTGATATCCATATTCTATAATCTATGTAGATTGAGATGATCAATGAATAGAATCACATCAAATTTCATCAAAGGATTCATAATAAGATTTTCATAGAGCTTATTTGTATAAAATCTAACATGAAATTCCCCTAATATAGAGTGCACTAATTTTGATGGCTTACTAAATTTTTTGTTCTTTAATAAGATTTTCCTTTATCCATTATCTTTAGAGGTCATTTTGGATTATCATCCCCATTATCCTTTGGACTAGGTCATTGATTCATATAATTCCCAAAATCTTTTCATTTGAAACACTTGAGTATGTGTGGTGAATTTTGTTGAGTTCACTCTCTATTAATTTCATTGGCATGCCTCTTTATGTTACATCTACATTATTTTTCTCAACGGTTAGGATTTCCACACTTATAAAACCCTCCTTTTACTTTTATAATTTTACCTAAGTTCTTATTCCCAAATTTCTGGCATGTAGGTGACTAAAATTTCTTTCCACCATGTGATTTATTCAAGTTCTCATGAGACTCGATCTTCCTTTTCTTATCAAAATCATCAGAATTGTGGGAATCTCAAATTTCCATTTCTATATTGAGTGTACATTGAAATAATTATTTATAGATGTTAAAGTACCTTATAGACAATGATTTTTGAATGCTTGGTTTAAAACCACAAATGTAGCGATAAATTTTTCTCTCAGGGATTATGATTAAACTAGAAGTGTACCTTGAAAGTCTTGTAAAAATATATTCATAGGTGCCAATAGATTCATCATCCTTATTTCTGAGATCAATAAATTACTTCTCTATCCTTATACGTAGAATAATAGGGAATAACTTAATGAAAAATATCCCCTTAAACTCATCCCATTCCATGGATTTAATTTTTTTTCTTCAATTGAATTCTTAATAAGGTTCCACAGTTGATCTACTCTTCCATCCAAATTAGTGATTGCTAAAATGACTTTTTCATGCTATGAACACTAGAGAATAGGAAATTTATTTTTAGTGGTATTGATCCCTTACTTAGTGACTATTGTATTTGTAGACCCAATAAAAGAAGTTGGATGTTTCCTCATGAAGGAATCTATAAAATGTTATTCTCTCCTTTTCTCATTTGGATGTTCAACATTATTCCTAGAATGATAAAGTTGTATGAGCATAACAATGATATTTTTCATTATAGATCCCATAAAATTTGTCTAATCAGGAGAAAAATCATTTCATTATCTTTCACATTTAGTATTAACATGATTCCATTAGTTTCTAGTCATTAATTAAAACCAAAAATAATAGTGTGAGAAATAATAGTCATAGTAGAAAAACACCTAGTCCTAAAAAAATCAAATATTGTATATCTAAATCAAGACACATTATTTTAAATCTATGAAACCTTAGGTATAACTTAGGTCATAAATGATCATTATCTATTCAAATCCAATATGAAGGTTCATAAAAAATTATGAATTATCCCAAGAATATTCCATGGGAGTGCCAAACTAGGTTTGCAGTAAGACCTATTTTTGTGCACCAAATAATGATTGAGTCAACTCTGAATTTTCCCCTTTTTGGAGTTATTAATCCTAGGTAAAACTATTCTAGAGACACATTTACTTTTAGTATCCATATAGGGATGTAATTGTTTGTAAAATTTCATAGTCTCTTCTTTACCAAAACATTCAGATGTTATTCTATACTTATACTTATCCCTAGGATTTTCAAAAAAAAATTGTAATCCTAATATTCAAATTTTGACTAAACCTTTTATCTGATACCAATGATAGTAACCTAGGATTTTAATACACAAATATTACATATTTTATATGAATATTAAATACATGACTTAAAAACATTCCTATGGAACGTAAAGGTTTATTGTCTTTGTATACTAGATAAAAAAACTTCTTATTTCATGAAAGATCTTGAACATCTCCCATAAATATATTCCCACATATTACACTTCATAGATATGCCATAAATAAACCTTTATTAATAACCTAGGAAAAGAAAATATAATAAAGGGTGCAATCAGGTGCTCAATAAGCATAAACATGGGATATATCAATGATCACTTAACCATTACATGAGCATAATAACATTTGAAAACCATACACTACATATCATAAATTAGAAAATCAAGTCATTGAATAAATTTTTTAAGTTAATAAGACATGAATCCAATAGAAATAAATCAATATGAACCATGATTTAATAACATTTTCATATAAATTTGGAAAACAATAATTTTATAACATTTTTAACTTGTTTAAATAGAAGTAGGTTCGCTCGCTAAGTTTAGAACATGAAATCAGGCCCTTGTATAAACTTGTGGTCATAAAACCAGGTCCTCACATAACTTTATAGACATGAAATTATGTCCATTAAAAACCTTATGGAAATAAAATTAGGTCCACACATAACCTTATAGACATTAAAAAAGGTCTATTAAAAACATTATGGACATTAATCAGGTCCATGCATAACATTGTGAACCTGAAATTAGGTTCACACATAACACATTTAACTAATGATTTATCCAACCTTACCCAATGAATTTTTTGGGGATATAGGTCCCACCCATAAAATAATAAAACTAATACATATGTGTTCCCTAAGATCATAAAACATTCATCATATTAGAACAAATGAAAATAAATGGGTTCCATAAACATTTTATCATGGTATAACCCATGGAAGGGAACTCAATTTCATAAAAAATCTTTTCATCAAAATATAAACCATTTAGAGAAATAATAATAATTATATCCTTGGATAATATCCCCATCAAATCATGAGTAACATCAAAGGATTTCATATTATATTTAAAATTATTATGAAAGATCACATGGAAAATTTCTTCAGTAAAATAGCCTTTCCTCTTTGAAAATAGGTTTTTAAAAACAAAAATTCATAAAACATTATAAAAATCATATGATTTGAAAATAACCTTGGAAAATTATAAAGGAATATTTAAATAATTTATCAATCATAATGTAGTAAAATTTCATTCATGTCATACACATTTAAAAAAAAATTCTTTTCACATTTTTGGTAAAAATTCAAAAGCACCTCATTCATAAAATGATCAGAATATTCCTTTTAAACCATTTTATAAAAATTAAAAAATTAATAAAAATGAATTTAAATAATAATATTATATTTATAAAAAAATATTTAAAATATTTTTAGAAAACATGGATATGGATGAAATTTGGTTTTTGACCAAGTTATAAATAAGTTCACTTTTTGTTAAAAACATTCTTTTTGAATCCTGAGTATAGAGGAGAATAAAAGGAAACATGTATTCTCTAAAAATAATCAGAGAAGAATAAAATTCATCGGTTTTTTGAGATATAGATCATAATATATCATCACCATAAACTTGATCATAAACAATGCTGATAAACAATTATTTTGTAACATAAAATCATTACCTCTTTAGTAACATTTGAATCGTAATCCCCACAGAAGAATAACATTAAATAAAACATTAGGTACATGACAATAAATAAATTAATGATATAACATGTAAAAGTGGAATTATATATGCCTCATAAAAGAATATAGGTTCATAACATAACTTAATTCACAATGAAGGAAATTTTAGACAAAAGTCCCTTATCATAAGCCTTGAATTTCATCGTACAAGTTCAAAACTCATCATCTTCGAATAACTTCATTAGGTTAGCACAAAAACCCTTCTTAAGATGGATTTAATATTAAATCAGGGTATCTAATTCATGGATAGGGAGTTAAGAAAAATATTTTGGTATATCTTGGCTGATACAAAGGGATTTATAAGGGTTAAGAGGAGACGAGATGGGGTGGAATTTTATAAGCGGGGGAGAAGATACACTTGTAATTTTATAAAAAATAAATTACACCAAATTTTTTCTCATTCCACAAGGATCCAAAATGGATCTTTATCAAACCTTATATGTGATGAGGGAGAAATATATATAGAAAATAGGAATTGGAAAAAAATTAGGTCATTTTCAACCCTTATCATTTTAGCTTACCCCCAGTAAACTTGTTTTAACCTTAATCATGGTAAAAATGTTTTACTGCTTTTACAAATCATTATGGTCAAACAGTAAGTTGAAATTATTTTATAATATTAAACATGATTATTCCAAATATTGAATAAATTTTATTAAATTTGACATATAGAAATGGAAAATTTTAATTTAATATGAAGACTGAAAGCACAACAGAAAAATGGGTTTTCAAAGAAAAGGTTCTCATAATTATAAAAAAGTTTTTATATAAAAATTCAATATAAAAATTATTCTGATGATATAAATTATATTAATAATATTATAATATAACTAATTTTACTTATAAATTCATTTTAGAAAAAATTTTAAATTCTTTAAACAAAAATGATGATTCTTAGTAAAAATCAGTATTTACACTATTCATTAAAAATTTAATATTTTTAGAAAATTCCCAAAACATAAAGCTAAGATATTTTTAACATGATGATTTCAAAAATTTAATTAATTTTATAAAATAAATTTTCTAAATTTTTTAAAAAAATTCAAATAAGTGTGGAAAATGCGATGAAACATCATTTTAGAAAAATATTGTTTTTAAGTCAAAAACTGGGTTTATTCTTATAACATGACATGAAAAATATTATATGAATGTTAAAACATTTTATTAAATGTATTATATATAAATTTAATTAAAATAATTTACCAAAATTATTTTATTTAATTTATTGAGATAAAACGTGTTTGTGTGCATAAAAATAATTTTTGAGACAAAGATTTCATTTATTTTCAATTAGTCTATATATTAATTTACAATTAATTTATAACCAAATAATTAATTTTATTTTTTCGTAAACCATATATTTTCATAATTTAGTTAATCATATTCATACCCCTCATTCCAATTTTTAGGTGACAACTATCACATTAAATAATAATATTTTAATAGTACACTGTGTTTTGTTAAAACTCAGTGTTGTGTGTAACACAAGTTATTGATGAAATTAAATATATTTGAAAAAATATATATTTCATAAAGTATTGGGGTGTTACAGGCCTATACAAACTATAGTAAATAATATCCATAGTTTTCTTGGGTTGGCTAGATACTTTGGAAACTTTGTGAGGGATTTCTAATTACTATCTAACCCACTCACTAAGTTGACTTGAAAAAGGGTTAAGTTATTTGGGACAGATCAATATGAGGATAATTTCAAAGAACTAAATAGGAGGTTGTGAATTTTACCTATTCTTACACTACCCTATACAGGAGAAGGATTTGAGATATATAGTGATGCATCAAATAATTTATTGGGACGTTTCCTCGTGTAGAATGATATGGTGATAGCTAATACCTCACACCAATTGAAAATTC
This sequence comes from Viscum album, assembly GCA_963277665.1. Classification (NCBI taxonomy): domain Eukaryota; kingdom Viridiplantae; phylum Streptophyta; class Magnoliopsida; order Santalales; family Viscaceae; genus Viscum; species Viscum album. The sequence goes on along the minus strand of OY728127.1, from coordinate 619,417,802 downwards.
ATTAACATAATTACCCGACTAATGATTTAGACATGGTAGTGGTAATTTTTTCATTCAATATATAGAGGAATTTACTATATGGTTAAAGGTGTTATATATATGTTGATCATAATATCTTGGAGTATATATTTAAATAGAAGGAGTTCAATGTGATATGAAGAAGATGGTTTTAGTTGATCAAATATTATGACTGATCAATACATTACCACCCTGAAGTGGAAAAGGTAGATAATGCTCTGATCCAAAAATACCATTACAGTTTTTCCATAATGAGGATTGAAAGTGATCCTATATTTATAGATTTTCATAAATTACATTTTGAAATCTTTATGAAAGGATAAAAATATTATCTTTATTAGAGAAATGTTCAATAATATATTCATGAGAGGATTAAGAAGGCACATAATTAAGATGTGGAATTATAGAAGAATGTGATGAATGTTCCTAAGTTCAATCATGATCATGATAGCATGATAATATTCGATAATCGAGTATGTGTTTCATTAATACCCTAGTTAAATAATGAGTTGTTGGGTGAAGCCTATAGTTCACCATTCTCTATTTATCTGGGAAGTACAAAGATGTATAGAGATCTGAAAGAATATTTCTAGTGGGATAACATGAAAATTGATATTGTTGATTATGTATCTTTATTCTTGTGGAGTCATAATGTTGAGTCTGAGAGATATAAGTCTTAGGGGATAATACAATCATTACCCATATTACAATGTAAATGGTAAAACATTACCATTGATTTCATCATAAGACTTCCCAAAATTGAATAATTCTATTTGGTTAGTCAATATCCTTACAAAATTAGTGCATTTTACTAATATTTGAGAAGATTTAACCCATGGTCAACTTACTAGGTTATACAATAAAGATGTTCTGATATTACATGGAGTACCACTCTTAATCGCATATGATTGAGATTCATGGTTTACCTCGAAGTTCTAGAGAATTATTAAATAATCTCTCGATACAGAGTTTATTTTTAGTACCGGTTGTCATCCTCATATATATGGTCAGCCTAAGAGGACTATTAAAACTATAGAATACATGTTGTGAGAATCCTAGTGGATTTCAAAGGTTGTTGGGATCAGCACCTTCCTTTGGTAGAATATTCTTACAAAAATATCCTTAACTTGAGAATTCATATGGATTATTATGAATCTATCTATATAAAGAATTTAAAAACTCCCATATGTTGGGATGAAGTTGGAGAAAGAGAGAAATTGGGACCTAGTCTATCTGAGGAAATTGAATATTACTTTAGATCCATCCAACAACATATAAGGGTAAATCAAATTTGGAAAAAACATTAGGCTAAAAATCATCGATGAGATGTAGAGTTTGAAGTTGGTGATAAGGTATTCCTATAAATATCACCTTGGAAGAAAGTTATGATATTTTTAATGAAGGGAAATTTGATCCCGAGATATATCAATAACTTCAAAATTATTGATCATGTCAGTATAGTAGCATATCACCTAGAACTTGTATTGAATCTATATAAAGTTCATGATGTGTTCCATGTATCACAATAGGGAAATTAAATACTTGATCCTTCACATGTACTATACTCAGAGGTCATACCACTATAGAAATATCCATCATATAAGGAAAAATCGATGGAGATTCCAGATCATAGAGAGAAAGTTCTATGAAACAAGGCCACTTATCTAGTTAAAGTCTTATGGAGAAATCATAATATTGAAGAATCCATTTGGGAATATAAGGATGTAATGAGGTATAGGTATACTCAGTTGTTTGTATTTAAGTGACAAAATTTCATGGTTAAAATTCTTATAAGGGTGTAGTATGTAACACTCTGAGATTTTATGAGATATTTTTATTTAAATAAATTTCATTGATATCTTTCTTTTCACACAACATTGAGTTTACAAAAAATCTCTAAAAATTATTAAAATATAGTAATGTTAAAATTTTATAATTTTTGAATTCATCATGTCAATATTATCTTAGGTTAAAAATTTGGGATTCTTCTGAAGAGATTGATTTTCAGTGAATAGTGAAAAATTCTGATTTTTATAAAACTATCATTTATTTTAATTGAAGAAACCACAAAATGTGATGGATTTAACCCTAAATTTTAATAATATTAATTTATTTAGAAATAATATAAATAATTATATTTTAATCAACAATATACATGACTTTTTTATAAGATTATTTTTAGACTAAAAAATGCATTTTTCTAAAAAAACTATTATTCTTTGTGTTTTATGTCTTTATATGAAATTAATTTATACCACTTATATGAATTTAATTTTTTGAAATTGATTCCATATTTTTAATTATGAGTTTCAAATTTTAAAAATATTTCCTTTTTATTTTTTCTCATTATGAATAGTAGCAGTCGCAAAATTTATCACCTCAGTAAAGGGTAAATCAGGTAATTACGGTTCAAAACTAATGTCAGATGGATTTAAAATTTATCTATAACTTGATTTAATATTTTTTGAGTAATTTGGTTTGACCATTATCATCCAAGTCTCAAAAATATAATCACTTTGTGCCATGTTTCTTTGATATTGACATTTATATTACTTTATGAATATAATAAAAACAATATGTTACAATCTTGACTTTAATATCTATAATATTTTTATATAAAGATAAAAGTAGGTTATGTTTTTTTAAATATAAATTAATTTTTTAATAATTTTAATTTATTTTTAATTTTTAGTGACAGAATAATTACTCGGAATTCTTACGTAATGATGACACAATATTTATTCAGTTATTAGGAAAATAAAAAAGTAATTTTAAAATTATTAAAATAAATATAATTTGGATTAATTAATATGTTAAATGAATATTATATATAAATAATACATATTAATTATTTTCAAATTATTATATTATAATTATATCATTGTATTAGTGTATTTAAATTCAAATTAAATCAATAGTGTCAAAAATGGCATTAATGGTATTTTATGGAAATAATATTTTATTAAATTATTTGAAACTATTAAAAAACATTAAATAGTACAATGAGGGTAATATATTATCTAAAATTTAATAACTTATCCATTTATGATCCAATTTCCACCTTATAATTAAAATTATAATCCTTTAATATTTAAAAAGTCATTACTATGGTTAATTTTAAAATTTGTTAACCAAGGGGTTAATCCAAATATTAAGGTTTAAAATGATATCTAAAACTATAAAATTTTGATTTTATGATTATATTAAGACCATATAGTCATTATCTTCTAAGATGTTCCATTTTTAACCATTTTACAAGAGTTAAACACTTATTATATTATAATATTTCATGAATTTCCAAAAAAGTGTCCCTCTCTACACTTATAAAAGGACACCCCTTCTATATTTTATTTACACTACTTTGAACCATATAGATCGACCAAACCCTACCCAATAATCCTATACACATCATAATCCATGTTTTTTAGGTTTTTTCTTCCCAAAATACCAACTTAATGTCCCTTAAGATGATATCTAAAGGAAGTCTACCAAAGAAGAGGTAATCGTCTTTACCAAATATTTCAAGTTTATTTATTCTTATACTTATCCTTAATGTGTTATAACCGTCCCAAAATAATAACTACAGTATCATGACTATAATTAAATGTTATTATTATTATGATTCAGCCATTTTTCATCTCTTTTCTATCCTAAAAAAAGAAAAATAACATCGCTCGTGCTTACGTACAGTGTAACGTCTCCACGTAGAGGTGTAATTCACTTTTCATTAACATTTTTCTTGGATGGTTATAAAGATGGAACTAATGAATATATATGAAATTTTTATAATAATAATTCTTATGTTATTATAATATCATATTTACCTTCTTGCCTTCCAATCCGTTAGAAAATGATAACGACGCTCGTGTGTATATGTAGACAACCACCTCCACGAAGTGATGTGATCCATTTTTCATTTAAGCTTTACATGGATGGTAATAAGGATAAATTTAATAAGTATATATGATATAAACAATATAATAATAATTTTTTAAATGTGAATTATTACTTAACATAATTTTATTCCATCTGTCAAAAAGTTAAAACAACATTCATGTGTACATAGAGTCTACCATCTCCATGAATGGTGTAATTCATTTATATATATCTATTTATTATTGATGAATATCTCTACCTATATATATATATTGAATATATATGATATTTATATAATTAATAACATTATATAGATCACACAACCATAATCAAAGTACATGTATTAGAACAACTGAACAAACATTCTCAAGAAAAATGAAGCAGTTAACTCCTAAAACAATGATAATAATAAAATATTTTTAAAAAATGGGTGATAAGATATTATAAATAGATCAAATATGATATTATATATATGGTTATGGTTATTTTATGTTAGTATAATAAATCTAAATTTATTATACATGACATTAAAATAACTTATGATTCAAGTCAAACATGATGTAAGGTATTTAATCTCAATTACTTCTCTATTGAGTCATAAATGGTATTATGCACTTATTTAACTTTATGTGGTGTATATGATTCTTATTTTAGGTATTTAACATGGGTAAATATTTATTCAAGATTATTATATATTCAATTCAATTTATTATTTTAAAAGCAATGTTTAAAAGAAAAACTGGTTTTATTTCTCTTTTGATGGGGTATATTTTTCTTCAATGTCCATATTTTTGAAAATTATTTTACAGAATTTATTTTTATTACTAAAATGATTTATTTTGGAAATTTTAATTTATATTTTAAATTTTAAATTTTTTTAAATGAATATTTATAATTTTGTCTGAAAGGATCATTTTTTACTTTCTTTATATAAGTTAAAAGGATTGTTTTCTTTTAATGTATATGATGTTAATGTAATTTTTTACCACCATAACCATATTACACTCTTTACATTATTCTTCAAGTTTTCACATATTTTACAAATAAAACTCTTTAATTAAATATTATTTTAATATTTCATATCCATTTTCAAAAAGATTGGATTTTACCAAAAAAAGCCTATAAATTTGATGTGTTGATGGTCATCTCTCATCTCTTGATTAATTTTGTGGTTTCTAACCTTCTCTCAAAACATTCCTTTCTTATAATCATTGGGGAATTAAATTTCTCTTAAATATATATATAATTTTCATTATGGATATTATTATTTCATAAATCATATACTACTTATAAATATGGGGTTTTACAATGAAATTTATTTGATTGACTATGGAAATATTGATATTTCTCATTCTTTACCCAATAAGAATATTTTTTTAATAAGGCATATTATTCATGAATTAAATTGATTATTCAATATATTATAAATGCATTGTACATGTAGTTATAGGTGGTTCCCATAATTATATATCTCTTTAATTCATCAATGGGTATTATGAGACAAATCAGTTGACAAAATTAATTGGGTTTTTGGTGTATATCTACCCATCGATTAAACTTTCTGGGTGAAAGGTTTTGATGGTAATTGATATCAATATTTATGAGACTATGATGTTAATTATTGATAATTTCCTTTATTGATAATTTAGTTATTATTATCCATGAGATTACTCAGTCGATATTATCCATGGAATCATTTTGTGCTCAAGTTATTGATTAAACTGTATGTGTTTTCAGTTATTTACTTTTCCATAAAGATTATGCCTTATTTACTCATGATAGATTCTGTTATACATAAATCTTATTGAGTATTTAATTTCACCCTTTATTTTGTTCATTTACCCGGGATATGAATAAGGATATTATGAATAATAGCAAGGATCCCAGTGTGTTTCTCATAATATGTTTTTTATATTTCCAATGTAATATGGGATTAATGTATGTATCTAGTTCTTTAACACTAATAAATTTATCAGTCCTTTGGGATGTGATACCTTATATCTTATGCCAGTTTAATAAATTACACATTGGCTTTAGGTTATCGGATTGGGGTTTTTATAGATAAAGAAATTTAAATTTTCTTAAAATACCAAAAAAATTAAAAATATCATATTTTCATCCCCCAACTTAGAATTCCACTTCCCTCGGTGTTAATAGAGAAGAGAAGAGAAAGCTCAGAATTAGGAAGAATGTATATGATAGGAGTTCAAGAATGGTATGTGAAATGAATTCATGGAACAAAATCATCTATTTTTGAAGATGAAGACCAAACAATAAGAAATTGGTCGTTTTATATTAATGTCACATATAGAATCCTCTTGGATGATTTAATTTTTATTTTGAATTCTAGAAGGATTGTTGTTAAATTAAAAAATACCAAATTCTTCAGCTACAAAATCACATACACCAATAATATTAGACTATAAAGGAAACCCCATGGGTTACCTTTAACTAAAAAATTTAAAGATAATTAAGGATTAAAAACAAACACTTTTTTCATTATTTATTTCAATAAGGGGGGAAATTTAAAAAAATAAAATGAAGTTAGGTTTCCTTATAGAAAGTGATTATTTTAATGTATTTAACTAGATACATACTCCATAATAAACCCTATATAAAATTTCTACAACTCAAGGATTTACTTTTTCAACACTCTCATTAGGTTGAGATGAGTATATAAAAGGGTTTGTGGGAAGGTTTAAAATCTGATTCAAGAATAATCATATGTGTCCTAATGAGTTAGATAGTCTAATGAATCTCAAAAATTATTGATCTAATTTCTTTATTATTATTACTTAATTCATCAATTATAATTCCCTTTTGGTTGTATATTAGAGAAGAAAAATTGACAACAATAAGGTATTGGTTATCCCTCGTTAATGAATAATTAATCAAGGGAAGACTCTGAGATCAAGTTCATTTTGGTTAAAATTGTGGGGGTATATTTAGAATTATGATTGATTGATTCCTTTTGAAATTAAGTTTCAACCTCCAAAATTTATATTATAATTTAATTAATATGTATAAACTCATATTTTAATGTTTCTTTATAGGGTTTTCTAATTATAGATTATAAAATATCATCGTAACATCCATGTAAAAGAAATCCAATCCAAGGATACAATTTTCCCTCATGTGTATATATAAAATCAATTTTCTCTAGATTTAAACACCCATAAATAATTCCCTACTTTTCCTTGGATCAAATATCAATATTCCCTAACCAATTCACCTCATAAACCTCCTTATCATTCCCACCTTGAGATATTAAAATTTATATATTGAGATTAAGGATCATGTTTCTAAAGGATATTATCATATATCCCTTCCAAAATCGAATGAATGAGTTGATAGTTTTTTAGGATTGAGAACCAATAATGATCAGGGTTATCTTATTAGGACCTAATATTGGGTGATTTTCAAGGATAATGGAGTCATAATTTTAAATTAAATTTTCAACTTTAACAAAAACATACATCAAAATTCCCTTAGGAATCCAAACACTATGAAAAAAAAGTTAGGGAGCAAAAAGTGTGGGTAAGATCTCCTCAGGACCTAATTAACAATACACAACTTATAGAATGAGGTTGAAATTGTATCCTAGATCACATAGGTCATTGAAAACTTTTTTTCATTCAATCACAACATTAATTGAAAGAAAAACTGGGTCCTTTAACTTAGGTGGCATGGTTTCCTGGATTGTGGTTCTTACAATGACATCTAAAAGGGATTGGTTTTTAGGTGAGAAATTATTTTTTAAGGTGAACAAGTCCTTTAGTTAATTTGAGTAAGAGGTTAAGGTTTAAATTGAATCAATAATGGGAATGTTAATATTATCTTATTAGAATATTTCCCTTATTATTTCACCCTGCTTAGGTTTTGATTTTTCCTTCATTATTTGGGGAAATAGAGTAACACATTGATTATTTTGGGAGGTGGTGTTTCCTATATGTTTTCCTTAGATTTACTTGATTCTAAGGGTTGTTCCTTATAATTATCACAATATTTTTTATCCTCTAGTGTTTAATGAATGGTTAGTTTAGTTTTTTAAATTCATTTCCCACTTCTCAAAATGGTCACTACTTTGATTGGTTTATAAGGGGTGTGTGTAGTAATATTATACTTTTAATATTGAGGAAGGTATTTACTAAGTGGGAATGGATAACTTTATAGTTTTAATTCATTATAATTAAAATTTAAGTGGTGAAACATTTGAATTAATTTTCTCAATTTTATTACATGGTTTTTTAAGTAGGGTTTGTGGAACATATTATAAAGAGGGTTTAGTTTTATGGTTTATAGAAAGAGGATATTTATGTAATTGGATGGGTTTTTAGAGTTTTATTATAAGATTTTGGAATTGTTCTAGTTTGGATTACAACTGGTTATGGGTTTGAAAATTTTATAAAGGGTATTTGCTCAAACTATTGGGTTGATTTGTTTGTTGATTATGTCTCTAATGAAAGCCTATATGGTCATTAAATCTAAGATTGAAATTGATTAAGTTTTGGTAATTTTAAACTTTTAGAGCATTGACTTCTAAAGGTAGAACTTTTAAAATAACTTTCTTTATTAATTGAATGTTTGGAAAATTATCTATCTTATAGTCATGTTTGTCACAAATTGTGAAAATGGGGTCACCAGTTTGAACATTATAGACATTCCTAACACCGATCTCCTTGACCTTCCTAGTGAGTGTTACAAATTTATCCCTAAGGATCTCATCAACCCTAATATTTTTAATTCCACTGGATTTGGGTGTCTTATCATAATAGTGTGAGTTTCCCAACGTTTGGTTTTGTTTAGAAAGACATTCTAGATACTCATAAGCATAATTAGGTGAGTTTATTAAGGTCACGTTACACATCAAATCAATTAATTTTTTGTTTCATAGACCTAACCCTTCATAAAAGATTCTAACTTATTCTAGGATTTAAAAACCATGGTGAGGAACCATTTGTTGAGTAAATTTGAATAATTCCCATATTTCATAGAGGGATACTCCATCATTTTCGACAAAGTTCTGAATTCTCTTTTTAATTATAGTTATTTTATGGAGGGGGAGTATTTTTTATAAAAATCCATTTATAATTGGTCCCAATATTTGTCTTAAGTAGTTTACCATATTCTTATCCTAATATTTTAGGAAACAATGGAATATTTTCATCACGGATAACTCAATTTGATGAGGTAGGAACATGGTCTCAATGATTTCATTAAACTATTTGACATAAAGGTAAGTCATCTCAAACTCCATACCATGAAATTTTAGGATATGGTTTAGTAAATGAGTTTTTAGATATAACTGTTTTCTCCTTGGGAATTATTTTAGATGCATGAGGGGTTATTGATCCAAGCTGGTGTGAGGTAGTCATTAATGGTTTGATCAATAACATCCTCCAGGTTAAGGGATAACTCATTTTTATTTTCTATTTTATTCCTAAATGGGTTTAAAAGGGTTTTTATGGAATATTATTCATTGTATTGGACTTAAGAATATTGGTATATAAAGATAGAGGTCTTATATCTTCACTTGATTACCTTAACCAAGGCTATCAACACTAATTAAGAGGTTCTAATTTTCCCAAGTGTAATGAAAAGGGGAAAAGATAAGAAAAATCAAGGTGAGGATAGTGAAATTTTGGTGAGAAAGGAATGATAGTTCCCAAATTATTTACAAGGGTCCCAGAAAAAAATAAAAAAAAATAACATAAATTTACCCTATGGGTAGTAGTGGTTTTCAATTACAGGGAAAGGGGTTGAATGCATAGAGGCCGAATAAGTGAACCTTGATTCTCAAATTTTTTTTTGAGTTTTTTCTATTAATTGGAAAACTATTTTTGGTGAGTTTATTTTAATAACAAAAAAATTGAATTAAAACAATCAATGAAGATGGGTTTATCCTAGGTTATTATTAAGGATGGAATGGATATATTTGTTTTTATTAAAAAATATTAGCTCATTGATTCAAGAAGTATCCATTAAATTATAATTGATTTGATCTATACACAATTTCAATGATAATTACCAATTAAATTGTATGGTCAAATTATAATCACTATAATGAATTGGATCGTACTCTCACTCAAAATATGTAATTGTTAAAATTAGTGGAAACAAAGATGAAAATAATTCATCGAATGAAACTTCCAAATCAAAAAACTAATTGAAGGTTTAAATCACATGAAATAAAATTCAATCCATACCCAATAAACTCCCTTAAATAAAACCATAATAGTATCATCATTCTATTGATGTAATGCTCTCAATGGAAGACAGAATTCAATTTATAAATATGGGATTGAAGAAAATAAAATAAAAAATAGAAAACATTTCCATTATTGTGTGAATGTATACACACAATGTAATTAATAGTATTAATTTTAAAAATAATAAAAGAAAAATAATTAATAATAATTAATAAATTTTAATTAGAAAACTATAGTGAATTAGAATAACTTACATGTGAAGAACAACATTAAGGCATCAAAATGGTATCATAACTTTACAATAAAACACAAATAATAAAAGTATTCATTTTTCTTACCAAAATCATCTTATAGTGAAAATTTTTTAATCTTTTTTTGAGAAAAAGTGTTTAAAATTATTATAAATTTAAATGGTAGTACAAAGGGTAGTGGAAAGTGGGTGGAGAATTAATTTCCATAAATTCCAAGGTTTCATGCCTCCTTTTTCTCTCACCTCATTGATGTGTAACAAAAACCATAATTCATATAGAATTAGGCTAGGTCATATAATAGAAGAAAACAATTCCTATGATATTCTCTAATATCTATAGAATGTTTGGGCTAATTGGATTTTAAATTCATAAGTTAAGGTCGAAATGGTGGGGGTTACTTTTTGGGCCTTGAAATCTGGCCCTGAATTTAAACTTCAACTTGGGATGTCAAGATCACTTCCTAAAAAAATATAATTTTCCTTATATGTAGTTTAATGAAATGTTCCCCTTAATATAATTTATCTTAATAAAAAATTGAATCTCAATTGGTTGTGTATTTTGGTCCCCACCTTCATTTTATTAGATGGAGCTCTAATATTCTTTTTTAAGTAATTTCTACATTTGTAGCCCAATATTGATCTTAATTTGTGAATATCACATTCCTAAATAATGATAAAAAGTTAATTTTATTTAAATGAAACATTAATTTTAAATTCAAATCATGAATATATAGTGTTTCAAAAGGTGACATTAAAATGGGTTGAGATTAATATATTTTAAACATGAATTACACATATGATGAAAAATAAAGTTTAAATTGTAAAATAAATTAACCAAATATTTTATGAATATTTAATAAAATAAATGAAATTAAAATTTAAAAAAAAATCACTTTTAATGGATAATAATGTGTCTTTTCTTAAAGTGGGTGGAAGTGAACTCCTTTTATAGGTGAAAATATGGACTTTTCCTTGGAATTGAATGTTAGATAAGGGGTAATAATAAAATTTCATGAACATTAGGTGAGTTAGGTGACGATATTTTTTTGAAACATATAGGTATGACCTTAAAACCTAAAATAATTGTTATAGAACATTTTTGTTTCATGTTAACTTAATAAAATTCAATCCAATTTATGTTACGCATTTTTACCATTATTACCCATAATTAAAAATTAACAATGATGATTATTTTTTTAATAAAAATATAAGATGGCCCTTCATATCAAATTTAGGAATTATAATTTAGAATTGGGACTTTATATAATATATTTCAATTTCTAAATATGATAAACTTATCTTTTAAAATAAAATACATAATATCCAGAAAAATTGTTTTGTAGAAACAAAAATAATTTTTAAAATATTAAGTGTTCTTAGTTTAATGTCATATCAATGACTAATTAAATGAATGTTAACCTATTTGTTTTATATATAAAAATTTCATTAGAGTCATTATCTAAAATATATCAACTTAGTTTTATTATATATGAATTACATAAACACTTCTAAAAATAATTCTTTGAAAAGAATTATTTTAGCACTATCGTCATAATTAACATTATCCTTAGTAACATATTTTTATGTCAAAAAATTATATTGAACTTATTAAATAATTTGAACATTATTATTAAAAATATGAAAATTATTTTACCTAATTTGGTTTTTTAAAGTGATAAAAATGTTATTTTAATATAAGTAAGCATAGCTTGTAAAAATAATTTTAGGAAATATGTGTCTTTTAAGTATAAAATAAATTTATTATTTTCCTAGAAATAACAATTGGATTTATGTTAAATTATATTCTTTTATATCTTATTAATTAATTAAACATAATATAATAAATGTCATAGTTCATAAAATGTCAATTTTTAGTTGAGTTTATTTTTATACATAAAAATATTTTATTGATTATTTAGCTATACTAATTGAATTTTATTAATTCATTAGTATTAACAATGAATTTTATTTTTCTATAAAAGTCAAAATACAAAATATATAGAATATATGTTATATATAATAACTTATTACACTGATAATTATGTATTTATATCATTATAAATTTTACTTACATTTCCCATTTTGATCTCCACATAAGAACTAGGGATAAAATAAGATCTTATGGAAGTCATGAGTGGTGGTTCAACTAGCATGGATCTTTTAGAAAGTTCTACAAGATTTATCTTCACTAATAATCAATTTTTATCAAACCATCATTGTTGGGTTTTAGATTGGTCTTGATCTAGGGAATCCCTAGAGAAGCTTTCACCCTTAAATGCTCGGGGAAATGAGCTTCATATGGAAGACTTGAACAAATCAATTCCATTTATTTGACTTTTATTTCATAATATGGTTACTTATATTTATACCCACTAATTCCACAATTACATTATATTGGTCACATGTAATAATTTTAATTTTTCTTAACAAAATGTATTGTGTTTTATTTTGGTTTGGTGTTTTATTTGAGACAATATATTCAACATAGAATATATTTAAAGTTAAATTAATACTAAAATCTTAGGGTGTTACATTATCCCCCATAAATAAATTTCATCCTTGAAATTTTAATTATCACTTGCTGATTAAAATATCTAATGATATCCATGAGATAGTCATGCCTCAAGATAAAATTTATAATTTGATATCTACCTTACTATATTAGGTAAGACTCGGATATATACAATTTCCCTTATAATAGGTAAATCATAAACATTGTTTTTTCCCCAATTTTGTGATCTAAATACTCCTTGTGATTGGGTATTAAAATTTTTATAATGGAATTAATTTATCCTAGAGAGCTCATCTCCAACCATGAAATGATTGATGATCATAGGTTAATTTGGAATATGAGATGTGATTTCCCTATTTTATTAATTAATATGGATTCTACAAAGAGATAGTAAATCCATCACTATAATCAACTCAAATTCATATAATGAAGAATAATGATATTTTCACAAATCACATTCCCTAAAAAATTAAACCTTTGATATAATAATTTTACAATTAAATTTTTTTCTTAGTATCAAATCATTGGGGTGGTTATTTTATGTTCTTGGAAAACATCCTAGAAATACAAGGGTGAATAGAACTAGAATCCAATAACACATACATAGCATACACCCTTCCTTATTCTCCTGGTCAAGAATATTGTTGATGCCTACTATCCTCAATAGTATATGATTAGTGCATAAATTTTCATAATGCTCAAACTCCTTTAATTTGAAGCATTGAAGTGTGGTTGATGTATTAGTTGGGACCTATATACCTTACATTTTATTTTAAGATGTCATTATATATATCCACCAATCATGAGATTGATGACCATTCCCTCTACTCTTGAGGTATTTTTTATTCCATTTAGGAATTTACAAGGGTGATTATTACCACATTCTTGATGTGTGGGAAGTTGAATTTTCTATCTTCTATGGAATTTATCACTATAACTTTCATGAAACTCCATCCTTATTTTATTTGGTGTGTTTGATAATTAAACTTAGTAAAAATGGTTAATAATCACTCATGATAGCTAGTTAGGCATAAGCATGAAATTTCTCACTACAACTCCCATCAATTTAGTTTTTCATTGGGAAGATCACAACATTATCCAAGGAACCCATTGTTATCTCAGTTTCACCTTAATCCAGCCATTACATTAAATAAAGAAAATTTTGGGGATGATAATTTTTTATAAGAAATTCCATAGAATGAATAATATAGATGTAATGCCTCGACCTTAGAAGTTCAGAGTCATTGCATTATTTTATTACATTAGCTTGATTATAAGGAATAAAATCTATAAGGATTGGTTATTTTAGTAGTTTTGGAAGACCAAATTACATACATAAATCGCATAGCACATTATAAAATATAGAAAATACAAATGAGATACATAATAAAATGAAATAGACAACACCTTTAAACTCATCCAAATTTTTCCTCTTCATAAACTAGGGAAATGAAACATAATAAGGGTGAGATAAAATTCTCAGTAAACGTTATATGAAATACTAATAAGATAAGTAAATTAAATAAGGCATGTACATTATAGTATGGTAAATAATTAGACCAACACGTTCCATCAATAATCTGGGAAAGAAAATGTATCCATAGATTTTTTCATAGTGAAAATATTATGGAATGTAATAACTGAATAATGAAAAAAAATGATTATTTAGTAGATGTAATGTATCTTTTACATGAACCATTATACCATCATGATGGTTTAACTATGAGGGTAGAAACCCATCATATTCTATTTGGAAAAAAACACGAAGGGTTTGTCTCCAATAATTTTGTCTCATGATACCTATCGATGTATTGAGGGGCTATAGCATGACCCACATATAACTGTAAATCCAAATAATTATTCATATATATATTTAATTAAAGAAAAAAATAACTTATCAATATCTGTATTGAGTAGAGGATACAGATTCTTCAATTTCCCACAGTCAAAGCAACATTCAAAATAAACATCATATGTAAAATGGTATACAGTTAAGAGAATAATCATATCAATGATACAAGAATATGGATAATTAATCAAAATATAATTTCACATGAAAAATAATCTCAATGGGGAAGTAAATACACCATATTCAAATGATTAAGTTCATTATACCAAGTAAGTCTCAATGAAATGGAATTTGAGATGAATTCCCTTACCACTTTGTTATCAATCGAATCGTATGACAAAAAATTAATAATCATCAAATGAATAATTGAATACCATAAACATAAATGGATTCATGATATTATATATATCATATGGAAGTTTAAATACAACACATATAATAAATAAGTAGAAAATAATGGAAATATCATGAAAATAAAAGTGAGATGATAAACCCCATACCTTATGTCTGAATGTGTTCAGTATATGATCTTAATATCCTAGATAATCAGATTATATTAATTAAATAATTATTTAATAACATTTTCTACATGTAGATTATTTATTATAATTTTATTAAGTTCATTTATGGCCTTTTTTATGTGTTATATGATATAATTTTATCACTTGGGATTGTTCATTTCCTTGGTTTTCATAATCGGTTTAGTTGTATACATGTAATGAAGTTTATGTAAAATGTGTATAGTTCTATAGAATTGGAATTATATGTTATTTATGAACATATATAAGTGTAATTGGTTTTATATATTGTTTTTTCCCTAGATATGAGGATGAATCATTAGATAACATGTTAATAATAACCGTTTAGATTAATTTTAGTGGTTTTAGATCACAACGAACTTGTTTTATTTTATAATTTAGTATTATGTAAATATCTTACTCACAGAACATAAAAAGGGTTGTAATATACATTTTACAGTCTATATCAACCATTAAAATGGTTTTATGAATTTCCTTTAAGTAGAAATTGATGAATGAAAATCTGTCGTCCATGAAGGTTATAAATCGACACCTCACGGATGATGATTTCATTTTTTAAATAAGAGAGAGAGGGGGGAGTTTGAAGAAGTATATTCTATTAACATGATATCATTAAAGTATATATATTATATTTTAGTTATCATTCTCATTTGGATATAGGATCTGAGGAGTTTATAATAAATGAAAAAGGAAATTGAAAGGAAATTAAAAGAAAAAGAAAAAGGATTTACCTCTTGAATTCTTCTCTTTGAGAACCTCCTTAAGGCACCTTGGTTTGGTATTTTTGTGACCATAACCTCCTGGAAGTGTGGGAGAGAAAAGGAAAGAGTGTTTTTGTAGAATTTGGACAATATTAGAGGCTTATAGGTGTGAGGATAAGTAGTGGTGAGGGTGGTATTTATAGTGGAGGAGAGGGGTGATTTTTGAATATTTTATTCATTTTATTATTATTTTGGCTCAAGACTATGAATAGTTTGATCATTATCCTAAAATATATTTAAATAATGAAGGTATGTTCTATATAATGTTTCTATATCATTCACGACTCAAGGAATATTTTATTTATCATATAATGTATTTTATACCGTAATTTATTTTATTTTACTATTCACTAAAAATTCATGTATTTCATAAAAATACCAAAAAATCACCCTAAACATTTTTTTACATGTATAATATAAAAATGAACTCTGTTTTATGAAAATAATTTTATAAGTATGAGAAATTTAATTTTTAATTAATATCATAATTTACTAGAAAAATACTGGTTCTAAAGTTATAACTCATTTTATAACACTTTCAAAAATTATCTAAGGTCTCATAATATTATCCTATATTCATAAGACAAAAAAAAATTATTATATTAATCTATTTTATGAAGATAAATTTTCTTTTAAATTATTAAATTAATTATAAAATTGTAATTAAATATTTATTGCATACAAAAATACCAACCCTTAATTAATAATTTTTAAAATAATTATTTACTTATACTATTATATAATTATATCATACATTAATTTATAATATGTGTAAATTTTATTTATACTTTAATGGGTGTGGTTACTATTCATTTATCCAGTTTGCTATTCATAAGTGTCATATTACTATTTATATGGTAACATTACTATTCCAAAGGGTCAAGTTACTATTCACCAATAAATTAAGTTGATCATATCAGACTCTAAATATATTATAGATTTAAACCTTATATTTTTTTTTCAAAATTCAATTTTCAAAAGTGGAAAAATTATGTTTAATGCTAATCTTGGAGGTGTGGCAAGAAGGCGGATAAAGAGAATGTTCAAAAGTTTAATAAGGTTTTATATATAATCTCAATATAAAAATGATTTCAATGATCTACATTGTATTAATATATGTCTAATTGATGTATTGTGACCTTAAGAATCAACTTAAATTAAAATAATTTTTAAAACAAAAAAAAAATTTTAACTACAATGCATTATTTTTCACTATTCATCAAAAAATTAAACTTCTCATAAAAATACTAAAAATTCACCCTAAATTAATTTTTACATTCCAAATTAAAAAATGATTTTTATTTTACCAAAAATTATGCATTTAATTATAAATATGTTTCATTTATGTGAAACCATTATAAATAAAATTTAATAGTAGTTATTATTATTCATATTACTATATTTAACATCTAGGTTATAACTATATCATTTAAATAATTAAAATAAAAAAGTTTTGTTTCATAGAGACTCAGTATTGCATGAATTACAAGCTATATTAAATTTATTTTTAAATCCTTGTGGTGTTAAAATAGACATATAATAAATAATTCATACATAATTTGTATACCCTAACTTATAAATTTCTAGGTTTCAATCTGGGTTTTCAATGATCATTGTATATTAATCTCTCTAAACTAAATATATTAAAATCCCTTATAATGGTTCATAAATAGAATATTAATTAACCAAATAATATCACATGGGAGTGTCAAACTAGGTGTTCAGTGATTCTTTTTTTATTCACTAAGTGAAGATTGAGTTAATACCCAACCAACGTTCTAAGGGTAATTACACCTATGTATATCTCTTTTAGGTCCTACATCCACTTTTATATATTCATACAAGGATTTAATTACTAAGAAACCACGTAGTCTAATCTTTAAAAAAACTAGGATATTTACTTTATTTAGTCTTATTCTAAGGGTTCTCACTAATGGTTTCTAATCCTAATCCCCAAATAATACTAAACCCTTTTTTGATACCAACTGAGGTGACCTGAGCAACAGTTGAATATTACATCGTTTTATATGGATATTTAATATATATCAAAATAACACATGCCTGAGAACCATAAATGTTATGGGGTTCATATCTTTTCATACATAAATATTTCATCTTAATATATGGATATTCATTACATTAGACAATTATGAGTCCATGGATCATAATAGTTTAGTGCCTTTGGAAAAATGGATACAAAAAAAACTAGTTCATAAGTAAAGTACAACATCTCCCAATAAGTTATTCATAACTATATCCTTCCAAATATATATCATACATAATACCATTCTTCATAACCTGGGGAGAGGAAACATAAGAAAGGGTGAGCTCATATGTACAGTAAGCGTAAAAAAGGGAGATACATAAGCATAACATGACTATAATGGCATGAGAACATGATCATAAATTTTAGAAATCATACCCTGTATATAAAATTTTATAATCTTAAGTCATGCCATAAATATTTTGTAGTTTATAAGACATATATCATAGTGGAATCAAATAAACTAATCCATGAGATTATAACATAGGCATAAGATAAGAATTGTTTCAAAAACATATGCGTAGAAAGTCATTTATATAGTAGTTAAGGCTCACTACCAAGGCTATCATTTTGGAATGGGTTCACTCCCCAACCATCATAGTTGTAAATTTTCAATGATAAAACCATCATAATGAAAAATGTCTCTTACTAAACTGGGTTCACTTCTCATTCCTTTCATGTCAATCACATGAGATATAAATATTTTCCCAATGCATTGGAGGTAGATATAGGTCTCACCCATCACATGATGAAATCATAAATATGTGTTCCAAAATATCATAAAAATTAATTATATCATAACACATAAAAAGATATGTCTTTTATAAATATTTCATTATATCAAAACCTTTGAAAAAGAGACATGTTTCATAATCATTTCACTATTTGATCATAGTATAACTCATGGGAAAGTAATGGGTTTCATCAATATCTTTCATCATAATAATGATCATAAACCATTAAGAGAAATAATAATTATGGTATAATTGGATAATATCCTTAATAAAATTTATGTAACATCAAAGTAATTCATCTTAGATGAAAAATAAATTGAAAGATCACTTAGAAAATTTCTTGAGGAAAATAACCTTTATTTGAAAATCACTTTGATAAAACATGAAATTCATAAAATATTGTAGAAAACAATTATTTGAAAATAACCTTTTAAACTTATAAAATACATTTTAAAATCTTTTAAAACATTTCTTCAGGAAAATATCCTTTCCACTTTAAAAAACAATTTTTAGAAAAAATTCAAAAAATTATATTAAAATAAAAATAATTAAATTTTTTTAAAGAAAACATTTTATTTGAAAAAAATGAAAAAAATATAAATTAATCTTCAAATAAGGCGGTTCTAATGAAGGAATATAATTTCGTACATGCTGTATATGTAAAAAAAATATTCCTTTCACATTGTCGGTAGAAGTCAAAAGAGCCTTGTTCAGAAAAAGGCAAGAAGATTCCTTTTAAAATATTTTATAAAAATTATCACATGCGTAAATATGCCTTTTAAAAATCATTTCATATGAGTAGAAATTTTTTTGACAGATTATTTTAGAAAACATGGTTTGGAATAAAACATATTTTTGAATGAAGAGAGAAATAAAGTTAGATTTTTTTAATGCAATCCCCAATTATTTTAAGTACCATAGAGTGGGAAAATGGTACTATTACTATAAAAAATATTTAATAAACATAGTATAAGAAAATTGAATATTTTATTGATATATTGATCACAATTTTTACCATCTGAGACATTATAAAAAACAATCCTCATAAACAATGAGATTGTAACATAAAATATTTATCACTTTGTAACTTTGAGTCGTGAACCACATTTAGGAATAACATTAAATGAAACTAAAAATATCATTAGAATAAATATATTCATAATATTTAATGTCAAATGGGTTTTATATACACCTCATAAAATAATGGAGGTTCATAATATAACATATGTCTCAAAGAAGGCAACTTGAGAAAAAAATCCTTTACTGTTTGAGCAGCTTTTGAATC
The DNA here is from genome assembly GCA_963277665.1 of Viscum album. Taxonomy (NCBI): domain Eukaryota; kingdom Viridiplantae; phylum Streptophyta; class Magnoliopsida; order Santalales; family Viscaceae; genus Viscum; species Viscum album. The sequence goes on along the minus strand of OY728127.1, from coordinate 619,397,725 downwards.
CTAAGCCTCGAGAAAGAGTAAAATAAAAAAACTTTAATTATAATTAAATCATTTATATTAATGATATATAATTTCATAGGTGTATTATATACACCAAAAAAATAATCAAGTGGTGAAAATGGCATAAGTCTCTCATAAATTAAAGTGATACTGGAATGAAACTAGAAATCTCATTACCTTATGTATTGACTTTCTCCGAACAAATTAAATCCACCTATATAATAAATATAATTTTATTAAACCTATATAACATAATAATAAATATTATTATAATATCATATGCAATCCTTTTATAATTTTTCAACACCCTTTTGTTAATAATATCTTTCTAAAATCCTCATTTCTTGGTGTTAACTGTTTCATTTTTCATGATAGTTTTAGTTCGGTAGATCTTGCGATTGTACATTGATAAAAATTCCATCACATAAAGAATTTTTATCAAGTTATAAATATCATATATATTAATTAAATACATAATTATAGTCATCCAAAAAGTTATATATAACAAAATTAAATACATCATCCATGGGAACGATAGGTCGTACGTACACATGAACGTTGTTTCCATTTTTTGACGGATGGAATGAAAGAAAGGTAAATAGTAATAATCCTTTAAATAATCATTATTATATCATATATATATCATATTTTAATTATATTTTATTATATTTAACATAAATTTAAATCATATGTGAAAAATGGATCATATCGCTTCGTGAGGCGGTAGTCCACCGTACACATGAATGACATTATAGTATCTCCCACAACATTTAAGGTAAAAAAAGAATATGTGATATAATAATTACATAAGAATAATTATGTTAAAAATATCATACATATATATCATATATCTATCATCATATCAAACCTTGAAAGGTGTTTTTTGAAAATGAGTCACATTGGTTTCACGAGGTGGTAATCTACCGTACACCGGAGCAAAATTATCATTTCCTATTTGAGGGAAGATGATATGGATATAGGTAATTACCTTAACATGAAAACATATTATTATATATAATATATTTAGGTTATTATATTAACATGTTTAAATAGTAATTTTAAGAGTAGTAAAAAGAAATAAAATAGAATCACTCATTGAAGAACGTCAACTTCCTTGAGAAATATTCTTTTAATTTTCACCAAAATCCTTTCTTGGTTGAATTTATGTAAAAAAAAGGATTATTGGATGATATTAGTGAATTATGGAAGTTATTTTGGTAGTTATTGGCCAAAATAAATGGTTTTTAAAGTGTGAATATGGGAGGATAGAGGGTTTCCTTTTATAAGTGAGGTGACCCGCACACTTGTATTTTTTTTAAAAGACAGAATTCCACCCATGTTATTTTCATGTCACAAGGATATAATAATGGACCTATATAGATACTATAAGGTATAATTTTGAAATAGTTCAATAAAATTTCTGTTAGAAATGTTTTTGGTCATTTTTAACCCCTATCTTTTAAGTTTATCTCCCTGGTAAAACCATTTTTACCATAATCGTATTAAATATTTTTTATTTTTTACTATTCATTATGGTAAAAAATTAAGGTAAACTTGTTAGTTAATATAAATTTTTTTTATTCTAAATATTTAATCCATATTTCCAAATTAAATTCATAGAATTTTAAACTTTTAATTTAAAATTAATCTTATATACTCGATGAAAAAGCGGGTTTAAAAAGAGAAAATATACAAAAGTTTAAAAGGGTTTTATATAAAAATTCACTACAAAAATTATTAAAATGAAATATATTGGATTAATAGATATATAATTTAACTGATTTTATTTTTAAAACCATATTAGAATAGTTTTAATGTTTTTAAAATCTTTAAAATAAATGATAATTCTTAATAAAAACTAGTATTTTTCATTATTCACTAAAAAACTTTTATTTTCAAAATGTTCTCAAAGATTCTCCCAAAGATAATTTCAAAATAACGATTTAATAGATTAATTTTATTTACTCAAATTAAATTTCTAAATGTTAAAAATATTAATTTTGAAATAATTTCGTAAATATGCGACAAAAATTCTTTTTAGAAAAAATATAGTTTTCAGAAAACATTTCTTTTATTTTCATTTCTAATTAATTTAGGACCGTTGATTTCATTTTATAAATGTGTGAACGAAAATTTTTTATAATTTAGCTAATCCCATTTATACCCACCATTAATATGGCTAGGTAATAACTTTCATATTTAAATAATCATATTAATAGTATATTGTTTTTTGGAAAAATGCAGTCTTGCATATAGCACAAGTTATCAAAGAAACTAATTTTTTGTGTGTAATGAAAGATATCAAAGAAATTTAATTCATTCAAAAAAAATATTTCATAAAATCTCATTGTGGTACATTCCACCCCCCCTCGAAATTAATTTCTCCTTATAAATTCTAATACTCGAATATAAACATATGAAGATATTGTTTCCTCATCATTTCCTCAGGCTCCCACGTAACTTCTTCAAACTGGTGGTTTTACCACAACACTTTGACCAGGTGAGTTGTCTTGTTTTGTATAACATTATCTCTATGATCTAAAATCTCTATCAGTTACTCCCCATAAAAAATATTTTTCTCCAGTGGTATGAACTCTAGGTTTACTACTTGTTATGGAACATTTATGTACTTCCTTTAGAGAGATACATAGAACACATCATGAACTTGAGAAAGGTTTGGTGGAAGAACCATGTCATAAGAAACCATACCTAACTAATCAAGGATCTATAAAGGTAAAATATACTTAGGTCTTAGTTTTCCTTTTTTCCTAACTCTCATAAAAATTTTCCTTACATAAATTTTTAGACACACTTTCTCACCAACTTCAAATTCTAGATCACACCGACGACTGTCATCATAAATTTTCTACTAAATATAAGTTGTATTCATGTGTTTCTAAATGTATATAACTATCTCTATAATTTCTTCAGCCTATTTTAGTCCCAATAGATTTCTTTCTCCAACTTCATTCTAGTATGTTGGATCTCTACACTTCTTTCCATTGAGGTATTCATAAGGATCCATTAGAATACTCAAGTGAAAGATATTGTTTTAAGAAAACTAAACTAGAGGAAGGTGTTGCTATTAACCACCTTTTAAGTCCATAGAATAATATCTTATCATATTACATAGGGTTGAATTTTTCTCTCAGACTAACCATATTTCTAAATATGATACGTAGTATTTAAGCTTAACTTTGTATCTAGATCCTACTGAATAATTCACTTGAACTTAGAGGTAAACCACAGATCTTGATCGGATACAATTGAGAGTGGTTATCCATGAAATCTTACCACTTCATTGATTTATATCCTAGTAAGATGATACATAGAGAAATATTCTCTGATAGAAATGAGGTTTTCTAACTTAATAAGGAGATCAACTACTACCCATATAGAATTATACTCTTTAGATGTTATGGGGATTACTATGATAAAATCAATGGTGATTTTTTCCCATTTACACTCTGGTATGTGTTATGGTTGTAACATCCCCTTAATCTTTTTTCTCTCAGCCTTAAATTTCTGACATACCAAGTACTGAGATACAAACTCATCAATATCTCTCTTAATTTCATCCCACCAAAAATAATCTTTCAAATATCTATACATATTTTTACTTCTAGGATTAATAGAGAATGAATAACTATAATCCTCACCCAATAGATCATTAAAATATTGTTTGGTTGGTATAAATATATGGTTCTTAAACCTTATTATTCTATCATGATCAAGGTTAAATTCAGAAACATTCCTTGCCTTCTTTTACAGCTCTTTGTTATCCTTCTGAGCCTACTTAGTCATCACGTGGATAGATGGTTGATTGCTTATTTTAGAAAGATAATATTTCAACCCTTCCTTCAATATTTCAAGATCCATCCATTATAAATCCATAAATATTGAATATTTTGTGATCCTAATTATAAATAATATAGAATAATCCTTTTGAATCAAAGCATCGATCATTTTGTTCACATTCTCATGGTAATAATGTATTGAGATATTATAATCATTAATCGGCTCTAATCATCTCCCTTAGTGCATAATCAGCTCTTTATGAGTGAATATATACTTCAATATTTTATGATCAGTATTTATATCACACTTTTCCCCATAAATATAATTCCTCCACATATTTAATGAAAATATTTCCATAACTGAATCCAAACCATGATTTGGGTAAATTTTCTTATAGACCTTCAATTATCATGAGGCATAAGCTATTACCATATCCTTCTTCATGATAACACATCCCAATCCCTTTTTTGATGTATCACAATAGATTTCATACCATTTTCCACTATAGAGTAATATAGTCACAAGTACACTGACTAACCTTATCTTTATTTACTTTAAATTTTATTCACATTCATCCATCCAAATGAACTTTCAAACCTTCTAAATTAATTGGGTGAGTGGATTGGATAGTTGAGAGAAATTTTACACAAACTATCAATAATATCATGCCAAACCAAGAAAAATAGGGATATCTGATGCCATTGTTGGTCTAGGAAAACATTAAATAACTTTAAAATTTGATGGATCCATAGATATTCCCTCTCCTGAGATTATTCAACCTAAAAATGAAACCTTTTTCAAATAAAATTCACACTTTATAAATTCCTCATACAGTTTCTCCATCCTTAGGTTCTTCATAAGAATCCTCAAGTGATCTTTATGATCTTCCTTATTATTTGAATATATAATAATACCATTTATAAAGAAAAAAAACTAATCTAGGTAATATATAAAGACTTTATTCATTAAATACATGAATATATAAGGGTAATTAGTAAGGAAAAAAGGAATCACTATATACTCATAGTGTCCATTCCTTATTCATAATGTTGTCTTGGGTATATCTTCCTTCTTAACCCTCAATGAATGATATCCAGAATGAATGTAAATCTTGGAAAAGAACTGAGAACCATCCAGTTGATCAAAACAGCCCTCAATACAGGGTAGTGGATACTTGTTCTTGATTATGAAATTATTCAGTTCCCAATAATCAATATAGAGTTGCATTGATCCCTATTTCTTACGAACAAATATAATGAGTTCACCCCAAGGTTAAATACTTGGATGAATGAATCCCTTGTAAATATTATCCTTTAGTTTCTACTACAATTACTATAACTTAATCGGGGTTATTCTATAAGGAGTATTTGAAATATGTGAGGCACCAGGTATGAGTTATATGAGTAATCAAGTTCATGATTTCATGGAAGACTAGGAAATTCTTCTAAAAAAATCAAAAAACTCCCAAACAATAGGCATATCATTAGTGTTTTTTTTCTCCTAAACTATCTGGGATAACCACCCATTTTAAAAGTAATAAAGACCCATACAATAGATTTGATTTTCATTATAAATTCATATTTATCACCTCACAAATAGATGATTATAGGTTCATTTTTAATGTCAAACAAGAATTTAGTTCCTTGGTAATTGATGTGTAATTTTTGTAGAGAAATCCAATGAATGTCTAAGATAACATAAAATTCAACTAGAGGTAGAATAAGAAGATTTTTTGGAACCAAATTCCCACAAACTTCATTCAAAGTTGAAACATGGACTTGTAATATTATAATCATACCATTATGTTTTTTTACTGCTAATTCAACATATAATCATTGTGTTGTAATATTGATACCCTTATAAATTATTTAGAAATAAAAGAATGGGTGGATCAATAGTCAAATAAGACATTAACAGTTCTAGAGTGGATCGTAACTGTACCTTTAACCACTTCATTATCGTTACCCTTATCAAAAATAGTAATTGCATGATATTTCCCATTTTCTCTCAACTTAAGTGGTTTCTGACATCTATCATCATCATTAACCCTTAGATTTGGGAACTGGTTATCATAATGCCCATTGTCTTTACACTTGAAGAATTGTAGTGTGGGTGGTGGATTCTATAGAGATATCTCTCTATTTAAATCATTAAATAAATTTTCCCATCACATCAGTAATAAATTTCTTTATGACCTTCTTTCCCACACTCAAAACATTTTTTGTCCCCTTAATACAATTTCCTCCATGTTTCTTTCCACACATTGAGAATAAATAAAATTTCAAATTCTTTTCTTCAGGGTTTTTATATTTCCCATTGAATTCCATTTTTCTATTCTTATCAAACCCAGGAGATTAATGTGTAACCCCAAACTCCATTTCCACCGTGATGGAATGTTGGATGATCTCTTCATAGATACTAAAGCCTCATATAGCTAATTTCTTTCAAAGACTTCATTTTGAGCTACTGAATAATCAATAAACCTTAAATTTAGGTTGAATGATAATATAATAAGCATACCTCACAAGTCTTTAAAAATTTTCTTCATAGGATACAATGGATTAACCATCCCTTTTTTAACTCAAGGAACTGCTTCTCAGTATTTTTATAAAAAATATGAGGAAAGTACTTATTGAAAAATAAGTTCTTGAACTCATTACAATCCATGGAATCAATTTTGTCTTATTGTATCGCATTCTTGATAATATTCCACCAGTGATCCACTTACCCTTCCAAATAATAGACATCCAAAATGAATTTCTCATGTTCAGAACAATGGAGAATGGAAAATATCTTTTCATTGGTATTGATTCATTTCTCATCCACTGGTGGATCATAATATCCACTAAAAGAGGGTGGTAATTGTCTCATAAAGGACTAAATAGAATATTTTTCCCTCATTTTCTCATTGGTAAGTCTAGTATGATTCATAGATTGAGAAAGTTGTTTGATAATTGCAATGAAATTTTTCATTACATCTCCCATAACATTTAGTTGTTCGGAGGAAAATCACTACATTGTTTGTCTCATTCAGAATTGATAAGATTTATTCGGGTTCTATCCATTGACTAAAACAAAAAAAAATCATAGTGTGAATAACACTAATCATAGTGGAATAACCACATAATCATGAGAAATTGCTTATAAAATTTAAATATATAACAAATTAGGTTTAACCTAGGTCATCCACGATCATTATTCATTAAAATCCTTCATAATAGTTCATAAATATAATGTGGATTAGTAAAAGCATATCTCCTAGGAGTGTCAAACCAGGTGTTCAAAAAGGCCCATTATTATGTACTAGTTACCGATCAATTCTAGATCAAAATGGGGTATGGGGTTGCTACCACTAGTTAAATCTATTCCATAACCAAATCCACTTATAATATCGAGACAAGGATGTATTTCTAAGAAAACCCACATAATATATTCCTTATAATAACTTAGGATGTAGACCTATAATTAGGATTATACTAAGGGTTCTCACTAAATTTTTCTCATAATAGTTTCTAAAGGTTAACTAAACCTTTTCTTTGATACCAAATATAGTGACCCTGGATTTTCATACATAAATTTTACATCTTAATATATGAATATTCATTACATTAATCAATCACACATGTAAGGATCATAACATTTTAGTGCCTTTGAAAATATAGATACATAAAAACCTGATTCATAAGTGAACTAAGTCATCTCCCACTAGGTTATTTATAACTAGAACATTCTTTTGACATATCATACATAATACCTTTATTTATAACCATGGTAAATAAAACATGAGAAAGATGAGCTCAGATGATCAGTAAGGGTAAACAAGGGAGATATATAAGCATAAAATGAGCATAAGGGTATCAAAACATGAGTATAAAATTTGGAAATAATACCCTTCATATCAAGGATCATAATATTGAGTCATGGAATAAATAATGGTAGCTCATAATACATGAATCAAAGAGGAATCAAATAGCATAAATCATGAGAGCATAACATAGGCATAATACCTAGAATTGTGGAAAACACATAACCATAGAAAATCATTTTCATAGTAGTCTCATCTCACAGTCAAGTCTATCATAGTTTAATGGTTTCACTCCCCAAACTATCATATTAGTCAAGTTTCACTCCCAATACTATCATAATGGAAAAAAATCCCTTATTAAACCAGGTTCACTCCCCATTCTATTCCTGTATATCCTATGAGATATCACTATTTACCCAATGCATTGGAGGGAGATTTAGGTCTCACCCATCACATGATGAAATAATAAATATGTTTTCCAAAATATCATAAAAACTTCATCATATCATAACCCATAAAAATATATGGGTTTCATAAACGTTTCATCATATCATAACCTGTGAAAAAGAGACGAGTTTCATAATAATTTCATTGTTTCATCATAGCATAACTCATGGTAAATGAATTAGTTTCAGGAATATATTTCATCATAATCAGCAAAAAAAATCTATAGAAATTATATGGATGGTATCATTAGATCATATATTAAATAAAACTTATACAGATTCAATGGAAATCATATTAGATGGATAATGATTTTGAAAGATCACTTGGAATATTTATTGAGAAAAATAACCTTTTTTTGAAGATCACTTTGATAAAACATGAAATTCATAAAAAAAAATTAGAAAAAATATTCTTTGAAAATAAACTTTAAATATTATAAATGAATCTTTAAAAACCATTAAAACATTTCTTTATGAAAATATCGATTCCACTTTGAAAAACACTTTTTAAAAAAAAATTCAAAATCTCTTTCTTTGAAAATAACTTTCAAATAAAAAAATGAAAAATACTAAAGAAAATATTTATTTAAAAATAACCTTGAAATGTTATAAAGTAATATTAAAATAATTGGTTTATCATGATATCATATAATTTCGTACATGTCATGTGTGTAAAAACAAAAATATCTTTCATATTGTCGATATAAGTAAAAAGTACCTTGTTCAGAAAATGAAAAGAATATTTATTTCAAAACCATTTTGTAAAAATTAAAACATTGGTAAAAATTATTTTAAAAAAAAAATTATGATTAAAATAAAAAAAAATTAAAACTTTTTTTAGAAAACATGGTTTTGGAAGAAAACAGATTTTCAACCGAAGAGAGAAATAAATCTATATTTTCTTATAGACATTTAATCAATTATTTTAAGTACCAAAGAATGAAAAAATGATAATATTACTTGAAAACATCTTAAATAACAAAATTAGAATAAACTTCATGGGTTTATTGAGATATTTATCATTATATTTTCCATCAGAGACATAATCATAAACAATCCTGATAAATGATGAGATTGTAATATAAAATATTTACCACTTGGTAACATTGAGTCATGAACCCCATGAAGTAATAAAATTAAATAAAACATAAAATATACTTATAATTAATAAATTCATGATATTTAATTTCAAAAAGGTTGTATATGCACCTAATAAAATAATGTATGTGCAAAATATAACATATACCCAGAGAAGGAAAATTGAGAAAAAAATACCATACTGTTTGAGTGACTTTTGAATCGTAAGACCTATGAAATAATAAAATAAATTAAAACATTAATTATATTTAAATGAGGTATATTATTGATATATCATGTAATAGGATAAGTATATACACCACAAAAAATAAAATAGTGTAGAATATGGAATAAGTCTCTCATAAATAAAATTTAGATTAGAATGAGACTATAAATCCCCTTACCTTATGTTTTAAGTTTCTTTGTACATGTAAACACCTCTTGTATAATAAATATTATTTTATAATAACTCTATAATATAATAATACATATAATTATAATATCATATTTTATCCCATTGTAATGTTTCACCACCCTTTTGTTAATAGTTCCTTTTTAAAATCCTTATTTCTGAGTGTTAACTATTTCATTTTTCAGGATATTTTTGGTTTGGTAGATCCTATACTTGTACTTTTATAATAATTAAATAATATTAAAATTTTAAATAATGTTATAATATCATATATATTCATTATATACTTAATTAGAGTCATCCTAAATTTTAGATATAACAAAATGAAATACATCAACATGGATATGGTAGGTCGTACATATGCATGAATGTTATTTCCATTTTCTATGGATGGAATTAAATAAAGGTAAATAGTAATTAACCTTTATAAAATCATTATGATTTTATATATATATATAATATATTCATTTACTTTAATTGTTATTAACTTTCATGTAAAGCTTAATGGAAAAATGAATCACATCGCTTCATGAAGTGATAATCTGTCGTACACACGAATGATGTTATCATATCTCCCATGAAATGGAAAGTAAAAATTAATATGTGATATAATGATTCTAGATGTATAATAATATTAAATATAATATATATATATATATATATACCTTATATCCATCATCATTCCAAATTGTGAAAGGTGTTGATGGAAAATGAGTCACATCGGTTTCATGAGCCGGTAGTCTATCATACACACAAGCGATATTATTGTTTCCCATATGATGGAATACTAGACGGATATAAAACATGAACTTAACATATAAAAAGGTAATTATATTTAAGATACTAAGGTTATTATATTATAATTTTTAAATAATAATTAAAGTAGTGGGAGGAATAAATTAAATAGAAATCTCATTAAAGTATGTTACCTTCCTTTAAACAACTTCTTGTTTTTAGGAAAAAACATAATTGGTTGGATTTATATCCAGAAAATGAATCTAGGATGGGATTAGGTAATTAATTAAGTTATTTGTTCAGGTCTTGTCTGAATCAAATTGTTTTGAAAGTGTGAATAGGGGAGGAGAGTGGGTGTCCTTATATAAGTGAGGTGAGTGGCACACTTGTAATTTTTTAAATAGAGAGAATTCTACCCATATTTCTTTCATGTCACAAGGATCTAATAATTAAAAAATCTCATTAATTGAATTTATAAGGAATAAATAAGTTCTATAAATGGGTTTTGGATATTTTTTGTGTCATTTTTAACCCTTACCATTTAATTTTATACCCTCACTAAAACCATTTTTACTTAAATTGTGATAAATATTTTTTTTAATATTAATTATGGTAAAAAATTAAGTTGAATATATTAGATAATATAAATTATTCTTATTAAAAATATGGAATCTATTTTTAAAAATTCTATTCATATAACAGGTAAATCATAATTTAAAATTAATCCCATAGACATGACGATAAAGTAAGTTTTCAAATAGAAATTGTTCAAAACATTCAAAGGTTTTTTTTATCAAAATTCACTATGAAATTTATTAAAATAACATATATTCGAATAATATATATAAAAATGAACAAAATTTACTTTTAAAATAATCTTAGAAATTTTTTTATGTTTTTAAAATCAAGAAAAGAAATGAAAATTCTTAATGAAAACCAGTATTTTTTACTATTCACTAAAAACCATATCTTTCAAAAAAGTTCTCAAAATTTCACCTTAAGATAATTTTCAAGTAATAATTTAAAAAATTAATTTTATTTACTAAAATTAATTCTCTATAAGTGAAAAAATTTAATTTTAAGATATATGTGTAAATATACGACAAAAATTATTTTTAGAAAAAATATAGATTTTCATAAAACATTTTTTTTCATTTATGATTAATTTATGAGAAATGATTACATTTTATAAATGTTTAAACCAAAAAAAATATAATTTAGTTAATACTATTTGTACCTACCATTCAAATGGATAGTTTATAACTATCATATTTAAATAATAATAGTAATAGTGTTTTTTGGTAAAACTTGGTCTTGTGTATAGCGTAAGTTATCGAAGAAACTCATTGTTATGTGTAATGAAAGCTGTCAAATAAATTTAATTTATTCAAATAATAATTCATAAAAATTGAAGGTGTTATAAAGGTTTAGTGTCACTATGGACTAAATACATAATCATCTTATTTTTTAAAAACCTTTGATTTCTCCCATAAATATTCTTCATAAATGGTAATCTTTTACATATATTACCTAATACCATTCATCATAAACTAGAAAAATGAATACATAATATGGGGTGATCTAATATACTCAGTAAGGGTAAACATGGGATATATCAATCAAAGACCCTAAGTGAATATAATATGGTAATAATGGTATAAAGAACATAATCAGGGTACATAATATTCATAACCAAATATATAAATCTCAAATCATGAGTCATGGCTTAAAGGATATACATAACATAATACATGAGTTATAATAGTGTGTAACATCAAAAAATCTTGATCCATTAGAGGATAACATAGGCATAAGAATACAACATAAGATTATGCCATAAACATAAGCATTGAAATCATATTTCAAGTCTAACCACTAAGACATTTATCACATGGTAGGATTGGGATAGCCACATATATACCTTATTGGGATTGGGATAAATATATATGTACTCTTTAATCTAATGAGATATAAAATATTACCCAATATACTAGAGGTATTTATAATTTTGGTCTCATTAATCACATAATGTATACCATGTATAATAAAATAATTCATCATTTAATCATATCTTAATTTACCTATAGAAAAGAAATTGGTTTCTTGAAAATTTCCTTAAAAATCATCATCGTAATCCATCCAGAGAAATGGGTGGATAGTTTCATAAGAAAATAGCCCTAGTTTAACATAAGGAATTCCAAAGGATGTTGAAATTTAAGTAAGGCACCCTTTTAATATAATTAAATAAATGACTTTTTAAAATAATAAGGAATAGTCCTTTCCTTTTAAAAACCATTAAGAATTATATTTATTTGGAAAATTACATTAAAAATGAAAAGTAATATTTGTAAATATTAATGTTCATAAAAGAATTTGTATGCATGTAAAACATTAAAAATATGTTCTTTTCACACTTTTGAAACAAAACCATGTATGGAAAATGATAAAATATTTCATTCAAAATTTTAAATGGAAACAAAAAAAATTGTATATAATAAACTTAATAAATTCTTTAACCATAAATAAATAAATTTATAAAATCATCTAATGAGTATGATCATATGTGGGGGAATATTCTTGATTAAAAAGAAGAGGTGGGGTCAATTTCTCTAAAATCCATCACATCAGGTATATTATTTACCAAGGTAAATGGAATTGAGATAGGATATATAAAACTATAATAACAATTATAAGAGAGGATAATGGTTTATGTTTTAGACATAAATTTCAGACAATTTTTCTCTACATAGAAATTAATTTATAGTAATATTGTATTGAAAATGAGATTGGAAAGAAACCCTTGTGGATTTAGTAATAATTGAATCAGAAAAAATTAAAATAAAAATTGATATGTATTTTTAAATCCATTTAATTACATGAATTTTAATATTAAAATAATCTATATGAAATTATTTTCACCATAAAAAATACAAAAAGTTGTGAATATGGAATATGTCTCAAAGAATAAAAATTGAGATTGGAAACCCATACAACTTTGGTATTAAAGGAAAACAAAGAATATGAATAGATGGTCATGAAAAGACTTGTAAAATAAATTATGGGATAATTAAAAATGATAATAGAATATATTTGGTAGAAATTTCACCATTTAAAATAATAATATGTGTGTAATATGAAAACATTCCTTAATGAAGTAAAATTGAGATGTAAACCCTTACCTTTTTCTCTTGACTTTCATGAAATCACACTAACCTCATGTATAATAAAAATAACCATATAAATCAATTATTTAGACACATTAATCCTATATGTTAACTTTTATGTACTTTAATTATAATCATTAACTACACATGTATTTATTGGTTAATGTTTGTTTTCATCATCAGAAGTTAGTAATTTTTATTGTTTCTTATTTGTTTTGTAATAGTGATGTTGAACCGCATTATTTGATGCCAAGTCCCTTAGTGTTAAATCCACAATTTATCAGAAGGCTAGGAATGGGGGGGAGAAGAATGGTTTGGAGAATAAAGTAGGAGAAGGCTTGGCATTCAAGTTGGGGAACTGATGTGAAAGTTTGGATGTTCACGAACCACCATTAACACAACAGGCGGATACTTTAGGTGATGACAACTATATTCAATTCTCAGTAGATAGCATGGACCGACTTCAAGGTAAACCTCACAGCCCTAGAAGGAAGAAGGGGAAAAAGGAATTCAAGAATCAGGGAAGTGCATAGTAGTCCAAGGGAAAAACTGAAGGGACATAAGGATTAATCCCACTTTCCAAAACCGATGGAGATGAGGTCGGCCAAGAAGGAAAGAAACAAGGAAAGAAAAGGCCTTCAGAATTGGTAAAGTGAAGAATCAAGCAGGAAAACAACAAATATGGGGGAAGAGAATGCCGAGTGCTTGAAACTTATCCTTCACTCAATGGAAGAAATGATAGATAAGGTTGTAAGATCCAATGTCTCAAAAGAGGAGATTAAAATAATTTATTCAAGAAGGTTGAAAGTTGATGCCAACGAGGAGAAATAAGCATGGATAGATAAACAAAATCGAATTCTGGCCTGGGGCTTCAACCAGAACAAAATCAACTTGGAGGAATTCATTCAGACAATGGAAAGAATGATCACTCACCTTAAAGACCTTATTAGAGAGGATCTAGATATATAGGTTAGTACACTACAATTGTAACTTTATAGAGTAGTTGATTCTATTAATCTTAGTCTAGTGCTTAATCATTTTGTGAGCTCTTCCAGCACGTAGTGGTATCTTGTGTACAAACATTGGTTTTGCATTTTACCTTAAAATGGCATAAAAAAATTAAATTTGGATGGATGATGCCAAGTTAAAAATTACTAGATTATAAAATTTATTAAAATAATTTCTTCAATTACTTATGAATCCCCATGTTCACTTGATGTAAACTATGGGCATGGTTCATGGGAATGGGATACATGATGAACTTTTTTTGAGTAATTTACTGATTCAAATGTATTAATTTATAATGATCATTATTTTTTGTATTATCCTTAAATTAGGATATTCATGAAATATATTACTTATTAATATCATATACATTCATAAAAAATATGTTATAATTATTCATGTAAATTTGTGATGAAAAAATAAATTTGTTGTTTCATGGGAGTGGTAGTCTTCCCATACACACTTAGGGAGTTTTCTTTTTTCCATAGAATATAAAGGAGGTATAAATTTATTTATAATTTATGAATATTAAAAATTCTATAAATATTGTATTTATTTATTAAATACCCCTATTAACCCATCCATATAAGGTGGTTATGAAAAATAAAACATGTAGTTCATGGAGGCGGTAGTGTGCACACATACATGGACGACATTTTTATTCTTATAAAGAGAAGGTAGGAAGGTAGATACTTATTAAACAAAAATTTAATAACATTAAATATACTAATGAAATTATTAATATATTTTGAATATGTTTTGAGGAGTTTGGAAGAAAAAGATATAGAAAAGAAAGATAGAGAGTGGGTAATACTCATGTAGAGAGTTTGAAACTTTTCTTGAAAGATCCATTAGAAATGGAGGATTTTAGGATTATTCATGGTAAAATGGCCTAAAAATGTGGTATATGACTCTATTTGATGTAAAATTAGTAGATTTGTAAGATAGTTTTTAATAAGAGTTGTGTCTTAAAGTTATTTTAAGTGAACTCTGTTAATAAGTGAAAATAGGGACATTTTTTGGAATTGATTGTTAGGTAAGGGATAAGAATGTAATTTCCTGAAAGTTGGGTTATTCTGGTGAGTAAATATTGGTGATTCATGTAGGTATGAATTTAAATCCTAAAAATATCTTATAGAATCTGTTTTTATTGATGTAACTTAGTAAAATTTGAGCCTCTTTAATTACTCATTTTTACACTTATTAACCTCGATTGAAAAATGAACAGTTGTAATTTTTCAATAAAAATATAAGACGACTATCTTAAAAAATTTTGACATGAATATTTAGAATTTGGGATCCATTTAATCTAATTCAATTTCTAAATATGAGAAAATTATCATTAAAATTAAAAAAATAATATATATATAAAGTTTTTATATAAAAAATTTCTTTTTAAAATATTAAGTATTGTTAAGTTATTTTTATATTAATGAATAGTTAAATGAGTCTTAAAAAATTTATATGTATATATATATATATAATATATTAGATTCATTATCAAAAATTAATCAACTTAATTTTCTTAAATAAGAAATATGCAAACACCAGTAAAAATAATTCTTTGAAAATAATTGTTTTACCTTTATCATGGTAATTAACGTTAACCTTGGTAATTTATTTTTATGTTCAAAAATAATATTTCTCTTATTAACTAATTTTAACATTAAAATTAAAAATTTTAAAATAATTTTATCTAATTCAATTTTTAAAAGTGATAAAGATTAATTTTAATATATGCACATATAACTTGTAAAAACAATTTTTAAAAAAATGTAACACCCTTAGTTTGAGTTATTTCCCTATTTTATTATATATTTTATGTTATGAAGTCATTGTATTTGGTCTAGGAGTTTTTTAAGTTTTTGGTATTTTTTGGATGGGTTTCATAGGATGCACTATTGGTGCATAGTTAGGGGAAACAATACAATTTCCCCAAGTAACTGTAACATCCCAGGTAAATAAAGAATGTGAAATTTTCATATTTATTAATATTTGTGAATAAAATATTAATATTACTTTAAATGGGATGCTATGTTCGATGGCGTACCCAATACGCAACAATGAGTTTCTTTGAAATCTTACATTGCACACTAATAAAATAATATTATTATTTTAAATGGTAGATAACGTCTAACCGTTGGAATAGCGGGAATGAACAGAACTAACTAAAATATGATTATATATGTTTGTTAAAGGTTGTTAAATTATTCAATAAATGTTAGAGGCTTAAAATGAAATTGAATCCAATTTTAAGAATAAATATTCTAATATTCTTTAAAAGGTCGATTAACCGCCTTTTGATGGAGAACCCTTTTCAAATATACTTTTTGACAATATTATATGTTATATTGGACCAAATAAAATCCTTCTTTAGAATCGGGACATCAAAATTTACTTTGTGTATGTTTTTGTTATTTTTTCGATAAAGTTCATTTTTAATGAATAAGTGAAAAATGTTGTATCTTAATTCAAAACCTCTTTTAAATCTAATTTATTTATATGATTAGATCATCTTTTGAATTGGTTTTAAAGTTCAATTAGAATATATTTTTTACATTTAATCCAATGGTGGTCATTGGAATTAATTTCACTTTGAAATTCGACTTAAACTAGTGTCAATCTTTTAATAGATATTGTTTCTTAAAAACACACAATTTGTTTTGATAGTAGGAATTAATTACTAAATTAATTAATTCAACTTATATGTTTTGAATTTTGTAAAATAGAAATAATTTTTTAATTCGGAATATCAAATATATCTTAGAGTTAATTTTTGGTATTTTTCTGAAAAACTTCAATTTTTGATGAATAGTGAAACCACTAAGTGGTAGTTAAAAAACTGATTTTTCGTTTAAATGAAACTTTACCACTTCTGTGATTAAAATTTCAAAAATCTGACATACATGGTTGTCATTAGGATGTAAAATTTTGTTCAATGGGATTAAAATAATTTTTGGTGAATAGTAACTTTTAAGTTTTATTAATCACAATTAAAGGTAATTAGTGTAATTTAAGGTAAATATAATGATATAATATTATGAAATTACATTTACAATTGTCCTAAACTTATTGGATAAGTCATGGCCGACCAAGACAATCCATGGGTCAACTTGGGGACCCCATGGAGCCACTTGGGTAAGGAAATGATATTAATAACTTTTTATTTAAAGTTAAAATAAAAATGTCACAAACATGTATTGTTTTACTAAAACAGTTTTTACATGGGGATATACAAGTCATATTTTTTACTATAAATATTAATTATAAAGATAAAAAGATTTCCTAAATCATGATATTTTTTATAATTTTTAGACATTAAATAAATAAATTTATTTATGACACCATGATGATGTAGTGATTACCTCATTAACGAACGATTTAAATAAAATGAGAAGATAAGGTAAAATATAAGACATAAACTTGTCAAAAACCTATTGGATGGGTGGATTTAGAACCCTTATCACCTTATCCTTGAAATATATATAATTGTAGGACCTTTAATATTTGAAAATCATTTTATAATAAAGTAACTTTTCAAGACATTACACGAGTGCCCCTCCTCCCTCTTATAAAAGGCCCCCACCTCAACCCCCTTACCCACACCTCTCAAGCCTTTGGCTTGACCAATGTCACGACCTGTCCCAGTGGGGCCCGCGCCGTGACTCCCCAATCCCGCCTCTAATAGGGCAGGGGCTGGTGATTAGCACTGAGTAGGCATGTCACTAACATGGGAGGCATTGCCTAAGTACATGTACACACACACACATCTCCAAGCCCACAAATGCTGAAATGTAAAACACTAAGGAACAAAAATGCATGCATACAACTAAACCCAACCAACAGAGTATGAAGAAAGTTAGAGTATTGTAAAAGTAAACTGGTCCAGAATACAAGCCCACCAAAATCAAGAGTCTAAAAAACTGTAAAGTCCAACTTGTAAGCACAAAGGTATTGGGACTGCCGCTCGTAGCCGTAGGAACGTCTCGGCCTGTAGGGAACTCAGAAAGCTCGGTCCTGTCCCGGTCCACCCTGGACTCTTTCAAAAGGATGCTCTTTTGCACAAGACACCAGACGTGCGAGCAAAGCCCGTGCAGGGGTGAGTATAACAATACTCAGTAGAGGACCCCAAAAACCACAAAGCAACACAAAGTAAAGGTACAGTCAGCTATGCACAGTATATGTTTACCGAACATATAAAACAAACCAGATATACTCAAAACCCAGACCCATGGTCTAGAGACAAGTCACACAACCGGATAGCCCCACAATGGATTCCGTCCGAAGATTCCGTGATGCGCTCGTTCCGGGAGAACACACTCCACGAGTCTTATAGATCTGATGACGTCCATCTGGGAAGAGTTGTTCATCAGTAACCGTCATGAGATATAGCTACACTCATTACGGGAGACACACTCCTGAGTGGGGAAGATTTTGATACACAGATAAGGATCACTGTCAGGGCCATGGCGGATACCGCGACTCATCCTGAATTCACCTTCTAGGTAGAGGATCAACGCCCAGTAGAGTTGGTCACGTCGATGCCTGACTCTACCTAGGGTCTGGAATGGATAGAGGATCTCGATCCAGGCCTCTCGGGTGGATGCCTGACTCTATCACAGAAATTCCTGCTGAAGGGGTCATAATCCTGTATGAGGGAATGATTCCTGACCTTCAGGGGAACAAGAAGAAGGGGAACTAACCCAAACGAAAGATGTTCAAGGCACGGTGAAAAAAAGGACCAAGACGTTTTTCAGAAAGTACACGGCATGTAGAAATGATACACGTCGTGTTTTCTGACCCCAAGTACTGCCCTTGTACAATGGCCTGTGTTGTGAGGCTGTTCATGTAGAAAAATTTATACACGGTGTGTAGTACGGAGTACATGCCGTGTCTGGGTCACTGGGGTTGGCTTTGTGTACTCTAGCCATGTTCCCATACACGGTCACCAACCCGTGTACTCCAACCTGTGCAATCTGCACACGGGGTGACCTACACTGTTGACCACACCTGGCCGGGTGATGGAGTACACGGTCTTGTACTCCATCCCGTGTCCGTGTATCCCCAGGATACACGCTGAGCTCCGCGTAACCGCCTCTGCTGAGCTGTACATGTCGTGCCGCCTGAAGCCGTGTAGATCATCCCGTGTCCGTGTACTACACAAAGTACATGTCGAGCTTCGGGGAAGGTCCAGCACGCCGTGTGACTGGGGTCACACGCCCTGTTATCCTTCTCTGACCCCGAAACCCTAGCCTCCACCGTCCGAACTACACGATGTGTTCTTCGGAAGTACATGCCGTGTATTCTGGAAATTTACAGAAACGGCGCTCTTCGCCAGCGCGCCTCCTGTGCTGCTCCGATCATCAATACGGCCATCCGATCACCGCAAAACTTCCAAGTTCTGGTCTCCCTGACACCACGAAGCCGCTTCCGTCATTTTTGGGCCACCGATCGGCCCCAAAAATGTGATTTGATCTTCCCGCGCGAAGAACGCTCGAAGAACGCCCTTTCCCGATCCGTTCCAATTCGTCATCCGCCATCATCGTCGCACCTCCACAAGGTCATTTCGGTATCAGACCTTCGATTTGGGATCGTTGCGTCGTGGTACAGATGTGCAACGATCCATTTTTCGTCGCCCCGCGAAGAACGCGCGAGAAGGAATGGGGGAGGAAATCCAAATAACAAAAAAATGAGGAACGAACCTCCGCCGTTATTCGTCACGGCGTTGATCCACTCCCATTAATAGGCTTAAAATGGAGCAGAGATCAACATGAATAAAAAACATGGATTATTTCCCCCAAAATCACCCCAAAGAAAACCCTCCCGTAAGAACGTACGAATCTACGGATCAACTTGTTCGTGGTTGATCCGCGTTCGTCGTTTAAACTCTAAAATGGGGAAAAGAAAATGAAATAACAAACCCATACCTTTTGAAAGGATCGATCATTGACGAAGGTTTCGCACTGCCATTTTCATCGAGATCCTTCAACGTCGGTGCAGCAATCCTTGATCTCGATCTGTCTTCGTTCGTCACTGAGAATTCTCTCTAACGCCTTGCGAATTCGGCAGAGATTCCTCTCAAATGTTGCCAATGATCAACAATTTCTTAACCCATTAAAAAGGGAAACATGTTGTCATTTAATTACACGGAATCATTAATAACGTTGACTTGCCATTTTGAAGTTATTATGATGCGTCATTAATTTAGGAAACAGTTGTGTCGTCGCCACGCTGCAGCGGATGTTTCCTTAAATGAAATAAAATAAACTGGTTAATTTATTTTATTTTATTTTACTTAAAACGTCAGAAAATTAACTTTTTTCCTCGACCCGTGCCGGTCGAGGTTAGCCTCATTATTTGGTAAAGTCGTCGTCCCGGACTCAACGGTGCACTCAGATTTTTAATCCGGGCATCCGTTTGGAAACTGCCACAACCGTGCCCAAGTGTCGACTCACTTAACTAAAAAAAAGTTCAAACCACCATTCCGGGCTCACTGGACCTCGGAATGATGTGTCTTCTTCACACCCGATCTCGAAATAATTCCATATAATATTTAAAAATAATAACGGAAAATCTGAGACATTACATTCTCCCCACCTTGGGGCTTTACTCCCTCAAAAAGCCAAAACAAAGGCTATTCAAAAAGATGAGGGTACTGGGCACAGATCTGGGCCTCCCTCTCCCACATGCTCTCCTGAAGATTCTCGTGCTACCATCGGACGCTCACTAAGGGAATCAATCGCCCACGAAGGATCCTCTCCTGCTGATCCTCGATCTCCACTGGGTACTCAGCAAAGGTCACTCTATCCTCGATGTCCAGCTCGCCCCAATCGATGACGTGCGATGGGTCATGCACGTACCTCCTCAGCTACGACACGTGGAAGACATCATGTACCCGATGAAACTGTGGCGGTAGATCCAGGTAGTACGCCACCTTGCCAACTCTGCCCAGGATCTGGAAAGGTCCGATGAACCTTGGAGATAGCTTGCCGCCTCGGCCAAATCTCCGCAACCGTCATCGAGGTGAGACCCGAAGGAAGACATGGTCTCCCTCTTCGAACTCCAGAGGTCTCTGTCGCCTGTCAGCATAAGACTTATGCCGGCTCTGTGCAGTCTTCATCCACTCCCGGATGATCTGCACCTTCTCTGTATTAGCTCGCACTAACTATGGACCCATGAGTGTTGACTCTATGGGGTCGGTCCAGCAAAGCGGTGACTGGCAGGGTCTCCCGTACAAGGCCTCGAACGGTGCCATACCGATAGTGCAGTGGTAGCTGTTGTTGTATGAAATCTCCACCAGTGGTAGGTGGTCCTCCCTGCTGCGAACAAAGTCCAAGATATAGGCTCGCAACATATCCTCCAGAACCTGAATGGTCCTCTCCGTCTGACCATCCGTCGGGGGATGAAACGATGTGCTCAAGCGCAGCTGAGTCCCAAAATCCTCCTACAATCCCTTCCAAAACTGGGATGTGAAGCGGGCATCTCAGTCTGAGACTATAGTCGAGGGGATGCCATGAATCCGAACTATCTCTTGTACGTAGTGGCGTCCCAAGCTCTCTACGGAACTCTGCTCCCTGATAGCTATGAATTGGTCCGACATGGTGAGTCAGTCAACGATCACCCATATGGAATCGTGCCCCTTGGACATCCGTGGTAAGCCCGTCATGAAGTCCATCGATATTACACCCCACTTCCACACTGGAACTTCCAGGGGGCGAGCTAACGCTGCTGGAACCTGGTGCTCAGCCTTCACCTGCTGGCATATGAGGCATCGAGAAACAAACTCTACCAGTGCCTTCTTCATGCCTGACCACCAGAACTGACGTTGGAGGCCCTGGTACATCTTTTCCACTCTGGGATGTACCGCCAAAGGGGATGTATGGAACTCCCTCAGGACCTCCCCCTGCAAAGCCACTGGTACAACAGTGTGTCCTCTAAAAAGAAGTATGTGCTCCCCACCTTGTGAATATCCATCAGGAGCATGTCCTGTGGGTAACTGATCTCATAAGGTCACACAGTCGACATCCCCAATTTATGCCTCCCTAACTCGTTGTAAGAGTGGAGGGGTGACAACCATCGACTGTAGGTAAGCTATATCCTCTCCATCCACGAATGATAACTATAACGCGGCTAATTGTTGTGTCGCCTCACTCAATAGTTGTGAGCTCGACCTTCTGCTAAGAGCATCCGCCACCTTGTTCCCCTTCCCAGGAGTATAGATGATGTCAAAATCATAGTCCTGGAGGAACTCTATCCAACGCCTCTACCTCAGATTCAGATCCTTCTGTGAGAAGATGTACTTGAGGCTCTTGTGGTCAGAGTAGAAAATGAACCACTCTCCCATAAGGTAGTGTCTCCACATCTTCAATGCGAATACTACCACTGATAACTCGAGATCATGGGTCACATAGTTCTGCTCATGCGGCCTAAGCTGGTGCAATCCATAAGCAATCACCGTGTGCCGCTGCATTAGGACACAGCCGAGCCCGGTCCCTAATGCGTCGCAGAAAACTATGTACTCGACACCCTCCTCCAGCAATCTCAAGACTGGGGCGCTCGTCAAACTCTGTCTTAGCTGCTCAAAAGCCTGCTGGCACTTTTCTGTCCACATAAAGGGTTTCCCCTTCTTGTTCATCGCCATCATCAGTGCTGATATCCGGGAGAAATCAGCGATGAATCTTCGGTAATATCCTGCCAACCCAAGGAAGCTTCGCACCTCTGTCACGCTCCGAGGTGGCTCCCATGCTAACACAACCTCCACCTTGGATGGGTCCATAGCTACTCCATCTTCTGAGATGACATGTCCCAGAAAGTGGACCTCCCGAATCCAGAACTGACACTTTGAGAGCTTCCCATAAAGATGGTGCTCCCAAAGTACGTCCAGAACCATCCACAGGTGTATCGCGTGCTCCTCCTCTGACGCTGAGTACACAAGGATGTCGTCGATGAAGACCACTACGAACCGGTCCAAGTAAGGCTGGAAGATCTGGTTCATTAGTCCCATGAACATAGCAGGGACATTCTTCACACCAAAGGGAATCACCAATTACTCATAGTGACCATAGTGACATCTGAAAGTCGACTTCGGTATATCCTCATCCCGCACTCGTAGCTGGTGATAGCCTGATCGAAGATCAACCTTCGAGAACCACAGTGCCCCTCTTAGTTGATCAAAGAGGTCATCGATCCTTGGCAGTGGATATTTGTTGTTCACCGTAACCTGGTTCAGGCACCGGTAATCCACGCACAACCTCAGACTCCCGTCTTCCTTCTTAGAAAATAAGACTGGAGCCGCCCAGGGTGAGACGCTGGGTCTTACGAAACCCTTGCTCTGTAAATCCTCCAACTGCACCCTTACCTTGCGAAGCTCCGTGGGAGCCATCCGATAAGCTGATGAGGAAATCGGTGTCGTCTGGGGGTGTAAGTTGATGCCGAAGTCAATTTCCCGGTGGGGAGGTAACCCTGGAACATCTTCCGGAAAGACGTCCTCATACTCCACCACCACTGCTGGGAACTAAGAGCTCATAACATCTACTGCTCTGAGGGTAAGGCTAGAAAACTCATGAGTGATCGGCTGCACCCTCCTATGCATGAGCCCATTTTGTGCTACCTGGGTTTCCTTTTCTCCGACAAAGGAAAACCTCGTTCCATAATGGTGGACTCACCACACTCTTCGCCTAAAACAGTCGATCTGGGCATGGACCAAAGATAACCAATCCATACCGAGAATGACGTCATAAGGCCTCGATGCTACCACCAAGAGGTTCCAACCGAAACTCTCTCCTCCAAGGGTAATATCACACTATCTAAAAAGGTGTGTGATCATCGAGTCTCCTCCCATAGGTGTCTCCAAGCGTAAGGATCGAGTCAACGGTTCTACTGGAATCTCGAGGTTTTGTACAAGACATGTGGCTATAAGGGAATGAATGGAACATGTGTCTGTGAGTATGTCAGCTAAGGTAGAAAAGACACAGATCATACCTCGAATCATCCCTAGACCCCCTAGGTCATATTCCTCGACCGCATGCAGCTGTCCCCATCCCTGTCCCCCAGCTCCCTGAGCCTGGTGCAGACCTCCTGGGGGTGGTGGTGGAAGTAAGTCGAAGCGTCTGCCACCACCTGCAGCTCTCCCTACTCCTCTGCCACGTCTGCCGCCTGGGGGATCTGCCTGATCTGTTCTCTACCTCTGCCTCGGTGGTCCATCCACCACTTCGCTATCAGCAGCTTGACGTGTCAGGCAATCCCTAGTGAGATGCCCCCTACCGTCGCATGCATAGCATCGCTTCTCCCTAGGCTGACTGGATACAGCCTGAGAGCCCTGGACTGTCGATCCCCTGTCCTAGGTCCTCCTATGACGTCTCCCACGTCTAGATCCCTGTTCCTGACGTCGGCTCCCTGTTGTCGGTGTCTCTGCACCTGTCTGCCTACTGCTGACTATCGGCGGCTGTCTCTGCTCTGCCAAGAACCTCTCGAGCACTCCAACATAAGTCAAAATTCATAGAGGCATGACACTAGCTCAGATGTCACGCCGTAGACCTCGCTCGAAGGTCCGAGCTCTGAAGTCCCGATCCCTGACCATATCCATCGAGTACCTGGCGAGGTTGGTGAACCTCGATGAATAGTCAGCCACTGTCATACTACATTGATGGAGCTGAAGAAGCTCCTGGATGCGCACATCTCTCAGCGTAACCAGAGATAACTCCTCCCTGAATATTCGCTCAAACTTCGTCCACGAAAGAGTCTCCTCATCGTGAGTCTGCGTGGACAGACTCCACCATCGTCCCGCCAAACCCTAAAGAAAGATCGCTCCTTGGACCACCATCTGGTCTGCCGGTGTCCTCACTAGACGGAAAACTCTGGTCACCGCCTCAAGCCAATCCTCAGCCACCTGAGGGTCGGGCTCGCCTCGGAACCTGAGGGGTCTCTATCTCTGAAACTCGTGGAGTGCGCTAAGCCTGTGCTCCTCGTCGGTCGGTACTGCAGGTACCACTGGCTTCTCTATTGGCGGTATAGCAGGTGCACCACCTGATGGAAACGCCTGGGGAGCTGGTCCCTGTATCGAAGCCTCGTCACTGAGGGGGTCATCCTCATGATCGTGCTGCTGAATCCTAGCGGGTACGCATCGCGGAGGCATGCTGTAAAGAAACAAGATGTGTCACGGTCAATGAGTATATCTGGATAGCTGACACCAAGGATATAGAAGACACAACCCATTCCTATATGATGCATCTACCTTTTTATTTCCCCGAAACTATTGTTTTCATAAACTGGGTCGAAAAGAAGGTTATCAGAGTCCTGGTGTATAGAGACGTCGGCCGCCGCACCAACACTGGAGTCTCTGTCCTGAAAGTCGAACCCGAAACACTCAACACTATTGCCCCCAACCAAACTCACAGACTCTTGGTCCTAAGGTAGAACCTGCCTCTGATACCACTCTGTCACGACCCGTCCCAGTGGGGCCCATGTCGTGACTCCCCAAGCCCGACTCCAATAGGCCAGGGGCTGGTGACTAGCACCGAGTAGGCATGTCACTAACATGGGAGGCATTTCCTAAGTACCTGTACACACAGACACATCTCCAAGCCCACAAATGCTGAAATGTAAAACACTAAGGAACACAAATGCATGCATAAAACTAAACCCAACCAACAGAGTACGACGAAAGGTAGAGTACTGTAAAAGTAAACTCGGCCAGAATACAAGCCCACCAAAAGCAAGAGTCTGAAAAACTGAAAAGTCCAACCTGTAATCACAAAGGTAATGGGATTGTCGCTCATAGTCGTAGGAACGTCTCGGCCTGTAGGGAACTCAGAAAGCTCGGTCCTGTCCTGGTACGCCCTAGACTCTGTCAAAAGGCTGCTCCTCTGCACAAGACCCCAGATGTGCGGGAAAATCCCGTGCAGGGGTGAGTATCACAATACTCAGTAAAGGACCCCGAAAACCAAAATGCAACACAATGTAAAGGTACAGCTAGCTATGCACAGTATATGTTTACCGAACATATAAAAAAACCATATATACTCAAAACCCAAACCCGTGGTCTAGAGACAAGTCACGCAAACGCATACCCCCGCAAGGGATTCCATCTGAAGATTCTGTGATGCGCTCATTCTAGGAGAACACACACCACGAGTCTTATAGATTTGATGACGTCTGTTTGGGAAGAGCTGTTCGTCGGGAACTGTCACGACATATAGCTACACTCATTAAGGGAGACACACTCCTGAGTGGGAAAGATTTCGATACACAGATGAGGATCACTGCCAGGGCCATGGCGGATACCGCGACTCATCCGGAATTCACATGCTAGGTAGAGGATCAACGCCCGGTAGAGTTGGTCACGTCGATTCCTGACTCTACCTAGGGTCTGGAATGGATAGAGGATCTTGATCCGAGCCTCTCGGATGGATGCCTGACTCTATCACAGAAAGTCCTGCTGAAGGGATCATAATCCTTCATGAGGATATGATGCCTGACCATCAGGGGAACAAGAAGAAGGGGAACTAACCCAAATGAAATATGTTCAAGGCACGGTGAACAAAAGGACCAAGCTGTTTTCCAAAAAGTACACGGCATGTAGAAATGATACACGCCGTGTCGTCCAACCCCGGGTACTGCTCGTGTACAACGGCCCGTGTCGTGAGGTTGGTCGTGTAGAAAACTTTATACACGGCGTGTAGTACGGAGTACACACCGTGTCTGGGTCACTGGGGTTGGCTCCGTGTACTCTGTCCATGTGATCGTACACGGTCCCCAACCCGTGTACTCCAACCCGTGCAATCTGTACACGGGGTGACCAGTGCTGTTGACCTCGCCTGACTGGGTTATGGAGTACACAGTCTTGTACTCCATCTCGTTTCCATGTATCCCCGGGATACACACCGAGATCCGTGTATCCGACTCTACCGAGCTATACACGCCATGCCTCCTGAAGCCGTGTAGAGCATCTTGTGTCCGTGTACTACCCAAAGTACACGCCGAGCTTCGGGGAAGGTCCAGCACGCCGTGTGACCGGGGTCACATGCCGTGTTATCCTTCTCTGACCCTGAAACCCTATCCACCACCGTTCGAAATACACGGCGTGTTCTTCGGAAGTACACGCCGTGTATTCTGGAAATTTCCAGAAACAGCGCTCTTCACCAGCGCGCCTCCCGTGCTGCTCCGATCATCAATCTGGCCATCTGATCGCCGCAAAATTTCCAGGTTCTGGTTGCCCCGACACCACGAAGCCGCTTCCGTCATTTTCGGGCCTCCGATCGGCCCCGAAAACATGATTTGATCTTCCCGTGCGAAGAACGCTCGAAGAACGCCCTTTCCCGATCCGGTCCGATTCGTCGTCTGCCATCATCGTCGCACATCCACAAGGTCATTGCAGTGTCAAACCTTCTATTTGGGATCGTTGCATCATGGAACGGATGTGCAACGATCTGTTGTTCATCGCCCCGCGAAGAATGTGAAGAACGCGCGAGAAAGAATGGGGGAGGGAATCCAAATAACAAAAAAATGAGGAACGAACCTCCGCCATCGTTCGTCATGGTGTTGATCCGCTCTCGTTAATAGGCATAAAATGGAGCAGAGATCAACATGAATAAAAAGCACGGATTATTTCCCCCAAAATCACCCCAAAGAAAACCCTCCCGTAAGAACGTATGAATCAACTTGTTCATGGTTGATCCGCGTTCGTCGTTTAAACTCTAAAACAGGGAAAATAAAATGAAATAACAAACCTATACCTTTTGAAAGGATCGATCGTCGACGAAGGTGCCGCGCTGCCGTTGTCGTCGAGATTCTTCAACGTTGGCACAGAGATCCTCGATATTGATCTGTCGTCGTTCGTCGCTAAGAATTATCTCTAACGCCTTTCAGATTCGGCAAAGATTCCTCTCAAACGTTGCCAACGATCAACAATTGCTTAACCCATTAAAAAGGGAAACATGTTGTCATTTAATTACGCTGCAGCATTAATGATGTTGACTTGCCATTTTGAAGTTATTATGAAGCGTCATTAATTTAGGAAATATTTGCACTGTCACCACACTGCAGTGGATGTTTTCTTAAATGAAATAAAATAAACTGGTTATTTTATTTTATTTTATTTTATTTAAAATGTCAGAAAATTAACTTTTTCCCACGACCCGCGCCGATCAAGGTTAGCCTCATTCTTAGGTAAATTCATCGTCCGGGATGCAACGGTGCGCTCAGATTTTTAATCTGGGCATCCATTTGGAAACTTCCACAACCACGCACAAGTGCCGACTCACTTACCTAAAAAAAATTTCAAACCACCATTCTGGGCTCACTGGACCTCAGAATGATGTGCCGTCTTCACGCCTGGTCTCGAAATAATTCTATATAATATTTAAAAATAATAACGGAAAATCCGAGACATTACAACCAAACAATGCTCATTTTATCACTCCACATCCCTCTCTTCATCCTAGAATCCTTACCTTAGGTAGAAAGCTCTTCAATAGCCCCTTTTGGTTCAAACCAAGAGGAGTTACCCGATTTAAAGGTAATGTTCTCTCTTATGTTCTTTTGTTTTATTTTGCTTCTCCAACCCCCTAAACTCTTTTTATTTCTTTATTTTGTAACAACACAAATATCTTAAATATACTAGGATTTTTTTATGATAAGGATTCGAGCTACACTTACACACACCACTGTCTAATGGTTAAATAACATACTGTTTCTGTGGATGGCGAATTTCTGCCTCACAAAATGATGATTGTTCAATATTCTTCTAACACATTTCATGGTGTCCATTAAGATGTCACTATATTTATATATGATATATATTATGTTTATGTTTTCCATATTTTTCTGTATTTTTCATTTATTATATACCTTTATGGTTTCTATTATGGGTAAACGTGATATCTTTATTTTTGTAAGTGCGGACTACCGCCCCCTCAAAGTGATTTGATTCATTAATGCCATATGTGGGACATATAAAGGATGGAGTTACTGATATTATATATGATATTATACTAGAATTATAATATACCTTTATATAATTATTATTTCATTCCATTAAATACTAAATAGAAATGAAAGTAGCATTCATGCGTACGTATGACTTACCGTCTCCACGAACGGTGCATTTCATTTCTTACCTCTAAATGTTATGTAATATTATAAATGCATGTATATACTGGATATATATTATATATATGATATCTACATCATGAATATAATTCTGGATATAATGGATATCTTACCACATGAACAACTTGTAATTATAAGAAGTTTATTTTTTTACTCAAGTACCAATGATCGACAAAACGACCATTATTAACTTAATTAATTACCTAATTTTCATATCATGGTAATAAGTTATATAAAAAGAATAATGAACTTGAAAAATTTTCTTAATTAAGTATAAATTAACTCTATTTTATTATTCATGATATTAAAGAACAATCGAGTCAAGTCAGACACGAGGTAAGGGATCCTACCTCTCTCTTTCTTTTTAAGTACTCTCTTTTATGTCATTTCTATTAAGGTCCTCTTTCTTATATTGGGGGATGTTATTTTATATTCATATTACTTCAAATCTTATGGTCATATGATTAGATACCCTATTTTATTTCATCACTCCGTTTTTTGGAAGTTTTAAGCGGCGGCGTTAGGCAGCCGAGTTTTCATAGGGGATTTTTCATCTCACTTTTATTCCAGTGAGATTTATGCTACATTTTCCACTATTTAATTTGAGTGGTGTATGTAATTCCCATTATTCTACTCTTTGTGTAATATACTTTCCTTTATGGGTATTTAAATCAATGTTTAATAGTCCTTCTTTCATGGGGTGTACGTTTCAAAAGTTACCCAAATCGGTAAGGGACCCTTTCACCCTCCTCTTTTTAAAAGACTTCTTTTGTTATGTCTTTTAATTTACATATTAGTATGTTGGGATATGTTCTTCTATATCCTTATTGATGTAAATTTTATGTCCAAGTGATGAGATACCATTTTCTCTCTCATCGACTCATTTTCTGAATTTTAAACTGACGTCGTTAGGCTGTCGAATTTTTGTAAGGGAACTTCTTAACCTAATTTCAATTATTTGGGTTAAACCTATTCCTCTTGATTATTTCATACTATGAATATGTGTGGATGACCTCTGATTTTGTTACACTTAATATCCTCTTATATTGGGTGTATTTATATTTTTCACACATAATTATGTAATTGATTTATCCTTAATCTAAGGATATTGACTTTGTAAGGGACTTCATCTCAGTCTCCTTTCATTGAGGCATATTTTGCTTTATACACAACTTTATTTTATACGATGTATAAACACCTTTGACTTTTCATTCAAAGGGAATCTTTTTCTAAGAAGCATTTTACTAAACGACAAAAAAGGAATTTTTCTTTTAACGTACGCAGTGATAACGACCTTTTCCGTCGTCGCGAGTACTATTTGACCTTTGGCTTCCTTAACAAGCCATAATGTTTTTAAAAGAAATTAAATACCATATCCTCTTTTATGTATTTTGGTATTAAAAATGGTTTTGATAATGGATTTTTTATGTCAATATATTTATTTGATATATTGTGATTGAAATGTGGAAATGTTTTCTTTCCATTATATTAGTTTTATGTATTATGATTTTGTAATGGTACTTGGACATTTGACTGGTGGTTAAGTGATAAACCCTATGACAGGTGGTGTCGTGAATACTAGGATGGGTGGTTACGTTATAACCTCCAATGAATTTGGTATGGAAGTCAGCCGTATGGCTATTCCATATAGTGATATGTGTGGAAGTCGACCGTATGGTTATTCCATTTAAGTATGTTTATGTCCCATGTTACCTTTATATGTTATGTGTTCTTTATATGGGTTGTATGGTAATATTTTGGTTAAAAAAGGGTAAGTAATGATATTTTATTCAGTGAAGAGTGTTTACTACTTCTTAATGGTGGAAAGTATTACTTTGATAAAGTATTCATGCTTTACTTGATGTTTTGGAAAACTAAATGTTTTCCTTCTTTGTGTATCCCTTACTGAGCTTTTTATGCTCACCCCAAGTTTTTTTGAAATGTTTTTCACAGTACATAATGTGGATAGGGTCAAGGATGGGATCAAGGAAAATTCATTCTGTCTTAAACATGGAACTAGACTTGACTCTCTTTTTTTAAGAGTTCATGTTTTGTAAAAAAAAGGAAACTTTGTAGAAGTGTCTTCTGTGTAATATTTTGAGATGTAATAGCTATGATCTAATTATATAAAACTCTAAACTTGAAAAGATCCTCAATTTGTATTCTTGAAATAAATCTATATTAGGTAATGTTTAAGTCTGAGGCCTTATAGTTGGTATCAAAGGTTGATTTAGATAACTTTAGAGGTTAAAGTGTTGTTTAAGCAAAAGTGTCAAGTTGTGTATAACCACAATGGGTAGTATATTAGATGGAGTCTTTGTTTTTTTGAAAGTTAGAATGAGTTTGAGATAACTTGGATAAATATATCTTAGTGTTTATCCTCCTCATTATTATATGATGATTTTATTGATATACTCACACTGACCTTTTTGGTTTTAGTA
Organism: Viscum album; assembly: GCA_963277665.1. Lineage (NCBI taxonomy): Eukaryota > Viridiplantae > Streptophyta > Magnoliopsida > Santalales > Viscaceae > Viscum > Viscum album. The sequence goes on along the minus strand of OY728127.1, from coordinate 619,365,734 downwards.
AATGGTTGGATCTAGAAGGCACCAAAGTAACAGTGGATGTGAAGGAAACTATGAAAGTTTTCTGAACGAGCAACTGAAAGATATGGGATCTGCAATGAGAACTCTTGTTTTTATCCTCAACCAACTATCTGGAGTCATGATTGACCACCTAAACCTTGGTGATTTTTATAAGGCATCATATATGCGAGAAAAAAATCCCTACAGAAGTTCAGGTGATAATCATAAATGTAAGTGTGTTCAAAAACCTATGTGTCAAAGATATGGAAAGAAACACCTAGGAAAATTTTTCAAAGGGACAGAAAGATGCAATAGATGTGGAAATTAAGGTCAAAAAGCAAGAACCTGCCATGGAAAAAGGAAGCATCCAGTTGACTCGAGGAAAGGGAAAGAAGTTTTTTCTGAGGGATCAATTGAATGTTTTAAATATGGTGTGCATGGTCATTATGCAAACACATGTCCTACGAAGAATTTTCAGGACTGGGATCACCAAGATCATACAAATATTTGTTTACCAATACCAAATTCCATTCTGATTGAGGATGAAGAAACTGACAATGACCAATTAAAGGTATGGATTATTTCCTAACATATGTTTTCCTATCATTGGAATCTTAGGATATGATTCATGATTTTTTTATGGGAAAGAAGTATTTCATAATAAGTTAGAAAGGAATGGTTAATGGATCATGAAGAATGTTTAATGAGTAAGAATTCAACATATAAGGGATTCAAGAGTTATGGTAGATTTTAGGATGGTGAATTTCTTAAAAGTATTAAGTCTCTTTTGATGATGGGGTTACATTAGAAGACTTTTTATAGTATGTTTAACCCTGAAGTTTGATATATGAAAATTTTATTCAAGGAATAATTATCTGTTCTTTTATGGATATAGTTATGAATAACCCTTTGGGTATATATGATCCTTGAATTTGAGGCAATTACCGGTTAATACTTTTTGGGATGAAAAACGAAATTTATTAGATAACCTTTGTGGTAAAATATGTTATGGTTATTTTTGAAGATTTTATCTCTTTTTGGGGGAATGTTTTAAGAATTATATAGTTTTGGAAAAAGGAAAACACGCAGACTGTGTGACAACCCGTCGCATTGGATGAAGCTATGGGAATCGAACCCACAACCAAAGTGCAACTAGTATTTATCACCTACCATTGGACTACGTGAAGTCCCTGGTTAGTTTGAATAATTCTTTTTAGTTAGATGATTTTATGAATCAATATTAAGTCGATTTTGGGTTATCTATGGAAATTATTAGCCTATCATGGAGGATATGTGATTAGGTTAATTACTTTTCAATATGAGACTTTAAGAGCAACTGATGTTATTTGGAGATAAATGTTAATATTTACCTTGGAAGAATATATGATTTAAATCCTTAAAAGATTTGGGTTTCAATATTACTGTGGTTTACTTTGAAGAATTTTATGGACAATTGTTTATCAAATGGTCTTTGTTGAACTTTGGGTTTTGTTGGACAAATTTTGGAGATTAAGAATAGATTTTCTTTTTATAAAAGATTATCCTTTTTGGGTATTATCTGATATCGTACTAACAATTTTGGTTTTGGTTTTGGTCTAAAGACATGGGAAATATATAGTTCTCTTTTTTGGATTAGGTGATTATCTAGAAGTTGATTATAGTGCTCTTAATTAAACAAGTCATCCTAAATACCCGTATTTTAGAGAAAATATGATTTTGTGTAAGAAATTTAGTAAGTGATGAAAGTATACCCGACAAGTAAGTATGTTTCCTTATGATTTAGTTAAGATCATAAATAAATTCATCAAGGAAAAGTAACTTAAAACAAAAATGTTGTTTGTTAACTTTTCCTACTAGGGAATCAAATACCGTTTAACCCATCACAAGTTTGTGATTTTATGGTGGTTAACTTTCTCCTAAACATGTTTTCTATCACTCTCCATCAGAACATGACCCTTTGTTTTTTTTTCTTCCATATCCATGTTTTCATACATGGAATCCTATTATGGGTTAACTCGGGTGACCTTTGTACTTCTCTTTCTTTCATTTAAGGTGATAGTTTTGCCGACTCTTTTTCCAATGTGGGTCTTTCAATGAAGTTTCCATGCCCAATTTTAAAATTGCGAGGACGCAATTCCCAAAAGGGGGGAAGGATGTAACATCCCAGGTAAATAAAGAATGTGACATTTTCATATTTATTAATATTTGTGAATAAAATATTAATATTACTTTAAATGGGATGCTATGTTCGATGGCGTACCCAGTACACAATAATGAGTTTCTTTGAAATCTTACGTTGCACCCTAATAATATAATAATATTATTTTAAATGGTAGATAACGTCTTGCTGTAAGAATAGAGAGAATGAACAGAACTAACTAAAATATGATTATATATGTTTTTTAAATTTTTTTACATTATTCAATAAATTTTAGAGGCTTAAAATGAAATTGAATCCAATTTTAAAAATAAATATTCTAATATTCTTTAAAAGGTCGATTAACCACCTTTCGATGGCGAATCCTTTGTAAATATACTTTTTGACAATTTTATATGTTATATTGGACCAAATAAAATCCTTCTTTATAATCGGGACATCAAAATTTACTTTTTGTATTTTTTTGTTATTATTTCGATAAAGTTCATTTTTAATGAATAAGTGAAAAATGTTGTATTTTAATTCAAAACCTCTTTTTAATCTAATTTATTTATATGATTAGATCATCTTTTGAAATGGTTTTAAAGCTCAATTAGAATATATTTTTACCATCTAATCTAATGGTGGTCATTGGAATTAATTTCACTTTGAAATTGGACTAAAACTAGTGTCAATCTTTTAATAGATATTGTTTCTTAAAAACACGCTATTGGTTTTGACAGCGGGAATTAATTATTAAATTAATTAATGAAACTTATATGTTTTTAATTTTTGTAAAATAGACATAATTTTTGAATTTGGAATATCAAAAATAACTTAGGGTGAATTTTTGGTATTTTTCAGAAAAACTTCAATTTTTTATGAATAGTGAAACCACTAAGTGGTAGTTAAAAAACTGATTTTTCGTTTAAATAAAACTTTACCACTTCTGTGATTAAAATTTCAAAAATATGACATAAATGGTTGTCATTAGGATTTAAAATGTGGTTCAATGGGATTAAAATAATTTTTTTGTGAATAGTAACTTTTAAGTTTTATTAATCGCGATTAATGGTAATTAGTGTAATTTAAGGTAAATATAATGATATAATAATATGAAATTACCTTTACACTTGTCCTGCACTTATTAAATAATTCATGTCTGACCAAGACAATCCATGGGTAAACTTGGGACCCCATAGAGCCACTTGGGTAAGAAAATGACATTAATAACTTTTTATTTATAGTTAAAATAAAAATGTCACAAACATGTGTTGTTTTACTAAAACAATTCTTACATGGGGTTATACAAGTCATATTTTTGTCTATAAATATTAATTAGAAATATAAAAATATTTCCTACATCATGATATTTTTTTATAATTTTTAGACATTAAATAAATAAATTTATTTATGGCACCATGATGATGCAGTGATTACCTCATTAATGAATGATTTAAATAAAATGAGAAGATAAGGTAAAATCTAAGACTTAAACTTGTAAAAAACCTATTGTATGGGTGGATTTAGAACCCTTATCACCTTATACTATAAATATATATAATTTTGGGACCTTTAATATCCTAAAATCATTTTATAATAAAGTAACTTTTCAAGACATTCCAAGAGTGCCCCTCCTCCATCTTATAAAGGCCCCCACCTCTACCCCCTTACCAACACCTCTCAAGCCTTTGGCTCAACCAAACTCTGATCCTTTTATCACTACACATACCTCTTTTCATCCTAGAAGTCTTACCTTAGGTATAAAGATCTTCAAGAAACCCTTTTGGTTTAAACCAAGAGGAGTTACCCGATTTAAAGGTAATGTTCTCTCTTATGTTCTTTTGTTTTATTTTGCTTATCCAACCCCCTAAAATCTTTTTATTACATTATTTTGTAACAACACCAGTATATTAAATATACTAGGATGTTTTTATGAGAATTATTCTAGCTAAACTTACACACACCTCCGTCTAATGGTTAAAGAACATACTGTTTCTGTGGATGGCGAATTTCTGCCTCACGAAACAATGATTGTTCAATATTCTTCTAACACCTTTCATAGTGGACATTAAGATGTCACTAAATTTATATATGATATATATTAAGTTTATGTTTTCTATATGTTTCTGTATTTTTCATTTATGGAATACCTTTATGGTTTCCATTATGGGTAAACGTGATATCTTCATTTTAGGAAGTGCGGACTACCGCCCCCTCAAAGTGACTTGATTCGTTAATGCCATATGTGGGAAGTATAAAGGATGGAGTTACTGATATTATATATTATATTATACTGGAATTATAATATACCTTTATATCATTATGATTTCATTCTATTAAATACTAAATAGAAATGAAAGTAGTGTTCCTGCGTACGTACGGCTTACCGTCTCCATGAACGGTGCATTTCATTTCTTACCTCTAAATGTTATGTAATATTATAAATTCATGTATATACTGGATATATATTATATATATGATATCTACATCATGAATATAATTCTGTATATAATGGATATCTTACCACATGAACAACTTGTAATTATAAGAAGTTTATTTTTTTACTCAAGTACCAATGATCGACAAAACGACCGTTATTAACTTAATTAATTACATAATGTTCATAACACGGTAATAAGTGATATAAAAAGAATAATTAAATTTAAAAATGTTCTTAAGAAAGTATAAATTAACTCTAGTTTATTATTCAGGAGATTAAAGAACGATCGAGTCAAGTCAGACATGAGGTAAGGGATCCTACCTCTCTCTTTCTTTTTAAGTACTCTCTTTTATGTCATTTCTTTTAAGCTCATATTTCTTATGTTGGGGGATGTTATTTTATATTCCTATTACTATAAATTTTATTTTCATATGATTAGAGACCCTATTTTATTTCATCAATCCATTTTTTGTACGTTTTAAGTGGCGTCGTTAGGCAGCCGAGTTTTCATAGGGGATTATTCATCTCACTTTTATTCCAGTGAGATTTATGCTACATTTGCCACTATTTACTTTGAGTGGTGTATGTACTTCCCATTATTCTACTCTTTTTGTAATATAATTTCATTTATGAGTATTTACATAAATGTTGAATAGTCCTTCTTTCATGGGGTGTACGTTTCGAAAGTTACCCAAATCGGTAAGGGAACCTTTCACCATCCTCTTTTTAAAAGACTTATTTTGTTATGTCTTTTAATTTACATATTATTATGTTGGGATATATTCTTCTATATCCTTATTGATGTTAATTTTATTTCTAAGTGTTGAGATACCATTTTATCTCTCATCAACTCATTTTCTGAATTTTAAACCGACGTCGTTAGGCTGTCGAATTTCTGTAAGGGAACTTCTTAACCTAATTTCAATTCTTTGGGTTAAACCTATTCCTCTTGGTTATTGAATAATATGAATATGTGTGGATGACCTCTGATTGTTTTACACATAATATCCTATTATATTTGGTGTATTTATATTTTTCACACATAATTATGTAATCGATTTATCCTTAATCTAAGGATACTATCTTTGTAAGGGACTTCGTCTCAATCTCCTTTCATTAAGACATATTTTGCTTTATACACAACTTTCTTTTATACGATGTATAAACACCTTTGACTTTTCATTCAAAGGGAATATTTTTATTTGAAGCGTTTTACTAAACGACAAAAAGGAATGTTTCTTTTAACGTACGCAGTGACAATGATATTTTCCGCCGCCGCAAGTACTATTTGACCTTTGGCTTCCTTAACAATCCATAATGTTTTTAAAAGAAATTAAATACCATATCATATTTTATGTATTTTGGTATTGAAAATGGTTTTGATAATGGATTTGTTATTTCAATATATTTATGTGATATATTGTGATTGAAATGTGGAAATGTTTTCTTTCCATTATATTAGTTTTATGTATTATGATTTTGTAATGGTACTTGGACATTTGATGGGTGGTTATGTAATAAACCATATTATGGGTGGTGTCATGAATACTAGGATGGGTGGTCACGTTATAACCTCCAATGCATTGGGTATGGAAGTCATCCGTATGGCTATTCCATGTAGTGATATGTGTAGAAGTCGACCGTATGGTTATTCCATTTAAGTATGTTTATGTCCCATGTTACCTTTATATGTTATGTGTTCTTTATATGGGTTTTATGGAAATATTTTGGTTACCAAAGGGTAATTAATGATCTTTTATTCAGTGAAGAGTATTTACTAATTCTTAAAGGTGGAAAGTATTACTCTGATAAAGTATTCATGCTTTACTTGATGTTTTCAAAAACTAACACTTTTCCTTCTTTGTGTATCCCTTACTAAGCTTTTTATGCTCACCCCAAGTTTTTTTGAAATGTTTTTCACAGGGCATAATGTGGATAGGGTCAAGGATGGGATCAAGGAAAAGTCATTATGTCTTAAACATGGAACTAGACATGACTTTTTTTTAAATATTTCATGTTTTGTAAAGAAAGGAAACTTTGTAGAAGTGTCTTCTGTTTAATATTTTGAGATGTAATAGCTATGATATAATTCTCTAAAACTCTAAACCTGAAAATATCCTCAATATGTATTCTTCAAATAAATCAAGATTAAGTAATGTTTAAAGCTGGGGCCTTATAGTAACCATGTGAGATAAAAAGGGGTACTCTAGGAAGAAGAAAGGTCGGTGCAGGGTTGGGTAAACCATCTAGTAACCATGAAAATTTTGAAATTTTAGGACAAAATTTATTAGTACATTTGTAACATGGTTTTCCTAACCATGTTTTCCAGTCATACAATGTAATTAATTGAGCCCTAAAATTGGTTATAATACCCGATTACTTCCCTCAAACTCTCATTTTTTCTCATGGAGTTAGGGATATTATATTTTAATATTTTTATATGATATTTTGGGGATTCACTTCACTATAGAGGATTATTTAAGTTAATCATTTGGTATTAGACCTATGAAATTGAAGGTGATCAATTTTTTTCTTTTTCTCCTTTGGGATCTTCTCATTTTCTTTTGATAGGAACTATAAAATATGGTTTTCTTGCTAAAATATATGGTTTATGGTATTTTTGTAGGATTTTATTTTTGATACATTAAAAGAAATGGAGTAAGAGCATGAATCAGCATGATCATGAATTAATTCTTTGAGATAAACATGTTGAAGTAGGAAGTTTCTCTCCCACTCCACTTTTTCATAAAACTCAAATGCTCTAGTTTTCAAAAAAGATAACTACTCATATTTTTAGATAGAAAACATGTAATGATCTCACTTAGTTGTTGATTTTAAAACTTTGGTTCATGTGTAATACCCACAATGTGTTCAACAAAATGTTGAAATGATAAAAAAAATCAAAGAAATGTTTTTGTGTGAGAACTTGTCATGGGCATGGGTATCGTATGTTCATGAATCATATTGGGACCTTATTGGATTAAATGTGGTTGGTGTGATGATTTTTTATAACTCTATATTTTACCACCAATTGATGAATTGGGTCTAGCGGGATGGTTTACACTCATGAGTTTGGATAATTCAGGGGGCTTATCGGTTGGGAACACAATAGTTGGGCAACTACATAGGTGTGTGTGTTCATAACATGGGATACCTTCATTGTGTGAGTTTTTTTCACATTTTTGTATTGTATCTTATATTCTAGTCTTACTATCCTATCTTGGTCATTATATATATTTATTTATTATTATAGTCTAACATGTTCTTATCTTAGTGGAATGTATGGGAAGTCTTTGGGATTTTCTACTAGGTCATATACTCACCCATTTCATATGAACCTTGGTGCATATGCAGATATTGTTTACCATAATATAGGTAAGGGGGTATTTTATAATTTTGTAGAGAATAATCATGATGTTTTAAACATAACTTATAGGAGGTGGATCTTAGATATGGTTCACAATGGAGTTGGTCATGGTGCCACAATAGTGCATTTTGGTCTTTAAGTGTTTGGGTTATGTAGACTTGTTGGTGTTTGTTTTACTACTATGAATCTAATTCTAGTTTTATTGAATCAGTTGAGATTTCATTTATGTTTTTTTGTGCATAATTTTTATATTATACTATTCATGTTTGTCTATTATAGGTTTTTTATGTAGGGTAAAATCATCCCTCGTGATTTGGTAATGACCTTTGAATTTATTTCCATCCTTTGGAATCTAGGGGACATCACATAAGGTTAGTGGTGTCTCGATCCTACCTAAGACAATGGTTCAAAATCAAGATGTTATAGATGGTATCAATTTGGTATAGTCCATTAATTAAGATGACAGGCTTGTAGATATGATGTGTAGAGACTTGAAATATGGAGTATAAAAATGCATAGAAAAACTCTTAATACTAAACATCAAGTTACTAGGGTTTTATGGGTAGAAAAAGTGTTGTTATACACTTCTAGTAATTTTTTCAACTCATCGTCATGGATTTAGTTGATGAGTGTTTGGTATCATGAATTAGTAAAGAGACTTACCACTATAATTGTATCATCAATTTGTTAGTTGTTGATATTTAATTTTGGAACTTTTCTAAATTGATTTTTCTTATTTTACTATCATATGTTGAATAGCATATGATTAAGTTATTGTGTGGTAATTAGATTATACTTGTTTATATAGATATATAGAAGAAAATACTAATCAAGAGACATAAGAACCAATAAGAAGATCTTGCTGAGAATGTTTTCTTACCTGAACTATAATTGAATCATAACCCTATCCAGAGTATTGTAAAATCAATCCAATCTATTAGAAAGGGAAATAAAAATTAGGAACCATATCATATGGACCACTTCTTATAATTACATAGGAAAAACCTACTGATCATTCAAGGTAACTCTGGAGTTAATAATATAGATCCAGATTTACATACCTTTCTCAAGAGAGGAAACCTCTCAATTAAAGAATATAGATCCAGATTTACATACCTTTATCATATTTTACTTGAAGTGGTATCTAGTTAATAACTCAAGGAACATATGGTTTAATTTGGTCTATAATCAGGCATTCATTCTAGATTAGTGATGTTATTCATTGAAAATTACATGTAAAAGTTTAACAAGGATCTGGTGGGAAAAAAGACAGATTTGGGAGCCTCACTAGAGGAAATACCTTTTTCCTCTAAGTTACATGTGGGAACTACAATGTAGGGAATAATTGAAAAAGGGAGGAATACTCCCAAGGTAATATATTTCTATATAACCAATCCAATAGATCAGTTTCCTTTCCCCCACGTCACAATAACCACCCAAGTTGCTTCCAATCTGTTTTCTTAGATCATATAAATTGGTAATTCATGAAAATACATTAGAAATATCACATTTTTTTGTAAGGTAAATCTAAATAATTATTTTAAAAATCCCCAAAATAAATCGGTGGAGACAATTCTAATATATCGAAGTCTTCTCATGTACAACCAGTATAATCTCATTATAGTATCTTTCATCTTAAAAATCTTAATAGTCAAGGTGATTCTAGAAATTCCATGAAACCTCAATAAGAATATTCTCAAAAATGGAAATAATTATTCTGTGGGTGGATCAATAGCTTTTTATAATTGAAAAAATTAAACCAAATAAAGAAGTATGTCCCTAAAAATGTGAGGTATTATTCTTATTCACTTTACATCAATGCATGTTTTTTTACACCAATAATTCCAATTATTTAATTTCTTCTAAAGTGGTAAAACAATAGGTATTTACTATGGAAAAAATTTCTAATGTTATGATCATCAAGGAACCTCTCTGGTAACATGAGTATAGGGGATTTAAATGTTCACCATGCTCTATAACCATTGAATTGGTTCATTTTTATGGGAGTTAATTGTATTAAAATAGACATCATTGATTTAATATTTGGAATGGATTGATTAATATAATTCAAGGATCATATTTAATTTTATGCTCCATGAGTAACTTTTTCATATCCTAAATTATTTAATTAGTTATTAGAAGGGAAATGGGGTGTGAATATTGGTAGATCAGGGCCTTTAGTGATAGTGGTCGGGAATATCTTATATCAGCAAGTAATGAAAATCTTGGGGTATATTGATACAGTTTAACATATATATTTTTCTATCATAGTATACTGATATCTTGATGCCTTTTTAGATAATTTATTTAGACTACAACTAGAAAGTAAAGTTTAATAATCTATCGACCTACTTCTATGAACAAATCCTACTTAATTTCCATTATATAGAATGGAACCAACAGAATTACAAGAGCTGAAGGCCTAATTTGAATAATTGGAAAGTATGGGTTTTATATAACCATTTATGTCACCTTGGGTCACTCAAATTATATTTGTTAAGAAATAGGATGGTACACTCCAACATTGTGTATATTATAATGATCTGAATCATGTTATGATAAAGAATTGATATTCTATTCCATGAATTAATGATATTTTTTTAAATTAAAGTTATACAAGTTCTCAAAAATTGATATTTGATCAGGGTAATACTAACTCTGAGTCAAGAAATATGATATCCATAAGAAAGAATTTAGAAGCTATTATGACCCCTATGAATACTTGGTCATTCCCTTTGGTCTCACTAATGCACCCTTAGTTTTCATGGAACTGGTGAATCATATCTTTAATTGTGGAATTTTTTATGGGATCTTAGTGTATTATCACACAAAATATGACCATGAAAGATATTTATATATTGTATTAAGAACATTATGTAACCATCATTCATATGTGAAATTCTCAATGTGTGACTTCTGGATATAAGAAGTTGCTTCCTTGGGAATTCCATTTTGAAAAAATGAATATCAACTGATCCTGATAAAATTGAGTCCATCATTTCATGGAAATCACCAATTAATGTATTTAATATAAGTATTTTCTATGATTAATGGGCTATTATTGATTCTTTGTCTATTGTTTCTCATGTATCACTTTTCCCATGGTTATGTTGAGACGGAAGGGTATCCCATTCTATTGGAGTGATGATTGTCATAAATCCTTTGATGAATAAAAGTCCTAGCTTACAAAAACACTTGTATTTATTATTCCAAAACCTTGTGGGGGATATATGGTCTAGTGTGATATATCTGGATTGGGTTTGGGTTGTGTTATCATATAGGGATATCATTTCATATCTTGTGGTTCATTCTAATTAAGGATATATGATAATAACTATCCAAACCATGATCTAAAACTACCCATAGTGGTTTATGACCTAAAACCAAGGTGTCACTATCTTTTAGGTGAAAATTTCACTATTTTAACATATTACAAAAGCTTAAAACAAATCTTTTAATAATAGAATTTGAACCTGTGACAACAATACTAGATAGAATATATTAAAATGTTTGACTTCGACTTAGTTTATAAACCTAGTAAAGGAAATTTGGTAGCTGATACATTAAGTCATAAGTCATATGAACATGCATTTAAAGAAGTTATAGACCAAGAGAAGCTAATGGGGAAATTGATGACACACACTTGGGATTTATTGAGTTAAATGATGCTGTATTTTTATTTCGGGTTAGTTGTATTCCTAACTTGGTTGAATAAATAAAATAGGCTCAAAAGTCAGACTTTTATTATCTTATGGTGAGATTGAAACAAAACGATGGGGAGACAATTTATGGGTTGATATAAAATAAAAATTTAGTGTTATTATTTATAAATTGAATTTTAATTTCAATGTCATTTTAAGACTAACTACTTCTATTTTATCACCATTATGAGTAGGTTATAATCACAGGTACTCATAAAATGTACAAACCAATGAAGGAAAATTTTGGGTGGTTAGTAATGAAGAGGGTGGTTATCAAATATGTTATGAAATGTCTTGATTTTCAATAGGTGAATACTGGATATAAACAACAACCTAATATTTTACGATCATTTCACACACCTATATTGAAGTGTGGGAAATTTGTTGAGGACTTTTCCATCAATCTACTGAGAACACTTCAAAATAATGATTCCATTTTTTTGATTATTAGTAGACTCATAAAGTTGAAACACTTCATTCAAATTTGGGAGATTAATACGATAAAAAAATTGGTAGATATCTACACCCAAGAAGTGGTGAAATTGAATGGGCTACCAATTTCTATTTTCTTTGACCAAGACCCAAGATTCACCTCATGGTTTTGGAAATCCCTAAAATAGACACTTAGAATCCAATTGAATTTGATCATTGCATATCATCCCAAAATGGATGGACATTCATAATTTACTGTACAGACATAGGAGGATATGCTTAGAGGCTATGTTATGAATTTCAGTGGTTCATGGTAAGATCATACACCGTTAGTGAATTTTTAATACAATAATAGTTATTATGAAATGATACATATGGACCCATTAAAATCATTTTATGATATCCCATGTCAATCTTTGCTTTATTGGATAAAAACTGGGGAAACATTAGAAATTGGAACTAACCTTATCCAAGTGACTATAGATAAAATTCAGATGATCAATAAAGGGATAGATATGTACCAAACGCATAAAAAATAGTATGTGGATCATCATCATCAATCGTTACATTTTGAATAAGGTAATGATGTATTCTTGATAGTGTCACCAAGATTGTGGCATCACTATTTAGGTGATAAAGGTAAGTTGGCTCCTTGAAATGTTGGAATATTCAAGAATCTAGAATGAATTTTTTATGTTTCATATTGGTTGGATTACTTCCAAGATTCATCTATGTTCATGATGTGTTTCATGTGTCTAAATTGAAGAAGTTCCAACCTAATACTAACCATGTAATTCATTGGAATCATATTATTCTTGAACTAAAAGTTACATTGATTGATTCTCCAATTTTTATTCTTTATAGGAAAGATAAAATATTTTGAGGAATACATATTCCCTTGGTAAAATTATTAGGGAATCATGGTCACATTCTAGAATATACATGGGAGAAAGAAAAGTTCATAATGGAAGAACAACTAGAGATCTTCCAATACACCACCAACCTCAATCTTTTTTAGAATGGAAATCCCAATAGTTGGGATACTATAACACCCATGGTTTGAGGTATGCTCAATCCATTAATATGAACCTTGGTGTGTATATAGACATTTTTTATTATGATTTAGGTAAGGCGAAGGTTTCATAATTTTCTAGAAAAATGTCATGATGTTGTAGTCATGTCTTACCAAAGGTGGATCTTAGAGATGGTCCATAATGGTGTTGGTCATAGTGACACTCTGTTTCCTTATTTTCATTGAGTATTTTGGTTATATGGAATTTTTTGTGTATATTTCACTATAGAAATTCTAATTCTATTTTTATTTTCTCAGGTTGGATTTGGTTTATTTTTTCTTATACATCAGGTTTATGTTATATTATTTTTCTTTATCAATTATAGGTTGTGTATGTATAGGAAAACCCTCTCATATGATTTGGAAATTCTCTTGGAATTTATTATAAGCCTATTGTGTCCGGGGGTTGTCACCTAAGGTTAATTGAATCTCGGTCCTACCTAAGACAATGTTTCAGAATCCAGGTGTTACATAAAATATATCTTGTAAGATTAAAATGAATTTATTACATACTAAGAAATAACTATTAGAATTATGTTAACTTATTTTTTTCATAATTTATAAATTAATTAACCATAATATAATAATTTTCATAGTTCATAAAAAAGTCAATTTTCAATAAAATATATTTTTATGCATAAAATGATTTTATTCATTAATTATCTATAATAATTTAATTTTATTAATTTATTAGTATTGAAATTTAATTTTCATGTTAATTAAAAGTAAAAAAATTAAATGTATAAAATACTTGTGATATATAATAATTTATTACATTGATAATTACATGTTTATATCATTCTAACTTCTACTTACATAACACCTCAAGATATCCACATAAGACCTAAGGATAAGATAAGATCTTATGGTATTAATGGGTGGAAGTTTAGATATCTTGGATATCGTAGGGATTTTTATGATTTTTAACTTATCCTACAAACAATTTCACTCAAACCACATTTTTCATAGTTTATCTTGGTCTTAGTCTAGGGAGAAAACTAGAGAAGTTTCCTCCCATTCAAGATCAAACAAATGAGCTTCATAAGGAATAACTCTACAAACTTATTCCATTTCTTATAATTTTATTTAATAATGTGGTTACTTTTATTTATACCCTCTAATTTAAAGGCTATATTATATGGGTAACATTTAATTTTTATAATTTTTTCTTAATAAATTTTTTGTTGGTTTATATTAGTTCAATTTTTCATTTGAAACAAGTTATTCAATATATTATTTATTTAAAGAGGAATTAATACTGAAATCTCAGGGTTTTTTCATTTCTATTCCAAATCTATAGTCTCTATCCATTACTCACATCCCCTTATTTAATTCAATATTTCAAAATTTTGTACAGTATCTTCAATTATGATTTCTATTTTTTGACAAAACCATTTTTATATATATACCATTATAGGAACTTCATTGTTAACTCTTAAACATTTCACTATGATTGATTCTATAAGTTGTCTTATCAATTGATTTATCACCACTTTTGTATATTTGATTCATTACACTTTTTAAAAAACACTCAAGATCAAATCCACCTTCATGTGTAGATATATTTTATAAAATACTTTTAGGGGGTGAATTTTTCACTTAGAAGTGAGTCATTAACCAATCCTATAAGCCTAATAAGTTTTGACTTGGTGTAAGATACAAGAGTCTATGTTAACAACTTCAATGTTTTCGTTTTCAATCACTTACTACCATAGACATATGAAACTTGATATTTTCACTTCCTTTAGTTCTTACTCCATGTTATCTCAATCAAAATTTCATAAGATCATCAGTGAATAAAAAATTAAGATCAAATTGTGTGAGTCATAATGCATTTATAACTAGTTGATACCACTTGTTATGATAAAAATTATCTACATCATGTAGTCCAAGGTCCTTTTCCATTATAGAGTGCACCTTATTCTTCTTTCTAAATGAGGTATAAATACTATGAATATACAACATCAAAATCCCATGGATCTATCATCTCTTAACATCAATTATTAGTATTAATAAAATATCATGAGATTATATTTTTAGCAGATTTTAGTATACAAAAAAAGCCTTAAATGATACCACTTTATAAGCTCATAAATAAATAAAACATGAACTCTATGAACACTTTTGCTTCTTCCCTTTCATTATAGCCTAAAACCAATTAGAATATGGTTTATCACTTAATGTGTCCTAATACAACTTAATATATAGTATTCATCTTTGACACCACTTAAATTCTAGATTAAAATATATATCACTTGAATTTATTTATCACTACTAACAATTATATATTTAACAAGTTTCCACTTGAGTTTTCTAAATTATTTTTTGATACCAATTATTATTTCTTTAGAATCACTTATAAACATAGATTGTTCTTTATCATCACTGATTATTACTATGACACCACATTTTATGACTCTTATATAGGACTTTTAATCCACTTATGGATACATTGACACCACTTGTTTCATATATCTCTTTTCACTACATACACCCCATAGATTGCATCACTTCCTAAAACCTAAATCACTCCAATCGTCTCTTCTACCAATTTTGTTTATGGGTATTAGGATGAATACTACCATCCTCATATTCAGGACTGTGGTTGATCATGTTCAACTGAACAAAGTCTTTTATCTTTATTTTAATCCTTCTTAGGGGTACTTCTTTGAATTATACCACTAATTCATTGTTATTCATGGGTTTTAGTTTTAGTGTAACATCCTGATATTTTATTAAAAAAATCAAATCAATTTAAATTTTCAATATCTTACATTACACATAATGTCAATTTTTTCGATATCATGCATGAAACCCAACACTGATTTCATATTTTGTTACACACAATAATGATTTTCTTTGATAGCTTGCACTACACACAACAACGAGTTTTACTGAAGAATAATATATTATTAATATTATTATAAAATATGATAGTTATCACATAGATGTTGAAATAGAGAGTATGAATAGGATTAAATAACTTATGAAAATTTATGGTTTACATATTTATAAAATTATATCATTGGTTCTTAATTAATTATAAATGTAAATAAAAACCAATTGAATATAATGGAAATGTTTTTATTAAAAACTATTTTCATACGCATAAAAACTTTTATCTTAATAAATTAATTTAATCATTATAATTAAATTATTTTAATGAAATATATATATTATATATTCAATAAAATATTTTTTCTTTCCTCAAAACATTTTTATTGACATAATATAAGAATAATTCCAATTTTATGCTAAAAACTGTATTTTCCAAAAAAAAATCAGTTTTCCCGAATTTTTCACTTATTTTGAAATTAATTTTTATAAAATTTATAAAATTAATTTTAGAAAATTTACTTAATTTTTTAAATAACCATATCAAAATTAACATAGGGTTAATTTTTTATAAGTTAATGAAAAGATAATTTTTTAGTGAATAGTGAAAATAGTAGCTTTTATTAAGAATTTTCTTTTCTTTTAAAGATTTTAAAAACCTAAAAAAATTATGATAGTTTTAAAAGTAAAATTAGTTAAATTATAAATATATTAATCTAATATAGTTCATTGGAATCATTTTTATATTTAATTTTGATATATAAACCATTTAAACATTTGAACATTTTCTCTTTGAAAACCTTCTTTCTCATCATTATTGCGGGATTAATTTTAAATTAAAATATTCCACATATTTGAATGTAATTTAGAATAAATGGATTAAATATTTATAATAATACTAATTTATATTATATAATAATATCAACACAATTTTTTACCATAATTGATAGTAAAACCAATAAAAATTATTTACTGAGGTTAAGGTAAACGTGGTTTTGCTGGGGGGTAAACTTACAAGATAAGAGTTAAAAGTGACCCTAAACATGTTCAATACTAGTTGTATGGAAATATTTATACCTTAAAACTCTTAGTATCTATATTTTCTCATTATTTTTTCCATGTGACTTGAAAAAAAACATGGGTTGAATTCTCTTTTTTCAAAAAAATTACAAGTGTGCCACTCACCTCACTTATAAAAGGTTCCCCCCTCTCCTCTCTTATTCACTATTTAAAAACCATTTGATTCATAAAATACCTACCCAAATAACTTATATACTTTCCTCAACTCACACTAGAATGTTTTTTTCTGTCATAAATCTAACCAAGTAAGTATTTTTGTGAAAACCAAAAGAAGTTGTCTCGAAAAGGTAACGTTCTTCAACGAGTGTTTTTATTTTATTTCTTCCACCACCTCCTTAAATTATAATCTAACCATGATCATATAATAACCTTATTATCTTAAATATAATTATATTTTTTTATTTTAATGTAATAAGTCATATCCATCTTAACTTACCTCAAATGGGAAACAAAATCGTCGATCATGTGTATAGCAGACTACCACCTCACGAACCGACATAGTTTGTTTTCCATCACTGCTTCTCATGGATTGTTATAATGATAAAATTAAAGTATTTATATGATATATATAACATTTTTATACTAATTGAATTATTATATCTCATATTTATTTTTAATTTCCATTCCATGAAGGATATTATAATGTCACTCGTGTGTATGATGAACTACTACCTTGTAAAGCAATGTGATTCGTTATTCTCTTACACTTTACATGGGAGGTAATACAGATAAATATAATAATAATAAGTGATATAAATAAAATAAAAATATTAATTGAAATATAATATCACATATAACTTCTTACCTTACAACACTATATAAAATAATAACACCTCTCATGTGTACAGCGGACTAACGCCTCGCAAACCGATGTGATGTGTTTTTCATTTCTTTTTTGCATGGATGGTAATAAGGATATATTAAATGAATATATATGATATATATATATATGACATATATATAATTTAAATATGATATTTATATGATATATATGTTATATATATGATATATATTAATTAATAGTGATTCTGTAAGGGGGATATATTTTTTACCTTGATTATATTCCATCCGTCGAGAAAATGGAAACAATATTCATGCATTCATATGGTCTACCATATCCATGAATGGTGTATTTAATTTTATTATATATAAATTTTTAGATGAATCTAATTATGTATATAATTAATATATATGATATTTATAATATTATTTACATTTTGGGTATGATGGAATGATGATCAAAGTATAAGGGCTGGAACTACTGAACAAAAACTATAATGAAAAATGAAACAGTTAACACCCAAAAAAGAGGATTTTAATAAGGAAATATCAGAAAATGGGTGTCAAAATTTTATAAAGGTATTACATATGATATTATAATAATTTTTTTATTATTTTATAGAGTTATAATAAAATTATTTTAATAAATATTAGGTTTGAATGTGTTCAAATAAAGTCAAGACAAAAGGTAAGGGGTTTCCATATCACTTCTATTTTTCTATTATACACATGGAATATTAACCATTTGTTTCTTTTATGTGGTGTATATAATACCCATGAGTGTATTTTTTTATTATTATCCTAAAAATTATAGTGATTTACATGTCTATTTGGGGATCCCTCTTTCTTGGGATTTACGGTTCAAAAGATATCAAAGCGAGAAGGGACTTTTGTCACAATTTCCTTTATTTGAGACATATATTATATTATACACCAATATTCTCTTATGAGGTTTATATACTGCATATTTGACATATATTATCATGAATTTATTTATTATCATGATATTATTAGTTTCCTTTAATGTTATTCTTTCACTGAGATTATAATTCAAAGTTACCAAAGTGGTAAGAGTTTTATGTTACAATATCAATGCTAAATGGGATCATTTATGATTATGCTTCCATTGATGAAATCTTGTGATATAGCTCTCAATAATTCTAATTAATTTTATTCTACTATATTTTTATCTTGAGAATAAATTTTTCCCATCATTTTCCTCTCTTTATTTAATCAAGAGATCAATAATATATATTTATGAAAACCCAAATTTATTTTTTTCTTTAGTTGGAAATTAATTTTCTTCCAAAACTAATGTTTTATAAAAATATTTTCCAAATTTTTTTAACCTTTTAAAAATGATTTATAAATATATTTTTACTAATTTTTAATTTTACAAGATGTTTTGAAAGTGATATTCATATAATTTTCAAAAAAAAATCTAGTTTTTCTTTTAATGAAAATGTGAAAAGAACATTTGTTTTTAACATGCATAGCATGAACATTTTTTCTATCTATCATGATTGATCAATGATTTCACGCTTAAATTAAAAAAATTCAAGGATCTTCTCAAATAACATTTTCTTTAATATTTTTTAAATATTTTTATTTTAATGTTATTTTCAAAGACAATCGTTTTGAAAATGTTTTTTAAAAGTGTTTTCAAAATGGAAAACTTATTTTATATAAGAAATCTTTTAAATTTATTTTTCAAAATCATTTTCAATATAATATGACACCCTCTGATGTAATATATGCTTTAATAGGGATATGATCCAAATATACCATTCTTATTCTTTCTCTGAATGGTTTATACTCATGATGAAAAAATATTTATAAAATCCATTTCTCTTTCATGGGTTATAAAATGATAAAATGATTATCAAAACCACTTCCTTTTCCATGAGTTACACTTTCATGAAATGATTAAATGATTATGAAATATTTTTCTTTTCTTCTAGTTATGTTATGATTAACTGTTTATGAAACCCATTTATTTTTATGGGTTTTGATATTATGAATGTTTTATGATCTTTTGGAACACATATTTTTTATTTTCATTATGTGATGGGTGGGAACTATATCTTCATCCAATTCATTGGGTAAATATTTGTATCTCATGAGATAGAAAGGAATGAAATGGGGAGTGAAATTAGTTTAGTAAGGGACTTTTTCCACTATGATGGTCTTGGGAGTGAACATTTACTACTATGATGGTTTGGGTAGTGAACCCATTCCATAATGATATCTTTGTAAATGATCCTTGACTACTATAGAAATGATTTTCTAGGCTTATGAGTTTTCTACAATTTCATGTCTTATACCAATGTTATGATCTCGTGGATTATGTTATTTGATTCCATTATGATTCATGTATTATAAACTACCAATTTTTGTAGCATGACTTAATATTATGATCTTTGATATGCAGTGTGTGATTTTAAAATGTTATTCTCATGTTATCATACCCTTATGCTCATGTTATGATTATGTATCTCATTTTTGTACCCTTAATGAGCATTTGATTTCACCCTATCTTATACTTACTTTATCCAGGTTATGATGAAAGTTATTATGTATGATATGTCTATAGAAGGTTCTAGTTATGAAGAACCTAGTGGGAGATGATGTATTTCACTTATGAACTTATTGATTATGTGTCCATGTTTCCAAATACACTAAACTATTATGATACTTGGGCATGTATTTGTGTAATGTAATAAATATTTATCTAATAAGATGAATTATTTATATATTAAAAGCTATATTAATTATAGTTGGTATTAGAGCAAGTTTAGTTAAAACCTTGGTAACTAGATTTAGGAAAACATAGACCAGGGAACATAACCATGTGATAAACTTTCAGTGTAAGTCTAAATATAGGATAAGATCCTAATGTTTTGTTAAGGAAGAGATTAAGTAGTTTATCTATAAATACATAACTATATAGATACTAAAAGTGGATGTGGTTCTATCAAATATGTATTTAGGGATAATAACTCTGAAAATGTATGGTGGGTTTGACTTTAGCATTACTCAGTACATGAAAAAAGCCTTAATTCACACCTAGTTTGAAACACCTAGGGGATGTTATTATGGTTAATCACATTTTCTTTGTGAACCATCAGTAAGGATTTAAATATATGATGATCATGGATAACCTAGTTTAAACCTAAGTTATCATATATTTAAAAGAAGGTGCCTTTATTTAGGCATCTTAAAAAAAATTCAGAAATTTTGGTTTTCCACTATGATTAGTGTTTCACACACTAAGTTTTTTGGTTTTAGTAAATGGAGGGAATTATAAGTAACTATGTAATGATAAATTTGATTAACAATGAAATGATTTTCCACCTGAGAAACCAAATTTTTTGGGTTATGAGGTAAAAAAACATGTTGTTATACTCACACAACTTTCTCAAGACCTGAATCAAGTTGAGATTCCAAACAATAATAGGAGGGAACAATGTTTTGTTGAATCCTTCATGAGGAAACATCCACCTTCTTTTAGTGGAACGACTGACCCACTAGTTTCAAATAAATTGATCAGAAATGCTAAAAATATATTTTCCATTCTCCATTATTCAGAACATGAAAATGTTATTTTTTCCATTTATTATTTGGAAGTTGAAGTAGACCAGTGGTGTACTCATATTAAGAAAAACAAGAAACAAGAATAAATTGACTCCATGTGGTGGGATGAGTTTAAGATCTTATTTTATAATATGTATTTTACTCATATTCATCATAAGAAAATAGAGAAGTAATTCCTTGATCTTAAGTAGAAGGATGACATGTCCATAGGTACCTATGAGTAAAATTTTACAAGACTTGGGAGGTACTATTCTGGTAATATTATCCAACCTAAAATCAAGGTTGTTCAGTTATCCAATTTCTTAAAACCAAGTCTCTAAAGTGAATTATTCATAAGGTACTTCAGTTTCTTTGAATAAATTTTTCAATGTTCCATCAAGGTGGAAATGGAAATTGGATTTACCCATCAATATCATATTTATGATAAGAAAAGAAAGATGGAATTCTAAGGAAACTCTAAAAACCATGGAGATAATAAAATGAGCCTTCCTACATGATCAAAGTATGGAAGGAAACATGGAGTAAATTGACTTAAGAGGACTAATATATTTTTTAAGTGTGTAAAGGAAGTTCATTGGGCAATTGAATGCTGAAGTGATGGGAATAAAGGGAAAGATCCACCGAATCCACCTCCTGTAATTAATTAATTAAAATGCAATGAGTATGGTCATTATAATAATAATTGCTCTAATATGAAGTTTGATGATAACGATCGACATTAGGAACCTCTTAAGATGAGGATAAAGGGAAATCTTATTCAATCAAAAACAGATTAAGTGAATCATTATAATTAGGGAATATGTATCCTTCCCTACTTAGTTGTGAATTTTATGTTGTATTTTTTATCAATAATCTCAATGAAAATATTGTTTCTCATCCTTTAGTGAGATTTTATGTGATTTTAAGCATGGATTATCTCTCCCTATATAGAGTTTAGAATGATGAAATCACATTTTATATTCTAAATCAACTTATGATTGTCTATTTCTGTAAGTATGAACCCATATTTCGAATGGAAAATTTTATGTCTAAGATAAGAACATATTTAAGGAATTAAAGGTAAATTAACTTTTAGAGTCATATATGGTTTTATTAAGTATTTTTAGAAGTTATTAATGTATAAATATTTTGGTATGATACTTTATAGATGATTAAAAAATTTGTTAAGTTGATCATAGAAGAATATAATATGAAATCATTCCAATATTTGGATTCAATTTTGGTCAGACATATTTTAAAGGATCATTAAGTTATCAATTTATGAAATGGATTAAGTTAAAATTTGGATATGGATATTAATACGAAGGTGCATTATTTTTTGTAATTATCTTATCTTGTGAGAACCATTCTGGATTGGGTTAATGTCTATATATGGGAGGAAGAGTTTTTTATCCTTTTTTGGATTATGTGATCCAATAAAATTTTATTTCGGTGCCTCAGACATGAAAATTTTCATCCTGAATGTTCACATATTTGCGGAAAATATGTGATTATGGTGGAAATTGATAAAATTATGAAATTATACATATCAAATAAGTATATTTCTTTTTATTCGTAGATAGTAAAAAAATTCCCCAACTATAAGTAAAGGATCTTGAAACAAAAATGTTATCTTATTGCCATCATTTTTTATAAAATAATAGTCTTTTAATACATCAGAAATTTATGGATTTTTTTATTACCTTTCTCCTAACCATGTTCTCTATCACTCTCCATAATTATTTACACTTTTCCTCCATTCCTATATTTTAATTTTCGACCAATTTTTCCCTATGGAGAAACCTAGTTACACATCACTTTAGGTAACATTTTTGTTTAAAACGTTACTTATTTAAGCTATGCTTTATTATTAATTTTTATGAACTGGGTTTCTATAAAGGAATTATAAAATTTTAAACCCTTGATGAATGAGGAAAATTTTGTGGGTGAAATTCATTTTATAGTGGGTAGAATGTAATATCTTAATATTTTATGAATATTTTTTCAAATTAAATTAAATTTTTGATAGAATTTATTACATGAAATGAAAAGTATCTTTAATAAAATGAATGACATGAAACACCAATTTCATCTTTCATTACACATAACAATGTGTTTCTTCAATAGTTTTCATTACATGAAATACCATGTTTTACCAAACAAAAATATAATATTAATATTAATATTTAATGTGATAGTTATCTACAAGCCATTGGTATGGTGTCTATGGATATGATTAATTAAAATATGAAAAATTGTGGTTTAAAAATTTATAAAATGAGTTTATTAATTCTCAGTTAATTGGAAATGAAAATAAAAATCAATTTAATATAAAGGAAATGTTTTTGTGAAAAAATATTTTCATGCGCACAAAGGCATTTTATCTTAAAAATTAAGCAAATATCTATTTGTAAATACCCTAACCCTAGTATCCTAGAACCGGTGTATTACTCTATTAAATTTTCAAAAGATATAAGAAATTTCATCTCAAAGGACTATATAGTTTATTAGTCTTGTTAAACTAGATACGTATTTGAAATTCAAATTAAATTTTAGATATAAAATATAAAAATTATTTTCTTTTAGAACATAATTATTCCCCTCAGTGTAACCCTTCATAAAAATTATCATAAAATTCTTAGTATCCTAGGGAAAAATAAACATAATAAATTGGTGAGTTGAAATGCTTAGTAAGGGTTAGGTACAGTGGAAGCTAACTTGAATCAATAAGTATAATCAATATGGAAAGGTAAATAACTGAGTACGCATTCAATATAATCAATAAAATGAAATGAATCCATAGATTTTTTATGGTGAAAATACTATTGATAATAATAATTGGATTCTAAATGCAATAAATTCTCAATTATTGGATGTCATGTATCTGGAACATAAACCACTATACTATCAAGAACATTCACAAGATGGTTTCTATGTGTGGGTAGAAACTAGTGTGATTCTACTTGTAAACAAACTTGAAGGGTTTTTCACCAAATTATTTCATCTTAGGATACTACTGATACATTAAGGGGCTTTAATACATATGGTCCCCACCCATTCTTTTATGTCCAAAGCATTCCTCTTATATCGAAATGATCAATTTAATTCATGAATAAATAATCCTTATTAAACAATATCTATATTGAGTAAAAGATATGAATTTAACATTAATTACCCAATTATTTAAATAACCATAAAATTAAATATTTTATGTAAAATTTGAATATGTTTTAGGAAATAATCATGTGAAATAGAATTTTAAACCATTAAATGAAAATTGAGTTAGGAAATACCTTACCACTTATAATCAATCGAATCATATACCCCATAAAAGTAATAATTATCAATTGAAACATTGAATTACATGAAGATATTGAGATTGTTGATATGATATATAAAAGTTTATTATACACACCACACGTAATAGATAAGTGTTGGATATGTATTTATTATGTAGAAGTAAAAGTTAGATGAGAAATCCTTACCTTGCAGTTTCCCTTAATTGAACATAATTTGACCTCATGGACAATGATTTAATCATGTTATAAATTTAAAATGGAAATATATTAACATTTATTATATCATATATGATCCTATAATATCATTTTATTACTCATTTGTTAATAATATTTTGTTTTTACCCTTGTTTCGGTTTTTAACAGCTTCCTTTTTCTATGCATGTTTTGTCATATAGGTCCCGATTCTTGTGCATAGGATATAGTTACATCATCTCCAGGATGATATTATGGTAACCTAAATCATATTTATTAATTATATATACTTTTATAATAATTATTTAATGGTTAACATGTAAAATGAATCGCATTGCATCGTGGAGACGATAGGTTGTACGTACGCTCGAGTGACGGTATCATTCCCTTAATGGTGGAATGGTAAGAAAGTGGATGGTATATTAATTTTTAAATAATAAATATCATGTAATAATTATCATTTATATCTATTATTTTCCTCATTATACCAATCTAAGTAAAGTGGTGATGAAAAAAATTACACCATGGCGTGAAAAATATAAGTCGTACGTACGATTGTGCGGTGCTTTCCTTTTTTATAGGATGAATAAAAGGTGGAATATAGTTGTCCCATTATCATAATAAATATATATATATATATATATATATATGGTGCTATATTTATTACTTTATCATGGAATAAACTCATGAAGAAGAAGTAGAAGAAGTAATAAACTTGAAAAAGTGAGTAAATATGATTGCTTATTCTTTGAAAAACGTCCTTTAGATATCTTCTTAAGGGGTCTATAGTTGGAATTTTGGAAGGTCTAGAAACATCATAACTTGAATAAGGATTTTTTTAAGAGAAATTTAAATATTTTTGTCGAACTATAAGTTTAAAGGTGCTGAAATTAAATGAAGGAATGAGTGATCTTTTATAATTGATGTGAGGGGCACCCTTGGAAAACCTCTAAATATTAAATTATAATAAATTCATTTTTGGTCAAAATACAACCAAATGGACAAGGATTCAAATATAATATGTGTTATGGTTATAATATCATATTCCCATACCATTTTTAAATTTTTTGTTTTTACTTTAAAACTAATCATTTTGATTGACTTTAGTTAACTTATTTTTATTTTAATTATGGTAAAAAATTATTTTATATTAAAATGTGATTATTTTTACATATAAAATGTCAATTGGAACATAAATGAATAATTATAGAAATTTTAAACCAAAAAATAATAATTTTTTAAAAAAATATTTTATTATGATTTTTAAATAATTTAATAAAATATCATTTTGATAAAATATCATTAGTGTCAATTTTGACACTATTCAGTACTTTGGCCTTAAGGAAAACACGAAAGTGATATAACTTTGAACCAAAACATTTAATACACCCCTAATTTGTCATAATAATCCAAAAAATTAGTTTATAACATTAATTAATTCAAATTATATTTATTTTAATATTTTTAATATTATTTATTTGATTGTTTCATTACTAAAATATTTATTTTATAATCATTGTATAATTATTTAAGGTTGTTATTTCTATACTAAAAATTAAAAATAAAATACCATAAGGTATATAAATATTTTAAATTTTAAAAAAAATCTATAGTCTAATATATATTCTTAATAACACCATGTTAAAAATAATATAGTTTTTAAAATATGAATGTAACACCTTTGTCTTTTCTTTAAATAAAATATTATAAATATCATAACATCATCCAAACGGTCCCCAAAAATCATAAATAAATTTATATTAGTAAAATAAGTTTTTTAAGTTCAAAATTGACACTTATATTATTTCATAAAAAACTTTTTCCCTGTGTGGACGCATAAGAGATGTTTAAGAAAAGGAAAGTGACATTTTGTGATTCTCATTAAATTAAAAAATATAAAATCCATTTTTATGGACAAGTATCCATTAAATTATTCAAATCTTAACCATAATTATTAAGTGTTGAATATAAATTATCTAATAAAATTTGGTAAGATTTTAGGTTGACTTTTTAATCCTTATCATTTTATTTTAACATAAATTTCCAAATTTACCCTTTACCATGGTAACCAAAATTACCACGGTTACTATTCATATTGGCCAGAAATAAATGGGTCCTATTTACTAAATTTTTAACTTCTTAATAAAAATATGGCATCCAGTTTTTCAATATTCAAAACACATAATTTGAATAATTTAATTTAAAATCAATCCCAAAAAAGAAATAAAAACAATTTATTAAAAAATATATTTTTAAGCCCAAAAATGTACGTATATCAAAATAATATATAATTATGATTAAAATTAAATGTATTATATTATTTATATATAAATATTTTGTTAAGTTTCATTGAGATAAAATTAAAATCATAAATAATATTTATTATTATGAAATTGACAATTTTATAAAAATCATTATTTTCACTATTCACTAGAAAATAAATATTTTTTTAAAATACCAAAAATACACCCTAATATAATTTTGACATTCCACTTTTAAAAATGAAATTTATTTTATCAAATATAATTTATAAAAGTGTAAAAATTTAAATATAAAACAAATGCGCCATTAAAATGCGATAAAATTGCCTTTTTGAAAATATATATTTTCATGCTTAAAATTAGATTTATTCTTTTTAAGACTATAAAACTTATTGGTTTAATTTAAAAACAATTTATTTAATATTAACATATTATTTTCATTAATATCTTTCATTAATAGTGGTTATTTTTATTTATTAGGATAAATTTTCATTGTGGTCATAAAAATAGTTTTTATAAAAACACATCCTTTTGGTTTAATTGGTTTTTATTTTCATTTATAACTAATTTGTAACAAATTAATTAATTATATAAATAGGTGTAAACTTTATTTTCATAATTTACTTATTTTCATTCATTCCCACCATTCCAATAGCTGGGTGATAACTATCACAATCACTACAAAAAACTGTATTTTAATAGTGCAAATAAAAGGGATTTATCAGCGCTATAGAAACATTGATAATGTGAGCGATGTTAAAGGATTGGTCTTAATAGTGCTCATAAAAACATAGATAAATTTCCCCCTTTAACAGTGTTTTTTAGCACTCATAAATGGGGACTTTATCAGCGCTTTTTTTAGCACTGATAAAGGGGACTTTATCATCACTTTTTAGCACTGCTAAGGGATACCTTTATCAGTGATTTTTTTAGCATTGATAAAATTCCCAGTAATAAAGGGGGTAAAATTTTGTTTAAACCCACCCTACCTTTTATCAATAATCAATACACCCCTTTATTAGTGATTTTCTTTCCTGGGTGCTCTCCCCCTATTAGCACTTAAGATAATTCCACCCTCTTATGTGTGCCCCTTCCTCCAGCGAGTTTGAAACCTGAGCTCTTGAGCTCATACACTCATACCTTTTCCACTCCCCTATATTGTTTTGTTTTCCATTTTATGATATATCCATATACTAATATATATATATATATATATATATATATATATCTTTACATTTTTTGTCCATATATTTATATATATGTTCATATATATATATATATATATATATATAATTTGTGTGTGTTTGTTTATAAATACATACATACATGCAGACATACATATATATGTGATTGTTTGTGTGTGTGATTGTATCTATAAATATAGTTATACATATTTATATTTATTTACATATATTATATATTAATATTTATATACATATTTTAGAATATATAGATAAATATAAATATATATATATATATATATATATTTGTCAATACACATACACAAATATATATATATATATAAACATTATATATACATTAATTGTAAAGGTATATAAATATTTAGGAATTTTTATTTTAAATAAAATGAATATTATTTTTTATTTAGATAATGCTTATATATTGAGAAATATATTTTATATGTAAATATGTTTAAATATTTATTTATAAAATTAAATTTAAATGTGTGAATATATAAAAAATATGTATATATTTTTATATATTTTATTATAAATAACAGTACAATATGAAAAATGATAAAAACTCAAAATCATAATATCAATATGAATATAACACCTGGGAATAAATTCAATCTCCACCAAAAAAAGACAATAAGATCCCCATAAATGAGGTTAAAAAGCCATCAAATATTAAAACAAATGTGTGTACCCCAACTAAAAAAGCAGTTTTCAATGACTTATGGACCTTTTTTGGACTCTAAAAATGTAAATGGGGATTCCCCTAGTTCTAAATGCATAGATATCATCGTAGGATTCTATTTTATATTTGGTAGAGCCCAAATGGACACCAAGATCAAAAGTTATGGTCGTTTGAGTTTGAATTATGTTTTCAGCTTATTTTAGATCTTTTATTGATTTTTTGATTTTTTTATTGTTAAATTGTTATTAAATGACTATTACTTTATCATAATTAGAAAATTATTAATTAATAATATTTTTAAATTGTTTTATATTCCATTTTCACTAAATATCTTATATATTAAGTGTAAATTCCAATTTATCATTATATAAAACATCTTTAAAAATATATATTATATTTATATATTAATATATTATTTTTATATATTAATATATTATTTTTAATGAAATATATTATTTTTGAAATATTCCATTTATCAATGCTAGTAAAAAATCACTGATAAAGACCCCCAGTTATCAACTCTTTTTTACTAGCATGGATAAAGACCCCTCTATTAGTGTGTTTTTATTAGCGCTGATAAAGGAACCCCCTTTATCAGCACTTTTTTAAAAGCACTAATAAATGGGGGATTTATTAGCACTTTTTTAAAAGCACTAATAAAGTTTCCTCTTTTATAGTTATTTTTTTATCCCTATTAAATACACCCTTTAACAATGCTATAAAAAAGCGTTGTTGAAGACCCACTTTAACAGTGCTTTTTCTAGCGCAGACAAAGGGGGTTTTAACAGCTATTTTAGCTAGCAATGTTAAAACCCTATATCTGGATAAACCCAGTTTTTTAGTAATAAATTAAATAATAATATTTAATCATTTATTTAATCTTTTCATTCTATGTAACGTAAGATATCAAATAAGTTAAATTTAAAAAGAGACATATTGTAAAATCTTGGGGTGTTACATTCTCCCCTCCTTCAATAAATTGTGTCCTCGTGATTTAAACTTTTTATTGGTAATCATGGATTTCCCATTTTAAAATATCCTTGTCGAAATACTCCATCATCAACAGGTTTAATAAAAAATCCTCTTAAATGGAGGGAAAGGACAATGTGATGGTCACCACAAAAATAGGTTTCCCTATAGGAGAACATTATTGGGAAGTGAAAACATGGGCATGGAAAATAAATCTATATATAAATTTATGATGGAGATAGATAGATAATACAGTAATTAGAAAGTATACCATCACAAAATCATAAATTTTTTATCAGTTAAAATACCATTGTTTTCTTAGTAAGAAATATAACAAATAAATTTTTTATTCAAAAAAACGTTTCCTAGAGTTAATGGATTCTTTTATTATATAGATAAGCACTTGATAAAAAAATATTAATTGATTTATTTTCATGTTATATTCCTAATATCATCATTTTTGTGCTTAAATCCATATCCACTTCATTTCTTAAAACAAAATATAGATATTCAAGAAGAATTTTTAGGCCCGAATAAATTTTATCAAACAATCCATAAGTCATTCCTTCTACCTTTAAATGTTTATTGAAACCAAAATTGTTAGCACATGATATCCAATATGATAAATTATAATTTAACCTCAAACAGTAATATCCAATTTTCAACTTGATCCATTCCATAACTAGTTAACTTTCAGTGTCATCCAAAATATGCCTGTCCAAATTCAAAGACCAAAAATTTATAAGGAAGGTCACTAAATTTATAAAATAAATTCAACACTAAATTTTCCCCAAAAAAATAATTTAGATCTTATTGTCACATTACAAATATATAAATACCTTAAATCCTTTAAACCTTTTTAAAACATGCATGCTTCCAAGAGTAAATTATCAGGTTATTGAATATATTACTTAAATCCAAACATCTAATAATTCCAGTATAACATAAATCATTAAATCACTCACCACCTTCGTGGTCAACAATACTATCCCATAAACATATATTTGTTATTATCTCAAAATCAAGAACAAATTTATGGTTATCTTTCCTATGTCATGTTTTTTTTAAAATATCAAATTACAATAGAATCACTTCTCTTGATTACTAGTTTTATACATCACATTCTTCCAATTCCTTAAATAATAAGTCCTACGATACAATCCTTATATATCTCATTGTTTTTATAAATAGATAATTATTGAAAAAATAATAAAATAACATTATATTTGAGTCCAAACATTGGCATATTAATCATTCATCTTCATCTGTGGTAGTATCATATGCTTGACCATGATCCATTTTCCTCTTTTGGGGTATATTCCTTTAACACTTGAGACATTGATTTTCATTGTTTTTCATATCCTTGTAGTTTAATCGTTGTAAATTAGAAAAAATTTCCTTACCCTTAAAATCACAAGGACAGTGGAATTTCTCCCTACACTTTTAAAAAACTCCCATCCCTTTTAATCAAGTACCAAGGTGTTTCTTTCGACAATTATCACATGTGGAAAAATACTTATTTCTCTTCTTTTGTTTACCCAACTTTTTTATAGCTTTTCTCTTGTTCTCTTTATTCCCTAAAAATTTATAATACTTAGATAATTAATTTTTTCGTTTTTTTAGCACGTTATATTATGTCCTCATATGAAAATAATGTTTGGGAGACTTTTTCCCTCCAAAGGATTATCATAAGACCATAAAATATTTTACCCTTTTTACTCTTTGGATCATGTTCCTTGGTGAGGTTTCAATTCATTATGTGAGCTACAATTTCTAAATGATTATATACACTAGATTAGATTACATCATTATGAAACATAATGTATAATTCTAAAAATATTGAAATACTAAACATAAATTAAAAAATTTATACATAACTAACCCTACTAGAAATAAGATCTATACCAACGGTTTTGGCCAAAACCATTGGTATAGTTCACTTATATGGACCTATACCAATGGTTTGGCCAAAACCATTGGTATAGGTCACTAATTTGGACATGTACCAATGGTTTTGGACAAGCCGTTGGTATAGGGGTCACTTATATGGACCTATACCAATGGTTTTTCCAAAACCATTGGTATAGGTCCTAAAATCAAAGAATCTATACCAACGGTTCTCAAAACCATTGGTATAGGAATATACCAACGGTTTTGAGAACCGTTGGTATAGTTACATGTATTTTTTATGGAATACTCTTATAGAGAACATTAAATAAATCAAAATTTAAAATATTGATGATAATACATATATATATTTATGAAATTATGTTCACAAAAGTCAAGTTAGGTTAGTGGTTAGGTCGTTTAATCATAAACCATAGGTAATGGTTTCAAAACCAACATAATTCTTCTTTCTTGAAATACATATACCAACGGTTTTATGGAGCTATTGTTATATATTTTTCATATTACCTATACCAACGGTTTTGAAAACCATTGGTATAAACCTATCCCCACGGCTTACTATCCAATGGTTCTCCAAACCGTTGGTATAGGATATACAAACGGTTTGGAGGCCTATACCAACATTTTCAAACCATTGGTATAGGGTATTTTTCTATTAGTGTAATCTCATAATCATGGTTTGCTTGGGAAGTTCCAAAATAGTTATCCTCAAAGTCTATATTAGGGTTATATTACTGGATCTAGGATCTCTTAAATATAATTCCCATGATTTCTACTAAACCTCCTCTAATACAAACTATAAATACCATGACCCTAGTATCCTAGAGTCAGTGCCTTACTTTATTACATTGGAATGAGATATAAGAAATCGCATCCCAAAGGACCAAATAGTTTAGTGGTTTTGGTAAACTAGATACATATTTGAAATTCAAATTATATTTTAGACAGAAAATTTGAGAACCATTATTCCCCTTAGAGTAACCCTTTATTTCAATCATAATAAAATTATTGGATACCTAAGTAAAAAATAAACATAAGAAATGGTTGATCTCAAATTATCAGTAAGGTTTAGGTATAGTGTAACATAACTTGAATAAATAAGTATAATTAATATGGAAAAGTAAATAATTGATCACACATTATATTTAATCAATGTAATTAAATTAATCCATAGATTTTTTCATGGTGAAAATCCTATGGATAATAATAATTTAATTCTAAATATAGGAAATGATCAATTATTGGATGTCGTGTATCTCTCACGTGAACCACTATACTGCCAAGACCTTTCACAAGATATTTTAAGTTCATGTGTAGAAACTTGTATGATTCTTCTTGGAAACAAACTTGAAGTATTTTTCATAAACTTACTTCATCTCATGAGATTTCTAATACATTTAGGGGATTTTATACATACGTTCACCACCCATTCTTTTATGTCCAAAGTATTCCTCTTATATCGAAATGATCGATTTGATTCATGAATAAATAATCCATATAAACAAATATATATTGAGTAAAATATATTAATTTATAATTAATTACATGGTTATTTAAATAAAATTCAAATTAAACACTGTGTATGGTTTAGGAAATAATAAAATGAAATATAATTTTAACCCATTTAATGACAATTGATTTAAGGAAACCCTTACAACTTGTATTTAGTCAAATCATATGCCCCATAAAAGTAATAATTATCAAATAAAACATTAAATACCATTATTATAATGTGATTCATGATATGATATATCAAATATAATTATATACACCACACACAAGAGATAATTGATGGATAAATTATGTATCTCATAGAAGTAAAAGTGAGACAAGAAATCATTACCTTGCGCTTTCTATTAATTGAACATGATTTAACCTCCAAAATAATGATTTAAATAATGTTATTAATTTATAAAAGAACCATATTTTTTATTTATTATATCATATATGATCCTTTAATATAATTTTATTACTCTTTTGTTAATAAAATTATGTTATTACCCTTGTTTTGGGTGTTAATTGTTTCATTTTTTCTATGCATGCTTTTTCATGTAGGTCCTAGTTCTTATGAATAGGATATAGTTAAATTATATACAGAATGGTATTAAGGTCATAGATATCATATTTATTCATTATATTTATTTTTATAATCATTCTTTAATGGTGAACATTGAAAATGAAGTACATCGCATCATGGAGATGGTAGGTCGTATGTACACACGAGCGACGATATCATTCCACTAATGGTAAAAGGGTAAGCAATTGGATGGTATATTAATTTTTCTGAAATATATAACATATCATAATTATCACATATATCTATTATTTCCATCACTATACCCATCCAAGTTAAGTGGTGATGAAAAAAAATTACACCACAATATGGAAACGGTGAGACGTACGTACGAACGCATGGTGCATTCATTTTTTGTAGGATGGATAAAAGTTGGAATTTGGTTTTCAGATTATCAAAATAAAATCCCATTATATATATGATACTTTATTTATTACTTTATCATGTAAATAACTCATGAATATGAAGTAAAAGAATAAATAAACATAAAAGAGTGAGTAATGATGATTATCTTTTTTTCGGAGAACTTCCTTTAGATATCTTCTGAGGGGATCTAGGGTTGGTCTTTTAAAAGGAAAAAAACCACCATAAATTTTGTAAGGTTGTTGGAAAGATAAATGGATATATTTTTTGATCTATAATTCTCAAGGTGGTGAAATAAAATGAAGGAATGAGTGCCCTTTTATAATTATGGTGAGGGACACCCTTGGAAATTCTCCAAATATTAAATTATCATAAAATTATTTTCTATAAAAATACAACCAAATTTACAAGGATTAGAATATAATATGAGATAAGTTTTTCAAATCATTATACAATAAAAAAATTACAATTTTTTTACTATAAACCTTACCATTTGGTTTGACTTTAGTTAACATAATTTAATTTTAATTATGGAAAACTTTTGTTAAATATTAAAATGTGGTAATTTTTTCTTATAAAATTTCAATTGGAAACTAAATTAATAATTTGTAACATTTTAGACCAAATAATAATCAATTTTTATTTTTAAATATTTTTTATGATTTTTAAATGATTTAATAAAATACTATTTTGATAAAATATCATTAATGTCAATTTTGACATTATTCATTACTTTGGCCTTAAGTAAAACAATAAATCAAAATAACTTCAAAATAAAACATTTAATAAACCCATAATATGTCACAATATTCCATAAAATTCGTCTGGAACCTTAATTATTTCTAATTATATTTATTTTAATATTTTTAATATCATGTATTTGATTGATTCATTAGTAAAATAATTATTTCATCATCGTTGTATAATTATTTAAGTTAATTATTTCTACACTAAAAAAAGATAAAATGCCATGATGTAGATAAATATTTTATCTTTAAAAATAATATCTATATTATAAGATATCTTCTACATAATAACATGTTAAAAATAATATATTTATTAAAATATGAATGTGTCATCTTTGTCATTTCTTTAAATGAAATATTATAAATATCATAACCTCATCTAAATGGTCCCCAAAAATCATAAATACATTTATATAATGAAAATATGTTTATTAATTTCAAATTTTACACATATATTTGTTCATAACCCACCTTATTTCTATGTTGACACATAAGATATGTTTAAGAAAAGGAAAGTGACATTTGGTTATTTTCTTTAAATTAAATAATATCAAAGTCATTTTTATGGAAAAGTGTCCAGTGAATAACTAAAATTATAACCTTTAGTATTAAGGTTAGAATATAAATCATCCCATAATTTTTTTTAAAACTTTAGGTTAATTTCCTAATCCTTATCATTTTTCTTTTAACCTAAATTTCCAAATTTACCCTTTATGGTCGTAACAAAAATTACCAAGGTTAATATTCATATTGGGAAAAAATAAAAGGGACTTATATAATAAATTTTTAACTTATAATTCAAAATATATAATCAATTTTTCAATATTCAAACTACATAATTTTATAAATTAAATTTAAATTAATCCTGTAAAAGCAACGAATAACATTTTTATTGAAAAATGTGTTTTTAAGCCCAAAAATGTGCTTATATCAAAATAAGATATAAGGATGTTTAAAATTAAATGTATTAGATTATTTATAACTAAATATTTATTAATTTACATTGAGATAAAATTAAAAACATAATGATTCTTTATTATAAGGAAATTGAAAATTTTATAAAATTCGATATTTTTTACTATTCACTTGAAAATAAAGATTTTTTTTAAAATGCAGAAAATTCACCATAAGATAATTTTGAAATTTTTATTTTAAAAATGGATTATATTTTATAAAATATAATTTATAAAAGTTTCAAAATTTATATTTAAAACAATTTCACCTTTAAAACGTGGTAAAATTATCTATTAGAAAATATATATTTTTTATGCTTAAAATTGGATTTATTCTTAACTTAGGCCTATAAAAATTATTTGATGAATTTAAAAAAAATAGTGATTATTTAACATATAAATTCCATTAATATATTTCACTAATATTGATTGATTTAATTTTTTAAGATAAATTTTCATTGTGGTCATAAAAATAGTTTTTTATAAAAACACATCCTTTATGTTCAATTGGTTTTTATTTTCATTTATAATTAATTGGAAATCAATTAATTAATTTTAAAATCATGTGTAATAATTTAATTAATCTCATTAATTCCCTTAATTCCAATGTCTAGGTGATAAATTCCATAATTTAATAATAATATTTAATCATTTGTTTAAGCTCGGTGTTCTGTGTAACGTAAGCTATCGAAGAAGTAAATTTTAAAAAGAGTCATACCATAAAATATTATGTTATTAAACTATTATTAAATTATTTTAATGAAATTTATATTATATATTAAATAAATTTTTTAAAATTCATCGAATAGGTTTGATAGATATAAGATAACAATAATTCCAATTTTATGAAAATATATGTTTTTTAGTAAATAATGAAAAATATTGTTTTTATTAAGAATTATAATTTCTTTTAAAGATATTAAAATATTTATAATTATTTAAATATAGTTTTAAAACTTAAATTAGTTAAATTATATATCTATTAATCCAATATATTTCATATTAATCATTTTCATATTTAATTTTGATATAAAAACCTTTAAAACTTTTGTACATTTTCTCTTTTAAAACTCGCTTTCTCATCGCGTCTGAGGGAATAATTTTAAATTAAAATTTTCCACTTATTTGAATGAAATTTTAAAAAATTTATTCCATATTTTTAATCATAATAATTTATATTATATAATAATTTTAACTTAATTTTTGACCATAATGAATAATAAAAATAATATAAAGTATTTACTGAGGTTAAGGTAAAAATGATTTTATTAGGGGTTAAACTTAAAATATAAGGGTCAAAATTGACTCAAAACTTTTCCAAATCCAATTTTATAGAAATATTTCTACCTTAATCATCCTATTATATATATATTATCATTATTTTGGCCTTGTTACATGAAAAAATTATGTGTGGAATTCTCTCTTTTCAAAATATTATAAGTGTGTCACTCACCTTACTTATAAAAGGCCACCCCTCTCCTCTTCTGTTAACTCTTTAAAAAACATTTATTAGGCCATAAAATAAAAAAAATAACTTATATAATTACCTTATATCATCTTATAATCTTTTTTTTCTAAAATCCAATCAAGGATGGCTTTTGGTGCAATTCAAAAGAAGTTTTCTGTGGAAAGGTAATGTTCTTCAATGGGCATTTTTATTTTATTTTTTCCTCCACCACCATAAATTATTATTTAACCATGATCAAAAAACAACCTCAATATATTAAATCTACTGATATGTTTTTATGTTAATTACATGACTCGTATCCATCTCATCTTTCCTCAAATGGTAAATGAAACTATCGATCATGTGTACAATGGACTACCACCTCATGAACCGATGTAGTTCGTTTTCCATCACTGCTTCTCATAGATTGATATAATGATAAATTTAAAGTATATATATTATATTTATAAAATTATTATACTTATTTAATTATTATTTATTTTGTATCCTTTTTACTTTCCATTATGTGGAGGATATGATAGCGTCGCTCGTCTGTACGGCGGACTACAGCCTCACAAAGCGATGTGATTCGATATTCACTTATAATTTACATGGGAGGTAATATGGATATAGATAATGAAAATATTTTATAAATATTGACTAAAAATATTTATGTAAGTATGATATCATATATAACATCTTACCTTCAAACCTGGTGAAAAATAATAACATTGGTCGTGTGTACAGCGGACTACCGCCTCACAAGCTGATGTGATGTCTTTTTCATTTCTGTTTTAATTGGATAGTAATAGGATATATTAAATGAATATATGTGATATTATAAATATATATATTAAATCATAAGGATTTTTGAATAGAGATATTTTATTTACCTTTTTATGTTCCATCCGTCGGGAAAATGGAAACAATGTTCATGTGTACGTACGACCTACCATCTCCATAAATAATGTATCTCATTTTGTTATATATAACTTTTTTTATGAATATAATTATGTATATTGTGAATATATATTATTTTTATAACATTATTTACGTTTATTATATGATGTAATGATGATAATAGTACAAGGGTGGGATACACTAAACCAAAACTATAATGAAAAATGAAACACATAACACACAGAAATTGGGATGTTAATAATTAAATATTAACAAAAGGGTATTTAAATATTATAAATGGATAAAATATGATATTATAATAATTTTTTTATTTTTTTTGTATAGTTACAATAAAATTATAATATTGCATAGGATGTTCGAACGTGTGGGAATAAATTCAATACATAAAGTAAGGTGTTTCCATCTCACTTTTATTTTTCTATAAGACACATGTCATATTCACCAAGTGTTTATTTTATGTGGTTTATATATTTCTAATGAATTTAATTTATTAATATTATCTTAAGAATTAGGTTTATTTACATATCCATTTTAGGATCCCTCTTTCATGGGGTTTATGGTTCAAAAGTTACCAAAGCATTAAGGAACTTTTCTCTCAATTTGACTTCTTTGAAACATATGTTATATTAAACACATATCTTCTATTATGAGGTGTATATATTACCCCTCTGACTTTTAATATTAGGAATTTATTTATTATTATAATATTATAATATTCATTTAATGTTATTATTTAATTGGTTTTGTATTTCAAAGTTACCAAAGTGGTCAAAATTTTTTGTTACAATCTCATCGTTTATCGGGGTTGTTTATGATTATGCTTCCAATGATAATGTATTATGATCTATATCTCAATAATCCTTGTGAATTTTATTATAATCTAGTTATATCTTTAGAATACAAGTTTTACCTTCATTTTCCTCCCTTTATGTACTCAAGAGATAAAAAATATATATTTAAGAAAATCTGAATTGATTTCTCTCTTCAGTCGAAAATTCATTTTCTTCTAAAACCCATATTTTCTAAAAAATGTTCTCTGAAATGTTTTAAAATTTTAAAAATGATTTATTAAATATATTTTTATTTATTTTAAATTTTTTTATATTTTTTTAAAGGAATATTCATATCATTTTCAACACAATTCCAATTTGGATTTTACTGATTATGTGAAAAGAAGTTTTGTTTTTAACATGCTTGACATGAATAGTATTTCCTACTTTCATGACAGATCAATGATTTCAAGATTACCTTATAAGTTTTCAAGGTTCTTTTAAAATAAAATTTTTTCATTAATATTATGGAAATGTTTTTATTTTAAAGTAATTTTTAAAGAAAATGATTTTAAAGATGTATCTAAGAAAATTCAAAATAGAAAGGTTGTTTTCCTTAAGAAATTTTTTTAAGTTATATTTGAAAATCATTTTCTATATAATATGACATCCTTTGATGTTACTCATTATTCAGTAGGGATATGATTCAAATATACCTTTATTATTCTTTCTCTGAATAGTTTATGTTAATAATGAAAAAATATTTATGAAACTCATTTCTCTTCTATGGGTTATACCATGATAAAATGATTATGAAACCCGCTTCCTTTTCCATAGGTTACGCTTTGATAAAATGATGAAATGATTATGAAACTTGTTTCTTTTATACCAGTTATGTTATGATGAAATGTTTATAAAACTCATTTATTTTAATTCATTCTGATATCATGAAAATTTTATGATCTTATAGAACACATATATATATATATATATATGATTTTTATTTTGTGGCATGTGGGACCTATATCTCCCTCAAATTCATTAGTTAAAGATTTATATCTCATGAGATGGAGTCAACTAGAACAGGGAGTGAACCCAGTTCAGTAAGGGTCTTTGTCTTTTATAATAGTCTTGGAAGTGAAACTTGAATACTATGATAGTTTGGGTAGTGAACCCATTCCACTATAATACCCTTATCAATGATACCTAACTACTATGAAAATGATTTTCTATAATTATGTGTTTTCAATAATTCCATGTCTTATGAAAATGTTATTCTCTCATGGATTATGTTCTTTGATTCCTTTATAATTCATGTCTTATGAACTACCAATCATTATTCCATGGCTCAAGATTATGATCTTTGATATAAAGGGTATAATTTTAAAATGTTATTCTCATGTTCTCATACCATTATGCTCATGTTATGTTTATATATCTTTCGTATTTACCCTTACTGAGCATATTAGCTCACCCTTCCTTATGTTTCCATTCCCAAGGTTATGATAAAATTTATTATATATGATATGTCTAATGAAGTTTCTAGTTATGAAGAACCTAGTGGGAAATGATATAGTTCACTTATAAACCAGTTGTTTATGTGTCCATGTTTCTATAGGCACTAAAATATTTTGATCCTTGGATGTTTATTTGTGCATTGTAATCAATATTCATTTAATAAGATGAAATATTTATGTATGAAAATCCAGGGTCTCCATATTTAGTACTCATCTTCTCCTTAGTTTTAGTATTCATCTCATGTGTGGTGATCTTTTTAATAGTTTATATTATAAAATAATATCACATTTTCAAGATAATACATCCTATTTTAGTGTTACAAGTCTCTTAATATTGTTTACTATTAGATTCATGAATAAATTTCCTTGTATTTCCTTCCTTAATACTAGACACAAGGACATATTCCACTTTATTATTGGATTTCTACATTTTCTTTTACTTGTTATAGGATGTCTATAGTATTGTAACATCCTTTGGTTCTTTATAAACCTTAATTTAAAAATATATATTATCTATTTTTTAAGAATTTAATATATTCTTCAATACAACATTTTTTATTCTATACTAGCTTTATTTATCCTTTCTATAGGGGTTGTGGTAATACCTATCATTATATCACTTATAATACTACAATATCTTCAAATAAGTCATTTTTAGTTACATTCATAACATATTTTATTGTAAGGATTACTACATATTCTTATTATCCTTTAATTAAAACCCATTATACAATCATTCATCTTGTTTCACTGTTATCCTTTCAAAACATACCTCCAAACGTATAACTTAAATTCCTTAAATCATTCATTACCTTTCTTCTATATTTTTATCTTATTTCTTATAGTATTAAAGGATTTGATAATTTATTCCCCTCACAATCTGAAATCAACCAAATATATTCTTCACAAAAACTAGTTATAAGACTGAATACCCCATAATAAAACCGTGTGTTGTCATGTTTCTCTCTTTAACTCCACTTTATTCATTTAAAAACTTTCGTTATCATCTAATTTTAATTACTTTATTTATCCTCATTAACACTTTTTAGCTTGATTATATAATTCATTGTAGTTTTCTTGATTCATTTTGATAATGATTTGTTAAACCCAAAAATAACATTTACCATAACAGTTTTTCTTTGATCATCAAGACACTCTTCAAGTTTTCTTTATAACTCAACAAATTTCTTAGTTTTCTTATTTACTATAATAGAGTCTTTAACATTTTTAAACATAAACTCCAACTAAAATAACATCAAATTGATATTATTTCATTCACCTAACATAGATTTTATCTTATATACATATTATCTTTTAAGTAGCATCACTTAGTATTCATTTCCACCTTATGTGGAAACTAAGGAGTTTTCAATATCTTTTATCCATTTTCTCTTCACATCCAACTGAGAATTATTAAATGTTATACCTTATTTTAATGATTATTCCAAAAATTTCAAAAGAAAATCAATGGTATGATCTAGTATTTATTTTAAAATCCATTTTACCTAGTTATAAACTGATCAATAAAATATATTTCTTAGAATTATTTCTCTATGATATATTTGGAGAGCTTTGTTATAGTATCATTATACTCAATCAGTAGATCCTACAGTGATTAATTCTTCCTATGAATATCTTATTTACTACCAGTAATTAAATTTTTTGATATATCTTCTTCAATAATACTCTCATAATATATATGTGACCCATTTTATTCAATAAACCCCCCATAATTTTTCTTTTAAATGAGTCATCTTTGGATGGATCCTAAGAGATCCCCTATTCAAACTTTTCAACTTCTTCCTCAAAAGATTTAATTTTCCATATTAAATATTTAATATAATCACTTATATTTTCATTCACCTTATATTTTTATTCAATGTTTTAATTCAATTTAATAATTGGTATACCTTTTTTAGGGTGGCATTCAAATATTCAACTATTTGTTTAAGCTAGGAAAGTTCAGCCAAAAGTTCTCCAACATACTCATAGGACTCATTCAACTATCCTCCAATCTTTTAGTTCTTCTTTGTTTAGATATATAATTCTTTAAGGGATACATAATTGTTTACTTAATGATTAATAACTCTAGATAATTCACTTTTATCTTGAATCATCATCTTTTACTTTTGAGAAATACATTCCATAAAAATCCAATTGAAATTTTCTTCATGAGATAGTTCAGATACCAATAAAAACTTTTTGGAACTAATACCACTTGTTGGGACCCAAGAGACACCCTAAGATGGTGGATGGGTGAATCAATATGTTTCCATGTTCAAAATTATCTCAATCATAATCTCCCCTTTACTGGATCTTTTTCATGGATTAAAAGGAAGTCAGGTTCGTCCTATTAATCATCTCAACTACACCCAAGAACAATTAATATGAAGAAATTAAACTATGAAGGTTCATGGAGTAGAGGAATAACCGGGTGAGTGAATAACCATAATGGTTTTTCAGATTTTATGGATCATTCTCTAATTATGCAAGACATAAATTTCATGACTAATGAAATGTTTCCGTCGAATATTGACATAGAATATCTCAAAACCCAAAGAGTGGATATTTTTCACATTAAATTTAAAATTATTTTAAATATTATCATAAGAAATATTACCTCATCTTAGTAACTTTCTTCAATGAAGATGTTGTTGATCATTTTAAAGCCCCTTTCTCAGGTTATCATCATCACATTTATAGGATCCAAGTATAGAATTCATCTAGCAGTGATCCACACGTGCTAATTTAATCTCTAAATTACACCAATTGATTTTTGGGTTATACCATAGAGGATAAATTATCTTTCATTGTTCATCTTGATTGCTTTGAAATCCTTCTACTTGAATGAGTTATTATTATTCTTGAGAATTTGAGATAAGGAAAAGTCAATAGAGAGGTTCATTATGCATAGTGATTCTCAATCCTTGATTTTTTATTAAACCTACACAATAGACATAACAATTTATTTATAGAGTTAGGGTTTAGATTAAAAAATATTATTTAATTTCACAATGACCCATAAATAATAACATGAAATTTATATAACCCCATGCCTTATAATAATATTATTATTATTATTTTTATGGAATATGATATCTGACTCATCAATAAATATTATTTTACCCACTTAAAAATTAATATTTATCACCAGAAACAATCATGGTCCACTCATCATTCTTGGAATTTTTTAAATTCCCAAATCAATATTTAATTAAATATTTTATTCATAAAAAATATTTTATTCCCAATCTGGAGAATAAATATTTATTAAATATTCAATAAACAAATTAATTATTCTATTCATAGTCAAAATAATAAATATTTATTTAATATTTGTGTGATTGATACAAATTGAATAAAATTATTCCTTAGTCTTATGATAAATAATTATTCCATTAATATATTAAGATAAAATTTAATTGAGATCAATGAAAAAATTTAGTGTGTGACCCTCTAGGATACTTTATTATTTTCATTAGGCAGACTTTCCTAAAGTCCAAGATTACTCTCTAGTATTGGGTCAAGGAACCCAATAGAAAGAACTTAATGTCGCAATGTTGAAAACCACATACAAATACTTACTATGGAATATAATCCCTTTTTCATAATATCTCATCAGGAAGGTTGCATATCTATTCCATCAACCTATATGATTGATACTTATTTATTTGACTGTCTGAAATAAAATCATGGTTACAACATAGCCATATAATTTAATGTGATGTTTCCATTTTAATCGAAGAGTCGATATATCATCGTTAATAAATATGGAAGGTACAAATCCCTCCTC
Source organism: Viscum album (assembly GCA_963277665.1). NCBI lineage: Eukaryota > Viridiplantae > Streptophyta > Magnoliopsida > Santalales > Viscaceae > Viscum > Viscum album. Next base: position 619,321,223 of record OY728127.1, on the reverse strand, counting down.
AACTTATTATTAATAACATGTCATTAATGACACACCCAATGTATCCAAATTCATATGAACTATATCATTAAGGTTTTGGAAATACATCTAAATATGTGAGGTGTAACAAGCATTTATAATAATCTTAATTATAAGGACCATTGCACATGCTCACGGATTGGAATATCATATGACACATAAACATACATAATTCCTACAATCGTGTATGTTCTCATAATCTTCCATCATGGATTTTACCAAGTGATAACTTCATGAGAAGAAGTCTCATTAGTTTATAAGTAATTTCACCTAATATTCAATAATCTATGTGTCCCGTCATATTATGTTATCCAACCATAAAACTATATTTAAGAATATCATCATGACATTTCAAGGTTCTCATTATAGTAGAGAATTTATATGGCCTTATCAATGTTATTAATACTCAACGAAATTATTATATTAAATTCATACTGAACAACAAACAATATGTAATGAGTTTTTTTATTAATATTCAAATATTAAAATATACATGTAATCTAAATTACAAATATTTTATTCTAAAAAACCAACTCCAACAGACTCCCACTTAGACTACATCCAACTACCTATGACTTTCAGTCCTCTATACCTCACATGATGATCATGTTTCTACCAAGTTAAGGCTTTAGTCATGGCTTCTACCATGTAATATTTTGTGTAAATTTAGCTTACTGTGACTTCACCACTTTGAGAAAAATATATCAAGAGATGATACTTCTAAATTATGTGATTTTCTTGCCGATATCACCTTTTCTCCTTTTCGAGGGACACGGCTATAGTATTATCATAATAGAGTGTGATATAATATTTACTATTAGGTACCATTCTAAGATCTTAGATAATGATGTGTATTCATGATACTTTTATAGTTTCTTTAGAAGCTAAAATATAACCAGACTCTATTATAGAATCAATGACCACAAATTTCATTGAGATTTTCCAGCTCACTACACCTCTATTGAGAGTGAATATGTATCCCATATGTGATTTCAAATCATATTTATCTATTTGGAAACTTGAATCCATATATCCTCTGATAACTAGTTCCTCATCTCTTTTTTAGACCAGGAATATATCTTTAGTATGCCTAAAATACTTAATGATAGTCTTGACTGCCATCCATTAGGGGTCACCTAGATCATCTTAATATATTCCTACCACACTTAAGTTGTAGGTGATATCTACATATCATAACATGAATGAATAACCCAATAACTGACATGTATGGAATACTTTTCATCCTTTATCTTTCCTCATGTTTATGAGGACACATTTTCCTAGAAAGATGAATGTCATGTGACATCGGTACACTACAAAAAAATCATATACCAATAGTTTGGAACCAATGGTATAGGTATAAAAATAATTTATAGTGTATACTAATGGTTTGGAAGGGTGTTGTCTACTCTAGTGTTGGTATAGACCTATACCAATAGTCTTGGGAAAACTGTTGGTATAGGTGATGTAAAAATAAAATCCAACTTGTTTTTAATCCCAACACCTCACATTTATATTCTAACAACCTACCACTAAGTTAATATGACTTTTGTGAACATATTTTGATAAATATATATATGTATATTTACAAGTAATTTAATTTTTGAGGGATTTAATGTTATTTGAAAAAAGAATCCATAAAAAATATGGGTACATATACCAATGCTTCTAAAAACTTTTGGTATAGGTGCCCTAATTTTTGTGACCTATATCAATGTTTTTTCCAAAACCGTTGGCATAGCATGGATCTATACCAATTTTTTTGGAAAAACTATTAGTATAGGGTCTCTACAAGGGGACTATACCAATAGTTTTGGATAAAACTATGGGTATAGGTCTGTACAAGGTACCTATACCAATGGTTTTAGAAAAATCATTGGTATAGGGTCTCTACAAGGGACATATACCAATGGTTTTGGAAAAACCCCATTGTTATTGGGTCTCTCCATGGTAACTAAACAAATAGTTTTTCCAAAACTGCTCGTATAGGGTCTATCTAAGGTACCTATACTAATGGTTTTTTCCAAACCATTGGTATAGGTCTATTGGTATAGCTCCAATTTCTAGTAGTGGGAACAATCCCCTCTTGGATTATTCCATGTATAATCTCTTCAGTGTATTATCAATGTATATACTCTAACTTATTCTAAGAATCCTCTAAGATCTATCACAATGGATATTGATCTCAAGAATACATATTTTTTCACCTAATTCCTTCATAGAGAAGAATTTTTTCAACCAGCCCTTAGCAGATAGTAATACCAGTATCTATATCCAATAAGTATTATATCATCAACATAAACTATTAAGAAAATTATTGCACATCCAATAAACCACTTATAGAGAAAAGTATTTTATGTGTTCTTTATGAAACTAAATTATTTTATGAATTCATCAAACTAAATGTTTTATGACCTAGATTCTTTCTTTAATCCAAAAATGGAACTTTGTAATTTGTATAACTTTTCGGAATCCTTTAGAGTCAAAAACCCTTAAGTTTGTGTCATATAACCATATTCCTAAAGCTTCCCATTAAGTAAGTCTATTTTGAAATTCATTTACCAAATATCATGTTCATGTAAGGTCTCAATGTAAAGTATATAAATGATGGATTTCATCATAGAAACTAGTGATAAGTTTTCATCATAGTATATGCCTTAATTATATTTGAACCCTTTTACAACCAGTCGAGCCTTATAAGTACTAAATTTTCCATTCATGGCCTATTTATTTTTGAATACCCATTTATAACCAAGGGTATTTACATCAACTGTTTCATCTATGAAAATAAAAAATTGGTTTTAGTACATGGAATCCTTTTCATAATTCATAGTTTCTTTCCATTTAGAAACATCTATGTCACTTACTTATTCTTTGTAGGTTAGAGGATCATTATTATCAACAATTAATGAGCCACCATCCTTGGTGAACAAAAAACCATATCTTTTAAGTTCTCTAACCTCTCTTGTACTCCTGTAGAGTACTTATGTCTCTAGAACTTCTTCCATAGGTCATTTCAAAATCTGTTCCTATACTGACTCTTATGTATCTTGATTCTGTACTTCATCGATGTCTATATCGCTCCCACTATCTCTTTTATAGATGTGATCCACTTCAAGAAATATAGTATTAATGTTAACCACAACATTATTTTTTGTAGGTTAATATAGGAAATATCCTTTTGTTTCCTTAGGATAACCTATAAAGATATATTTAGTTCCTTAGGGTGCATTTTTTGTTGCACAAAATAGCCTTAACAAATGCTTCACAACCCCAAACTCATATGTACAACAACATGGGTTTCTTACCATTCTATAATTGGTATGGAATATAATTTTCCACATTTTTTGGCACTTAGTTTAGTATGTATTTTTTGTTTGTAATGCATATACTCAAAATGATGATAGAAGACTCACATGACTTTCCATATTTCTCACCATGTCTAATATGGTAAGGTTTATCCTTTAATTTACACCATTCTACTAAGGTGTATAAAGAAGAGATAGTTGAGAGAGAATTGAAAACTTCTGTAAATAATTAATGAAGTTATGATTAAGATATAATCCACCACTATCTGAGTATATTTTCTTAATCATCTTACCAGGATGGTTCTCAACTTCATTATGGTATTCCTTGAATCTATCAAAAGAATCCAACTTACACCTCATTCATTATACATAACCATATATAATAAAATCATAAATAAAATTTAAGAAGTATGAGTACCCACCCCTTTCTTTAACTGAAAATGGTCCACACACATTGGTATGAACTAATTCAAGAAGCACTTTTTCCCTTTCACCTTTTACACTAAATAGGGATTTGATCATTTTTCCTTGTAAATATGTGTCACATAGACCATGTGATTTTAGTTAAAAATGTAGAACCCCACAACTTATTCTCATATAATGATAATAATATGGTTTTATTTTATTTTATTTTATTTTATTTCTAATTGAAATCTGAATGAAACATACAAAATGGACACAAGGCTTTTTATTTAAAAAAGAAACTGAAGTTTTTACAATAAACCGAGATCACAGGAAGCCATACTACCCAAAAATACCTATCAAAATTACAGGGAGACCACCCATAACAACAAAAATCCCAAGAAGGTAATATGGCTCCTTAGGATCCATCATAATGAACATTATTATGGATAAAGCCACAGCAGTCAAACAAAGCACCAATGGAATAATGAGAACCATTTTCTTCAATTTCATTGAAATTAGGACACCCTAAGGAATGGTTTTATAAGGCATCAACTCGACCGATGCCTTGGGTGACCATTGAATTCTAATGGCTATAATTATAGTCATTGGCCTTTTGGTGAATTAATTAAAAACATTTAAGTATAATTTATTTTTCCAAATATTTAAGTTATGAATTGACAATTATAAAATAACCTCTAATCATGAACTTTAAAAGGTCATGATATAAAATTTTGAACAACACTTGAGTGATTTTGAAATGAGATGAGGATTTCAAATTCCTTGCATGAATATTTCAAGTATGTTGTAAATGTTTTTATTGCTAATTCTTAAACAATGTTTTAATTAAACTATGTTTGTTTTCTTTTTAATTAAACTATGTTTGAGTTCTATAATACTAGTATAAAAGTTTTCATATGGATATATTAAAGTTATAACTCGGTATTTGAAAACATTAGTGTGTATAAATAATTTAGTAATACTATTAGATAAGACAAGGTATAATTTAATTTGTATAATTTAATCTTTCAAAGTTTAAATAAAAAGTCATGTTTTATAAAATTTAAGTTATTCTCTATATATAGTTAAAATGAATGAATTAATTTTCTTATGAATTTATTTTGGAAAGTTGGAATTTTCATAAAAAAAATTAAGCCCTCTAGGGCCATCCCTTAAGCCAGGCTGAGGGAGGCAGCTCACGCTAGGTGGCTAAGCCTAGCCCTCAGCCTCAGCTCATGTCGGCCCAAGCGTGGGCATAGTTTCCCTAAAGGGTGCACAGGAGTGCATAAAGGATCAGAGCGCGCCACCGTGGGCGCGAGGCCAAAATGAGGTAGAGGTAGTTCAAGGCTTGCGTGGGGAGGGAGCCCGTGTATAAGGCTCCCTTTGTGTGTGTTGTGTTTTTTCTGAGCAGATGTTCAGAGTCTCTGGATTATAAAGAGATCGTGTTAGCCACTCTGTTTCAATGTGGGATGACAAAAATCACCTAGAATCAAATCTGGGTGGTTGGATCACGTCACGCATGATCTGGGTTGTCGATTTCGATCCAGAACTCGACCCTCAGCAACCGTGGGATGCCTTCTTGTTTTTGTACACTATCTAATCCGACGTAGATCTAATCTCGACCATATAAGATTTTTAAAATGTCACGTCGAACCAGGGTCATCTGATCTAGCTGTAGATCAAATCTGATCTGTCCATCATTTTTAAAATCCACGGACGCACCCCAACCATTAGATCAAGGCTGGAACAGATCCTGGCCATCCATTTATTTTTTGGTTTCTCTTACCACGGCATCTTCTTCCTCTTCTCTTCCTGTTTTGAACTATTAACCCCTAAATATCCTATTTACACCATTTTCTTCTCTTTTGATAGTCGCTGGACCCCCCTCCTTTCACGCGTTTTCCACAAAGACCTTCCCTGGTCTTTTAATATACTGAAGAAGCCTCAGATCCTATGCAAGTGTCCTTAAAATATTCTCTAAAGTCTAGTATAGTATATCATATAAGCAACCCGGTTTCACCCCCAATAATCCCTAGGTTTTATCTTCTACCTCCAGAGATTTCTTCAGGAACCTCCGAACTCTTCCCGAGACCTCTCCTCCCTCCTCAAAATAATGTAAAGATTTTAAATTGCCTTGTATTTGTTGTTTGAGGGTATATACATATACATTTGTATACTCATAATATTATATATTCAACCCTATGGTTCATTTAAAACTTTCTCTTAATCTGACCCTAAGTTTTTGTATTTTTGAGTCTAGGAGATTTTATAAACATAAAGGTGTATTTTATTCATGAAAATATTAATTAGGTTTATATATATATATGGTTTTTTGTATAAAAGGGTTATGAATATATAAATGCATGTATGATCATGTGGTTTTGGGTGGAAAACCCTCAAATACCTGACCTTAGGTCCTACGGATTATGGGTTATGCAATTTTTTTCAAACTTGTAGGAATAATTTCTTTTCTCATGAAATATATATATACACCTTATATATTCAAATATATATGTACACATATACAACCTTATAGTTTCACACAAACCCCTTATGTCAGGATTTAATATTTCTAAACATTGAGTTTCAAAGTTAATAAAGAACTTCAAAATGAAAAGAATTATATATTGTATAAAACTTTTATATACTATACATACCCGATTATGTATGTTCTTATATATATATATATAACTATACAGTTTTAAAGAACCTCCTTGATAATCAGTTTTAAGTCCTCTATACATTGAGTTTCAAAGATGAGGTAGAATTTTGTTACATTCTCATATATACATATTTATATGCAGTATAAACGGTTTTATATAATGGTATAGTTTGTGTATCTCACCTTTTGGACCAGTTATAAATCTTTCAACATTGAAATTCTATTATTAATGGATGTTTTTTGATAAATAATTGGAAACTAACTTTGGTGTAAGACCCATTAGTGTACTTGATTATACATGTGAGATGTTCATGTTTATATAAGAAAATATTTACATACATAATTATTTTTAACAAGTAACCCCTTTAATTTTCACTCTATGGTTTTTAATTCAAGAACCCCTATTAATTTTAAGTCATCTCGGTGTTATTAGGATTTTGGTATTGGTTGTGGTTGAGTTTCTTTCCTTATATTATTTGACATTATGGTGTGATATACAAAAGCATTTTAATAATAAATGTTTGAGCATCTACAAACTAAATACCCTACATGAAATGTTTGGTTTACCTTTTAATTAATTATCCATCTAGATGAAATTCCAATACGTAATTGATTTATATGGTTTTAGAATTTATCATTATATGTGAAAAAAAATTATTTATTTTAGTGCATTTATTGTCAGCACATATGCTAAATCTGTTTATCATTTTACCATTCAATGACATTGTCATTTAGTTAATAGACTTATTATTATCATCAAAATGCATGATTCAATTTATATATATGTAAATGTTAAATTATGAAATTTAACTACTATGACCAAATATGGATTAAGTCATAAATTGTACAAAGTGGTATGGGAAACTTTGAATAATATGAAATGTGAAATTATATATTCAAAGTGGTATGGGACATTTTGAATATACGGCCTTTTAGCATATGGGGAATGTATAGACTCGGTATAATGGGTTGGGAACTGGTTAATGAAATCCCCTTAATGCATCGATCATTCTCATGAGACATTCAAGTCATGGAATAAGGACATTGACATTTTAGGTCATGGCATGAGGCCATTGATATTTTAGAGTCTTGACATGAGGTCTTGACAGGGTCTGATATTATATGTTTCCTCATTATTCTTATGATGATTAATTAACCAAGAGGATATTTAACTAGTTGAATATCCATGGTTAAGAGATAGTACTTATGAGTATCAGAAATAGTAAATGCTTATGGCATGACGTTTATTTGGCACTCAGTGATTTTAGTAACCAGTGTATATCTCACAGTATTAGTGTATGAAATTGAATTTATTACCATTATGTGCAACTTTGATTATGTATCACTTTTAGTTATTAAACATGTACTTTCATATTCATAATTCATACTTATTTAGAATTTTTATTATTGGTTACTCTGAATGAGCATGCTTATAATTGAATCATGTTCCCTTATAATTCTATTAGTATGCTTTTAATTGTGCACTTTTATTTCTTAGACAATTGTTATGATATGTTACATGTGTTACATCATTTCTTAAGAAAAATGTTTTATGAAAAGTTTTAAAAGAATGTTTTCAAATGTTATATTAGTATATTATTTTATTTTAAAACCCCTTATTAGGAATTCGTATGTTCACCCTAAATTTTTGTAATAAATTTTTCAGGTGTCAGTTTGGGCTAAAGAAGTATGACAAAAGTCACTAGTTTCCCAGAACCTGAACCGAATTCGATCCTCTGTATGGGGTATGATGTGTAATTTATCAGTTCATGGTTTTTGTAAAAACTCACAAATCATGTTTCAAGGGACCGGATCCAGGTATTCTGGAGGTGGGTTGTCACATTTGGTATCAGAGGATTCGGTTTAGATAACTCTGGAAAACTAGAACTGAAACAAAGAAAAATTTACTTAAGCATTACTAAATATGAGGTTTTTCTTAATTTTATGACGGAAAACGAAGGTACTTGTCTTTTTTATCTTCCTATTGAAGCTCTAGAAACCATAATTTCCTTATCTAGCCATGATAACTTCATAAACTATGCTCATATCCGAATGACATGCAAACACCTCTACGACGTGTCCAACTCTCCCCGAGTAATTCAACTCCACTGAGGAGCGGGTTTGGACTATCTTTTTATGATTCAAACCCAATTTCAATCCTACGCACATCATGGAAAATACTTTGAGGGTCTCTTTAGATGTTTCACTATGGCTGAAGGCATCTCATCCCTCATGGCCTTCCAAGAAGCTGCAGCAGCAGGAGACCTCTGTGCAGCATATATGTGTCAATTCTTGTCCTATGGCCATTTTAGTCAAGTAATGGATTTAGAAATTATTGAATTTAAATCCTCCAATTATATGTACAGACATCAAGTACATAGTGATATCTCTCAGCTATACACCCCTCATGTCAGACTCTAGAGACACCATAAGTGCACCCACGAGATTGAACCAGACTGCTCGGGTTGCATATTGTTCAGGGAGATTGAGAGTTTTGAACTTGTTTAAGGGATTCGTGTATTTGGGAACTGGGGAAACAATTAGTCTTGGGTGTTATGTACCTATTGTTTTATGAAAATATAATATGTTGTTTATTCTTCCTTCTACCTTTTCAGTGTTTGTGTTTCACTGATTGGACTTTCATAAAAAAAATTCAGATGGAAGGACAAACTCACATCTTATCTCTCCCTATTGAGATACTCGATACCATCATGGTAAAAACCTATACAGAAGAGTACCTTTCATTCGAAAACCTGAGGAGGACGTGCAAATATATTTACAGGATATCGAACATTCCAGACATTCTCCGTTCTTGTGAAGAGAATTCTTACAGCTATCACCATATATACAATGCTCAACTTTTTGAGTATAGATGAAGGGGAAAGTACTAATAAGGTGTTTTCCTATGCTCCACACAATCCTGAAACTTCACGGCCAAGATAAGGTTTCAAGAGGTCGCCTTGGAAGGGGACCTACATGCAGCCTACATGTACCAGATCCTGAGTATCAGTATATATGACCATTTTGATGTCATTGACATTCTCAGATGAGAGACGGTTTGATGAGTCCTTAGAGATTTTTTCCATTCAGACATCTCTGAGCTCTCTACCATTAGAGCCTCCCTTTGGAATCTCGAGTGTATACGGCATGAGTTCAACCCATACTATCTGTAGTGTGTTTGGTCCATATAAGCAGAAGAGTTGAACACAAACTTGGGTATTCATCTAGCCTTAACTGAGTATCCTCCACGATGGAGGATGTGGTAAAGAACGTCAGGGAGACTTCTTTAGTATGGTTGTTTGAAAATAATTGTGAGGATGAAATTCATGTTAAGGGGGGATAATGTAACACCCCAAAACTTTTTCTCATGTAATGATAATAATATGGTTTTATTTTATTTTATTTTATTTTATTTTATTTCTAATTTAAATCTGAATGAAACATACAAAAAGGGCACAAGGATTTTTATTTAAATAAGACAGTGAAGTGTTTACAATACACTGAGATCACAGGAAGCCATGCTACATGAAAATACCAACAAAAATCCCTATCAAAATTTCAGGGAGACTACCCAAAACAAAAAAAAACCCTAAGAAGGTAATATGGGTCCTTAGGATCCGTCATAATGAACATTATTATGGCCAAAGCCACAGTAGATGCACTAAGAACCAATGGAATAATGTGAACCATTTTCTTCAATTACCTTGAAATTAGTACACCCTAAGGCATGGTTTTATAAGGAATCAACTCGAACATTGTCTTGGGTGACTGCTGAATTCCAACGGCTATAATTATAGTCACTGGACTTTTGGTGAATTAATTAAAAACATTTAATTATAATTTAGTTTCTAAATATTTAAGTTATGAATTGAAATTTATAAAACAACCTCTAATCATGAACTTTAAAAGGACATGGTATAATATTTTGAACTACACTTAAGTTATTTTTAAATGAGATGAGGATTTCAAATGCCTTATGAATATTTGAAGTATGTTGTAAATGTTTTCATTGCTAATTCTTAAATAATGTTTTAATTAAACTATGTTTGTTTTATTTTTAATTAAACTATGTTTGAGTTCTATAATAAAAGTATTAAATTTTTCATATGGATATATTAAAGTTATATCTTGGTATTTTAAAAAATTAGTGTGTATAAATAATTTAGTAATACTCTTAGATAAGACAAGGTATAATTTAATTTTTATAATTTAATCTTTGAAATTTTAAATAAAAATTCATGTTTTATAAAATTTAAGTTATTGTCTATATATAGTGAAAATAAATGAATTAATTTTCTTATGACTTTATTTTTGAAAGTTGGATTTTTTTTTAAAAAAAAAGTATACCCTTTAGGGCCAGCCCTTAAGCCAGGCTGAGCGAGGTAGCTCGTGCTAGGTGGCTGAGCCTAGCCCTCAGCCTCAACTTAGGTTGGCCCGAGCATGGGCATAGTTTCCCCGAAGGGCGTACAGGAGCGTATGAAGGATCAGAACGTGCCACCGTGGGTGTGAGGCCAAAGTGAGGCAGGGGTAGGCCGAGGCCTGCAGGGGGCAGGAGCCTATGTATAAGGCTCCCTTTGTGAGTGTTATGTTTTTTCTAAGATGATTTTAGGAGTCTCTAGCTTATAAAGAGACCACGTGAGCTGCTCCGTTTCGATGTGGGATGACAAAAATCACCTGGAATCAAATCTCATCGATTGGATCACGTCGTGTGTGATCTGGGCCATCGATTTCGATCTAGTTCTCGACCCTCAACAACCGCGGAATACCTCTGGATTTTTTTACACCGTCCGATCCGACACGGATCTAATCTCATACATCTGAGATTTTTAAAATGTTGCGTCGAACCTGGGCCATCCGATCTAGCTGCGGATCAAATCTGAGTCATCCATCATTTTTAAAATCCACAGACACACCCTGACCATCGGATCAAGGCTGGAAAAGATCTTGGTCGTCCATTTATTTCCCAGTTTCTCTTCCTATGGCGTCTTCTTCCTCTCCTCCATCTTCTTTGAACTAGTAACCCCTACATATCCTATTTACACCATTTTTTCTCCCATGATAGCCGTTGGACCCCCCTCCTTTCATGCATTTTCCACAAAGACCTTCTCCAGTATTTTAATATACTAAATAATCCTCGGATCCTATGAAAGTGTCCTTAAAATATTCTGTAAAAGTCTAGTATAGTATATCATATAAGCAACCCAGTTGCACCACCAAGAATCCCTTGGCTTTCTCTTCTACTTCCAGCGCTTTCTTCAGGAACCTCCATACTCTTCCTGAGCCCTCTCCTCCCTCCTCGAAATAATGTAAGGATTTTAAATTGCCTTGTCTTTTTTGTTTGAGGGTATATACATATACATGTGTATACTCCTAAGAATATATATTTAACCCTACGGTTTAGTTAAAACTTTCTCTTAATCCGACCCTAAGTTTTCTGTTTTTGAGGCCAGGAGATTTTATGAACATAAAGGTGTATTTTATTCATTCAAAACATAATTAGGTTTATATATATATATGTGATTGTTTGTATAAATGGGTTATGAATATATAAATTCATGTATGATCATATATTTTTGGGTGGAAACCCCTCAAATACCCGACCCTAGGTCCTACGGATTATGGGTTATGCAATTTTTTTCAAACATTAAGGAATAATTTCTTCCCTCATGCAATGTGTGTGCGTGTATATATATACACCTTATATATCTAAATATATATGTACACATATAAAACCTTATATTTTTACACAACCCCCTTATGATTGGATTTAAGATTTCTAAAATTTGAGTTTCAAAGTTAATAAAGAACTTCAAAATGCAAAGAATTATATGTTGTATAAAAGTTTTATATACTATACATACCCAATTATGTATATTATTATATATATATATATAACTATACAGTTTTAAAGAACCTCCTAGATATTTAGTTTCAATTCCTCTATACTTTGAGTTTCAAAAATGTGGTATAATTTTGTTACATTCTCATATATACATATTTATATACAGTATACATGGTTTTATATAATGCAATAATTTGTGAATCTAACCTTATGGACTAGTTATAAATCCTTCAACATTGAACTTCTATGATTAATGGATGTTTTTTATAAATAATTCGAAACAAACTTTGGTGTAAGACCCATTAGTGTACTCGATTATACATGTGAGATATTCATGTTTACATAAGAAAATATGTACATACATAAGTATTTTTAATAATTAACCCCTTTAATTTTCACTCTATGGTTTTTAATTCAAGAAATCCTATTAATTTTAAGTCATCTAGGTGTTATTAGGATTTTGGTGTTATTTGTGGTTGAGTTTCTTTCTTTCTATTATATGGCATTATGGTGTGATATAAAAAATCATTTTAACAATAAATGTTTGAGCATATTCAAGCTTAAAACCCTACATGAAATGTTTGATCTACCTTTTAATTAATTATACATCCTGATGAAATTACAATAAGTAATTGATTTATATGGTTTTATAATTTATCATTATATGTGATAAAAAAATTATTTCTTTTAGTGCATTTGTTTTCAGCACATATACCAAATCTGCTTATCATTTTACCATTCAGTGACATTGTCATTTAGTTGATAGACTTGTTATTAGCATCTAAATGCATGATTCACTTTATATATATGTAAATGTTAATGGATGAAATTTAACTACTATGACCAAATATGGATTAAGTATTAAATTGTTTAAAGTGGTATGGAACACTTTGAATAATATAAAATGTGAAATTAAATATTCAAAGTGGTATGGGTCATTTTTAATATGCAGCCTTTTAGCATATGAGGAATGTATAGACTTGGAATAATGGGTTGGGGACCGTTTAATGAAAGCCCCTCGATGCATCGATAGTTCTCATGAGATATTCAGGTCATCGAACAAGGCCATTGACATTTCAGGTCATGGTGTCAGGCCATTGACATTTTAGAGTCTTGACACAAGGTCTTGATAGGGTCTGATATTATGTGTTTCCTCATTATGCTTCTGATGATTAATTAACCAAGAGGATATTAAACTAGAAGAATATCCATGGTTAATATCCAGTACTTATGAGTATCAGAAAAATTAAATGCTTATGGCATGACGTTTATTTGGCACTCAGTGATTTTAGTAACCAGTGTATGTCTCACAGTATTAGTGTATGAAATTGAAGTTATTACCTTTAATCACAACTCTGATTATGTATCACTCTTAGTTATTAAACTTGTACTTGCATATTCATAATTAATACTTATTTAGAATGTATATTAATGGTTACTCTGAATGATAATTCTTATAATTGAATCATTTTCCCTTATAATTCTGTTAGTATTCTTTTAACTGTGCACTTTTATTTCTTAGACAATTGTTATGATTGTTACACGTGTTACAGCATTTCTTAAGAAAAATTTTATTGAAAAGTTTTAAAATAATGTTTTGAAATGTTATATTAGTATATTATGTTATTTTAAAACACCTTAATAAAAATTCCTATGCTCAACCTATGTTTTTGTAATAGATTTTTTAGGTATCAGTTTGGGATAAAGAAGTACGAAAAAAGTGGCTTGTTTCCCAGAACCTGAACCGAATTTGATCCTCTATAAGGGGCATGATGTGTAATTTATCAGTGCATGGTTTTTGTAAAAACTCACACATCATGTTTCAAGGCACCAGCTCTAGGTATTCTGGAGTCGGGTTGTCACAAAAAATAATCTACATATTCATATTTATGTAACTTAGTCAAATGCTTTTCATTCACATGACCTAGCTGGTAATTCCAATGTTTGTGTGATATGAATAATGTGATGTGTTTTTATTATCGAACTCCATTACTTGGTTCATGTAATCCAACACATAAAGACTATTATATAAATATTACATTCCATAATAAATGTTATATTTATAAAAGAACCATTATATATTACCAAATTTGAAGAAAAAAATCCATATGCATTAGGTTTGAATACAGAAATAAAGTTTTTGATAACATGTGAAACATAATAGAAACCCTTTAAAACCAAAATCATTTCCATAGACAATGTAATGTGGTATTCCCTAATATCCATGGTAGCAAGTCTAGCTCCATTGGCTTCTTGTAGATCTACCTCCCCTAGTTAATCTTCCTAAATCTATGTGGTTCCTATATTTTAATACAGATGTGAGCATCACATGTTGTATCTAATAGCAAATTTTTAGAAATGGATAAATTTCACTTGATAAAAAACGTGCCTAAATCTTACCCTTACTTATTTTTATAGGTGTAGTTTTTCTTCTAGTGGACATTCTTGTCACATGAAAAATAAACAGTATCATATTCCCTTGATTTTCCCTTGATCCTTCTATTCTTGGAAGGGCATTGTGAAGGATCTTTAGACTAGATATCTTATCCTAGACTTTCCTTTTATTCACACTAAAGACAAAAGGCTTTTCATACTTCATCTTTTTATCTACTTTGAAAAGTAAACTGAGAAATATGAAAGATACTTCTCTTTGTTTTTTAAATTAAAATTTAAAAAAAGCTAAATAATTTATGAGGAAGTGATGCAATAATGAGATCAGTGCACAATTATTTTGAAATTTTTAAACCCTGAAACCTCTAATTGCTCATTATACATGGATGAAATTATTAATCATTGAACATAAAATTTGTTTCTCAAGTGTTTATCATAGACAATAAACTATTTTTCACTTTCCTCTTTTGTAGGTATATTAGGTAGTGAGGATTCTATAGGTTTTTGGTTCATTTATCTATTGATTTGAATCCCCATTCCATAAATCCTAACTATGATTTACTCAACATAGGCCTACAAATCTTTATTTAATAAACTTTGGAAATTAAATTCAATATAAGTTCAGTTAATTCGACCCATAATCTTAGTTAATACTTCATGATAATTAAAAGTGTCCCTCAATTTGACCTGAACCAACACTTTAAATATGGTTTCATCTTAATTTAGACATTAGAAGGTGTAATGAATTAATATTTACTAGAGGGATCTTGTTTTATTATGCATAAATATTTTTATTTTTATACTATAGATGTCCTCTTGATATTAAGTGTATTTTACTTGAGTGATTGATCATTTTATGATAAAACATATACACATAATCCATTTATTTAAATTTCAACTTTGCACATTTGTACACTTATTTATGTAAACACAGTCTTGCATCCATGAAATAAAAAATTAAAAAGATAAAAATAAATAAATATTCTAATATTGATCTTATCTAATGGTTGATTTATTTAGCATAAAATAAATCAACTTAATACCTAGGTGCAAATCATTATGTCAGTCTTGGCATAAGTTACAGCATTCCACTTATCCACCTATGTATCACCTAGGATGGTATCATCTTGGTTCCTTCTTGAACCACCACCATGTGACTTGGGATAATCATTTTATTATATGTATTTAAAACTTACATGTGGGTGAGGGGAACTAAAGGATTGGTAAAGGGGAATTGCATAAATAACCTTTGATAGGAATCTCCTATGTAATAAAGGGAGAGGGATGACTGGCATGTCATAATATTTTAATTTAATATTAAATAATTTAAATACCATGTAATAAATTAAATAAAATTAAACCAACAAATACATGGGTCTATTTCAACCTCATTAATAACCATACACATGAAACAAATATGAAAAAGTACCCTGATTAACATTCATTTATATTCATTATTTATTATAAAGATAAACATGCTTGCATTAATTAATTAATTAATTAATTAATTAATTAATTAATTAATTAATTCTATTTTATATTAATAACCATACAAATTCTCTTGGAGATACCCATCATTAATGCATTCATAGAAATTAAATATCATGATCAATATTTATAGATAATTATAATAATTCAATTGGGAATTTAATAATTCTCTAAGAATTTTATTACATATTCAAGCACATCTAGTGTAAAAAGTGTATTTAGATTTTAATGCTGAAATTAATTATTTTAATGTAATTTAATTTTATCCTTTATTGGGACGCTACACGGTGTGTACTTAGCAGCTACACATCAAGTTTCTCAATTTTTGTGTACCCAGGATAAATACATGGGGCTTCAGCATGTACCTTGGCTAGACTACATAGACTGTACTCTCCAGTTACAATATGTGTATCAAGAATTTCATGTATTAGCATAACCCATCGAACGGATCAATGTGTTCATCATACATGATACCACGTGACGTATACTCTAGTTAAATGTCGTGTGTTCTGCTAGTCGTGTGTCTTCACAATCCACCACATGAATTGACTTGTATTTCATGCATGGGAATTAATTAATTACAAGTCATGTATCTCAGTTACATGATATTTTTTTGATTAATTACACAAGTTTTAGTCTCACACAATTAGAAACCATGTATTTTAACATAATATTTGTGTGAATTTTTTCGCTAAATAATGTATACTACACGATGTGTACACAAGCTACACATTGTGTAATCCGACAGGTCATATGCCAGGTTGGCCTGGTGTTTACATGGTGTGAAATAAATTCACCATGTGTAATAAATAATTGACATTTCATATATCTCACAACATGTCCAGGTGAAGTGCACAAGGGTACATAGCATGTACTCTAAATACATACCGTGTAACCTAGTCTCATTGGCTAGAATCCTTGACACTTCCTAATGGAATCTCTAATATTTATTCATCTATTATTATTACTTTAAGAAAATATGAATCCTGAGTGAAATAATTAAAATGATGAAAGTATTTTAATAATAAATAGATTAAATAACGAATAATATGTAATTGAAAATTCTAACTAAAATTGTTCATAAATGATCAAAAATTATATAAATAATTATAAATTTAAAATATGGCCTCTATGATACCACTTCAAGGTTCCAAACATATAAAAAGTGCCATGTGAGAGAATAACCATAATATTTTTTCAGATTTGATAGATCATTCACCAATTTTTCAAGATGTAAACATCATGACCAATGAAAATTTTCCATTGACTATTGACATAAAAAATCTCAGAACCCAGAGAGAGGATCATTTGTACATTAAATTTATAATTAATTTAGATATGATCAGAAGGAAGATTGCCCCATCATAGGAACTTTCTTCGATGAAGATGTTGATGATCATCCGAAAAACCCTTTTTTGGATTACCATCATCATGTTTATAGGATCCAAGTGTATAATCCCTCTAGAGGTGATTCACACATGCACCTTTGATCTCTAAATGAAACCAATTGGTTATTGGGTTCTAGCATAGAATATCAAACCTATTACATTGTTTATCTTGATAAGTTCATTTTGTCTTGAAGGAGTTTTCTCATTCATTAAATGATGAGATAATTAAGATTCAATATAGTGTTTTGTTGTGAGCAATGATTCTCAATCTTTAATTATTAAATAACACTACATAATAGATATAACATCTGATCTATAGAGTTAGGGCTTAGGTTAAAAAATATTATTTATTTTCACAATAATCCTTAAATAATATAATAAACTTTATATAAACCCATTCCATATAATAATAATATTATTATTATTTTTATAGCATGTGCTATCTGAAATAATGGTAAATATTATTTTACCATCTAACAAATTAATATTTATCACTGAACATGATCTGGGTCCAATCATTCTTCTAGAAATTTATCAAATACCTGAATAAATATTTAAATAAATATTTTATTAATAAATAAATATTATATTCACAATATGGTGAATAAATATTTATTAAATATTCAATAAAAAATAAATATTGTATTTATAGTCTGGAAAATAAATATTTATTCAATATTTTTGTGATCAATAAAAGTTGAATAAAATTATCCCTTGGTCTTGATAATAATATTTATTCAATTAATTAAATTTAAATGATATTTAATTGAGATCAAAAACACTAAGTGTGTGAACCTCTTGAATTATTTCTCATTGGAATTATGTGAGCTTTCCTAAAGTCCATGATTACTATCTAGAAATGGGTTAAGGCACCAAAGAGAAAGAATATAATATATTAACTTAGATAACCACATATGAATTCTTATTGTGTAATATAATATCTTTGTTGAAATATCTCATAAAGAAGTTTTTACATTTGTTTCATCAACCAATATGCTTGGTACATCATTATTTGACTATCTAAAATAAACTCATAATTACACCATGTCCATGGAATTTAATTTGATGGTTCCATTTCAATAAAATAGATAATATATAATATTCTATAAATATATATGGTAAAAATCCTTCCATGAATTATTATTAATAACATGTCATTCATGACACACCCAACATATCCATCTTCACAATGAACTATATCCTCAAGGTTTACGAAATTCATCTAAGTGCATGAGTCATAACATGAATTTATAATAATCATAAATTCTAAGGAATATTACACACACTCATATATTGGAATACATGATGACACATAAACATATTTAATTCCAACAAGATTTTAAATTATCATAATATCCTATCTTGGAGATTAACAAGTGTGAGCTTCATGATAAAAATTATCATCATCTTATGACTACTCTCACCAGACAGTCAACATTCTATGTGTGTCATCATAGAATGTTATCTAACTGTAGAACTATATTTAAGAATATTTTCATGACATTTCAAGGTTCTTATCATAGTGGGGAACTATTATAACCTTATTAATGTGATAGATACTCTAGGACATTATTACTTTAAAGTAATTTAGAATAAAGAAAAATATCTAATAATCTATTTTTATTAAATTTATGTCTTGAAATATACATGTAATCCAAAGTAAAAACATTTGGATCAAGAACACCAACTATAAAAAATAATATGATGTACATAAATGATTTTACTAGGTTCACTCACATTGGGATACATAAAATGATCACACACTAACATTGAACTAATATACCAATAATTTACAATCTCACGGCACTTGTGGATACAAGTTGAAATATTTTTAAATCCACACAAGTAACATTGCATTTATAATGTTTAAGTACAAACTCACTACCTCCCAAGGGTCAGTCCCTTCCCTCCATTCCACTCATAGATTCAAGGAGGGTCTTCTCAGTTTATAGAAATGATGGTTTTCTGTAGGATCTATAAATATCTAACATGTTCCATAACTCTAGATTTGGTACTTCATTTATAAGGAAAAAATCATTACTCAACTCAAGATTTTATTTTTAAACAAGAATTTATTTTCTTGGATTCCAAAAAGATATTTTCAGGTTTAGAGTTTTAGAGAATTGGGTCATAACTCTTACGTAACATAGTTTTACATTGCAAGGAGGTAAGTTCCACTCATTATTGATTTTTACACAATAAAAAACATTAAAAGTGGAACATGTTTTCTCTTAACAAAAATCATCATGATTTTAAACTTTAATTCATTATTATTCCTAATCATCCTTAAACCCTATGAAAAAAATTTGAAATTTTTTGTTGAGAACAAAAAAGCTCAGTGAAGGACATATAAAAAGGAATAACAAAACTTGTTAGTCTATTTACAAACTATGAGATCATAAAAGAGATTTTTTTTTAAAAAATAATAAAATTTGTGCTAAAATAATCATTCACTTATATATGAAATCATCTTTACTACCCAAATTTTTTCATAAAATACTTTATAAGAAAACATAAAGGCAAAATCATAATCATGAGGGTTTCTTAGAAAACATGATAACACTCAAAAAAATTTCAAAAACATACTTTTAACCCTAAAAGTCAATAATAATTGTTTTGGGATTCAAGACCTGTATTTATGGAATTTTTTCCACTGTATTGTAATGGGTTTCCTCTTCTCCCAGTCCTCAAAATAGGTTTTCCTTTCTTTTTGTTCAATAATAGGGGGCTCAACCCTCAACCATTTCAAGAAAAAATATTACCTTGTGAATTCAAAAAAATGCATGAAAACTAATTAAAAATCATAAAAAAAAATCATATGTGTTACTTGAGATATCATCTTTAGAGAAACCTTACAATAACCCTTAAAAATGGAATAACCTACTCAGTTAATTCCAACATAATTCTCTAGAAAACATAATCATTACCCAATGAATTGGAGAGCTATATTAGGATATCCCATCATAAAAAAAATTACAAGGACTATAACATACATTAAACACATAAAATATTTAATTTCAATTATCAAACTTATAAAAATATGATTTTGAACCCTTAAGTAAAACTTTTTTAGATATAGATATATCTCTTTACTTTAAAATCCCATTTTCAAAACTAAGATTCCTAGAAAAAATATAAGGAGGGTTTGTCATTGAATAAATCATGAAATTTTGTAAAGGAATCAATATATTAAATAAGGGATGTATTGGTAATAAAATCCATTGATTTCATGTATGTTAAAATATAACATTCCTTTTTCCTTTTGTAAATAAATTCAAAATGTTCTGTATGAAATACATAAAAAGATTCCTTTTGAAACCCATTAAAAGGAAGTAAAAAGATTCATAAAATATATTTTATAATTTATTTATTTAAATATTAATACATATATAAAATAATTTTTAATAATACATATATGGAGGGAAAATATTTAAAATATAAATCTGTCAAACATTTAAAATGAGGTTTTAAGGTCAAGTGTATGTTACCTCGAGTTTGAATTGTGACGTACATTCTTTATCTTCATAAATAATAAAATTATATAAATTTTATAATTTATTAAAAACATTTTTAAGTTTAATTACTTATCATTAATCCATTTGTTTCATTTATTTCAAGGACATATTTAATTACTCAATCAGTTATGTCAACATCGGATGTTTTGAGGACGTTTGGTTCATAATTTCAAAATGACTTTGGTATGTTGACCATCATCAAAAAGGTAATTATTAAATTATATAAAAAAATAATCATGAAAAAATATCTTTTTTATACATTAATTATACTTTTATAACCAACTATTTAAGATATTTTATAAAAAACAATTATGTTACAACATGGAGACTGTAGTTTGTACGTACGCATGATTAACGTTCCTATTTTCCAAAGAACAGGATGAAAAAATGGTAAGTATAATTTTATATTTAAATTATTATTATTATATGATAAATATTATATTATATCTTTAAATACACTTATAAATATCATCCATGTGAGGTGGTGATTAAAAATGAATCACATCGCTTCATGGAGGTGGTAATCTGCATGTATGCATGAACGACGTTGTCATTTTTCAATAGATGAAAAGGTAAGAAAAAAAGATAATATATTATCTTTAAAAAATGATAATTATGTCATGAATATAATATATATGCAATAAATCCACCATTATAACCATCTATGATAGGTTTTGATGGAAATAAATTACATCGGTTTCCGAGGCAGAAGTCTGTCGTACACATGAATAATATTTTCATTTCATGTTTGATGGAATAAGAGATAGATAAAGGTTATTACATCAACATAATAACATCTCAGTATATGGTATATTACAATGTTATTATATTTAAATGGTTAATAAAGGTTTGGAGGAGATAAAATAATAAATAAAATAAAACCACTTAGTTAAGTGTTTTACCTCATTTTTGGAGAACCTCCTTATATTTACAACTTTGGCCTCCTGAGGCGGGTATTCTGATCAAACCAAGGATTCTAAGATGTGGGGAGGGATGTTAGAAATATATTTGGGTAGGTATTTTATGATATAAGGTGATATTTATGTGTGGATAAAATATAATAGGGGGTTTCCTTTTATAAGTGGAGGGAGGACACACTTGGAATTTTTCAAAATATTAAAATATATTAATGCCTTACTCAATCCAAATGACACAAAAATGGACCATTTCTAAATATCAGACGATATAGGACACAAATATGGTCATAAAATAGGATTTATAAAAGTTTTTAGGTCATTTTAACTATTATCATTTTAGTTTTAACCCTTTAAACCCTTTTTAACTCATATTACGGTAATTGACTATTTTAGCAAAGTTACTATTCATAATGAATAAAATAAAAGTGAAATCATTACTAAATTTTGACATGATAATTCAAAATATGAATTCCAATTTATCATATTCAATTTATATAATTTTTAGAAATAAATTTTAAAATAAACCTTCAACACATGATGAAAAATGGTTTTCTAGAAAAAATGTCTTTTCAAGTATAAAAATTGTTTTATACCAAATTTAGGTATAATGTTGATTCCATGAAAATTTATTGAATTTTAATTAATAAAAATTTACTAATTACATTTTTAAACCAATATAAAACAAAATTATTTTGATTAAATACTTAAAATAAAAGGTAGCTCTCCTAAAAATTGGTATTTTCTACTATTCACCCAAAAATCAACTTTTTCATAAAATTCTGAAAAAATAAATAAATTTAAGAGAATTTTGGATTGATGATATAAAAATTTAAGTTTATTTTTTTAGATTAAAATTATAAAATTTTGAAATCAATATTTTAAATATAACCATGTAATACATGCAAACAAATTTAGTAAGAATAAAATTATTTCCTCTTTTATTGGAAAATTTCTTAATATTCATATTGTGAATATAACCCTATAAAATCTAAGTAATGAATATTTATAAGGCATAAAATTGATGTATTATAAACCTTTCCTAGTTTTTTACAATCTTCCCCCTTTTATTTAAATTTCAACCTCCTAATTTTATTCACTTTTTAAATAAGTGAGGATATTTTTCCTTTATGGAATTTTCTAATTCCCATGTTTCTTATTAAATCATATGGTTCTTCCAAAAAAACCTTAACCTGATGAATAAAATTATTCTGTAACTCCTGCTATTTGTGGTCAAGAATATGAATAGGTATTTCCTTATAATAAAGGTTCTCTTCCAACTAAACAACTTCATCGCTCAAAACATGAGTGCATTTGGTACATATTTTCTTAATATTGAAACATATAACACATAATGTGCCTAAGATAAAGTGATAGGTAGGGACACTTAGTAAGAAACCTGTCCAATATTCCCCAAAATTTCGTATGTTCTAATGAACTATGTACTTAACTTTCCAATATTATCAAAATGTATAACATGTTTCCTTAGAGATACTTTTATAAAAACATGTTCGTGTACATTGAAAGAAAGATCTTTCCTATGGTAATCCGGATAAATTTTCTTCCTATTATGAGTTACCATCATACATTGTTAAATCTCATTTACATTCTCAAACATCTCTTCTACCAATTATGGTCTTAAAAACCTTATTTCACAAAATTCCTCCAAACAAGCTAGAGACTGACACCACTTTATATATAATTCCTCAAAAGGTTTCATCTATATATTGTAATGAAAATTATTATTATAAGAAACTCAACTAGTGAACAATTCTTATCTGAAAATTCATGTTAATCCATTGAACAATATCAAATCATGTCTTCCAAAGTCTATATTTTTCACTCTCACTATTAATCATATTGAGGATAAAAATATGTACTAAAATTTAATTTAGTACCCAATGACTTACGAATACTTTTCCAAAAATTAGAAGTAATCATGGGATCATAGTTAGATATAATAGAGAGAGGAGCTCCATATAACCTAAAAATATCTATAAGATATAGTCTATAAAGGTGAAATAATGAAATAATATCTCTAATAGGAAAGAAACGTATAGATGTAGTCAATCAATAAACAATAACCCAAATAAAATAATTACCTCAATATGTCTTTAGAAATCCCACCATGAAATCCATAGATATATTTTTTCCATTTCCACTCCCACACTAGAAAAGGATAATAAATCCAATTAATTAATTATCATTTGGATTTAACCTATTGACAAGTCAAGTATTTCATGGTAAATTCAGTAATATATATTTTTTATTCTATCTCACCATTAATACTCTCAAAGGACTCTATGAATCTCAGTACTACTAGGAAGAACAGAAAACAGAAAATTTTGAACTTCAATTAAAAATTCCCTCTTCAACTAGGAATCACTTGGCACAAAAAAACTCTTTATAAATCTAATAACACATTATTTTTCAACATTAAACTCTAAAAACATACCCTACTTTACTGATTCTACCTTTTCTTGTAAAACAAAATCCTCCTTCTAAACATTCTTAATTCTGTTTGACAATAACAATTTCACAAACACCTGAAAAAAACTAGAGGAAGTTGTTACATGTAAACTTTCTAGAACAACATTAATTACTTCATTTACCAAAGTTTCATGTTCCAAATGTATCATAGTTAATGATACATTATATTTCTAACTTAAAGCATAAACTACTCTATTTACTTTTCCTAGATAGTAATTAATCATGCAGTTATAATCCTTAATCAGTTCTAGCCATATTTTATTCCTCATGTTCAACTCCTTCTGAGTGAATATATACTTCAAAATTTTATGATCAATATATATTTCACACTTTACTCCATATAAATTATGTATTCATATTTTTAAAGAAAAAAATATAGCATCAAGTTTAATTTCAAATGTATAATAATTTCTCTCATGAGGTTTCAATTGACATGAAGAATAATAAACTACCTCATCATTATACTTTAGAACACAACCAACCCCCTTAAAAGAATCATTGTTTTATATGAAAAAATCACTATTTCTAGATGGTAGGGACAAAACGTGACCATTTATTAATATTATTTTCAATTCTTGAAAACATTCATCGCATTCTTTCAACCATATGAATTTAAATCCTTTTTTATTCAACTTAGTTAGTGGGCTAGATAAGTGGGAATATTTTTCAAAAAACCATCAATAGTAACCCACTAAATAAAGAAAACTAGGAATATATGTAATATTTTTAGTTCATAGACACTCATTGACAAATTTAGATTTAACTAGATCAACAGTTATTCCCTATTTATTTACAATATTTTAAAGGAATGTAATCTGTCACAACCAAAATTAATATTTTTTAAATTTTTTATATAACATTTTTATTTCTAGGTTTTTAGAAAACCCATAAAATTTTTATCTTGATCATCATAACTTTTTTAATAATATGTGATTTCATCAATAAACACAACAACAAATTTATCCAATAACTCATGGAAAATCTATTAATAAGGTCCAAAAATATAACTGGAGCATTTTTCAACCAAAAGGGAATATCCAAAAACTCATAACACCCATACCTAGTCCAAAATTATATTTTTATAATTTCATCCTCCTCCACATTCAGTTGATGGTACCCGAACCTGATATCAACCATTGAAAAACAATGAGCTTTTTGGAGCTAATTAAATAAGTCAGCTATGTGAGGCAACGGATACCTATTCTTAATAGTAATGTTATTCAATTATTTATAATCAATTAAAATCCTTATGAAACCATATTTATTTTTAACAAACAAAATAGTGTAACCCAATGGTGAATTTCTAGGCTGAACGAATCCTTTATCAATAAACTCTTATAACTTCTTTTCCATTCCAAAATTTATATTTGATCTATTAGATAAGGATTTATTGATATTGTATTAGTATCAGGCACTAATTTAATTGTAAATTGAATCTATTGATCAGGTATAATTCATATGAATTTATCTAGAAATACATCAAGGTATTAATTTACTACTAGAACATCATAATTATGAATATTCTCCTTTTTTCTCAAAAATATGTGCAAGATAACATTCATTCCCATATTTAATCAATTTATTATCTTCGTGATATGTTATCAAAGTTATGATTTCATTATTTTATAAAACCTAAAACTCCTTATAAAAAAATTCTATAGATCTATATTATGTCTTCTCATGATAAAAATAAATCAAATCCATACCTAGAATAAAATAAAACTCTACAAGGTCTAAGACAATAAGGTTTTCAGGTAATACCTTTCTGCATAAAATAACAAAAATATTCTTATGACTTAATTTTACATTAATATTATCCCCATGTGTTTTCAAAAAAGTTTTGAATTTATTTCTTGAGGTGAAATTTTCAATTTATTAGAAAAAATTTTAGAAATGAAAGAATTTTTAGACCCCAAATCAAACAATACATTAACATAGTATAAATAAACAAGTAATATAAATGAAACCACATCCTTGTATGGTCCAACATCTTTTTAAGTAGTAAAAAAGGATTTATCCACACCTTTATTCTTGGGACCTTGATGAATTCCATCCTTTATTCTTATATTCAAGAAATTACTCACAAAATGACCCATTTTGTTTCAATTAAAACATATTACTCCCAAATTTCCATAATTTTTATGATTATTACCTTGATCATTTTATTTTGAGTTGTGAGACAAATATCCAAACTTACCAAATTATAAACACTTCCTATATTTTATAAAACATTCTCCAAGGTTTTTTACCATTCTTATCACAATATGGAAACTTTATTTTCTTACCTTCATATTTCCTTGATGGAAGATTCTCTATTACCAACCATCTAGACCACTTATGTATTTGTTTTCATGGAATAAATGATAATAGGAAAACTATATTTATACCTTTTTATCATATTAAACAATCTTATCATAACTTTTTAATTCATGAGAATCCAATTCCCTTTAATATCTTGGCTTCAATCCTGAGTAAAACCGATTAATTTTACTATTAAAATACAGAATACAATTTGATGCATGCCTTTCAAATTGGGTGTAGTTTTCTTCAATCACAGCCATTTAATATTTATCTTTGTTACACAATTATAATAATTTATTTTACTTTCTAATACAAACAAATTTAGGAAAATACTTCTCAAGGGAAACATTCTTAAATTCATCCCATTCTAAGGTATCAATATCTTCCCTTTCTATAATATTATTAACCATTGACCACCACTGATTAGATTCACCTTCAAAATAGTAAGTAACAAGATTTTCCTTTTTTTTTAAACCCATGACTTCAATTATCATATCCAAGGATTTATCCCATCATTTAGTTATAATAAGGTCATATGATCCACTAAATGTTATAGGGTGTTGTTTTATAAAATTCTCTAGAATGAACATGTTCCTCTATGGTGAAATTGGTTTCCCTATCATATGGATACCACTACCATTTATAGGCTATATTAACTGATCCATAATAGAAATAAGCTACTAGATTCCAATTATAACCATTCTAGATTGCTGGTTTAGAAGGATATTGTCCTCTTGGTTTTTTCCAACTTCATATTCCTTATTTCCTCTATGAAAAATCATTCTAAAAAGATATAGTCTAGATGAAGAAACATGGTAATATTTAAATTCTATATCATTATTTCCATAAATTTGAATCTCTTAAGGGTGTTTAATTACATTATATTAACCTCTAAAATTATCTAAACCCTTCTATGATACCAACTATAAGGACATAATCCTTACATAACCCATAATTTTATTTTTTTAAAAAGAATTTATTTACTTATATCCTCAAATATATTTTTTTGTTTTAGAGTTTTATAGAATTAGTTCATAAGTCTTATATAAAAAAATCCTACATTACAAAGTTGACACCTCTACTCAGTATCCATTTAAAAACTTTTAAAATGGAACATATTTTAGTTTCATGAAAAATATTCATTATTTTCAACTTAACTTCATTATTATTCATGATCATCATTAATCCCTATGAAAAAACTTTTGAAAACATGGGATGAGCAAAAACATTATCAGTAACGAATATATAAAAAGGAATAAATAAACTTGTTAGTCCATTTCAAAACTATGAGATCCTAAAAAAGATTTTATATTTAACCTAAAAAACTTTGAGCTTAAATAATTATTTACTTACACATGAAATCATATTTACTGCCCAAATGTTTTCATAAAACACATTATAATAAAACTTGAATTAAAAAAACCTAATCATGAGGTTTTTTTAGAAAATATGAGAACCCTGGAAAAACATTTTCTTAAGAACATACCTTTTTACCATAAAATGGAATAATCATTCATTTAAAACAAAATATCATTATATTACTTTGTGAAATCAAAATATTTCCATGAAAAATAATTAAAAATAATATAAAATTAATTTATGTGAATTAATACATCATCTTCATAGAACCCTTACAAATGGAATAATCTACTTATTTTTTCCAACATAATTCTCTGGAGAACATAATCATTACCCAATTCATTGTAGAACTATTTCAGGACCACCAGTAATCATAAATAATTTCTAAGGACCATAACATTCATGAAACACATAAAATATTTTTCTTCCATCATAAAACTCATAAAAATATACTTCTGAACCCTTAAGTAAAACATTTTTTGGATATTGATATACCCATTTCCTTTAAAACCACATTTTCAAAAATAAAACACCTAAAACAAAAAGAAGTAGGATTTTAATTTGAAGAAAAAATAGAATTTTTTAAAGGAATCCAAAATAAAATAATGGTTATGGTGGTGATAAAAATAATTTATGTCATATATGTTAAAATAGAACATTCCTTTTTTATTTAGAAAGAAAGTCAAAACGTTTCGTATAAAATATGTAAAAAGATTCCTTCTTAAAACCTTTGAATGAAAGTAAAAATATAAATAAAATATCCTTTATAATTTATTTATTTAAATTTAAATACATCTATAAAATAATTTTTTAGAATATGGACATGGAGGAAAAATATTTAGAAAATAAATCTTCAAATCATTTAAAATGAGGTTTTAAGGTAAATTTTCTCATACCTCAAGTATGTCTTGTCACGTACATTCTTTATCTTCAGGAATAATAATATTATATTAATTATTTATTTTCTTAATATCATTTTAGAGGTTTATTGTCTTATCTTTAAATCAATTATTTTATTTATTTCTATGACATATTTAATCACTTAATCGGTTATGTCCACATCGGGTGTTTTGAGGAAATTTGGTTCATAATTTTAAAACAACTTTGGTATGTTAAACATGGTCAAAGAGGAAATTATTTCATCATATATATAATAATAATAATGAAATAATTATACTTTTTATAAATTAATTATACTTTTATGACCAAATATGTAAGGTAGTTATGAAAATTTAATTACATTACAGCATGGAGATGGTAGTCTGTACGTGCACATGAGTAACTTTTCCATTTATCAATAAACATGAGGAAAATAAGGAAAGTATAATTTTATAATTAAATAATTATGATTATATAATAGATATAATATTATATCTTTAAATACACTTATTTATATAAACCATGTGATGCAGTGATGAAAAATAAATCATATTTCTTCGTAGACATGTTAATCAACACGTATGCATGAATGACGTTATCATTTATCAATGGATGGAAAGGTAAGAAAATAGATTATATGTTATCTTTAAAAAATTATAATTATGTCATTAATATAATATATATATATTCATCATTATAACCATTCATGAGAGGCAGTGATGGAAAATGAATTACATCTGATCGCAAAGTGGTAGTCTTCCATATAGAAGAATGATGGTTTCATTTCCCATTTGATGAAATATAAATGGATAAATGTTATATAATGAACAAAATAAAATCTCAGTATATGTAAGATAATAATTTTATTATATTAGAATGGTTAATATAGTTTTTGAATGAAATAAAATGAAAACACTTACTTAAGGGCTTTACCTCTTCTTTGGACAACCCCCTCAGGTTTACACCTTTGCCCACCTAAGGTAGGTATTGTAATCAAAAAAGGGACTCTAAGATATGGGGAGGTTTTTTATGGAGGTATTTTATTATAGATTTTCTATCATAAGAGGCTCTTAAAGCATTTATAATAGATAATAGGGGTTTCCTTTTATAAGTGGGGGAGAGGACACACATGGAAGTTTTCAAAAGATTAAAATATGTTAGTGTCTTACTCAAGGAAAATGGATCCAAAATAGATCATTTCTAAATATGTGATGAGATAATGTCTAAATATATCCATTTTATAGGATTTATACAATTTTTTAGGTCATTTTAACCCTTATCTTTTTATTTTTAACCCTTTTAACCCATTTTAACTCTTACCATATTACCGATTTTTTACCAAAGCTACTATTCATAATGACCTAACATGAAAGTAGAATCATTACCAAATTTGGATATTATGATTAAAAATATGGTTTCCATTTTATCAAATTCATTTTCTATATGTGAAATAAATTAATTTTAGAATAAACCCATAGCATACGATGAAAAATAGTTTCCCAGAAAAAAAAATGCATTTTTAAGTATAAAAATGTTTTTATATCAAATTCAAGTATAATATTGATTATAATGAAATTTATTGGATTTTTTTTAATAAAAATTAACTAATTACATTTTAAATACAATATAAAATAAAATAATATTGTAAATACCTGAAAAGAAAAGACCATTTTCTTAAAAATTGGTATTTTCTACTATCCACCCAATAATCAACTTTTTCAGAAAATTCCAAAAAAATTAACTCTAAGATAATTTGACTTTATAATATCAAAAATGAAGTTAATTTTTTAAAATTAAAATTCTAAAATTATTAAATCAAAATTTTAAGTAAAACCAAATAATACATGTAAACAAATTTAGTAAGAATAAAACTATTTCCTTTTTTATTGGAAAATTACTTAATATTCTTATAGTGAATATAACCCAATAAAATCTAATTAATGAATATTTGTAATGAAATAAATTGATCTATTATCAACATTAACTAGGTATTTACATATTTAAATTCCACTTTTTTTCTCTACCATCAATCTAAGACATGCCTCATTTGATCAACTCCATGTTAAGAGAGTAAATCCAATGTCCTCTATAAGTTCTCTATAGTAGCATATTCCTCCATGGAGGATTTAGATAAGAATGAATCCTAGTAAAGGGAATTATTTGACTAAATTTTTTTCAATTCATTTATTTTTAAATCTAGATACATAAATGAAGCTCCATCTTCATGAGCCTTCTTCAAAAACATTATGTAGTAGTGAAATTATCTTTGTTTCTCACTTTGTTCTCTCCCTTTCTCTCTTGACCCAAATTTTAAAATTCAGCCCACCCTTTTCCAAAACCATCAAAACAATTAAGAATTTACCTAAAAAATATAACTCCTTGATCAAATATTGGTATCACTCCTTATTTATCCAATATTCTTGATCATTTCAAGTGTCCCACGCATTTTTTGTAGTGAGTTTCATTAATACAAGTTAAGACATCCTCCAAATACTTTAACCACCACTTCCAAATTTTTAATTCAAAAAAAAATATTTAGCCATCCATTAATAGGTCCACCATTTCTTTTTATCTCTTCAAAATATCTATTTATAGTGTTAATATTATCACTTTATTATGCACTCCATAAATTTTTTCCTCCATATACTTGGATTTAAATCATTTAAAACTTCAAAAAAATCTCATCAAGACCATCTATAGCATGGTGCAACACTAACCACCACATAGTGTTCCTCTAAAAAAAATTATATATATATATATAAATAGACATATATATACATAAATTTATACTTAAATATATACATACGTACATATATCAATTGTTAATGAATATTTCATTATTTTGATGGTAGTAGAAAGAGCTCACTGATGCATGTTACATTGTCACTCTCCTTAATATTAGATTCACCTCAAAAAAATCAGTGAAACTGTTGGTTGCTAGGGAATCCTATTTAGGATACAAAAGTTACTTTATTTTCAACACAAGTATTTTATTGATAATATCCCTTTAAGATATTTTGTAAGAAATGTGTGTATGCATGTATAGACGGTGCGGTGCACTATCCTGCACAAGATTAAACCATTTTTCCTCTATTAATTTTAAATAATAATAAAAATACTTCCATTAATAATGAAGACCTCAATCCTCTTACTTTCCATTTTGGGACTCCCAAAAAATTTCCCCATTAAAATTTTGAAAACAAAACTTTTAAATATTTAAAATAATGATAAAATCCAACAATCTCCTGACTTTTTAAAATATTTAAAACACCTTTCTGAAAATAAATCATCATAATCCATTGGAAATAACTTGCATAAATAAAATTATCTTTCGATTAAATAATTTTTATAGTAGAGAAAAATAAAATCTAAATATAGAAATGGGTGGACACTACCTTGAACATGTAACTCTTATTATCAACTGAATTCATCCTATACATGTGCATTCAAATTCATCAGTTCTTGATCTACTCCTAAATACCATTATGGAAAAGTTTAAATTATCCTTCAATGAATATTTGAGATCTAATTTCATAAGATATTTAGAGCAGACCCACTCCTACATTCACATAGGTGAACAAAAAATTGTTCTCATGTTTCAAAACATGTTTAAAATCCTTGTTTCATTAATAATTTTAAACTCTCACTCCTTTTCCTTATGGGAACCAAACACCATTTACCTAGGATGTAATATACCTTTAGTGTTTCCTTCACATAAATGATATAATTTCCTACATTGAAATTATAAATTCGAAGTTATCACATGTTAAGTTGAGGTCCCATCATTGGTGAATTTTTTACAAGGACTTAAAACCCATACCTAAGGAAGTTTTTTAAACCAACTCCCTTGAAAATCCCTTTATTAGTGGGTTTTCCAAATTTTGGTTGGATAAAACCAATTCCATAGTTGTGAAATTATATTGTATCTACTGCCTCACATAGATAATTTTGAGAAAAATGTGTCTTGATTTTCCATTCAAAGTATTATTGTATGTCATATACAAAGTTTTTTAACAACCACAGTGTATAGAAACTGATGATATCAATATAGAAAATATTGGTATATCAGATAAAAGATATCTAATCCTTTATTATTTATTTCTAGTAGCTACTAGTGTAACATCATATTACCATATTTCAGTTACTTCTTGAATCTTTTTTAGTTACCCTTTTTTATTTGTGGGTGTTTTGGTTTATTTGAGAATGGATCACATTTACCAAATAAATTTACCTAAATTTTGGGTATGTATGTTTGTTTTAATTAATGGAGTCTAAGTATAAATGTTCCAAAGGGTTTTTAAAATGTACCCTTTGGTTATGGGTTGATCTAGAGGGTTTTATTATTAATTTAGGGGAATTATTTAGAACCAAGACCATGCACTACCTACTAGACACATTCATGTTGTGAATTATTTACATGAAATGAATTAGTTTTTGGGAAAATTCTATGAGTACTAGTTCAAAGAATGAAAATCTACAATCTGTGAAATGGTTACACATCATGAAAATATCGATCGGGGGTAATTTATCCTGAGGTGATGCATTTTTCAGTGTATTTGTAATTTTAGAAATTCATGTTGTGAAAGGGATGAATTATGTGAATTCCATGGTTTTAATGGTTAAATTAATTTTTCACACTTTATCAATCCACCATTCAACATAAAATATTCCCTCTTGAACCCTTGGATGATTTTGGATGATTTTAGGTGATTTTGGGTGATCCCCCTACTTCTGGATCACTCTATTTGGATTTTGATTCCTGTGGAGATTGAGTTGCTTCTCCCTAGTAAGTGGACCTTCTACTTCTTCATTACCTTTAGTTGTGGTAGTAGTGTTGGTTGTGGTTGTGGAATAGGTTTTTATTGGTTAGTCTTTTTTATCGATCTCTGGAAGTTTTCCCTTAAGCCTTATCATTTGAAGGTCGGTCTTCTTGTCTCCAATCTCTATTGTCAAATGTGATGATGTTTACCACCTTTAATGAGGTTGGTGTCTCTATACAAATGGTTAATTATATGAATTGATTACCATTATTTT
Source organism: Viscum album (assembly GCA_963277665.1). Taxonomy (NCBI): domain Eukaryota; kingdom Viridiplantae; phylum Streptophyta; class Magnoliopsida; order Santalales; family Viscaceae; genus Viscum; species Viscum album. The sequence continues at coordinate 619,287,232 of OY728127.1, read as the reverse complement.
AAATTCTAATGGATTACTCATTTTATTGAATTTATTTTTGATTTACTATATAATTTTTAGATCATGTTTATTTAAATAGTTTTCCCTTTAAAAAGAGTATGTGCTCTGGAATAGTTTGATAAAATGATTGAATGGTGTTTTTGGTTTAAAATGGGGTTTTTTAGCACCAAAGTGGTTTTTATTTTATATTAAAATGTTTTATAAATTATGATCATGTATTTTAAATATATTTTGGAAAACTTAGAACATTGGGATCCTTGGGTGCATCGGGAATAGACCAGTCACTTTAGTGTGTGTAATGCCACTAGAGGTTATACCAGTTGGATCTAACTTAGAAAAATATTGGAGATTTATTTTATGTCTAGTACTTATTTAAATAGCCTATATCCCAAATGGTGTTTTTTCATTTATGATTGGATTATCACATGATTGATTATTTCATGGTTATTTTCTCACATGCTTTCACATGAGGTTATTTCTCATGGTTTCACATAATGGATAGTTCATAGATATTTTCTTATATGATTAATAATGGTGCACCCATGGATTATATTGGTCATTCTTCATTATTTATCACTTATAATTTTCATATTCCTTTTTTTGTTAATATTAAAGGCTTTTATGAAAACTAATTGATGATTTAAAAAATGGTTTGTTTTATGAAAATGATTTGTTAAAACTATATTTTTTTTAAATCTAGAACTATTGAATTCTTAATATTATACTTTGTATATATTTTGTGTTGGAAACCTACTGGTATTTTTGATAACAGCCTACTTTTCTATTGGGTAGTATTATATGTTTTTTTGAAGGATTCGAGTAATGGTAAATGCATCATGTAGCACTTCGCTTCTCTTGTTAGCTATTTACTTCGTATCGGGATGGTTTGGTAGAGATAGATCATTAAACAGGAACTTTTTTTGTCTTTCTTGTTTGGAATATTTGGATTTACTTTGTATTTATCATGTATGTTTTATCTTTCTTTCACTTTTTATCCTATTGGTTTTACTTGTCTTGGTTTATCATGAGACATTTTGTTATCGTGTTGTTGTATTTCACCATGTGGTGGACTATCTTGGGTGACTTGACTACTTGAAATGGTTTGGTTCATTAAAAATTTGTATCAAAGGGAATACCCATCCTGAAGTTTTGTGACACTACCTGGGTATGGTTTAGTTTCATTGGTAGATAGGATATAGGACCTTTATAATTTGGATAGTAAGTGCAGTAGGGTGCCTAGCTAGGTTACTTTCGTGACTAAACCCGAGTTACCATGGGTGGTCATTTATTTTTACTAAGTTTGAGACATGGTGTTTGAGGTTATTTGAACGAAATGGATGGGAAGTTAATTTTAATTGACCTTGCCTTTTTTAGAAAAAAAATATTTTTTTCATAGAATTCATAATTGCTTTAAATTCTTGTTGTTTTAAAGCATTTATTTAGATTATGGAAGTTGAACTCTAATTTTGGGACTTTATCTTTAACTAATTTGTTTTTTTCTTGTGTTTATTAGATATTTAATCTTAGAATAGGTCTTCTAAATATGAGTGAGGAACCTGCGATATAGGTTATGGAGGAAAATTCTCCAGTGGAACCTTCTTTTGTTAAAGCTGTAATATGCACTATTCCGACTCTGGGTCACTTGGGTGTCGGGAACTTGAGGTGTGCAGTAGATCATGGCTTGGAGTTCACTAACTATAATATACCTATATTTTATAGTGATAAGTGACCCTAGGAATATGAGGAGTTTCTTGAGTGGACTGGGAGGATCTTTAACTTATTGAAGACTCCTAAGGACTCTAAGGTGGATTTTTCAACGTATATTCTTGAGGGAATGGGAAGGTGATGTGAGATGCTTGAGGTGGCTTGATCTTCATAGCATAGGTCAACAGATTATGATTACAGTTTTGGGATAAGTGGTGGATAATGGGTATGGATATTGGATGAAAGTATTCAATCAATTCTATAAGGAGTGTAACCTACTACTTATAGAACACACTCAAGGGAGGGATGTGATTGCCAATACACACAAAAATTCACATGGGTTGAGGTACATAATTGTAGGATTTGTGATCTTGGATCACCAATATAACATGTATATTGAAAATTAAAGAATGCACAAGATCTATGGGGGAAATGGAACAATTCATGCACAATGGAGAGAAACAAAGCATAAGCCCTCAATTAAAATCTTGAATGTCGTACAAGTTTCATGGGGGTGTCTATTTATAGCCAAGGGGGTGATAAAATAGTCAAGGGTCTAATAACCTAAAGTCATAAAGGCTTAACAACTTTTCTCCCTTAAAATAAAAAATATATAGTCTACCAAATACATTTTGGAAATCTATCACACAACTTTCCAATTATAGCCCACCAGATTTGACTTTGAGTGAATAACCCGCCGTATTTGACTTTGGTGTCCAAATATTCCATTCTAGAATCCTCTATGTGGGAAAGTATTCCAAAATTTATGAAACTGTGTGGTCTAAACATTTAAAATAATATTTGGGCTTGAATTACTGAGATAATAGGGCCATTTTCTCCATCCATTCAAGGAAAGATCCATTGGCCTTTAATGAAGTGAGATGGGCACCCATTATAAAATTCAACATCTTTAATCTCCATAACATCATCGAGCCTTGAAAATAAAAATCCTCCACCTAGGAACTTGACTTGGTTTCTTCAATATGGTTCTCATAATACTCCCCCTCTTGAAAAGGAGTCATCCTTGAGCCTTCATCCTCTTCACCCAAAAAAGGTGAAAGATCAGAAACATTGAAAGTGGAACCTACACCATACTCACTTGGAAAATCTATCTTGTAGGCATGGTTGTTAATATTCCCAAGAACTTAGAAAGGATCATATAATCATCGCATGAGTTTTGATTTCCACTTTTTGGGAAATCTCTCCTTTCACATATTAATCCAGACTTAGTCATCGGGCTCAAACAAAACTTGTTTGTGACCCCTGTTTTCACAATCAACATTTTTTGGGTCATTCTCTTGATATTTTTCATTTCCTTTTCATGGAGTTGTTTTATGAATTCCACTCAGCCTTTCACATCTATATTAGTTTCTTCTTAAAAATTTAAAATAACTATATCAATATGGTTAAGGGTGTTAAAATCGTAAACAACTTCAAATGGAGAATATTGAGTAGTGGAGTGCTTATCCCTATTATATGAAAATTACACATGTTGAAAACACTCCTCTGAATTCTTGAGATTCTTCACTACTACAAAATAGGCCTTTAATAGTGATATAAATAGCCTTTATCAACACTAGAAAAGCACTGACTAAATTAATGATGTTAAAATCCATGTAATTTTATCAGCACTGAAAAAGCGCTAATAAATGAGACCTTTATCAGTGCTTTAATTTAGCCTCGCTAAAGGAACCATTTATCAGCACTTATAGAAGCTCTGATAAATTATACCTTCTCTAATTATTTTAAAAGTTCTGAAAAATGTGGTTTTTATCAGTGCTCATAAAGAGCCATTATGCAGTGTGCTATAATAACACACTGCAGCACCACTACAGTGTACTGTAACAACACATCGCAGCACCAAAAACACACCAGATATCAACAAAAACAATTCCCAATATAGGATTTAAATGAAATGAAATTTACAACACAAACACAAGAAAAAAAACTATATTATAGACATTTCAAACATTGTTTTATATAATTACATAAGTACAAATTATTACATACATTCAAAAACATCAATGTCACTTTATCATTTAATCCTGACCCAACTCATGCTATTTCCAAAAAACCACCCCTTCTTGAGAAAATTAAAACACCAATATAAGAAAAAAATTCTTATATTATTAATAAAATATAGAAATAAATTAACAAAAAGTATTAATTTTACTAAAATTGATGTCAATTTTAAATAAAATAATACACTTGGAGCCATACAAGCCACACTGTGCGTCAGATTGAGGTGCGGCTAATTCAAACATATCTCCAATGATTTGTGGATAATTATCATAAAGTATCAAAACAATCTGAATGTTTTTTCTTGGTTTTGAGTACATAAATTGTATTTTTTACTAAAATTTTATTATAAACTGGAAACATGCACTTTTGACTCATTCTAATCACAACATGTATCGGTTTGACATGAATTGAATTCTTACACATCACAAATGACTTATAAATCATTGTTCTAAATTATTAATAAAATCTGAGTGTGTTTGATCAATTTTAATTGAGTGAAAATTTTTGGAACTAAAGTATCAAAATAATCTAAATTGTTTGTTCAGTTTTAAGGTGTAGCTAATTCTTGCAAAGGCATGACACATTGAGTCATAGTGGTCACACCATTTATACAATTGAGGTGAAACTAATTTCTATACATCTCAAATGACTTATGGATCATTTCCCTAAGTTTTAACGAAGTACACACCTCCATAGACGTCTTTTTACAATCATATAAAACCCTATTATTGTTTAATAAAAAAATAAAATATCTCAAACCGAACAACGAACCCTCACACAAGGCATGAAGAGTGATTTACACAAAAAAATAGACTACTCCAAACATGAATGATAGAAAGCAGGGAACTAATTCAAGAAAGGATAACCATTTAAAGGTTCACAATCATAAAAACAAAACCATTGAAACTACAAAAGGATGGTTTCATCATAATTTTATAATTAAAGATGAACTTACAACAGCCGTAAAACAAAAAATGAGGAAACTCCAAACATACTCACCCCAATATAGGATACAACAATTGAACCAATGTGTTGTATTCTTCTTTCACAACAACTCACCCAAAAAATAATCCTCCCCCAACTTCTCAAAATGAAGATCCTTAGAAAATAGGACATGCTTCTTGATCCCTTGATGAATACTCCCAATGAAAATTGAATCTTTCAACAGATTTTGCGACACCACCTCTAGAGATAAGGAAACAAGCTCTTTGAATTGTTCAATATAAGCCTTCACTATCTGGTGGCCTTGCTAGACAAGCATGATCTCTTCCCTTTTCTTTGTCATAACATCCTTAGGTATAAACCATAAGATAAATAAGGACTTAAAAACTACCCACATCATCCCAACTTGCATCGTTGGTGGGGAAAACAACTCCCATTCTTCCAAATATGGACCCCCGAGAAGACACAGAACAGCATGAACTCTAACGGATTTGGGAGTTACCAGCACTCTGAAGACATTCTCAAATTCCTCAAGCCACTTCACTGCCTCTAATGAACCTTAATTACCACAGAAGATTGGAAGAAACTGGGGATAACTAGAAATAGGGTGAGACCCACTAGAAACATTGTGGATATTTTTGGGTGGCATATTCTGAATAACATAAAAATAATAAAATCATGTTCAGAATCAATTCCTCACATACCCACACATATGAAAACACTAATAAGGAATATTGACGGTATCCCTTACCACTTTATCACAAAACCCAATAATTTTCCAAATTTTCAATCCAAAAAATTTTCCTTTAAACTCGTTATTTTTTCCAATCTGAGACCATTTGAAAAAAAAATCATTTTAATTTTCAAAATTGTTTTAATTTTAAAAGCTTTCTCACAATAAAAAAGATTAAAACAATATATAATTCATGTTAAACCACCAGAATTAGAAACTATTAGTCATTATTATCCTGGATAAATGGCAGTGGGTCATAGTTTATTTATTATATGATATTACTATGATTAAAAAGATCAACAACCCCTAGCATTAATGAAATCTCAAAAGTACCACTATATATATAATACTAGGACATTGGGTTATTCGTTGTGTTAACAGTGTCTCTAATTACAGTAGCCAATCAATAGGTACCTGGTTCCATTCCATCAAGTACTCAGTGCCTACCACACAAGGGTGCCTCTATCTCTTCACCACTCTCTCCTATCAAATCCTCTATCCCATCTTTTAACTCCACTTCAACACAAAATACACCCTAAATGATACTAAGATACTAACATTAAAGGGGATTACATGCTTTTATCAGATGGGGAATTTAAAACCTCCACAACCTCAATCATTTCATACTCAATCAGATTCAATCAGATTCTTAAGGAAATAGATTCAACCATTGGGTTTTCATATGTGTAAGTCTAGTTGTTAAGAAATTTACTAGAATTTGCCAATAATTTTAAAAGGTTTGATGTATTTCGAGGTTAATTTCCTCTTATTTATAATCCATTAGTGAACCAATCTCAAAGAAACATAAATAAACACATGATAATTAACATTAAATTACAAGGGTCTCCTCTAATAGTTATTGTAGGACATTGGTTGAATTTAATTAGTTTCAAAATGTTTTTGAATTTACATCACTCAGTCTATTAGTTCTTGGAAAAGACTTGGGATATTTATAAGATATTATTATATATTTATCTAACATAAAGGAGAGTGAAAATGTATTTAATATAATTCTTCATATGGGTCCATCTGGATAAGTGATTGATAACTATTTTTATATGATAATTCCACCAAGTAGATTTAATCCTTTCAGAAGCCACTAAAGTCAAGAATTAAGGATCAAAGAATATCCTCCAATATCAAGATAGTTTTATTAGAATGATTGTTAGTCTATGTAATAATTAAGGTATAAAATTTCACCCATAACCTCATTGAAAATTAATTTCCTTTCTATAAACAAGATAGAAACATCATATCCCTATCAGATACAGCACTAGATGGGACACCAAGAAGCATTATTATCTCTTTGACATACAATTAATCGAGTTCATCAACTGAAGAAGACACTTCAATATATAATAAGTTTTTCGTCTTAGTTAGTTGATCCAATATAACCCACACTACATGTTTATATTTAGTTGTTCTTGAAAAGATGTTCAAGGAATCCTTCATGATTTCATCCCATTTCATGATAGGAAAAGAAAGTATTGAAAGAGTACTTATTGGTTTTTTGTATTTTCCCTCCACCAAATTATAGGTAAACAGTTTAGCAATGAATATTATGATTCATTTCATCATTACAAGCCACAAAAACTGGTGAATAATATCATGGTACATCTTTATGATCCTCACATGAACCTAAAGCAGTTGCGCTGGCAGTGGAAAGGAGATGAGATATAGAGTTCATCATGGTTAAGAAGAGTGAAAAATGAAAAATTCCAAACCCAAAATATCAAACAATGATAGAGGAAAATTATTAAATAACATACATTATATTTTATCCATGATTTACTCAAGGGAACATAGAGGAGTCGTCCCGGCAGTAGAGGAGTTCTGCAAGAGCTTGATAATTACAACTGACTGAGTACCAGTTAGGGTTCTTTTAAATATATTGGGAAAATTTTTAATAGTTCTTTTAGAAAAGCATTGATAAATATACCTTTTATCAGCATTAAATTGATAAGCACTGGTAAAATGGATATTTGTCAATGCTAAAAAAGCATTGGTAAATCTCGATATTTATTAGTACTTTTTTAGCGCTGATAAAAAACATCATTATCAGCGCTAATATTTTAGCACTTATAAAGGATTTATTTAAATAAATTTTTTATAATTTTATAATTATTAAATATATATAATTATTTATTTTTAATTATATAAATACTTTTTTAGAAAATAATTATTATTTATTTATAATAATTATAAATTTATAAATTTATAAATATAGTAAATATATATTTATTTACAAATATATCTATTTAAAAATATATTTTTAACATTATTAGTGGATATATAATCTTAAATACATGCATTTTAAAAATGAGTGAAATTAAATAATTCAAAATGAGTACACTTTAAAAATATTGAAAATGGATAAGTTTTATTAATTGAATATAAATTATTAAAAAACTATGGATATATATATATATATATTAAAGTAAGATGAATACATACTGAAAATACTAAAACATAATATATAAATATATATAAATAAATAATAGAAAATAATCAAATTCAAAAATAAAATAAAAAATAACAAAATATTAAAAATGAATGTCCTGAATATAATGGTATTAATAATAAATAAACAAAATTTATTGATTAGAAACATAATAAATTAAATGTATTGTGTTATAATGAAATTATAAAATATTCTGAAATTTTGAATAAATTACACAAATATTAGTTGTATGTGTTTCTATATATTGCATAAATATATTTGTGTGTGCATTTTTATATAAAACTACATTAATTATATAAATATATATATGTATGTACATGAAATAAATGTAACACACAACTTTTGATATATGTTAAATTGAAAAATCAAACAACATTAAAAATGAATAAGGCATTAATATGTTTTTAATTAATATTTTATTCATTTTATATATATTTATATTTAATATATATTATTTATTACTATTTATAATTAATATATATATATATATATATTATACTCATTCATTTTTTATCAATAATTGTTTCATTAATAAATTTTTAAATAATTTTGTATTTTATTCATTTTTAATTTTTTTTGTTTAATTATATATTCATTTATATATCTACATTTAATATATAATATTTATCAATATTTATAATCTATTTATATATATATATATATATATATTAAATTTATTCATTTTTATCAATAATTATTTAATTAATAAAATGATTAATATTTTTCTTAATTTAATCATTTTTATTTTTTATTTTTTTAATAATTTCATTTTACTCATTTTACATATTAATATATTTAATATATACTATTTATTAAATTTTAAAATATATATATATGTGTATTTTCAATTTATTTATTTTTAACAATAATTATTTAATTAATGAAATGGTTATTTTTTTAACTTTTTTCTTTAATTATTTCATTTTATTGTGGACCTTTATTAGCGATTTATTTTTAGAGCTTATAAAGGGTATGTTTATCAATGTGTAAAATAAAGCGCTGATAAAGCTTAACCTTTATTAGTAATAAAATAAAGCATTGAAAAAGGTGAATTTTATCGGTACTAAATAAAAAGCGCTTATAAAGGGTTCCCTTTATCAGTGCTTTTATTTAGCACTAATAAAGGTCCCACTTTATCAGCGCTTATTTTAGTGCTGATAAAGATGGACTTTCTCAATGCATTTTTTTAGTGCTAATAAATTTAGGCACTGTTGAAGGTGTGTTTTGTAGTAGTGCTTTATGATAATTGTTCACAGAAGGGATGATAGTGTCTAATTTACCACCTTTATTTTCCCATTGGTTGCGGATGATAAGTGGTGGAAAATAGTAAATTTGTACCCAGTTTTCTCTATAAGGTCTTCCAAAAGTAACTAAGGAATTTTGTGTCTTGATTAGAAACAATCTTCCTTGGAATTCCATAGAGTTTGACTACTTCTTGAAACAAAAGTGTTGCAATGTTAGTGGCATCATCTATTTGGTGACAAGGAATAAAATGGCCCATTTTATAAAACTGATCCACCACAACAAAAATGGAATATATCCCCCTCTTGGTATGTGGTAACCCCATAATAAAGTCCATTGATATGTCATCCCAAGGTTTGTTAGGGATTGGTAGAGGAAGATATAGTCCATGTGGTTTTAGTTTTGATTTGGCTTTATGGTAGACAATTTACTTTCCCACAAATTTTTCAACATCTCTAGATATCCTAGGCCAATAAAAATGCTCACTAAGAACATTTAAATTTTTCACAATGCCAAAATTTCCTATTAACCCACCAGAATGTGACTCCTTTAGTAAGAGTAAATGGATAGAGAAATTGGTAATGCAAAGGTTATCAATCCATAATAAGAATCCATCATGTAAATGGATCTTTTCCTAACTAACTCCAGGTTTACAATGTTCATAAGGTTCACTAAAATCACTATCAGTGGTATATAAATCCTTAATGCATTCAAAACCAATGAGTTTTGAATCCAATAAGGATAAAAGAGAATATATATATATATATATATGAAAGTGAATAATCCATAGTATTTTATTTAACATTTGTATTCTTGATGACAGATGGAAATGATTCAATGAATTTTTGCCATCTAGCATGTCTCCTATTTAGTATATGTTAGCTCCTTAGGTATTCAAGAGCTTCATGATCAGAATGGGTCAAAAATTCATTAGGCCAAATATAATTTTTCCATGTTTCTATAACTCTAGACAATGAATACAACTCTTTATCATATTTATCATAGTTTAGGGTTGGTCCATTTAACTTCTTACTAAAGAAAGTAATAGGCTTACATTCATTCATGTGTACTCCTCCTATTCCAGTTCTGCTTGCATCTCATTCAATTTAAAATGTCTTACTGATGTTCGTAATTGAAAGTAGAGGGTCATGGGTGAGTCTCTCTTTAATAGCATGTAATTCTTTATAAGTTGTTCCCCATTTGAAGGGAAAATTCTTCTTTTATCAACTCATTCAATGGTGCTGCTAGTGTGCTGAAGACCTTCACAAATATCTTATAAAACTAGAAATCCCATGAAAACTTCTAACCTATCCAACAGAGGTTGGATTTGTCCATTATTTCATCTCTTTGATCTTCTTACCTTATAAGTTTTTCACACTTATTTATGTTTCCAAACAAGCTTTCCTTCCTTAACACCTCTAGAACTTTTGTTAAGTGATCTACATGTTCATGAAAACTCCTACTATAAACCAAAATGTCATCGAAGTAAAAAACAAAAAAATTTCCAATATATACACATAATACATGATTCATTAACTTCATAAATGTTCTAGGTGCATTGGTGAGACGAAAGGGCCAGACTAAACATTCATAAATTCCATGTTTTGTCTTAATTGTTGTTTTCAACTCATCTCCTTCTTTCATCCTAATTTGATGGTAGCCACTTATTAAATCATTTTTTGAGAAAATAGTTGAGCCATTTAACTCATCCAGCATGTCATCTAACCTAAATATAGGATGATGATACTTGACCATGATGTTATTGATGGATCTGCAGTCAATTTGCATTCTCCACGTTCTGTCCTTCTTGGTTACTAGAATCACTGGTACGTCATAAGGACTAAGGCTCTCTTTGACATATCCCCCATCCAAAAAGTCTTGAATTTTCCTTTGAATTTCTTTTGTCTCCTTCGGGTTGGTTCTATATGTAGGTCAGTTCGGTAGTGATGCTCTGAGTATGAGGTCAATTTGATGCTCAATACCTCTAATGGGTGGAAAACCTGATGGAAACTCTTCTGGAAATACATCATCATACTTCCGTAACAAGGACTTAACAACATTTGGAAAAGGGGGAAATTCATTAGTATTTGGCAACACCTCTTTGTCTATGAGTACTAGGAGGGTTTTCTATGAAAACAAAGCTTCCTTAACATAACTATTTTTTCCAACATCACAATTTTCTCTTCTCTCAAATTCTTTTTTCTATTTAATTTTTTTTACTCTCCATTTCTTTTCCTCTCTTATTTTCTCTCTTTCCCTCATTCCCTCCTTTTTCATTTTCACTCTTTTTTCTTTATCACTCATTTTTTTCTTCTCTCTCAAAATGTTATCTTCTAGAATTTTTTTTTGGGGACATGGAGTTAATGGTTATAGGTTCCCCTCAGCATAAAAAATAGTAAAGGTTCAAGAAACCATCATGAGTAACACACTGATTGTACTTCCATGGTCAACCCAACAAAAAATGACAAGCCTTCATGGGAACAACATCATGCAAAACCTCATATTTTAATTATCAATGGTGAAAAATACCTTCACTTTCTTGGTGACCTTGATCTCTCCACAATCATTCAACTACTAAAGTCGATATGAATGTTGATGCCTCAAAGTTGGATGTCCCAACTTCTCCACCAACTCGGTGCTTGATATGTTGTTGCAGCTTCCTCAAACAATAATAACACTACATATCTTACCATGGATCTTGTACTGTGTATGGAAAAGGTTCTACCACTGCTCCTCTCTTGTGGTCATTTGTGTGCTTAGAACTCTCATAGTGATAATAATATCACCATCTTTCACAAATTCTCCATTATCAATTTTGGGGTATTCTTCATCTTCCTCCTTCGATATTTCTCCAATGGTATCACATTCTCCATTTTTTTTATGGTCATGGTATGCTAATTTGGGAATTTACTAGAAATGTGACCCCTTCCTTAACATTTGTAAAAACTAATATCCCAATTCCTTGTTTGGTTAGCCTCAAAAGTAGGTTTATTGGGTGAAATAATTAACTTGTCACTTTTACAATCAACCACCTCTTTCATCTTTGATGATCCTCTAATATCCTTCCTTTTATTTATCCATAGAGTGAAAGGGGTAGTGATTTTCCTCATTTTTATCCTCCTTTTTTATTTTTTTCTCAACCTTGGTGGGTTGGTGGATCATACCTTGTATCACCACATGGTGGTACATCTCCACTTGATCTGAAATCTCCCGATTGATCCCATGTAAAAACCATGTCATTGTTGCCTCTGTATCCTCCTCAATGTTTTCTCAAATCAGGGAAATTTGAATCTCTTTATATTAGTATTATACACTCTTACACCCTTGGGTGAGGTGTTGAAGTTTTTTTTAGAGATCTCTATAGTAATGTGTGGAAAAAAACCACTTCTGCATGGAAAACTTCATGTTATCCCAAGTGTTGATGGGACATCCACCATATCTATCCATCTCCTTTTGCATTTGATCCCACAAAATTAAATCATAATCATAATATTCAAGGGAATAAAGTTTGACATTTTTCTCCTTAAGAATATGCATGGAATGAAAACACCTACTTGATCTGCATGTCCCACTCCAAGTATACTTTTGAATTACTTTTACCTTGAAATTAAGGGACATTCACCTTGATCCTTCCAAGTATATCATCATCATGTGGTCTCTTTTTTCATCCTATAGGTTGTTGGTGCAATATCCTTCTTTGTGGGAAATCCTCAAAATCACCATCAAAGTTTTCCATCTCCTCCATGATGTGGGGGATCTATAGTGCTGGAGCGTGTCGTGGGTTATCATGGATCATCCTTTGGATTGGTTGATTTGCCAGGTTTTCTATCCTATCATATAGAACCTACAACTTTCTATCAAGATGCTTCTCAAAATGGATCAACAAAGCTTATATTTGGATAGAATTAGCTTCCAGTGTGGTAGATCTACTTTGACTTCCTTCATCGCTAGCATGAGTAATCCTCTTACCATGATATGTTACACAAAAACACAGACACATGGGGAGAAACACGTACAATGAAACACACACACTCACACTAGCAAAGATTCACACACACACACACAAAATACATACACACAAGATATACACACTCATACACACAAGGATACAAACTCACGCACAAAAGGATACACACTCGCACATGAAATAAATACACACTCATGTACACAGGAATATACACTCATGCATGTAAGATATACACACTCATGCACACAGGAATATACACTCATGCATGTAATATATACACACTCATGCACACAAGGATACACACTCACGATTATTATTATTATTATTGGTTATTTCTCTCAACTCTCAACACTCATTCTAAATCCCAAGATCTTATGAAATATAATTAATTGTTTAGTATAATCATGTGACACCAATCCTTCCCCAATCAATATTGTGTCTAGCGATGGTTTATCATAACCTGATTGAGTGGTAAAGGGTTAAAAATGGTTAATGGTGAAAATAGGTTAGAAAATATGGGTAAAAAGGTGGAAAGGGGTAGAAAGTTTTGGTATGTGGTTTTTTTCTAATTGTGCAAGACAAGAAAAATTAATAATAATACGATCCAAATATAATATGGTGATAAATTAAAATGATGGAGTAAGTGATGTAAAAAATGGAAGGTCCTAATAATGTAAAGCACAAATAAGTAATTATGTCCACTATTTTTCTTCTTGTTTTGGTTAAATATCCCCAAAAAGCATTGTGCTTGGTGTTTTAAACCACAAGATGATGAACGAAGAGTAATACAATTTATTTTTTTGAAATATATCAAATAAAGTATGGGATTAATTTTGAAAAGAACAAAATAATGTGTAGATAGATTTATTATTATTATTATTATGGATACAAATCACATATAGAGAATCAAACGCACAAAAAAATGGATAAAAATTTGGATCACTATATAATATTTCAAGCTTGCACAATGTAGGCAAATTTTGGGGGTTTTTTAAGAAAATGGAAATTTTTAATGGATGGATAATGTGGGAAGATGAGGAGGGTAATGGTTTAAAGTAATGTAAAAGAAGGTATATATGCCTACAGTGTCAAACAGATCTTTGATACCAACTGATGTGAGATGCTCAGGGTGGCCTGATCTTTATGGCATAGGGTGATGGGTGATGGTTATGGTTTGGGGATAAGTGGTGGATAATGGGTATGGATATAGGATGAAATTAGTCAATCAATTCTATATGGATCATGAACTAATACTTAGAAAATACACTCAAGGGAGGGATGTGATTGGCAATCCACACACCAATTCACTTGGGATGCGGTATGGAATTGGGGGCTTTGTGATCTTGGATAACCTATCTAACTTTTATATTGAAAAGGAAAGAATGCACAAGATCTAGGGGAAAATGGAACAATACAAAAACTACAGATAGAAACAAAGTATAAGCTCTCAATTAAAATCGTGAATGTCATACAAGTGTCATAGGGGTGGTTGTTTATAGCCAAGGGGGTGATACAATAGTCAAGGGTCTAATACCCAAAAGTCTTAAAGGCTAAAATATTTTTCTTCCTTAAATTAAAAAAGATAAATTCTACCAAATACCTTTTTGGAAAAGTAGAACACAACTTTCCAACTATAGCCCACTGGATTTGACTTTGAGTGCATAGCCCACCAGATTTGACTTTGGTGTCCAAATGTACCATTCTAGAATCCTCTGTGTGGGAAAGGCTTCCAAAACTCATGAAACCATGTGGGATAAACTTTAAACATCATATTTTGGCATGAATTAGTGATATAATAGGCCCATTTTCTCTATCCATGAAAGGAAAGATCCATTGGGCCTTTAATAAATTGAGATAGGCACCCATTGTAGAATTCAACCTCTTTAATCTCCCTTAGGTCATTGAGCCTTGAAAATCCAACTCCACCACCCGAGAAATTGACTTGGTGTATTTGATATGGTTCTCATCATAAAAATATGGTGGGACTCTATTATTCTAGATAAGTTTCCTGATGATATTACTTGTTCATCCTTCAAGAAAATTTTCAACCCTCATTTTAATCCCAAGATGTTACATGTGGAAAATACCTATAAGTTTCTGACCTTGGAAAAGGGGGAGCATACCATTCTGGATTATTCTACCCATTTTACTAAGTTGGTGTATTTAGAACCAGAACTAGTCACCAATTAGTACCTAAAGGCTCAAAGGTTTGAGTTGGGACTAAGGGATGATATTTGGTCGATGATCATTCCCATGTTCCTTCAAACCTTTATGGAGGTATTATAAAAAGAATATTTGGTAGTGGCTAACCTAACTAGAAAAATGGGTTTGCGATGAGCTTCATTTGGTGAATTTTTTAGCCAAGGTGTATCTTCTGGCTAGAAAAGGAAGCGCAAAGGGGGTCAGTTTTCTTCAGGACTGGTTTTAGGGGCTTTATCAATAAGGTGGAAGGTTATTTTCTATTAGTGTTGAAGGTACAGTCATACCAATCCAAACTTTATGGAGGATCCTAATACTTGTCATCATTATAGACTATTAGTCCATCAGAGACGTTTTTGTGAAAAGATGTCCTAAGGTAGTAAGGATGGATCCACTCTCACCAAGGGTTCATAGGTTTGTACCAATGCTTCCAAGGGTGGTGGTTCTAATAATTAGGACAAAAAGGATTTTTGTGTGATTAAGAGTTCCCATATAGGAGATAAGACTAAATGTATTTATGCAGTAGGGTTTGCACTATAGGAATCTAAAGTAGGTCCATATACTGTTAGAGGTATAATGTTAATTTCTTCTACTGTGGTGCTAGCTTTTTTTGAAGCATGTTACACTCATTATTTTATATAGTTAAAGTTATTTGATGTGTTGGGATTATATTATAAACTTATTCCATTATTATTGGGTCTTTCCACACTATTGGGAAAGAGGTCTGAACAAGGTTTTAAATGTTCTATGTGTTAGGTGATAATAGCTAACTTCGAGATGGTGTGGGACTTCTTAGTTCTCAATCTTGATATATTCAAATTGATTATTAGTTTATATTTAATGATCATCGTTAAGTCACAAATATAATATTATCATTATCATGTTCATATATATTTTTTGGATGGGGTTACTCATGTTTTTCAGGCTGATTTGGACTCTGGACCAGGAAGGGTGGGGCCAGTTGTTCCTTATACTGAGGTTATATCATGTCAGTTGTTAGAAATGTTTCTGGATTCTATTAACCCCTATTTGGGTATTCATATATCTTCCTTGGTTTGTGTGTACCTTGAGACTTTTAGGATTATTTTTCTATTTTATTTCCATAGATAGAGGTCAAGTTCAACATTGACCTTCTACCTGGTATGATGCCTATATCCATGACATCTTATTGCATGGATATTGCTAAGTTAATGGAATTGAAGGTTCATCTTATGGACCTTGATGATAATGAATTTATTCATCCTATAATTTCACCTTTTTATTCACCTAACCTCTTTTCTAATAATGTAGATAGGAGTCTCAGACTTTGTGTGGATTATCGAAAGTTGAACTGAGTGACTGTTAAGAGAAAATATCCATTTCCCAAGATTGTTGATCATTTTGATCAACTCATAGGGGATAGTTGGTTCTTAAATTTTGATCTTTGTTTAGGGTACCACCATTTGATAGTCTGAGGAGATTATATACCTAAGAGACCATTTAGAAACTTGTATGGTAATTTCATGTTTCTGATTATTCTATTCGATCTCACTAATGCTCTTTTGGTATTTATGGATTTGATGAACTAAATATTTCATCGGTTATTAGACTCTTTTTTGTTTTATTTTTGGGTGATATTTTGGTGTAATTAAAGTCATAATATGAAAACATGGACCATATTTATTTCATTATAAAAAACTTTAGAGAACATATTCTATATTTTAAGCTTTTAAAATGTGATTTTTGGATCTAAAAAGTGAAATTTCTAGGTCTGTGATATATGAGAGAGGAATATCAAAGGATCCTAAAAAGATATATGTGGTTATATACTGGGAGAATCCAAGAAATGTTTTTTATATCCAAAGATTCTTGGGGATGGCTAGTTACTACATACAATTATTTAGGGACTTCTACAAGCTTGAATCTCTAATGACAACTTTAACCTGTAAGGGTGAAAAGTTATAGTGGAATGACATATGTTGGAGATATTTTGAGAAACTAGAGGTGAGGTTAAATTCAACTCCAATTTTGATTGTTTTGAAATTGGATTTAGGGTATGATGTTTTCTTTGATGTTACTAGTATGTTTTGGGGTGTGTCTTGATGTAGGGGAAATTGGTAGTGGCCTATAGCTCTCATCAGTTACACCCTCATGAGAAGAACTGTAGTGAACTGAACTTAGTAATCCCAAAGCCAATGTCTACTACCATTACATTAGCATGATTATAAGGAATCAAATCTCAAAGGACTAATGAGTTTAAAAGTCTTGGTAGACCAGATACATATATGAGTATTGTATTATAAATTAATACACTAATTACAACATACTTTAATTTTCTTTCAAGGATAACTTTATTCCATCTAGGATATCCTTTCATATCTTTCTTAATAAACTTCTTGGATTACTATGGAAAGGAAACAAAATAAGGGTGAGATCAAATGCTCATTAAGGGTCAATTATAATGGAAGAAATAATGAATCAATGAGTATAGCCAATATGGAAAGGTAATAACTAAGGAAACATTCCATGTAATCAATAAACTGATAAGGATGTGTGTAAAAAATATTGAAAGGTAAATAATATAAAAAACATTCCATTTAAAAAAATAGATAAGGCATAATCAAAATGGAAAGGTAAGAAACTGAAAACACAAGGCATTTAATCAATAAAATGAGAATGAAATACATCCATAGAATTTTTCCTAAAGAAAGTATCATGGATAATAAATACTAAATCAAAATGAATGCAATGATTAATTATTGGATTTCAAGTTTCAGATTCACATGATACATTTACCATAAAGACCTTTCATAAGATGGTTTAGCATTCTACTTTCAAGACCATTCATAAGATAGTTTAAATTTATGGGTAGAAACTCGTGTATTACGCTTGTAAACAAACTCAAAGGGTTTTTTTTTCAACTAATTCCATCTAATAAGACTACGAATACATCAAGGGGATTAATTTAAATATCCCCAACCCATGTCTTTCATTTAAAAAGCATTCCTCATATATCAAATAATTTATTTAATTCAAAATTAATGTGCCTTCTCAAATATTCGTATTGAGTAAATGATAAAAATTTATCAATATTTCCCTAGTAAATCAAATAAAATTCAAAGTAAACACCATATGTAAAAATTGTATACATTTTAGGCAATGAACATATCCATGATAAATGATATGGATAATTAGGGGAAATTAGATGTTCAATGGTCATAGGAAATTGAATATTTCAAGGGGTCTATAAAGATTAATAAAGGAATTGAATGTCAATAATATCCTTTTCTAAATCAATAATAACCCATATAGAGGAATAATAATTGTGGTATCAATAAAAAATATCCCAAGTAGAGTAAAAATAAAGGGTTTTTTATGAATGGGAATATTATAAAAATATCTATTAAAAATATCTTGAGGAAAATATCCTTTTTATTTTAAAAAACAATTAAAAATCCAATTCTTTAAAAATCACTTTTCAAAAAACACTTTTTAAAAAAAATTAACCTTTTAATCTTTCAAATTATTCATTGAATAAATGAAAATGGTTAAATCAATACATGTCATACAAGGTAAAAATAACATTCCTTTGGACAGTAAAATGTTAGAAAAATTCCTTGTTTGAAAAGAGATAAGGAGAATCCTTTGAAAAAATTTGTAAAAGACAAAAGGTTAAAATTTTCTTTAATAAATAATTTTATAAAGGTTAAATAATTTTTAAAAACCTTTTTATAAAATAGTATTTTTTAGAAGAAAATTGGTTCTTCGACTAGAAAGGGAAATGACGTTGGATTTTCTTAAAAACACTTTCTAAAAAAATTTAAGTACCAAAGAGTTTTAAAATGGTACTATTACATGAAAAAGGTAATGAATAACCATAGGAGAATAATATTAAAAGTTTTATTTAGAAATGATCAAATAATTTCTTATAATGTAAATTCATGTGCAAACAATCCTGAATAAAATGAGATTGTAAAGTAAAGCCTTTAAAAACACATAACATTAAAGTGAAACTTAATCAATTAATTTATTATGTGTATAGAATATAAATACTCATAATGGAATTGTAAATACATAAATAGATGTTAAAAATAACTATACACATAATCAAATAATATTAATGATAACGAAGAGGTAATATAACCCTTTGAAAATGAATTGGGTTATGAAAATTCTTTACCACTTGGTAACTCTTAATTAAAATAACCTCAGAAGAAATAATTCATATTGAAAATAAAAATAACATGTAGATAAAATAATTCATGATATAATATATCAAAATGGGAATTATATATGCCACACAAAATAAGTGGTGAATATAAAATTTATCTCACAGATGTAAAATGTGAGATAAAAATCCATTACCATGAGTTTCCTTTCAGGTGAACGTGATTTAAACTCCTATATAATTGTTTTCCCTCAAATCCCTTTTTTTCATTTTCTGAATAGACCACTTTAAGGGTAAGTGGGAACCTCACAATACAAGAGCCAAATTTCAAACATCAAAAGACCAAATTTCAAACATCACAAAAAACCTCCAACATCAACCCCAAAACATCAATACACAAATTCAGATTTCAAATCCTCCTCCTCAAGGCACGCTCCTGGATTCGCAGTCCACCCCACATCACCATAGCATCCCGTAAATCTGAAGCCCTCAGGAAGGACCCAAATCCATTGTAAAAAACAAAAAAAACATAACAAAGGGCGTCAAACCACCACCATCATCCTCCATTCATTCGAAATCAGAAAAATCAACAATTCCAAATCAAGCAGGAACCAAACAATCTTCAGAGCCAATCTCACATCAACCAATCTTCACTCTTCACTGCTTCTCCATCGCACGATCTTCTCAATGTTCACAGCCGAACGCCATTCACAAAAACCCAAAACCTAACATCAATCGGAAAAAGGCCGAACCGAATACTCATCCTTTAGAGGAGAACAAACCCAAATCCAAGAACCGGTCACCCAATCCACCACAAAAACAGATGTTCCCCAAGCCAATAGCGACAAAAAAACGAAAAGGAAAAAAAACATCAACAGCACGGTGAGGGAGATCTGCCGCAAGCCAAATCCCAGCGCCACCATCTTGTTCACACGTAGGGACCCCGACGTACCACCCATCGCACACACCGAAGATGAGGTAGTACCCTCATGCCGTGGAAGCTGGACATAGCCACGGACCGACACTGCACCGCATTGAGACCCTATCCAGCTGAGTTGGATGAGGAAAGACTGTCGCGGTGCAAAAGAACGAGGCGGCCAAGAGAAGAAACCGACACTTCCACAACAAAGGATCTACCTCCAAAAAATCACCAAGAACAAGGGAGGAGGCACCGTACAAACCCTAGATGAAGGAGGTGGTGCCGGGGAGAAACCTTGTCGCACAGAACCCCTTACAGGCATATCCCCCTCGGGGAGTCACATTCAAGATGAAGATCAAATGGACACTATATAATGGTTTTAAGAATGTAAATAACTTATAAAATAACCATAATCATATTTAAAAAATATCATATATTAACTTCTTATAATATATTATTACCTTTTTGTCAATAATCATTCATTATTTTCACTATTTTGGGTGTTAATTTCCCAGTTATTCAGGTATGTTTTGACTTGTTAGTTGTTGTTCCAATTTCTTAGATCATGATTTAACCATATAAAGAATTTAAAACATGATTTAAATTATATATATATTAATTATATATGTATTTATAGTAATCCATAATATTTATAGATATTAAATGAAATTCACCGTTCATGGAGATGGTATCTCATATATATGCATAAACTCTACTTCCATTTATTTTGTCATATTTTAGAATAATGAAAAGTAAATGATATATATTTATATTATAATTATAGTTTAATATTTATTTCATATGTATCATATATATTAATTAAAATCATCCCCTAATACATTCCATGTATAGCGTTAATGAATCACATCGCTTTGAGGAGGCGGTAGTCCACACGTCTACAAACAATGTTATCATATTTACAAAAAATGGAAATCATTAAGATATATGTTATATAATAATTAAAGAAGAATTAATAAATTATAAATATCATATATAAAATATAAAAACATTATGACTATCATAATTCCCACCATAAGAGGTGGTAAATGGAAAATGAACAATCATCATTTTGCAAGGCGGTAGTCTACTGTACACCCGAATGGTAAGTTCATTACCCATTAGATGTATGTGTGTGTAAGTATAGGTAACAACCTTATAATAAAAAAATTTAAGTATATTGAGGTTACTGAGGTTATTATTTAAGCATGTAATAAGAAAATTTTAGAGAGTAGATAATGAAAAAAAATAAAAGAGCTTGAGGAAGGATGTTACCTCTTCTTTGGGTAATTCCTTTTGGTTTGCACCAAAGGGATACCTTGGATGGATTTATTTCCAATGTGAGGCTTATATTATGAGTGTAGTTATGTTGGGATATTATTTTAGAATATTTTTTGTGAGAAAAATAGCTTGAGAGGTGTGAATAAGTGGGAGGGTTGAGTGTCTTTTTATAGTAGAGGAGGAGTGGTATTCTTGTAAATTTTTGAAAAGGAATTTCCACCCATGTTTTTAAAATGTAAATTGACTCCCATAATTGAAAAAATTAGATTCAAGTGATTATAGGGTATAAATATTAATATAAAATTTATTTTTGACAAGTTTTTAGGTTATTTTGGTCCTTAAGTTTCAGGTTTAGTTCCTTGTTAAGTTAATCTTTCTCTTAATCGCTGTAATTAATTTTAATCACATTCACTAATATTTTTCACCAAAAACTAAGTTTAACTTATTATAAATTATGAATTATTCTTATTCTAAATATGGAATCAATTTTTCCAAGTTCTAATCATAGAATTGGTAGAAATTAATTTAAAATTAAGCTTGCAGACGGGGCGAAAAAGCGGGTTTTTAAAGTAAAAATGTTCAAAAGATTTAATTGTTTTTATATAAAATTTCAATGTGAAATTAATTAAAATTACCTAAATTGTATTAATTGATAATAATTTATCTAATTAAAATTTTAAACCAATAAAAATATAATTGAACCTTATAAATAAATTATACGAAAATTCATTTTTAAATTAAAATTCAGTATTTTTTACTATTCATCAAAAAATGAATCTTCATAGAAAAATACAAAAAATCACCCTGAGATAATTTTTAAGTTAATATTTTAAAAATGAAGTTTATTATTACATATAAAATTTATAAAGTATTTAAAAATTGGTTTTAAAATAGGTTTTCCATTAAAAGGAAGTAAAATTTATTTTTTAGAAAAATACAATTTTTAAGAATAAAAATCAATTTATTATTATCTTGTATTTATCAGACCTATTAGATAAATATAAAAAATATTTTATTGAATATAATATATATATATATATATTTCATTAATATCATTCACTAAAAGTAATTATTTTTATTTATTAGGATAAAACACCTTTGTGAGCATAAAAACATTTTCTTTATATTCAATTGGTTTTTATAGTCATTTATAATAAATTGTTCACCAATGATTTTATATTATATTTTTATAAACCATATATTTTCATAAGTTTTTTAATAATATTCATAACCTATAATTTAATAACTAGGTTATATTATATTAAATAATAATGTTTTAACAACATATTTTTGTTCGATAAAACTCAGTCTTATATGTAACACAAGTCATCAAAGAAAGTAATTGTTGTGTGAGACACAATTTAACTCAGTGTTACATGCATTTAAATCTATATAATATATTAAATTTATTTAAAATATAATATACACCATAAATTCTCTAGAGGTTATATTCCATTCTATGTTTGGTGTTGTGTGACATACACTATATCGAATAAAAGTTACTTTTTAGAATTTTCAGGGTGCTACATTCTCCCCACCTTAAATAAATTGTGTCCTCATAATTTAAACTCTATCTTGGTAATATATCATTTGATATTTCCTATTTTTAAATCCCACATCATGATAAGGGTTCATAAAACATCCTCTAGAAAATATAGAATGGGAAGTATAAAGTTCACATAGACTAACATATAACTAGGTCTATATGTAGGAGAACATTAGTGGAAATTGATAATATGGACATTAAGGAAAAGAATAAATAATTATAGGTAATGATTGATATCATCAATCACAAAAATTTTAATGATTAGTATAATATTGAAGACCTCAAATCCATAAATATTTTATGATTTTAAAGACTATCAATTCAACAAAAATAAAGGTACTGGGATAACTTTTTTATTTTAAGATCCTTTTCCTAATATTGAGGAATTATTTTATTGACCAAGAATTTACTTACTTGATACATTTCCATTTCATAGGGAAAACTTATTCTTTTGGTTGTTCTTTGATCAAATTATAATTCATCCATTACTCCATGAAATGGATGTCCTAGAATGAACCATTTTTTTGAAGCACTAAAATTTTATTTTAATGGATCGTAAAACCCATAAAACATGTCATTATAATTTTCTATAACTGTTTTCAAAAACCAATATGGTTAATACATTAATCTCTAAACCTAAAAATTGATACATCAAATTGTTTAACTAAAAGCAATAATACATTAACTAGGAAATCAAGTAGTCCAGTGGTAGGCACAAAACCCTTATAATCCTTTATTTATGGTTTCAAGACCCACCACCTTTCCAGATTTGATGGGTTATAACCCGACATACATGTTGTCCTTTTTATAAAATCATATTAATATAATTCCTATGGTGTTTCCAAAAAATTTATGGAAATCCTTAAAATAAGGTTAATCACTAAATATCCCTTTAAATAAGGTGTTCAATACGAACTTAATACATTACCAGTTCATACATCTTATTTCAACATTGGTCCTTCCTTGGTCTATGGTTTTACCTAGGACATTCATTTTCACTATCTATTGAAATCATTCATAATGGTTTGTAAATAAAATGTGAATTATCCTAAGCATATCCCCTAGGAGTGTCAAACCAAGTGCGTAGTAAGGCCAGTTGTCATGTACTGAGTTACACTCGAGTCAGGACCAACACACCTTTTTGGAGTTGTTACCCCAAGGTACATTTTTTCCAAAACCACGTCCACTTATATTATCCAGATATGGATTTATTTCTAGGAATACCCACAAAATCTCTACCTTACAAAAGTTATAGTATGTTCTTCTACAATTATCCTCAAAGTATACCTCAGGGTTATTTTCTCAAATCTATGTTTTCCTAAATCTAGTTCCCAATGCTGCTACTAAACTTCCTTTGATACCAATAGTAGCAACCTGACCCTAGTAATCCCAGAGCTAGTTTCTACTGCCACTACATTATCATGATTATAAGGAATAAAATACTAAAGGATTGAAGAGTTTAGTCATCTTGGTAAACCAGAAACATACATGAGTCTTTTATTACAAATTAATACACTAATTACAACATTTTTTTTCTTTCAAGGATAACTATATTCCATTCAATATATCCTTTCATATATTTCATATTAAACTTATTAGATTCTAAGGGAAAATAAACAAAATAAGAGTGATCTCAAATGATCAATAAGGGTCAAGTATTGTAGTGGAGATAATGAATCAATGAGAATAGTCAATATGGAAAGGTAATAACTGATGAAACATTCCATGTAAATAATAAACTGAGAAGGAAGTGTGTAAAAAATATGTTAAGGTAAATAACAAAAAGAACATTCCATTTAAATAATTGGATAATGGATAATTAATATGTCAAGGTGATAAACTGAAAAAACATTCCATATAATTAGTAAAATGAGAATAAAATGAATATATAGACTTCTTCATAGTGAAAATATCAGGGATAATAAATTCTGAATCAAAATTAAGGTAATGCTTTATTATTGGATGTCATGTTTCCTAGGAACATGATACCTTCACTGTCAAGACCTTTCACACTATGTTTTAGCATACTACTATCAAGCCCTTTCAAAATTTAGTTTAAATCTATGGGAAGAAACCCATCTATTATTATTGGAAACAAACTCGAAGGGTTTTCCAACAACTAATTTCGTCTAATGAGACTACTGATGCATCTAGGGGATTACTTTAAATGGTCCACAACCTATTTCTTTCATTTCAAAAGTATTACTCATATATAGAATAATCTATTTAATTAAAAAACAATGTTCCTCATCAAATATTTTTATTGAGTTAAGGATACAGATTTATCAACATTTCTCTAGTAAATAAAATAACTTTCAAATTAAAAATTGTATGTAAAAATGGTATATGATTTAGTAAATGAACATATCCATGGTCAATGATATGGATAATTATGGGATATTCAATGTTTAGTGATCATAAGAAATTGAATATTTCAAGGGGACTACAAAGATAAATCCAGGAAGTGAATTTCAATATTACTCTTTTACAAATCAATCATAACCCATACATAGGAAGAATAAAGATGGTATCAACACAAAATATCCCAAGTGGAGTTAAATTAAATGGTTTTTTTCATTGATGAATGGGAATATTATAAAAAATATCTTTTAAAAACATTCTTGAGGAAAATATCATTTTTATTTTGAAAAACATTTTAAAAATACTTTTCATTGAAAATAACTTTTCAAAAACATTTTCTTTAAAAATTAACCTTTTAAACTTTCAAAGGAATCTTTGATGAAATGATAAAGGGTAAATTTGTAAATGTCGTATAATGTAACAAACATTCTTTTTTCACAGTAAATGGTTACAAAAATGACTTTTTCAAAAAGAGACAATAATATTCCTTTTTAAACATTTGTAAATGAAAAAAAAGGGTAAAATTTTCTTTAATAATAATTTTTGAAAGGTTGAAAAAATTTTAAAAACTTTTTTATAATATGGGGTTTTTAGAAGAAAAAAGGTTATCTGGCTAGAAAGAGAAATGATATTGGTTTCTTTAAAACACTTTCTAAAACATTTTAAGTACCAAAGAGTGAAAAATGGTACTATTACTTGAAAAGGGTAATTAATAATCATAGTATAATAAAATTAAATGGTTTATTGAACAATAATCACATAATTTCCTCTAATGGAGATTCATGTGCAAACAATCCTGAATAAAATGATATTGTGGAGTAAACCCCTGAAAATACCCTAATGTTAAAGTGAGACTCAATAAATTAATTGATTATGTGTATAAAATGTAAATAAAAATAATTTATGTTAAAATAAATCAATATATGGTAAAAATCATTATACACATAATCATATAATATTAACGATGATGAGGAAGTAATACAACCCAATGAAAAGGAATTGCGTTGTGAAAATTCTTTACCACTTGGTAACTTTTAATTGAAATCCCCTAAGAAGAAATAATTTAAATTGAAACTTAAAATAACATGAATATAAAATAATTCATGATATAATATATTAAAATAGGTAGTATATACACCACAAAAAAAATAAGTAATTGGTGAATATTACATTTATCTCAAAGATATAAAAAAGTGAGATGAAAACCCCTTACCTTGTGTTTTATTTTGGGTGAACATCCTTCAACCTCATATATAATGGTTTTAATCATGTAAATAACTCATAAAATAACCATAATTATATTTATAATATCATATATTAACTCATTATTATAAATTATTACTCATTTGTTAATAATATTTCATTATTTTCACTATTTCAGGTGTTAATTGCCAAGTTTGTCAGGTATGTTTTGACTTGTTACTTATTGTTCCTATTAATTATATCATGATTTCATAATATCAATAATTTAAACCATGATTTAAATAATATATATGTTCACTATATATTTATGTACAGTAATCCATAATATTTTGAGATAGGAAATGAAATGCACCGTTCATGGAGATGGTAGGTTGTACATACACATGAACGCTGATTCCATTTCTTTTTCATATTTTAAAAGAATGAAAATTAAATGATATATATGTATTTTATAATTATAGTATCATATTTATGTTATTATATCACATATTTTAATTAAAACCATCCCCTAATACATTCCATTTATAGCATAAACGAATCACATCGCTTTGAAGAGGTGGTAGTCCACACGTCCACAAACGATGTTATCGTATTTACACAAAATTAAAATCATTAAGTTATGTGTTATATAAGAATTAAATAAGTATAAGTACATTATAAATATCATATCTAACATATAAAAATAGTATGTCCATCATGATTCCCACCATGAGAGGTGGTAAAGGAAGAACGAACAATCATTGTTTCATGGGGCGGTAATCCACCGTAAAAACAAATGGTAAGTTCATTTCTCATTACATAGAAGTGTGTGTAATTGTAGTTATAACCCTTATAATAGAAAAATATCAATATATTTATGTTACTAAGTTTATTTTTTAATCATATAATAATAATATTTTAGGGAGTGGAGAATGAAAATAAAACAAAAGAGCTTGAGGAAGGATGTTACCTCTTCTTTGGGTAACTCCTTTTGGTTTGCACAAAAAGGATTCCTTGGGGTTTGTAGGGGAGGCTTGCATATCGGTGCTTCATCAGAACTTTTTCTGCTTGATGCTGGATTTAAAAGCAGATTTCATCCTTTCCTGGTGTAATTCCCTGAGGTCTGTGGGTCGATGGTGGTTCAATTTATCATGTTAGTTGATGGAGGTTCACAGGGGTAAGGAATGACCTCGTTCGGTGGTATGGATTAGCCTTCTGGGACTGGTTCTACCCTTCCAGAATGGTGCCTTCTTGAAGGCCATTGGAGACTCCCTAGGGGGTATCTGTGCACGACTGAGTGTACCTACCGTGGGGAAGAGACCATGGTGCCTCAGATTTGTGTCAAGCTGGACCTTTCTATTCTGATACTGAATAAGATCTCCCTGAAAGTGTCGAATACCATTGACCAGTATCAGGATATAGTCTACCTAGTTTTTTCAAGGTATTCTTCCTATTTTTTACTACAGTTTCATTCCCTACAGAATTGTTGGAGACGAAGTCTAGGTGTCCATCATAATGACTTTGGTAACAGTCCACCCATACATCAAGATTATTTGTGCTTAGGGATGTCTCTAGTTTCGTCCCCTCTCCTCATCCTTGGGTACCTTCCCAATCCCCCAGTGTGATCATCAAGCAAGCATTTGTCTCCCCCATCCTCATGCCCGGAGGGTTCTCCCAACCAGTCCATGGTACCCTTTAATTCCCGAAGTATCCATCCAAGGTCTTCGGGTCTGTTGATTTCTCATGCTTTTCAAGGCAGTTGTTGATGTATGGAGCTTTGATAGAGTTCTTTATAAGGGTTCTTAAGGATAGTTTTACCCCTCCTCTTGCATCTTTGGTCTCTGGTACCAGTGGTGAGCATCTGGTTAAGGAGTTAGGGGTCCTGGCGTCCAGTCCCATCTGTAAGTATTTCCTTGCGGGCTCTAAGGCGTAGGTTCGCATGGCTCGACCAAAGGGGCTTGTTCCTCTGATTAGTGGCCTCTCTTTCAGGATGTTTCTCTTGTTGGTAGTGGTTTTCCTTCTTTTCCAGGGGCAGTTGGGGATCGGGTCTCCATGCAGGAAGATGGCTAGGTTTATTCGGATAATATCGCAGGGGGGGATCCCCCCCCCCCCCAATGGTAGCACTAGAGCCTCCTTTCTCATCCTCAATTATGCTTGTAGTTATCCCAGTAGTGTGTACAAGGTACATTAAGAAGAGGTTGCAGCTAAGGGAGTGTTAGACTTCTATTTCAAAAGAGACCAGGGGGCCTCGGACCAAATCCAGGCCACCATTATTCCCATGATTTCTATCATTTTTTAGATCTCAAGAGGGATCAAGTTGAGGGTTAAAATGGATTTCATTTCCTCAGAATGTAAGAAGAAAAAGGCTAAGATGGTTTCAGTAATTGAGCATAAGAAAAAATTTTCTAAACTTCAAGAGTTTTCTTGTAGGGTTAAGATGCATGCTTTCATACACGTGACTCCAACTAACAACCACATATGGTTATTCTGGAAGAGGGGGGGTCTTAGTGGATTTGATCCAAGTAGGAGACCAGCATATCATAATGGGGGTCTCAAGTGATGATTT
Organism: Viscum album; assembly: GCA_963277665.1. NCBI lineage: Eukaryota > Viridiplantae > Streptophyta > Magnoliopsida > Santalales > Viscaceae > Viscum > Viscum album. The sequence continues at coordinate 619,257,963 of OY728127.1, read as the reverse complement.
ATCTATGGTTTTATCCTTCATCTATGGGAGCAGTGACACCCAAAGAAGATAATTGTTGTGGTCTGAGCTGAATGGTTTTGACCCAGGGGACCAACCTTGGGTGGTGGGGGGACTTTAATATCATAGCTCATCCAGATGAGAAGAAGGTCCGAGGATATTTCCCAAGGATGGCTAGTGTTTCATTTGTACATTTTATTGCGAGAAAGGGGCTAATGGACCTAGAATTTTCTGGAAATCCTTTCACCTGGTGTAACAACCAGGGGATGAGAGTCGGTGTTGGAGAAAACTTGACTCATGCATCAATAACATCCATGCTATCACTATGTTTCAAGTGAGAAGGTTACCCACTTGACTCAAAGTATCTCTGACCACTCGTCGCTACTATTGTATCTATGTAGGAAAGAGGTCACGTAAAACCATTTTAAATTTTGTAGCCAGTGGGAGTGTATGTCGGACTACCACCATGTGGTTATGATGATCTGGAAGGAACCGTCTTGAGGTCATTCTTGGATGGCTATTCACTCCAAGATGAGGCATCTGAATCATGTATTTCAGTCATGAGCTAGGACTATCCCACCCTATGATCAAGAGTTGGCGGTGCTCAAATAGGATATCGAGGGTCTGGAGGCTAGTTTAGAGTAGATGTGGGATGATGTGGTCTTTTAGGAGCTATCCGAGAAGAGGAACTCCCTAGCAGTCTTGGTTCCCTCGCAAGAACGAAAGGTGAGGGAAAGCTCTAGGGTTAAATGGCTCATATATTGAGATCATAATACCACTAATTTCCATGATTTAATGAGGGAGAAGAGGTTCATAGTCAATCCTAATCTAGCCTTGGAGGATGGTTCGTTCATAGATGAAAGGGATGTGGTCGGAGGCATGGCCTTATCATTTTTTTAAAAACTCCTTACTGGCACGATTGAGAACATGGCTCAGGGGTATCCTTTGGGGGAGGATAACCTTTGGGAGGGGATTCCAAAGATTTTCACTACATAGGAGAATGTTTTGCTTGAAGGTGTTTCAGAGGAAGAGGAGGTGCAAGAGGCCATGTGGAATTTGAACCCCGATAGTACAGCGGGTCCCTATGGTTTCCCTGGGTCCTTCTACAGGGGATCTTGTGAGGTATTTAAACATGAAGTTGTTATTTCCATCCAATATTTCTTCTGTGGGGGTTTCATCCCTCAAATTGCTGAAACGACTACTCTGGTGCTACTACTGAAGATCAAAGATCCCACTTCTCTTGCCCACTATCAGCCTGTGATCATGTGCAATGTCTCTTACAAGATTTTGGTGAGTATCATCAATAGACAGGTTTCATGCCTTCTCCTTCAGTGGTTATCCATTGAGAAACATGGCTTTGTAAATGATAGGTCAATCCAGGGTGTCATGGAACTGGCTCAGGGGATTATGAGAGATCGGAACACAAAATCTTGTGGCTCTAACATGGTTATTAAGTTAGATATGAATAAGGATTATGATAGGATGGAGTGGGGATTTATCAATAGGGTTTTGGCTATCATGGGGTTCTCAAATTGGGCCTGTGATATTATTTTTAGGTGTGTTTGTTCTCCATGGATGGTAGTGTCATTCATGGGGAGGACTCAGGGGTTCTTCAAGTCAGTGTGAGGTCTTTAGCAATGGGATCCTTTATCACCGAGTATTTTCATCCTCATGCAATATACTCTGAGAAGGCTGATCAACAGGGGCATATCCATTGGGTACATAGTGCCATATTGGAGGAATTATGGCCTCCCATTGGTATCTCACTTAATGTTTGCTGATGAAATGGTTATCTTCATGAATGTGAGAGGGAGGTACCTTCACACATTCAACAGGATCCTTTTAGAGTACATCCACTGGATTGGGCATATTGTTAACAGGAATAAGAGAAACTTCTTTGTGCCAATATCAGGCATCTTGAGTAGGGTGGCCAGGATGGCAGTATTCTGGGCATGGGATGGGGTTCTTTCCCCATGGAATACCTCGGTACCCTTGTCTCTCTAAGAAGGTTGTGAACCAGGTATTTCAACCAAGTGGTAAGGAAGATTATGGATCACATTCTAAATTAGGAAAATCATTTCTTATCCTTTGTGGGATGGATCACCCTTGTCAATAGAATTCTTTCAGCAATTTTGGTGCATTATTTGGCCTCTATAAGTGTGCCGAAGGGGGTGATTATATCCATTGATAGGATACTTTCATGCTTTATATGGGATGTGATGGTCGAAGGGAAGAGAAAATGGGTGTCATGGCTAAAGATGGCTCAACCCAGTAGTGAAGGAGGGATCAAGGTAAGGATTCACTACTGGAAAGTGTGTTTTTTCCAACACTTCTATACCAGGGGTTTCATAAAAACTATGTTAAAGAATATTTTTACCAATGGTTCCTTAGAACCGTTGGTAAATCACCTCCTAAGAACCCTTTACCAATGGTTCTATTAGAATCATTGGTAAAGGATGGCTTAGGGGACCTTTTACCAACTTTTATAAGGAACCGTTGGTATAAGTGTGGCCGGAAATTTTTTACCAATGGTTTTTAAAAACTGTTGGTAAAAGTTTCCCCAAATTAACAGCAGACCCTCCTCTCCCCCATTCACAATACAGAACCCTAAACCGGAGAAGTTCCCCCAAATTCCCCCTCTCTCTCAGCGATCTAGGAGCTCCTTCGGCTTCCTCTTCCTCCATCCCATCCAAGCTACTGAATCTCCTACTGAATCTCCAACCAACCCATCCCAAATTAGGTATTTTCTTAAGTGGTACCTTATTTTTATTTAAATTTATCTAATATTTCAATTTTTAGTTTTGATTTTAATGTGTATATGTTTTTGTTTCTGTTTTGATTTAACCTAGAATTTATTCATTCGAATCCATTTAATTAATTAAATCTTTAAGCCTCCATCGAAGATGATGGGATTTTTTCTCCAAAACCATAGAAAACCCTTTTAGATTTTTTTAGTTGTCACTTTAATTTATCATATCATTATATTAAAATGTTATATAAATAAACTGGATAGTTATAGACCTCTCGGTGGTCACCTACATGAATTGTATCTCACACATTGTTCGAGATTCCATTGGGTACCCGGATAAACTACATGATTATATTTTTAGATAAGGGGAATCACCATCTTACATATTCATAACTACTCACATGACATAGGATGGATCATAAGAGGTTTAGGTGCACAATATTCATCTCAAATAATGTATCATAGGTGCATATTCAATGTCTAAGTGTACTAGTATGGTGTTTCCAAAAACGTGCTATATAAAGAGAATAATGAAAAATTAATAGATTATTAAATGGAACTATTTCCCCCTTGCTTGAAGGAACATGATTTGACCCATGGGGTAGTGTGGTTCTTATATATTGGGTGGTGACATGTATAGTCACAGGATACATGTATGTTTTTGTTTATTTTTTATTTTATTTTATTTATCGCATTGTCCACTTAGGTATTTTACTTATTTCTACGGACGGAGGGTAGTGATGCTATTCTGACTAGTTGACGTAGATCACTTGTATACTGTAATACCATGGGGTGTGAGTGTGAGGAAACATTGGAAGATAGAGGAGCCTTGGGGTCTTCCATGAGATGGAATTTTTTTTTCTAAAACATTGTGTGGGAACATTTCCAGAGTATATTGGAGTCATGAAATAACCCCAAGTGTCTCTATGAGATAGCATAAATAACCCCAAGTGTCTCTATACATCGTATTATCCTCGCATGGGTTGGGCACTCACCCAATCCAATCAAACCTATCCTAGTCTATCCTCTCAGTCACATAGTCTAGACTCATCTCTCGATGATTATTCCATGCCTCGATGCACATCTCATCATCCAACTAGACAAAGAGGATTATTCACCTTATGATTGTCCTAGTCACAAAAGCACTCCATGTCGAACCCATCTACATTATATTGTCAATAATCCGGTCAAGAACCTCATCAAAATCATGTATTATAACCCATCCCCACTAACCAGGTTCCATCTTAAGCTAAATCACACCAAGCCTCTTGGAATTATAATGCCAATCTGTCTGACAATACCCAATACCCACACTAGCATCTCATCCTTCATCTCTTTAGTTGAACTCTTGAATCATTAAATGGAGTAAAACATTTCATAATACATTTTACATACTCAGAGGGACCATCCCACTCTAAGAACCTACCAAGATTCCAATCCATCCTCATAAGTATTTCCTCATCAAATTCTAGATGTTCAATTGCCACACCTATCACTACAAGGCCCAATCCTCTTAGGAATATTTTACTTGATCTAAATCCTCATAGTTAGTGACATCAATCACATTAAAGTAAAGAAATGTCAACTAAACCCTACATTCCAAGAATTATTCATGTGGACAGGCCCCATGGAAATAGGCTAAGAACTAAAACCATAAATAATAATGCCAAATACATGCATCATTTTTAAATAAATATCTCAAGTGTAAACATAAAAACCAAGAATAATAAGACCTCATCCCTTGTATCGAACAAAACCAAACTAAGTTGAAACTCATGCCAAATTGATTATATACCATTAATAGTAAGAGAAATTGTTAATTAATAGGAATTTACTATCTGATAGTATCATTTTGAAACATTGATATGTTTCCCCTTTGCTTGCAGGAACATGATTTTACCCATGGGGTGTTGTGGTACTTATATGTTGGGCGGTGACAGGTATAGTCATATGAGACAGGTATGTTTTAGTTTAGTTTTTATTTTATTTTCTTTATCACATTGGTCACTTAGATATTTGACTGCTTTCTATGGATAGAGGGTAGTTATATTCTGCGAAGGGTGCCAGAAGGAGTTTATATTGATTCAGTCCATCGGCTTTGATCCGAGGTAAGATTCTATGGTTACTAATTGTATCAAACCTCATGTAATTGGGGTTTTAGTGTTTTTTACTCCATATTATGTTTTCGGAAGGGCGTTGGATCGTTTTGTGTTGGTTCGGGTGGATTTGGTTCTCCGTTGCCAATCTAGGTAAGGCTTTAATTGCATTGTTTGGTTTCTCACTGGTTATGAATCATCCTTCATATGTTTTAAGGTTCTTAATATCCTTTGTGTAGTGAGTTGATCCTTGCTCGTTGATTTCGAGTTTCCAATTCAAGGGTGACTCTTCTGCGTGTGCATAGGTAAGTAAGTATATGTATGTGGGTTCCCCCGTTACGTGTATAGTCACCCATGGCAGTGATTATGCCCGTATGGGGCTAGTTGTGCCCATGTATATATATATAAATGCATACTAAGGTGAGTAGAGACTGATATATGCATATAAGCATATGTGCAAGGATCCCCTTGCACATGCTCATGGCCATGAAGGTGTGTGCATAGGGGCTAGGTGTCCTTGCATGTGTGTGAAGGTAAGTATACCCAGTGGAGGAGCAGCTGCTTTTAGTTTGAAAGCTCTAAGGGCCAAAGTGGACAGCTTGGTTCCACCTTGAGGTAGAGTCCCTCTCGTAGCCTCTTTAATTTAAGAATGCTTTAAATTGAATTTAGCTTATTTCTTAATTCTAATTAATTATATTGAATTGCATATCTTAAATAAGTGTTCTTTAATATAATTGTTTCATTTGATAAATAAAGTCATGTTTTTATAATAAAACCCCTCCAATAGAGGTGTGTTGTCTGCAAAAACTCACAGTGATAGTTTAGGGTGTATGAATCTTTTCCGTCGTTTTGTTTCCCTTTAGACGTTGCATCATTGTGCCGCTCACTATAACCTTCCGATGATCCCTTGTTATAACATATTAAATATTTTATTTGTTCTATCATGTCTGTTGTGACCTTATCTTTTGGAAAAACCTATTTTGGGTGTTTTCCTGGCCTCTTGGCCACCCCTTATGGTGTTTACCCGAGCCTATATATCTAAAAACACTGATGGTGTCATTTTTTAACACATGTCAGGCTTATGGTGCTCTCCACCATAAGCTTCATCTTAACACTATTTGGGGTGTTTTCCTGGCCTCGATGCACATCTAATTTTTTAAATATATGAATTCTCCCATAAGATTTTTGTTGCATCCTGAGATGTTAAAACATAATCAAATTCTATTTTTCTCAAGGTGACTGAAGTTTTATTATTAGAGTTCCAAGAAATTCATATATCATTGATAAGTAATACACTTACATAATTTGACTCTCAATCAGAAGTTTCAACAACCTAGTACCACTTTTAAAAACAACGAATATAAAATATATATCTTTATCATACCACAATCCTGAATCAAGAGTGTGTTTTTTATAACATAAGATCAGTTTATATAATTTGAAGGATAACTACATGGGATTTATTTTGAATCTTGGCTAGAAGATGCTACCATGCGAATTCCACTGGACCGGGCCAACACGCCGCGGTCACGCCGCGGTCACACCGCAGTCACGTCGCGGTCACACCGTGGTAATGTCGTGATTTGGCCCTACTCCAGGACGACACCTTGCGGCAGTTCACAGTCCTTTCGGAATTCTATGTATGATACCTAGATAGAGTTTTAGATACATTACCCATCCATAGTTAATGGGGAGGGAGGCGACAGCTGGAATGTTGCCCTGTTTCCTCCCACTCCCTTCTCTCCTGAATGAAAGATGTTGCCCCGTGGATGTCACCGGATAGGTCCAACATGCCGAAGTCACTCCACAGTCACACCATGGTCAATCTGAGGCATGGTGTGTCCAGCACCACTCAAAGTGTCTTTTCTTTGAAATGGACAACATTTTAAGTGAAAACAACAACTAGAATACGAAAAACTGACCAAACACATTCGGATTCTATTGATACTTTAGGAAAAGGATCCATGGGTCATTTTTGACTTGTACAAGTCAACCCCGCCTCAATCTAAGGTATAGTGTGGCTGGTACCACTCAAAGTGTCTTTCTTTTGTTTAAAATGGATACGCTTTTAAGTAGAAACAACTGGCATACGGAAAACTAACCAAATGCATTCGGATTGTGTTTATACTTTAGTAAAATTATCCATGGGTCATTTGTGACATGTAAGAGTCAACCTCGCCTCAATAAAAGGCACTGTGTGGCTGGCACCACTCAAATTGTCTCTCTTTTGTTTCAAAAGGACATCATTTTAAGTGAATACAACAACTGATATACGAAAAACTGACCAAAGGCATTCATATTCTGGTGAAACTTTAGGAAAATTATCCATGGGTCATATGTGATGTTTATAAGTCAACATCGCCTCAATCCGAGGGTCGTTGTGGCTGGAACCACTCAAACTGTCTCACTTTTATTTAAAATGGACAGGATTTTAAGTGAAAACAACAACTAACATACGGAAAAATGTCCAAATGCATTAAAATTCTATTGAAAATTTAGGAAAACGATCCATGGGTCATATGTGATGTGTAAGAGTCAACACCGCCTCAATACGAGGTGTGGTGTGGCTAACACCACTCAAAGTGTCTCTCTTTTGTTTAAAATGGACATCATTTTAAGTGAAAACAACAACTGACATACAGAAAAACAACCAAACGCATTCAGATTCTGTTGAAACTTTAGGAAAATGATAAATGGATCATTTTTGACATGTATGAGTCAACCCCACCTCAATCCATGGAATGGTGTGGTCGGCACCACTCAAAGTGTCTCACTTTTCTTTGAAATGGACAACATTTTAAGTGAAAACAACAACTGACATACAGAAAACTGATAAAACGCATTTCGTGCTCTATTAAAACTTTAGGAAAATGATTCATGGGTCATTTTTGATTTGTACGAGTCAACCCTTCCCCAATCCGTTGTGCGGTGTGGCTGGCACCACTCAAAGTGTCTCACTTTTCTTTGAAATGGACAACATTTTAAGTGAAAACAAAAACTAACATACGGAAAACTGACCAAACACATTCGGATTATTTTGATACTTTAGTAAAAGGATCCATGGGTTATTTTTTATGTGTATGAGTAAACCCCGCCTCAATATGAGGCATGGTGGGGCCGGTACCACTCAAAGTGTCTTTCTTTTGTTTAAAATGGATACGCTTTTAAGTAAAAACAATTGGCATAAGGAAAACTGACCAAATGAATTTGGATTGTGTTGACACTTTAGGAAAACAATTAAAGGGTCATTTGTGACGTGGAAGAGTCAACCCCACCTCAATATGAGACGTGGTGTGTCCGTCGCCACTCAAAGTGTCCCTCTTTTGTTTCAAAAGGACATCATTTTAAGTGAATACAACAACTGACATATGGAAAACTGACCAAAGGCATTAGGATTCTGTTGAAAATTTAGGAAAATAATCCATGGGTCATATGTGAGGTTTACGAGTCAACCTCGCCTCAATCTGAGGGCCGGTGTGGCCAACACCACTCAAAATGTCTCACTTTTATTTGAAATGGACAAGATTTTAAGTGAAAACAACAACTGACATACGGAAAACCGGCCAAATGCATTCAGATTCTATTGAAAATTTAGTAAAAAGATACATGGGTCATATTTGATGTGTAAGAGTCAAATATTACTCAATCTGAGGTGCGGTGTGGCCGACACCACTCAAAGTGTCTCTCTTTTGTTTAAAATGGATATCATTTTAAGTGAAAACAACAACTGACATACGGAAAACTGACCAAACACATTCAAATTCTGTTGAAACTTTATTAAAATGATCCATGGGTTATTTTAGATGTGTAAGATTCAACCCTGCCTCAATCTGTGGCATGGTGTGGCCAGTACCACTCAAAGTGTCTCACTTTTCTTTGAAATGGACAACATTTTAAGTGAAAACAAGAACTGACATACGGAAAACTGACCAAACACATTCGGATTCTATTGATACTTTAGGAAAAGGATAAATGGGTAATTTTTTAAATTTAAAAGTCAACCCTGCCTCAATTCAAGGCACGTTGTGTCCAATACCAATCAAAGTGTCTTTCTTTTGTTTAAAACGGATACCCTTTTAAATAAAAACAACTAGCATATGGAAAACCAACCAAACGCATTCATATTGTGTTGATACTTTATGAAAACGATTAATGGGTCATTTTTGACTTGTACGAGTCAACCGTGCCTCAATTTGAGATGTATTGTGGCCGGAACCACTCAAAGTGTCTCTCTTTTGTTTGAAATGGACATCATTTTAAGTGAATACAAAAACTGACATAAGGAAAACCGAACAAAGAAATTCAGATTCTATTGAAACTTTAGAAAAACGATCCATGGGTCATATGTGATGTGTAAGAGTCAACCCCGTCTCAATACAAGGTTCAGTGTGGCCATCACCACTCAAACTATCTCACTTTTATTTGAAATGTACATCATTTTAAGTGAAAACAACAACTGACATACGGAAAACCGACCAAACGCATTCGGATTCTGTTGAAACTTTAGGAAAACGATACATGGGTCATTTTTGAAATTTAAAAGCCAAACTTGCCTCAATACGTGGCATAGTGTGTCCGGCACCACTCAAAGTTTCTCACTTTTCTTTGAAATGGACAATATTCTAAGTGAAAACAACAACTGACATACGAAAAACTGACCAAACACATTCAGATTCTGTTGATACTTTAGGACAAGGATCCATGGGCCATTTGTGACATGTAAATGTCAACCCTGCCTCAATACAAGGCATGGTGTGACCGGTATCACTCTAATTATCTCTCTTTTGTTTAAAATAGACATCATTTTAAGTAAAAACAACTGGCATATGGAAAACCGGCAAAACATATTCATATTGTGTTGATACTTTAGCACAACAATCCATGGGTCATATGTGATGTATATGACTCAAACCTACCTCAATATGAGGTGCGGTGTGGCTGAAAACACTCAAAGTATCTCACCTTTATTTGAAATAGAAAACATTTTAAATGAAAACAACGACTGGCATACGGAAAACTGACCAAACGCATTCAGATTCTGTTGATACTTTATGAAAACAATTCATGAGTCATATGTGACATGTACGAGTAAACCCCGCCTAAATCTGGGTTACAGTGTGGTCAGTTTCACTCAAAGTGTCTCTCTTTTATTTAAAATAGATAGTATTTTAAGTGAAAACAACAACTTGCATACAAAAAACTGACCAAATTATTTCAGATTGTATTAATACTTTATGAAAACGATACATGTGTCATTTTTGACATGTATGAGTCAACCTCGCCTCCATTCGAGGCATGGTGTGGCCGGTATCACTATAAGTGTCTCACTTTTTTTAAAATGAACAACATTTTAAGTGAAAACAACAACTGACATACGGAAAACTAATCAAACATATTTGGATTGTGTTGATACTTTAGGAAAACGATACATTGGTCATTTTTTACATATACGAGTCAACCCTACCTCAATACGAGGCATAATGTGGTGGAATCCTACTCTGATCAATAGATCGCACCATACTTGTACCATTTAGTGTTCATAAGCTTAAGAACGTTAATATTATTCTCACTAAGGTCAATAAACTTACAGTTCCATTCTTTTAGACCATCACAAGTTGAAATTTTTATCATTTCAGTTCTACCTAAATTTTAAATCAAGTAAAGAGTTCCATACTTTACTCCTTTTGTAATGACAACTGGCATACGGAAAACTGATCAAACTCTTATTCAACTCTAATAATTATTTCTGAGACTATTCTGCCTATTATAATTTGATGGGGAGGTGGGGGTTGTGTTGGTCGGGGGGTTTGTGCAAGGGTTAGGTGAATTACTACTGGAAGAGTGGTTGTCATATGAAGATTGAAATGGGTGTAAATAATGTTTGAGTTATTGAAACTATTATTCAACTCTACTAGAAGATTGTTGTCATATGAAGATTTAAATGGGGAATGGTATTACATGACATGGTTGGAAGAGTTTGATGGTTTTATGTGTTTTTTTGTGCTATTGCAGGTGTTTTTTATGCTGTTTTAGGTCTGTTTGTATGTTTTTTTTTGTGCTATTTTTTATTCAGGTGTATACTGGAGGGGCTGCTGGAGGGGCTGTTGTGCAATAGTTTTGGAAATACACAATACCAATGGTTATAAACCATTGGTATACTTTGAGAAAATTTCAAAAAACTATCCCAATGGTTTTAAATTGTTGGTATAGTGTTTAGTATTCAATATATACCAACGGTTTCAATGAAACCATTGGTAAAAATGCTATACAAACATATACCAATGGTTAGCCTACAACTATTGGTAAATCAATACATACAGTGGCCTATACCAACGGTTTTGATCAAACAGTTGGTATAGGGATTTCCTCACAACTTACTGCCCTATAGTTTGAAAAACTGTTGGTATTGGCTATACCGAAAGTTTTCCAGCCTATACCAATGGTTTAAAACCATTGGTATAACCTTTATTTCCAGTAGTGAGTCTAGAATCCACTATCCAAACCATGCATGTGAAGCTTTCATGGGAAATAATTGAGGATCATACGCTCTAGGGGAAGCATATGATATAGTGGTATAAGGCTTGTGTTCCAACTCTCTCGGCTAGTGGGTCATCCTTATGGTCTTCGGTGAGTAATATCATTCCGACTCTACTTATTCATGCCCAATGGATCATTAGGGAGGGTCTTATTTCCTTATGGCATAATAATTGGTCAGGATGTGTGCTGGGGTACCTAGGATGTACAGCCCCTACCATTTCGTTCAGGGAGGATAGCTTGTACCCTCACTTCTTCAGATCTATTCTGGACGCAAACCAACAAGAGTTTTTAGACTCTATTGGCATGAACTCTGAGTAGGACAGGTGTGTTTACACCCCATCCCCTTCAGGAAAATTCAGTTCAAAAGATTTTTGTCGGATAAACATTCCTCAGGGGCAGCATGATCTATGGAGTGATATGGCTTGGTGAAATAAATCACCCATTAAACTAAACTTTCTCACCTTGAGGCTATGTAAAAATTATCTTCCTTCTAATGATAATATTAAACATTTAGGTATAAGCATGGCTTCTTATTTCCAATGATGCGTGAAAAAAAATGAATAGATCTTGAGTCACGTTTTCTTCACAGGATAATGGGCTTGTCAAGTATGGAGTTTCTTCAAAGATGTCACGGAGTACTCTCCCTCAGGTGTTAGCAATGATATTTTCATGGAGCAATGGTTCCCGGGGGCCAACGGCTCTGCAATGGAAATAGCATCACATCATATAATCTTCGTTTCAAGATTCTGGGTTTTATGGAAATCAAGGAATCAAGCCAGGTTTGAGGGGATCCCTTCCTCAGGTAGGTCTGTTATGGCTAGACCAATGTGCCTCTTGAATGACTTGATCGGTCTAACTGGCATCAGGATGGAGGCACCATCTATTTGTGTGATTTATGGATTGTGGATTGCAGCTTTATAGAGTTTTTCTAGTTTACTAGGGAGATGGATTTATTGGTTACCTCTAGGGGATGGTCTTAAACTCAACACAGACAATTCTTGTGGTATGGGGGTTATGTGAGGAGGAGGGGTTGTCCAGGACTCCCGAGGGAGTGTGGTGCTGGATTTCACGGGTCATTATGGGAGTGGTACCCCTATTCAAGTGGATGCTAATGCGGTCCTCAATGTCCTCTCCATTTACATCAAGATGGACATTATCATTGATCAAGTGGAAACTGACACTATGATTATTCACGACCCCTTACAAGGTAAAGGAACCATTCCTTGGTATATCTTATACACCATGAGAAAATGAAATATTGTTCTTAATATCAGAGTTAGAGTCACCCATATGTGGTATGAGGGGAATAAATTAGCGGACTATCTAGCCTCTCTTTCACTTCCAAGTTCCTCAGTTTTTTGCTTTTCTAATGCTTCTCAGTTTAAACCAGAGGGGGTGAACCTAATCTGGGGTGATGCCCTTGGGCTACATTATTTTTGTCCTCCCTAGGACGGGTCGCCTTTTGGTATTGCTTTGGTTTGTCTCTTTAAATAAAAATTTTAATGTTGTATGGAATATACAATTGCTTATAGACAAGTTTCTTGGTCATTTTGTCCCTTAAGTTTATTTTTTAGTCCTTTGTTAAGCTAATTTTTCTCTTAATCATTGTAATTAATTTAAATCATATTCACTAATATTTTTGTTCAAAAACTAAGTTAAAGTCACTAGAAATTATAAATTATACTGATTCCAAATATTTTATACATTTTTTTAAATTCCAATCACATAAGTGGCAAAAATTAATTTAAAATTAATCCTGCAGACAGGATGACAAAGAGGGTTTTTAAAGTAAAAATGTTCAAAAGTTTGAAATATTTTTATATATAATTTCAATGTGAAATTTATTAAAATAACCTAAATTGGATTACTTGGAGTATAATTTATCTAATTAAACTTTTAAACCAATAAAATTATAATTTATCTTTATAAATAAATTAGATGAAAAAACAGTTTTGAATTAAAATTCAGTATTTTTCACTATTCATCAAAAAAATGAAACCTCATTGAAAATACAAAAAAATCACCTTAAGATAATTTTTATGTTACTATTTTAAAAATGAAATTTATTTTTACATAGAAAATTTATAAAAGTTCCAAAATTTTGATTTAAAATAAGTTATCCATTAAAATCCGGTAAAATTGCCTTTTTAGGAAAATACAATTTTTAAGCATAAAAATTGATTTATTCTTATCTTATTATTATCAGGTATATTGGATGAATATAAAAAATATTTTATTAAATATAATATATATACATATTTCATTAATATAATTCACTAATTTTAATTAATTTAATTTATTAAGATAAACCACCTTTATTAGCATAAAAACATTTTCTTCAAATTCAATTGGTTTTTATATTTATTCCTAATTAATTGTTAACAAATTAATTTATATTAGATTTTTTTAAACCATATATTTTCATAATTTTTTAATACTATTAATAATTTCTAATTTAACTTTTAGGTTATATTATATTAAATATTAATGTTTTAATATTATATTTTTGTTCTATAAAACTCAGTCTTTCATGTAACGCAAGTCATTGAAGAAATTCGTTATTACATGTGATGCAAGTTAACTAAGTTTTGTGTGCATTAAAAGATATATATATTATATTATATTTATTTATGACATTAAATATACCATAAATTCTTTAGGGGTTATATTCCATTAAACGTTTACTGTTGTATGTCATACACTCTATCGAATCAAAGTTACCTTTTAGAATTTTTAGGGTGTTTCAAGAATTACCCTACCCATGATCTTAAGTTGGTAGTGGTTATGAATTCACTCAAAACATGGTGTCACTATATATTTGGGGAGAATTTTATGGTATATTATGATCATAATATCCTAAAAATATATTTTCACTTAGAGGGATCTGAACTTGCGTAAGAGATGTTCGATTGAGTATCTTCAGACTTTTGTTTTTGATATTGCATATACTCCAGGGAAATGAAATGTGGTCGTTGATGCTTCAAGTAAGATATTACCTACCCAGGTCATGAGAAATTAGTAAAGGAGTGGTATCTGGTGATTTTCTTCACTGATATGGGCTTGAGAGTGGAAGAGGTTGGTGGACATGTGTTCATAGCTTTGGTGAAAGATAAATCATCTTTTGATGGGTGATTTCAGCTCGAGTGGGTAACAATCTCTGAGTGCCAGTGATTTTTTAAAAACCTAAATATTGGTGAGATGTCACATCCATGACTTATTTTAAAGTTATTTTTAATTTAATTTCAATTCTTTCTTTGTTTTGGGGGTTTCCCATGCATTTTTTTGGAAATGGTGGGTTTTCCAAATTTTGGCCAAATTGTGAGCGCATTTCCAGATTTAAAAATAAATATTGTTTCTTTTATAAATCCTTCATTTTTCAACATTTTACACCCATTAAACTTCCCAATTGTCATATCCTAGTATATTAAAACCACCATATCAATTTGGACCCCATAGGAATCCATAATAATGATGGATTTTGGTTTTTTTTAGGTGTTGGGGTAGCCTGAAAACTCATTTTCTGCTTTAAATGATTTTTTAATTATTTAATATATCATTCAATTTTTAAGTTTTTTTGTGATTCCAACTCTCCCATGATCCCTCTTACCCATAGAGATCCCCAATTATCTCTTCCCTCTCATTTTAGATCATATTCATAGCTAATTTGGGCGAAAATTCTCTGGATTTCTCAAATATCCCAGATTTGAAGAGGTAAATTGTTTCTTTTATAACTCCTTCAATTTTTACTATTTTCCCCCATTCCAATTTCTACATGACCTACTCAGCCTTATTAAAACCTCACTTTCATTTTTGGATGTTTTTAAATTCATCTACTGGATTATTTAGGTAGTTTTATTTAAGATTTCTTCAAGTGTTTCTCTCTTCATTTCATTCCTTCTCCTTGGGATTTCCTCCCTATTTCATGAAGTTATAAAATTTCCAGAAGTTAGGGTTCATACCTAGGGTTTTATTTGGTATCTTTTTTGTCAAATATTGGGGTTTTAGGTTTGATTTCACTCCCTTGTGGTGCGGTGGTGGTGCGGTTGAAGTTTCGCATAATGAATTGGTGGTTTTGACACAAAAGGTAGGTGGTTCCATGTGTAAGCAATTATTGATGAGTTATATTGTTTGATTTATTTATTTATAATGTTCCTAATATGTTATGTGTGGTTATAAAACCATTTTTGGTAGAATTTGTTAAGCATGTAGTATTAAAGTTACATTTTTTCTTGAAGTTGTGTATTTTTCAAATGTGATATCTTTTGTGGTAGTTTTATAAAATATGAAAGTGATTTATTAGTTACTGAAAGGGGATTCCATTTCTGGTTTGGTAATTCTTTAGTGTTATTTTGGCCTTGAAATAGGGTTTTGAAATGGGTTTTATGTTCAAAACATGGTTATACCCCTTGGGATTGATTTATGAAAATTTTAAATGATTTATTGAGTTAAACAAAGTGGGTAAAGGATGTACATGTACTATTTTGGTGAGTGTGTTCACCTAAGATGGTATTTTCAAAGTTAAATCAGTGATTTAATATGTCAAACATTTTTAGAATGTTTTATACATTTCTGAAGTGTTTTAATAAATTTCAAGAATTGTGAGAAACATGTTTTTGGGATGTTTTGTGTGAGTATGATGTGAAAAAATGAATTTTGTTTGTGGAAGGAGTGTTATGTAACATGTGTATGGGTTGTTATGTGATTTTCACTATCTTTTAAAGGTTTTATAAAATTGTTAAAGGATTTTTTGAAGTGTGAAAGATATGTGAAAAGTGTTGTGGGGTGTTTTGGTGTGAGTATGATTTCAAAATGAATTTTAATGAAAAATGGGATTATTTGACTTGTGTGATATAAATGTGGGTTGTTTGGTGTATTTGTAACTTGGAAGTGTTATTTTTAGGTGAAAATTATATTTCATGGCTTGTATAACTTGTTTGAGCACAAGAGGGAAAACCCAAGTATCTAGGTGGGTGGTCGTGTACTAGTATGCTAGTGATCCTGTGGGGTTTGGCCCCAGTTTCACGTAGGAAGTTTGATGATGAAAACACTAACTAAACTATTATTATGATGATGATGATGATGATTATGATGATTGGAACCACTAGGTTATAGGTATGATCCCTACTATTGGATCGCGTGCACAAGAACAGATATTTGTATGGTTACTTTCTTCAAGATATGAGGTATTTGGGACCCACAGCGAGCTAGTTCCTAGGGGTTATTTCTCATTGATTGTGCTCATTAAATACTTTATGCTTACGGTTGGCATATTAGTATGTTTTGTTGGAAAATTCAGTAGCTTTGGCATTCTATTTAAAATTGTTTATTCTTTAAAGTATCCCACTTAAAAACTATTTCTATTTAAAGTTTCATCTCTTTAAAATTCTTATTAGCATTTCATGTTTATGAATACTTGAAATATTTTCATCTTTGAATGTTTATCACATGGAATAATTTAGTGGTGGCATCCTACTGGGTTTTGGCTCACACCCAACTTACACATTTGGGTGTAAGTAGACTTGGTTATTTTTGTCGCAAGTTTGGGTACGGATTTTTGTGCCAATGGTTCAGGTTTTTAGCGGTCCTTCGTGATGGAGTGTTATGGAGATGGCTTGAGGGTGGTGCCTCTTTCCATGAGGAGGTTTTTGGTATGTCCATTTTGGGTTTCTTCATTTTTTATAGTCTTTGAGAATTGTTTTAAATTATGTAATTCAATTCTTAACTTTTTGTAAAAGATGGTTTGTTTTGAAAAATCTAGATTTGTTATATTGGATTTTTTTGTGGTTTTATATTTATAAACTCAGGTAAATCATTCCCAAATTCCATTTTGTGATACTCTGGCACTTGTTTCATCTTATGGGGATCAGGAACGCCCTTTGGGCCTTGCCACGGGCCAGGTCGGGTGCCAGTTCTACGGGCGACCAGATTCAGTTCGTGACAAAATGGTATCAAAGGAGGTTCTCTCTCTTGGGTCCTATTATTTCGGGAAGTGTTGGTATATTCTGGAGTTAGTATTGTTAGGTCTTGAAATTTTGATTATGAGTAGTGTGCCTCACCATCACACCTCGTGACATGGTTCAAGTTTCCATGGGAAGTCGGGAATTATTTGAGTCCTTTGGTTTACTTGGTTTGATTATGATTTGGGGAAATGAAAAGAGAGTTGGACTAATGGTATCAGTGAGCTCATAGGGCCTGGAAAGCCATGTGGAGCTAGAGATATTTCCCTAGAACACTCTTTGTGATGGTGAAGTGATTGGCATATGGACGCCAACCATATGTCCAAGTCACCCACCAAAACTAGTTCCTCTCGCATTGTCTTATGTCTCTTTGTGTTGGAATATTGGGACTTGGTTTTAAAGAAAAAATGACTTGATTTAAGAAATGTGAACTTTTATGAAATTATTTTTCTGTAAAGCGGAAGTGGATTGATTTTTGAAATGGTATAACTGCATTTTTAAAATTGTTTTGAAATGGAAAATGGTTTGTTTACACCTCTTTTTAAAGTAGGAACTATGTTAAATTTGGTTTTGAAAAAGTGTTTCCAATAGAGTTTTCTAAACTATTGAAATTTTTTTTAATGGGATGGAATGTTTTAGAGGTCATGTGTTGATTTTGGAAATGGATTTTTATTTGGTAACATGAGATCATTTGAAAAGTTTTATGAAATTTTGGAATATTGTTTTAAAATGAGAAGAGTCGAGTTCCCAATTTAATAGGGATTTATGAAATTAAGATTGTCATGAAATTAGAAGTGTTATGAAATGGGATGAATTTTTTTGAAATTAATGTGCATGAATTGAAAGTGATTTTTTATTTAATGATTGGTGATCTTTTGAAAAGTTTCGTAATACGTAAATTAAGTTTTGATTTCATGGATAATAGTCTTGAGAAAAAGAAAGTATCAGTTGAATGTTTTGGTTTTGTAAAGTGGAAGGAATTTTTGTTTTAACATTTGGTATTTCCGTGAGTGACCACATGAATGAGGTTATATGGGATGATGGTTGGTTAATGGAATGACGATATGAGTTCCAGGATGGATATGATGAGGGTTCCTGGTGTGGCATGGAAACATGCATGTGCGAGGCCTGGGGGGTACCATTGGTGGATGTGCTAACCGCCGAACCATTTTTTTCAAAGAGATGATTTTAAAGGAAAATATGATGTCTTGATGACTGGTTTGGGATGGTGTTTCTTATGTGTTTTTGGAAATTTTGTCATTGTAGGATATTTTGAGTCCAAGAACCCCTCTTGTTTGAACGGTGTTCTGGGTTTGTGTTTGGTCGGTAAGCTGGGTTGAAGGGTTGTTTAGTGGTCTCTTCTGAGAAAAGTTTAGGAAGCCTTTATGGTGGTTCCCCTCATCTATTTGGATCTAGTTTGTGGAACATTTTGACCAATGTACCATCTTTTTTGGTTCCTTGGGTTCTCTCATTGGATAAGGTAAGCCCCCACTAAGAGTTAATGCATGACTGAAGTGCAATGAAAATTGTTTCGTCATTGGAAAATCCTACAGTTGATCAACATAAGGAATTTATTCTTGAGTTTTAGAGATTGAGTATACCCCCTTTACCTTTCCATGTTTAGGGATCTTCTGGTGGTTTGTGAGTGCTCTTGGAAGGTTTAAAGAGACCTTGGTTTCTTAAGTTACCTGGTTCGTCGAAGGTGAAAGTAATCTAGGTTTGTCAGTGTGAATGGTGTCTAAGAGGGCCTCTAGGTCCTTCGTAGTCTCTTCGAAGCAGGGTTTTATGTTAAACCACAAGCATAAGAAATATGGTCATGAGAGGCTGTTATGGCCACTTTCTAGAATTATGTGATGTTTGGGGATGTTGTATAAGGTCCCCCTTCATTTATTGTTTCTATCAGTCACAATGGTCATGTTTGGTGATTCCTTGTGATGTTTTGTGATCATTTGACTGTGATGTTGATGGTTGTGAAATCATATAAGAGTCTCTATTTTGTAGGAAGTGTGTATCCCTTCGGAAAATCTTGAAATCCTATGTTTATAGGAAGGTGTTTCTATATATCCTTTCCTCTTTCCATTTCTCATCCAAAGAAACAAGGGGTGATATGTGCACATCTTCAAAGTACTTGTTTTAGTGAAATGTCGAGTTAGGGTAAAGTGAATTTGGAATGTGTTATGTCTTGGTGAACCCATATGGGATCAGGTTATAGTTTTCATGGCACTGAAAGGAGAAGCTCCGTTCGGGGGGGTTCCAAAGCCTATCTACAAGGAAGAAGATTCTTTAATCATTTTACCTCTATCCATAGGTCCTGGAGTGAAGCAGGCACATATTCAGGGGAAATATCATGGTCTTTTAAACCTTTGGTCAAAGTTCTATCCTCAGTATGAATGATGAGAATAGTTTAAACCATTGTTTCTGTAACCTTGTTCCAGTTAATCATATTTGGTGGTAGAGGTGGGAGGACCTCATTTCCATGTTATATCTTGATTTAATGTTATTCCCTTGGGTTTCATTTGAATTTTTAGAGAAAATGATGAAATTTGGGCTAGGCAGATTGAAGAGCATGGTTTGTGCACGGTTAGTAGTAACTGTTTGCCAACCTAGGAAACTGGGCGATAAGAAATAGTAGTTATTGCATGGTCTCTGCACGGCCATGCACCTCAGCCCATGTAACCACGCAGAGCTTCACCTTTGGACAGAATTCTCTTCATGGTTAGCGCACAGTTTCCTAATCCATGTGGATTAACCATGCGGTCATGCCAACTCTTTAAATATTGGGGTCTTTTCGTGTCATCCCATGTTGGTTAGTTAAGATGGTTGGTTCTTATAGTGGGGAGACCCATTATTATTCTCTTGTAAGTTCTTTTGGAAAATTATAATGAAATTCTACCCCTTATGTTGGGAGTCCATTCTGGCCTACCCTTTTAGAGTCCTGATTCTATCTCGGAAAAAAAATTAGTTACCCCTTATGGTGGGGAGTCTGTTTGTGTCTCCTCGTATCAGTAACTTGGTTTTGTCCCTAGTTTTGGTCTGTAAATAGGTAGTCTCGTTCAGAGTTATTTAACCTCTAAATTTTTACTTGGGTAAATGTTAGGTTTGGAGTGTGCCCAATAGTTTTGTTGAAGTAAGACTGTGGTGACCTCATTCGTTTCGTTGTTCATTCCAGTTAAGTTTCTTGAGTATTGTTTGGATAGTGTTTGAGGTGTTTTGTTTCAGGATGTAGTTTGAATATTCTTGATTGTTTTAGGAATTGGTTCATGTTTTGGTTGGTGATATTATTCTTTACTTTATTGATCAATTTGAGGTGTTTTGGCCATTTGGGGGTGAGCAAAACATGGCAAAGGAGTCCATTTCGGCCTTTCGGTTGGGTTTGGTTTTTACTTCTGTCCTTGCTTTGGCTTTATGAGGGAGGAAAGATTTATGTTGGGGATAATTGTCACATCCATGAATTATTTTAAAGGTATTTTTTATTTAATTTTCATTCTTTCTTTGTTTTGGGGGATTCCTATGCATTTTGGTTGAAATGTTGGGTTTTCAAAATTTGGGCCAAATCATGAGCCCATTTCCAGATTTAAAAATAAATTTTTTTTCTTTTATAACTCCTTCATTTTTGAACATTTTATACACATTAAAATTCCCAATTGTTATCCCTTGGTATGTTAAAATAACCATATCAATTGGGACCTCATAGAAATCTATAATAATGATGGATTTGGGTTTTTATTAAGGTGTTGGGCTAGGCTGAAATCCCATTTCCTACTTTAATTTTTTTAATTCTTTAACATATCATTCAATTTTTAAGGTTTTTCAGTGATTCAAACTATCACATGAGCCCACTTACCCAAGTCGCGCCCCCATGCTCTCCTCCCCCTCTTTGGAGGTCATATTTATCACGAATTTGGGAAAAACTTATCTGGATTTCTCAAATCGCCTAGATTTGAAGAGGTAAATTGTTTCTTTCATAACACCTTCAATTTTTACTCTTTTTCCCCCATTCTAGTTCCTACATGACCTCCTTATCCTTATTCTAACCTCACTTTCATTTTTTCTATTTGGAAATTCAGATACTGGTGTATTTGGGTGGTTTTATTCAAGATTTCTTTAAGTGTGTCTCTCTTCATTTACTTCATTCTCCATAGGGTTTCCTCACTCTTTCATGAATTTCTAAAATTTCCATAAGTTGGGTTTTGTACCTAGGGTTTGATTTTGTGTCTTTTTGGTCAAATATTGGGGTTTTAGGTTGGATTTCACTCCCTTGTGGTGCGGTGGTGGTGCGGTTGAAGTTTTGCACAATGAATTGGGGGTTTTGACACAAATGGTTGGTGATTCCATGTGTAAGTAATTATTGATGAGTTGGCTTGATTTATTTATTTATTTATCATGTTCCTAATATGTTGTGTGTGGTGCGAAAACCATTTTTGGTAGAATTAATTAAGCATGTAGTATTAAAGTTACATTTTTTCTTGAAGTTGTGTATTTTTCAAATGTAACTCATGTCATATCTTTTGTGGTAGTTTTATTAAATATGAAATTAATTTATTAGTTATTGAAAGGGGATTCTATTTCTGGTTTGGTAATGATTTGGTGTGATTTTTGGCCTTAAAAGAGGGTTTTGAAATGGTTTTTATTTTCAAAACATGGTTATACCCCCTTGGGATTGATTTATAAAAATTGTAAATGATTTATTGAGTTAAATGAAGTGAGTAAAGGATGTACATGTACTATTTTGGTGCTTTTGTTCACCTGAGATGGGATTTTGAAAGGTAAAGTTGTGATTTGAGATATCTAACATTTTTAGAATGTTCTATAAATTGATGAAGTATTTTATTAAATTTCAATAAAGGTTTGAAACACGTTTCTGGGTTGTTTTGTGTGAGTATGATGTAAAAAATGAATTTTGTTTGTGGAAGGAGTATTGTGTGACATGTGTGTGGGATTTTATGTGACTTTCACTATCTAGGAAAGGTTTTATAAAATTGTTAAAGGATTTTTTGAAGTGTGAAAGATATGCGAAAAGCATTGTGGGCTGTTTTGGTGTGAGTATGATTTCAAAATGAATTTGAATGAAAAAGGGTATTGTGTGACTTGTGTGATATAAATGTGGTTTATTTAGTGTGTGTGTGACTTGGAAGTAGTATTTTCATGTGAAAATTATTTTTCATGGCCTGCGGAATTTGTTTGATCACAAGAGGGAAAACTCAAGTATCTAGGTGGGTGGATGTGTACTAGTATGCTACTGATCCTATGGGTTTGTCCCCAGTTTCACGTAGCAAGTTTGACGATGACAACACTAACTAAACTATGATGATGATTATGATTATGATATTGGGGGACCAATAGGATATGGGTATAATCCCTACTAGTGTCTCATGTGCACGAGAATGGATATTTGTATGGTTACTTTCATCGAAATACGAGGTACCTAGGACCCATAGCGAGCTAGTGCCTAGGGGTTATTTCCCATTGCTTGTGATCATTAGATACTTTATACTTACCATATGCATACGGTATGTTTGGATGTAAAATTTAGTATCTTTGGAATTCTATTTAAAATTGTTGATTCTTTAAAGTATCCCTCTTGAAAGCTATTTTTATTTAAAGTTACATCTCTTTAAAATTATTATTAGCATTTCATGTTTATTAAAGCTTGCAAGATTTTTGTCTTTGAATTTTTATCACATGGAATCATTTAGTGGTGGAATCCTAATAGGTTTTGGCTCACACCCTACTTAAACCTTTAGGTGTAAGTAGACATGGTTATTTTTGTCATAGGTTTGGGTATGACTTTTTATGCCAATGGTTCGGGTTTTTAGTGGCCCTTCGTGATGCAGTGTTGTGAAGATGGCTTGAGGGTGGTGCCTCTTGCCATGAGGAGGATCTTGGGCTGTCCATTTTGGGTTTATTCATTTGTTATAGTCTTTGAGAATTGTTTTAAATTATGTAATTCAATTCTTAATTTTTTGTAAAAGATGGTTTGTTTTGAAAAATATAGATTTGTTATGTTGGATTTTTTTTTTTGTTTTATGTTTATAAACTCAGGTAAATTGTTCCCAAATTACATTTTGTGATACTCAAGAACTTATGCCAGCCTGTGGGGATCTGGAATGTCATTCGGGCCTTGCCATGGGCCAGGTCAGGTGCCAGTTTTGATGGTGACCAGATTCGGTTCGTGACAGGAGACCTCGGCTGAGTGGTCTTAGTCTCCCAATGGGGTTTTTTGTTTTTTAAATAGATTGGTTATTCCTTTTTCTCTAAGGTTGGAGTTGTTGGACACTAGACACCAGTCTTGTCAGTCTATGAGCCCTAGTACTACCAGGATATATCATGGCCTGAGTTGGTTGTATTGGTGGTCATGAATGAGATGGTCGATTGTATTTTTTGTATCATAGTTCCTTAAAAGTTAGAGAATTAAGGTGAAGCACAAGAGACTTGCGAGTTTGTTACAGCCCTTACCCATTATGGTATAAAATTGGGATAATATTTCCATGGATTTCATCATTATTTTACTATGGACTCCTAGTGGGAAGGATGTGATTTGGGTGATCATAGATTAACTCATAAAATCAATTAATTTCTTACCTATAAAGGAGGTGATGAAAGTAGAAAAGCTCATAGAGTTGTATGCCTAAGAGGTTGTGAGACATCATGGGGTTCCTTATATGATTTTTTCTGATAGGGAATCAAATATCACATCAAGGTTCTAGAAATATATATAAGAGGTGATGTTTTCCCAGTTGAAATTGAGGATGAATTATCATCCATAAATGGATGGATAAATAGAGAGATCTATCCAGGTTCTTGACGATATGCTCTGAGCATATGCACTTGATTTCAGTTGTTCTTGAGAAAATAATCTCACTTTGGTCAAGTTTTCCTATAAAAATAGCTAACGGGACTTGATAAATATGGTTCCCATTAAATCATTGTATGGGAATACATTTAAATCTCCATTGTTTTGGGAATATTTGGGAGAGAGGTCCTTGGTTGGGTTGAGTCTTGTTCAAGAAACAACAAAAAAGGTGTAGTTATTCTATAAAATATTGATCATAACATAGAATCATTAGAGATCCTATGTTGACCATCATTGTAGGCCTATTGAGTTTGAGGTTTTGTGATTGAGTATTTCTTTTTGTTTCACCTCGCTTGGTATATCATCAGTTGGGTATGAAAGGTTATTTAGAACCATGGTTTGTTGGACCCTTTGAGATCATTGGATGAATTGGGATGGTGTGATATTAGTTGGACTTACCATCTTATTTGACTTCAATCTAGGAGGTGTTTCATATTTCCCAACTGAGGAGGTATCAACCAGATCCTTCATTTGTGATTGAGTTAGAGGATATGGATATTGATCCTGACACCATTGTGTTTAACCAAATAGTTCAGATTAAGGATTACCGAGAGAATGTACTATGTGGTAAAATAATTCTCTTGGTCCAAGTACTGTATAAGTGTGGATGGGATAGCTATAATACGTTGGAGAGGGAATTATTAATAAGGTAGTAGTGGCCTTCACTTTTTTGAGTGGAATATATTGAATACGTTAAGGGGGAATAAATCTCATATAGTGGGAAGAATTTTAACATACCATTACCATATTTTAGGTACTTCTTGACTCTTGTTCTATTGCACTTTTCATTTTTTGTTTTTTAGGATTTCTAAGGATGGAGAGAATTTTCTGGGGAAAATAACCAAAAGTTTATGGATGTATATTTTTTTGAATTAATGGATTCTAGGTATAAATGTTTCAAAAGGTTTTTAAAAGGTTATATTTGATTCTAGGATGAGCTAGAGAGTTTGGAATTTGATTTGGGGGCTTTCTGCAGAACCATGACTATGCGCTGCCTGCTGGACACATTCACATTATGAACTGTTTACAAGATTTGAATTAGTTTACAGGAAGATATCATGTGTATTGGTTTAGATCATGAAAAATTACAAGCTATGAAATGGTTACACATTGTGAAAACATTGATTGGGGGTAATTTAGCCTGAGGCAATGTGTTTTTTAGCATATTTTTTATTTTAGAAATTCATGCCATAAAAGGGATTAAAAATGTGGATTCCTTGGTTCATGTGGTTTAATTCACACTACACACCTATTCAATCCATTATTCTATGTGAATTATTCCTTCTCAAACCCTAGGGTTATTTTTTTAGATTTTTGGAGATCCTCCTCCTTTTTAATTCTTCCATTCGGCTTTCAATTTCTATAGTAGTTGTGTTTCTTCTCCCTAGTAAGTGGTCCTTCTACTTCTTCATTACCTTTGGTCATGGCAGTGACATTGGCTGTAACGCCCCGACCCCAGCTACCCAGAGCCGGTGCATTACTTCGTAACATTGGCATGATCCCAAAAGATCAAGTCTCGAAAGACCGATTAGTTTAGTAGCCTTGGAAACACTAGATACATTCATAAGTCTTTCATTACATCAAAATTAAACAAACTACAAAAAAAACATGGTCTTCATATTCCACACTCATATCTTCACTGATTATTCTTGCAAGTCAGTCATAAAATACTTCTTCACAACCTGGAAAATTTTTAAACATTGAAAGGGGTGAGCTCAAATGCTCAGTAAGGATAACAATAATGCGGAAGCTTTCATAAATAAACATTAACATTTAAGGCAATGTATAACTAAAACAAAAGCCTCTTAAACATGAACTTCAACATAATATGGCAAAAGTAAAATGAGATAATGCCATTTACTTCTTCACATGGATATTCTACTGGTCGAATAATCACATGTAATATCAATAACCACTTTCATAATGAGGGAATGTATAATGCCGGACATTCTGAAACATTTTGTCAAGGCCTCGGCCAAGACGTCTAAAATGATTAAGGCCTCGGCCAAAACCATAAATCAAATTGGGAAAGGGCCTCGGCCAATTCCACGTCTAGTTGTCTCATGAGACCTACCGATGCATCGAGGAGCTATAGCGGGCTCCACCCGTCACTTATTAAGTCCAATACATTCCTCATATGAATAGGTTTAAACATATCATAAACCATAACATAATCATATCACATAAAACATTCATAAAGGAAACATAACATTTCCACATTTCAATCACAAGATATCAATACAACACATTTTTATAATACAAACGCTTTCAAAACCATTTTCAATACCAAAGTAAAAGAAAGTTAAAACTTTGTATTTATATTTCATTAAAAAAAAGATGGCTTGTAGAGGAAGCCGAAACTCAAATAATGGTCACGGCGGCGGAGAAGTCGTTGTCGCCACATAAGTATGGAAAGAAAAACATTCCCTTTTTGTCGTTTAGTAAAACTCTTCGTATAAAAAAGATTCCTTTTGAATAAATGTAAAAGTCAAAGGGGTTTATACACCGTATAAAAGAAAGTTGTGTATAAAACCAAATATGCCTCAATGAAAGGAGATTGAGACGAAGTCCTTAAAAAGATCATTTTTAAAATAAAATAGATCTATTATGTGTATTCACTATAGTTACACATAAAGAATACAAAATAAGACATAATAATATCATGACATAATTTGAAAGTAGGAGATTAACCCAAAGAATGGAAGTTGGGTTAAGAAATTCCCTTACCTCGTGTCTGACTTGACTCAACCGTTCTTTAACCTCCTGAATAATAAACTAGAGTTAATATATACCTTATTAAGAACCATTTTCAACTTCATTATCCTTATTATATCACTTATTACAATGATATGAACATTATGTAATTATTTAAGTTAATAATGTTCATTTTGTCGGTATTTGGTTCTTAAGTCAAAAATAGGCTTCTTACACTTACATGTTGTTAATTTGGTCAAAGGTTCATTATATCCAGAATGGTATTCATGATGTAGATATCATATATGTCATATATATCCAGTACATACATTCATTTATAATATTACATCACATTTAGAGGTAAGAAATGAAATGCACCGTTCATGGAGACGGTAAGCCGTACGTACGCATGAACGCTACTTCCATTTCTATTTCATATTTTCTGGAATGGAATCATAATGATATGAGAGTATATTATAATTCCAGTATAATAACATATATAATATCATTAACTTTATCCTTCACACATCCCACATATGGTATTAACGAATCAAATCACTTTCAGGGGGCGGTAGTCCGCGCTTCCTAAAATGAAGATATCGTGTTTTACCCATAATGGAAACCATAAAGGTATGCCCAAAATGAAAAAAAACAGAAGCTTAAGGAAAACATAAACACATTATATATCATATATAAAAATAGTGACATCATAATGGCCACCTTTGAAGGTGTTAAATGAGTGTTGAACAATCATCGTTTCGGGAGGCAGAATTTCGCCATCCACGGAAACCTTATGTTCTTTAACCATTTGATGTAGTTGTGTGGAAGTGTAGCTCAAATAAATCTTATAACAACATCCTAGTATATTTAAGATACTGGTGTTGTTACAAAAGAAGTAAATAAAAAGAGTTTAGGGGGTTGGAGAAGCAAAATAAAACAAAAGAACATGAGAGAATGAATTACCTTAAAAAGTGTAACTCCTTTTGAGTTGAGCCTAAAGGCTTCCTTTGAAAGGATTCTGCCCAAATGGAATCCTCTAGGATGAGGATAGGGATGTGGAGAGAGCAAATGGGCAGGGGTTGGCCGAGCCAATGGCTTGAAGAGTGTGTGAAATGAGGTAGAGGTGGGGGCCTTTTATAAGAGGAGAGGAGGGGCACTTTTGGAAAGTAAAGGAACATTACATTATTTGAAAATGTGTTTCGGTTTTAAACGGTCCCACATTGATAGAATTCGTGGATAAGGTGATAAGGCATCGAAATCCACTCATCCAATTGGTTTTGGCCATGTGTAGTTCATAGATTTTATATTATCTTTCCATTTTATTTAAATCGTCAAATAATGATGTCATCGCTGCATCATTATTATGTCATAAATAATTAAATTTATTTAATGTCTAAAAATTATAAAAAAAATACTATGATATAGGAAATCTTTTTATCTTTACAATGACTATTTATAATCAAAATTTGGACTTGTGTAACCCTACTTAAAAATTGTTTTAGTAAAACACTTTATGTTAGTGTCATTTTCACTTTAACATTAAATAAAAAGTAATTTATGTTATTTCCCAACAAAAGTGGATCCATGGGGTCCCCAAGTTAGGCCATGGCTTGTCTTGGTCGGCCATGACACAACCAATGAGGTTGGGACATGTGTCTAGGTCATTTAATATTATTAAAGTATTATTTATACCTTAAACTACCCTAATTACCACTAATCGCGATTAAGAACTTAATAAGTTACTATTCACCAAAAAATTATTTTTATCCCATTGAACCACATTTTACTTCTTAATGACAACCATGTATGTCGGATTTTTGAAAATCAAATCACAGAAGTGGTAATATTTCATTTAAACGAAAAATCAGTTATTTAACAACCACTTAGTGGTTTCACTATTCATCAAAAATTGAAGTTTTTCAGAATAAGGCCAAAATTTCACCCTAAGCTATAATTGATATTCCGAATTGAAAAATGATGTCTATTTTACAAAATTCCAAACATATTAGTTGCATTAATTAATTTTATAATTAATTCCCGCTGTCACAACAAATAGCGTGTTTTTAAGAAACAATTTATATCAAAAGATTGGCAATTGTTTATGTCCAATTTCAATGTTAAATTAATTCTAATGACCACCATTGGATAAAATGGTAAAAATATATTCTAATTATACTTTAAAACCATCAAATATTATAATTTATCACTATAAATTATTTTGATTAAAAAAGTTGTTTTAAGTATTTTTCACTATTTATAAAATTTTAGAAGTTCTCAGAAAAATACCAAAAATTCAACATAGGCTAATTTCGATATTACGAATACAAAAATGAAGTCCATTTTGACATATAAAATTTATAATATTTCAAAAAGAAGGTATTACTATTCATAACGGCTACTTTGATTAGTCGCGGTGTTTTAGAACTCGAAGTTGCGTACAATGCAAGCTATTGTATTACTGAATGAGAAGCGTATCGTGGAAGCTCGGGGTGTTACATTCTCCCCTCCTTCAATAAATTGCGTCCTCGCAATTTGAAATTTTTCTTGGAAAATACAAGGTTGAAAAGAGAAAATACCTTTGAGGAAAACCCACATCGAAAATAAGGTTAATAAATATATAACATTAAAAGAAAGCAGGATAAGTACAAAGGTCACCCGATATAGCCCATTATAGGATTCTATGAAAATATGGATATGGAGGAGAAACAAACCATCAAGGTCTGATGGGGAGTTATAGAAAACAGGATTAGGAGAAAGTTTAACCACAAGAAAATCACAAACTTGTGATTGGTTAAACGGTCATTGAATCCCTAGTTGGAAAAGTTAACCGACAACATTTTTGTTTTAAGTTACCTTTTATAATGTTGAGGATTTTATTTAGGAGATTTACTAAGAACGTAAGGGAATATACATACTTGTTATGTATACTTTCATTCATTAATGAATTTTTACCACAAACCCATCTTTTACTCCAAATGGTAACAGAACTCAAAAATATTCTATTTATCCTAATTGTATAAGGTACCAAAGGTTAACACATACCATTTAGATTAGTAAAATTATTTTGTAATAACCAGGGACTTCCTGTAGGCTAGTGGTAGGAAATAAAGGCCTGTCGCACTTTGATTGTGGGTTCGATTCCTACAGCTTTGTCCGACGCGACGGTTTATGCCCCACCCTGCAGGTTGTCCTTTTCCTAAAACTATAGTATTATAATATTCCAAAAATAATCTTCAGAAAATTTTTTTTAACCTTAAACAATGCTATCCAAAGATCAACTTAATCCATTCCAACCTTTATAGTTATCCAAAATACTTCTGTCCAACTCACAGTCCAAAATTTATAAGGAAGGTAAACATGATGAAGATCCTTTTTCCCCCGTAACAACATGTGAACACCTTCATCATGTATTCTTTTTAAACATACTGAATTACCATGATCCCTTATTCCTTATAGAATACTAGATATACTCCTTCTATCCAAAAATGTATACAAAACATCAATCAGTTTCAAGGAAGTTAAGTATATCCAATATAATTTATCCAAATCAATCACGTCTTATTCCAAAATCACAATCTCAGTATCAGAACCATATTATGGTTTATCTTTCTCTCAACCATATATTTTCCAAAAATTTAACCTACTGTGGAGTCACTGTTCTTAGTTCCACACAATCTCAAGTCCTTGATGAAATAGTACTGCAGTACAATCCTTATATACTCCATAATTATTATAACCAGTACATCATTGATACAACACTCAAATTACAAAATTCTTTAATAACAACATAAGAACTCTAATCATTACTCCTCATCTGTGGTAGTATCATAACTTGATTATTATCCAATAACATCATTTGGGGCATACTTTGACGATTTGGACATTGGTTTGCGTAGTGTCCCCAATCCTTGCAGAAGAAACATTGTACATTTGAAACCATTTTCTTACCCTTGCAGTCACGCACTTTGTGTCCTTTTTCTCTACACTTATAACAAACTCCCATTCCCTTTAGGCAAGTTCCATGATGTTTCTTCCCACAATTACCACATATTGGAAAATTCTTCTTTCCCCTTATCCCTTTATCCATCTTTCTCTCTTCCATCCCTTTCGTCTCTTGCTTCGTTTCAAAGCCATAGGACTCAGAGAATTCCTTACTTATCTTATTGACACATGATACTATTTCTTCATATGTTGAAAACACATGGGATATTATTTCCCTTCTAAATGTTGGCTTAATACCGTGAAAGATATGATCCTTCTTATGCTTTGGATCATACGTATTGCTGGAGTTCACATTCCTTCCATTGGGCACCATTTCTATACAATGGCATAAAATAGGTTAGTTTATGAATCAAAATACATAATTCCATACTTGTAAAACTCTTTACATAAATTGAACTATTTATGGATATAATCATAAAAAGAAAAGTTTTCTTTGAGGAAGTATATACTCATAACCCTTCATAGTGGTTTGTAAATAAAATGAGAATTATCCTAAGCATATCCCCCGGGAGTGTCGTAACCAAGAGTGCAGCAAGGCCCGTTGTCGTGCACCAGTTCCCGTTCGAGTCTAGCTCAAAGCGGTGTTTTCGGGTTTTACCCCTAGGTACATCTGTGCCAGAGCCGCCTCTACCTGCTCGTATCCAGACAGGGATGTATTGCTCGGAAAACTCACAAAATCTATATAATACCAAAATTCTAGGAAGGTTTTCTATTCTAATCCTCAAAGTCTATCTTCGGGCTATGTGCTCTAATCAGAGTTTATCTAAATCTAGCTTCCAAGGTTAGTACTAAACTGCCTCTGATACCAACTGTAACGCCCCGACCCCAGCTACCCAGAGCCGGTGCATTACTTCGTAACATTGGCATGATCCCAAAAGATCAAGTCTCGAAAGACCGATTAGTTTAGTAGCCTTGGAAACACTAGATACATTCATAAGTCTTTCATTACATCAAAATTAAACAAACTACAAAAAAAACATGGTCTTCATATTCCACACTCATATCTTCACTGATTATTCTTGCAAGTCAGTCATAAAATACTTCTTCACAACCTGGAAAATTTTTAAACATTGAAAGGGGTGAGCTCAAATGCTCAGTAAGGATAACAATAATGCGGAAGCTTTCATAAATAAACATTAACATTTAAGGCAATGTATAACTAAAACAAAAGCCTCTTAAACATGAACTTCAACATAATATGGCAAAAGTAAAATGAGATAATGCCATTTACTTCTTCACATGGATATTCTACTGGTCGAATAATCACATGTAATATCAATAACCACTTTCATAATGAGGGAATGTATAATGCCGGACATTCTGAAACATTTTGTCAAGGCCTCGGCCAAGACGTCTAAAATGATTAAGGCCTCGGCCAAAACCATAAATCAAATTGGGAAAGGGCCTCGGCCAATTCCACGTCTAGTTGTCTCATGAGACCTACCGATGCATCGAGGAGCTATAGCGGGCTCCACCCGTCACTTATTAAGTCCAATACATTCCTCATATGAATAGGTTTAAACATATCATAAACCATAACATAATCATATCACATAAAACATTCATAAAGGAAACATAACATTTCCACATTTCAATCACAAGATATCAATACAACACATTTTTATAATACAAACGCTTTCAAAACCATTTTCAATACCAAAGTAAAAGAAAGTTAAAACTTTGTATTTATATTTCATTAAAAAAAAGATGGCTTGTAGAGGAAGCCGAAACTCAAATAATGGTCACGGCGGCGGAGAAGTCGTTGTCGCCACATAAGTATGGAAAGAAAAACATTCCCTTTTTGTCGTTTAGTAAAACTCTTCGTATAAAAAAGATTCCTTTTGAATAAATGTAAAAGTCAAAGGGGTTTATACACCGTATAAAAGAAAGTTGTGTATAAAACCAAATATGCCTCAATGAAAGGAGATTGAGACGAAGTCCTTAAAAAGATCATTTTTAAAATAAAATAGATCTATTATGTGTATTCACTATAGTTACACATAAAGAATACAAAATAAGACATAATAATATCATGACATAATTTGAAAGTAGGAGATTAACCCAAAGAATGGAAGTTGGGTTAAGAAATTCCCTTACCTCGTGTCTGACTTGACTCAACCGTTCTTTAACCTCCTGAATAATAAACTAGAGTTAATATATACCTTATTAAGAACCATTTTCAACTTCATTATCCTTATTATATCACTTATTACAATGATATGAACATTATGTAATTATTTAAGTTAATAATGTTCATTTTGTCGGTATTTGGTTCTTAAGTCAAAAATAGGCTTCTTACACTTACATGTTGTTAATTTGGTCAAAGGTTCATTATATCCAGAATGGTATTCATGATGTAGATATCATATATGTCATATATATCCAGTACATACATTCATTTATAATATTACATCACATTTAGAGGTAAGAAATGAAATGCACCGTTCATGGAGACGGTAAGCCGTACGTACGCATGAACGCTACTTCCATTTCTATTTCATATTTTCTGGAATGGAATCATAATGATATGAGAGTATATTATAATTCCAGTATAATAACATATATAATATCATTAACTTTATCCTTCACACATCCCACATATGGTATTAACGAATCAAATCACTTTCAGGGGGCGGTAGTCCGCGCTTCCTAAAATGAAGATATCGTGTTTTACCCATAATGGAAACCATAAAGGTATGCCCAAAATGAAAAAAAACAGAAGCTTAAGGAAAACATAAACACATTATATATCATATATAAAAATAGTGACATCATAATGGCCACCTTTGAAGGTGTTAAATGAGTGTTGAACAATCATCGTTTCGGGAGGCAGAATTTCGCCATCCACGGAAACCTTATGTTCTTTAACCATTTGATGTAGTTGTGTGGAAGTGTAGCTCAAATAAATCTTATAACAACATCCTAGTATATTTAAGATACTGGTGTTGTTACAAAAGAAGTAAATAAAAAGAGTTTAGGGGGTTGGAGAAGCAAAATAAAACAAAAGAACATGAGAGAATGAATTACCTTAAAAAGTGTAACTCCTTTTGAGTTGAGCCTAAAGGCTTCCTTTGAAAGGATTCTGCCCAAATGGAATCCTCTAGGATGAGGAGAGGGATGTGGAGAGAGCAAATGGGCAGGGGTTGGCCGAGCCAATGGCTTGAAGAGTGTGTGAAATGAGGTAGAGGTGGGGGCCTTTTATAAGAGGAGAGGAGGGGCACTTTTGGAAAGTAAAGGAACATTACATTATTTGAAAATGTGTTTCGGTTTTAAAAGGTCCCACATTGATAGAATTCGTGGATAAGGTGATAAGGCATCGAAATCCACTCATCCAATTGGTTTTGGCCATGTGTAGTTCATAGATTTTATATTATCTTTCCATTTTATTTAAATCGTCAAATAATGATGTCATCGCTGCATCATTATTATGTCATAAATAATTAAATTTATTTAATGTCTAAAAATTATAAAAAAAATACTATGATATAGGAAATCTTTTTATATTTACAATGACTATTTATAATCAAAATTTGGACTTGTGTAACCCTACTTAAAAATTGTTTTAGTAAAACACTTTATGTTAGTGTCATTTTCACTTTAACATTAAATAAAAAGTAATTTATGTTATTTCCCAACAAAAGTGGATCCATGGGGTCCCCAAGTTAGGCCATGGCTTGTCTTGGTCGGCCATGACACAACCAATGAGGTTGGGACATGTGTCTAGGTCATTTAATATTATTAAAGTATTATTTATACCTTAAACTACCCTAATTACCACTAATCGCGATTAAGAACTTAATAAGTTACTATTCACCAAAAAATTATTTTTATCCCATTGAACCACATTTTACTTCTTAATGACAACCATGTATGTCGGATTTTTGAAAATCAAATCACAGAAGTGGTAATATTTCATTTAAACGAAAAATCAGTTATTTAACAACCACTTAGTGGTTTCACTATTCATCAAAAATTGAAGTTTTTCAGAATAAGGCCAAAATTTCACCCTAAGCTATAATTGATATTCCGAATTGAAAAATGATGTCTATTTTACAAAATTCCAAACATATTAGTTGCATTAATTAATTTTATAATTAATTCCCGCTGTCACAACAAATAGCGTGTTTTTAAGAAACAATTTATATCAAAAGATTGGCAATTGTTTATGTCCAATTTCAATGTTAAATTAATTCTAATGACCACCATTGGATAAAATGGTAAAAATATATTCTAATTATACTTTAAAACCATCAAATATTATAATTTATCACTATAAATTATTTTGATTAAAAAAGTTGTTTTAAGTATTTTTCACTATTTATAAAATTTTAGAAGTTCTCAGAAAAATACCAAAAATTCAACATAGGCTAATTTCGATATTACGAATACAAAAATGAAGTCCATTTTGACATATAAAATTTATAATATTTCAAAAAGAAGGTATTACTATTCATAACGGCTACTTTGATTAGTCGCAGTGTTTTAGAACTCGAAGTTGCGTACAATGCAAGCTATTGTATTACTGAATGAGAAGCGTATCGTGGAAGCTCGGGGTGTTACATTGGCTGTAGTTGTGGACCATATTATGATCATTCGGTTTTTTTTATCGATCTTTGTCATTTTTTCATTGATCCTTGTCTTTTAGAGGTCAGTATGCTTCTCTCTAATATCCATTGTCGAAGGGGACTTTTTTTACCTCTGATCTTAAGGTAGGTATCTCTATACAAAGGGTTAATTATATTAATTTATTATTGTTCTTATAAATTTATTTTTATTACTCATTTAATTGAATTGATTTGTTATTTACTAGGTATTTTTTGGAAATAAATCTTGTTTTTTTAAGATAATTTTCTTTAAAAAAGGTTTGTGCATGCCGTGTATTTGATAAAAATCATGAATGGTGGTTTTGGTTTAAAATTTTATTTTTGATCACTGAAGTGGTTTTTATTTACTTTGAAAATGTTTTACAAATTTGGAGCATGTATTTTAAATTTATTTTGGAAAACTTAACACATTGGTAACCTTGGGTGTGTTTGGAATAGACATGTCACTTTAGTGTGTGTAATGACACAAGTGGTTTTACCCATTGGATCTAACTTAGGCATAAATTGGGGATTTATTTTTTGTCTAGTACATATTCCCATAGTCTAGAGCCCAAATTGTTTGATTTTTCATTTATTATTGGATTATCACATGATGGATTGTTTCATGGTTATTTTCTCACATGCTTTCACATGAGGTTGTTTCTTATGGTTTCACATGATGGATGGTTCATGGATATTTTCTTATATGCTTACTTATGGTTCACCCATGTATTGTATTGATTATGATTCATTCTTTACCACTTATACTTGTAATATTACTTATACTGTAAATATGAAAGGATTTTATGAAAACCAAAGGATTATTTACAAAATGGTTTGTTTAATGAAAGAAATTCTTTAAAACTTCCTTTTATTTGAACCTAAAATTGATGCATTCTTGATATTAGGCTTTGTATATATTCTATGGTGGAATTATAATAGGATTTTTGCTCATGCCCAAATTTTTCCTTTGGGTAGTTGTAGATATTGTTTTTCAGGATTTAGTTAAAGGGAAAGGCATCATGTTGCAATTTCATTCTCTTATTGGTTTTTTCCTTCATAGCGAGACGGTTTAGTGGTGATGGATGGTCACACAGGGACTTTTTTTCATTTTGGTTTGGCCGATTTGGATTGAATTTTTATATGTAAAGGATGTTTTCTCTTGATTCCTCTTTGTATCCTGATGGTTTTCCTTGTTCATGTTTATCTTGAGACATGTTGTAATCCTATTGTTGTATTTCACCATGTTTCATATCATCTCAAGAGACTTGTCTAGTTGACCTGGGCTGGTTCATTAAATAAAGTAATAAACATAGAATCTATTATGGTGTTTGTTATACAAGTTTGTTTCTTTAAACCCCAAGATATTTCTTCACCTCTGGGTGTAAAAACCCAACGACTCATAGAAGAGTAATCCTCTATATTATTTTTCTATCTCGCATTAGAAAAAATCATCTAATTCCATTGGGTTACCACTATAACATATATAGTAATCAATAGTT
This sequence comes from Viscum album, assembly GCA_963277665.1. Classification (NCBI taxonomy): domain Eukaryota; kingdom Viridiplantae; phylum Streptophyta; class Magnoliopsida; order Santalales; family Viscaceae; genus Viscum; species Viscum album. The sequence continues at coordinate 619,220,993 of OY728127.1, read as the reverse complement.
CCCTTTAGATACATGATTATTCTTTTAACCAAATACCATTCTGAATAACCTAGATTACTTGTATAACTTCTCAACTTTCCAAAAGCATATGCAATGTCAGGTCTTGTACATGTCATGGCATACATGAGACACTCGATCACCCTTGAATATTCCATTTTATAAACTTTCCTACCATTATTTGGTAGAATTATATTATGAGAATCATATGGTGTAAAAACCAATAAATAATCAAATTGTTCAATCCTCTTTAAGAATTTTTCAATATAATGAGATTGAGAAAGTAGAATAAAATTATTATCTCTAACAATTTTGATTCCCAAAACCACATTAGTTTCACCTAAGTCTTTAATATTAGATTTTCTAGATAAAATTTACTTATCTTCATTTAATTTATTCATATCAGTTCCAAATATAATAATTTCATCAACATATAAACAAATAACAACACCATGGTTACTATGAAACTAACTATAAACACATTTATCAACTTGATTAACAACATACACATTTTATAAAATTACTTCATTAAATTTATCATTTCATTATTTAGATATTATTATAAACCATATAGGGACCATAACAATTTTCAATCCTTCTTTTCTTTACAAGGTACTATGAATCCTTCTGGTTGTTACATATATATTTCTTCATCCAATTCACCATTTAAGAATTGTTTCATAACATTTATCTAATGAATTTTCAAATTATATATGGAAGTTAAAGTGGAAATAATTCTATTCAAATAATTTCTAGCCATGGGATCATAGGTATCTAAATAATTTATTCCTTCCTTTTGAGTAAACCTCTTGGCTACTAATATGGATTTAGGTTTTTCAATTTTATCATCAGATTTTCATTTTCTTATAAATACCCACTTACAACCTATAGGTTGCGAACCTTGAATAATATCAACTAATATTTGAGTATTTTTTCCCAGTTAGAGAGTTTATTTCATCATTTATAGCTTATTTCTAAAGAGATTCATCATAATATGACATTGCCTCTTTGAAATTTTTTGGGTCATACTCTATATTGAGAAAAACTAGAGTTTGTATAACAATACTATCATTAGTTCCTTTCAACGAGTACATATAGAAATCAGATCCATATGTCTTGGGTATTTTAGGATGTTTACTTTTTGAACCTTCTTGGTGGTATCTTATTGAGATACTATTTAACTTGAGTCTGATTCCTCTATTTATATTTTCATAGATAAAGAATTAAACCAATATTCATCAAAGATAGAATCTCTTGATTCAATAACTATATTAACATCTACTAAATAATTTGGTTCTACAATCATGAATCTATAATCCTTTTAATTATCCACATATCCAAGAAATATATTATCATTTCCTCTTCTTACCCAACTTCTCTATTTTAGGTTTAGGTACTCTTACAATTTCTTGATAACCCCAAACCTTTAAATAAATTAGTTTTAGTTTCATAATCTTCCATAATTCATATAGAGTCATAACCTTCCATTTTATGGGATCCCTATTTAGGATGTGACATGTAGTTAATAATGAATCTCCTCAAAAACATTTTGAGATATCTGAAATATACATCATAGAGTTAACAACTTTTATTAATGTTGCATTTTTTCTCTCAGCTAAATAATTTTTTTAGGTGTATAGGTATTTCTCACTTCATGTATGATCCCTATGGATTAAAACAATGAAGGAATATATTATTCACATCCCCTGTCATATTTCAATAATTTAATTGTAATCCCACATTGGTTTTCAACCTTAATTTTATAGATACTAAATTTTTATATAATTTCATATTTAGCATGTAAAAATAGACATGGAAAATCTATAATAATCATAAATAAAAGTTAAAAATTACCTTTTATTACCTATGTTTGGCATAACATGAAAATCACATACATTACTATCTATTAATTCTAGAAACATAGTTTTTCTTTCTATAATTGAAATGATTTCCTAACTATTTTTGTTTTCATGAAAGTTACACATTTATTATCATTTTTATCCATGTTAGGTAATAGTTCCATTTTTTAACATGTCATGCATTTTATTAAAATTAATGTGACTAAAATGATTATTCCATAAATAAATACTCTAGAAAGTAATTATAAAAAATATTTTTATTTAATTTGAATAATCCATCATACAAGTGACCCTTTCTAACAAAGATCAGACCTTTGGATGGAATAAAGTTATCTATCTCAAATACAATATTAAAACCATTATTGTTTAACAATATCCCCAAGACCAAGTTCCTATAAACTTTGGGCACATACAAGACATCATTTAAGGTTCGGATATTTCATGAGTTAAAATTAAGATCTACTACTTCCTTCCCTTAAGAATTTATTCTTGGAGAGTTTCCCATATAGATTTACATACCATATTTTAATTATTACATCTTCTTAAATAGAGATTTATTTTTCCACATATGTCATGTAGCACTGGAATAAATCCACTAATAAGTTTTATCATTAAGCACATTTTATTCAATGATCATGGATTCAAAGTGATCTTTTGAAGTGTTGTTTTTGTATTTATTCTTATAGAGATGACAGCCCTGATTGAAGTGTCCCAAATTTCCCTAAAATTATCAATACCCTTTATTATTCTTGATTTTCACCTTTCCTTTTGTAGGATGGTTTGTAAATTTTTTCTCCTTTGAGGATCCAGATAGATCCACTCCCTCCACCATGAGGAACTTAGATTTTTTATCCTTAGGCTCATTTTCCTCCTCATGATTTCTATATTCCTCCTTAATTTATATGTATTTGAAACTCATTGAAGGAAACATCTTCCTTTTTATGATTTAGATAATGTTTAAAATTCTTCCAATAATTAGGGATCTTATTAATGACGGATGTGACAATGATAGCATCATCCATGTTCATCTTATTTTTCTTAAGGTTTTATAAAATGAATTTTATTTCATATAATTTCTCTACAATATATCTACTATATACCATTTTGTCAGAAATAAATTTTCTTAATTGTAATTTATTGGTTGTTTAATACTCGGTGATATACTTTTTCTCCAAGGAATATTATATCTTTTTTGAAGTTAGAAGATGTTTATATGTGTTGAATAGGTCATTGGATAAAGCATTGTGTATGTTCCATCAACACTTGAGATCACCATTATCCAATTTATATCTTGTGTGGGAAACCTGAAGCGTCTCTTCTTCATATGTGGAGGGATTTGGAGTTAAGATCACATACACCACATTAAGAGTTTCAAGTAGGAATTGCATCCTCATTTTCCACCTCTTGAAATATTTTCCAAAAAATTGTTCCACCTTCATCACATTGTTGTGCATCACCATATCCATGTTGATGAAATTTACTCCTAAGATTTTTGGGATATATTTGTGGGTAGTGGATATTGATTTAATTGGATTCTAGTAGAAAGATCTTATTTTGGTACATTACATTGTCTCTCCCCTTAAGAGTATATTCTCCCCCACCAAAACGATAGTAATATGGGTTGCTGGTGAATTTTCTTTAAGATACAATGGTGGATCGATACTCAACATAATTAATTTGTGGAGATTATCCCTTAAAGAGGATTTGGAAACAAGAGATGTTTGGAAAGGGATTTTTTTGCACTAACATAGTGCCTTTGATGCTTGTTGAAAGATTTTGAGGAACATCGGTAAAGATAGGAATTGGAGGAGTGGATTTATTTCATGAAAAAATGAGTCAGCGATATAGCATGAAAAGTGAAAAGTGTGCCACTAAAGCACCACATTGTGACTTTGCATTCATTCACACACACATGAGTGGATATTGTAGTGAACCATCCCACATAAGATTATACCGCTTTTCCTTTATTACTTTTAAATAGAAATAAAAATACTTCTATTAATAAGGAAGACCCCACTTCTACCACTTTATAATATTGGATTCCTAAAAAACTTTCTCCTTTAAAAACATAAAAACAAAACCATTAAATATTTAAAAAAATAATAAAATTCAAAATTTTAGAGGAGAAAAAATGGTTAAATTGTGATTTATAAACACATATCAAGTTCAATATTGATTTATAGTTTTTTATTGGATATATAATAATTGGTTTTTAATTATATAAGTAAAAAAATAAGCATAATTGATAATAATAACAAGAATATAGAGTAGTATGATATTATAAACAATAAAAGAAAACAAAATTAAATGATAATTATGGAGAAAATTTCATGGATTGTACCTCTATATAAGAAATCTTGATCAAGTCATAATTTTCAAACATATATCTTCATTTTAATGATGAATTTTTATAATTTTTTCATAAATTTCTTTCATTTCTATCATTTTCAACACTTATACCATCATTGACGTCACCCTCCCCCTCATAGAATTCACCATTATAGATAAATCACCTTGATATTTGGAAGGATTCGATCTCAATTTTGATGCTTCGATTGAAAAATAAATAAATTTTGGGGGAGGGGATATATAGAAAGCAAAGTGAAAATGAAATTTTGGGAGGTAAAATGAAAAAAAATGTGATATGATAGATTTTTAGATGAGAAATATATAGGAAATATATAAAATGGGGGAGAGAAGTAGTGCAATGAAAACAAATTAAAGATACACATTATGGTTATTTTTTAACTTATCTTTCTCATCATTTTTTTTAAAAACTGAAATAAAAAATTTCTCACATTTTATGCCTCCATATTTTTTATTTAATTATTTTTTTGGAGAATATTTTTAACATCAGTTACTAAACAAATAAGGTAAAAAATTCATCATTATAATTATTTTTTTACTAGTGATTGTGATAATTGTGTTATATACCCCTAAAATAATAAACATGCTTCATTATATTTCCCAAAGATAAAAAATCATAAATCTAATGAAATATTCACAAATAGAAAAATAGAAATTTTATATTGATTTATTTAAGTATGTTTATTATTGATATTTTTAGGACATTACTAAAGGAATTTTGTATAAAAATTTGGTTCTTATTGGTCTAAGTTGATATTGATCTTATAATATTTTCACATTTCCAGCACTTGGCCATACACATTTACCAAAATTTATTGAACCATACTCTTAGATTTTCATATATAAGAAAAATAAATGTCATTAGTCACCATAAATTTCAAAGGTGATCAAGAAATTTAGATACTCATTTTACCTCAACATCACCCTAATATATATACATTTTCTTTAAGGGGAAATAATTTGCATCATTGGTCATAAGGGGGATATATGAGGATCTTGTCTCATATGTATAATTAAAGGATACACAAACTCTACCCTTGTCCAACATGATTAAAAATGATTTTGAATAACACATGGAATGAGACAAAAAAATCTTAAAAAAATATCTCTATCATAGCCTATATCATTGATATAAAAACACTTAAAAAACATAGATATTTCTCGGGAGGTCTAAACACTAGAAAAATAACAAGAAACACCCCCATTATCATCACTAACAAAGTAGTGTTAAGAAATGAAACATTTCTCCATATATGTTTAGAGATGAGAAAAGAGATCCTTTATTGATATTATTGAGAAACATTATATATATATATATATTCAAATGAAAATATAATAAAAATATTTATATTCAAATGTATATTTGAATTCCAAATGAGTCTGAAATTTTGATAAAATAAAAAATTAAATGTACACACACATAATTATATCATGCATACATAAATATAAAAATATATTTATGTATGTATTTTGTATTAATTATAAATTTATAAATATATAATTAATACACTCACTATAATAAATTTCATTTATAACCACTCAAATTTTCGTTTGTTTAAAGTAATTTAAAACACACTCATGATTATTGTGGAAGTTTATCTTGTTAAAAGTGTTGGAGAGTTACTTTATAAGGAGAAAAAGGTCAGGTTTCATGGGACATCTACATACCCATAAGTATTGAAATAAAACCCAAAACCAATGCCAAGATCAACCAAGAGTGGAATCAATAATATGAAATAAGAAAACCATAAGGAAATCATATCTCATTTTTGATGTTTTTTATCTTTTTTAGTAGTGATTTTGATCATGATCCCTTGGTAACAACCAATAGGTTTTTTGATCTGAAGGTATCCACTAGCCATTGGAATCATTAAATTCATTAGTAAGACCAATTATCTAGAATGGTGTGTTAGAACCACCTTCTTAAAGGAAAATGGAGATATATGAAGTTAAGAGAGTTTCATCCAATAGATAATGATCTCTAACATCTAAAATGAAGTCCACAAATCATCATTTTATAGGCCTAATTCATTTAATTAAGGTGAAGGGTTTCAAATGAATCTAATAACACTTATCAAAACATGAAGAAGTGATTTAAACCATATTCCAAGGATATATATGCAATAAATATGAAACTTGTGATAAATACTTAAATGAAGAACACTATAAAAATAGATATAAAATTAATCAAAGAGCCACTGATTTTTCTTCACCACTTTCAAAAAACATTTAATGTGCTTAATAAAGATCACAAAGTTATAGCTAAATGATTTCCCACCTCCAAACGTATCCACAAGCTAATCTGAATCACATGTTTTACATGTGGTAATCTCCATCATCCATGATGTGCTAGGATCTCATTATGTAAAGTAGGTGTGAGAAAAGGGTCTTATGGTTTCAAGAATTGTGTCTAGTAATCATGCAATCATCCATGTACAACCATCATATAGTTGTATTATTTATAAGCCTCAAGGATGCTTCTTGATTTATTTCATTAACTCATGTGTTTATAACACATGAGTGAATGTTTCTTCATCCAAATAAAGCATCATATGCTTGAATATATAAAAATACCACATGTTTCATCTTATGTAACGGTTTCTTTAAATTATAGCTTACATGGGAGGAAAATAAATGGGAACAATTTATCATTTTTACTGAAAGTTTCAAGGATAAATATACCATGCATGAAAATCATAATTTTCATTAAATACAAAATTACCTATATATATCATATATATATATATATATTCAAGGCTTTGGATTATATCTCCTTCAATATCCCACTATCACTAAATCCCAATAGACTTCATGTCATTTCACCTTATATTGTATCTTATATAATAACTTGTGAAATCATTTCCAAAAATATTTTGGATATATTTAAAAACACTTTTGAAAATCTATAATTAAATTTACATTATATCAAATAATATGAAATACATTGTGAAAAATCATCCAAAACACTTTTGTATTAACTCTAAAACACTTTTAGAGTAACTCTCTTAGTCAAAATCAATCCGAATTTAGTCAATCACAAAGTGTGATCCCATAGACCATTATATCTTTGAAAACAAATATGAATATCCATATCTATATATGTAAGAAAAGAGAGGCCTTTAGAAAAGTTCCAATACTACTCAAGTTATAAAGGGATCTATTGTGATCTCCATCAAACACATGTATCTCTATACCTGGGTCCACTAGTCTGCATCATATGAAAAACTAAATTCTCATATTTTCCCTTTTCTAAGACATCGAGTGACCATAGGACATGGAAAATTTTAATCCCATATATCCAACTCATATGTACTCAATTCTTAGATTATATACTGATCTGGTCGATGAATACATCACATGGCATTTATCCTTGTGGATAAAAACATCACATATCCCTTATCTAAATAAATATACAATATTTAGGTGTGGTATCACACTCCCACAATCTATCTCAATTGAGGTACCAAATGTAATGATTGTTATATGAGAGGGAAAATATCATCTTGGTTAATATTTTTAGGACCAAAAGGGGCCTATATGCCCTGAGAGGGGGTGAATCAGGGTATGGATATTCTTTTTCTAAATTCTTCCTTCCCCACTAGATCTTTACCTTGTTATCACAAGGGTCACTTTTTTGCACTTATGTGTTTATTATTATCACTTATTTTCTTCTTTATCAGATGATGATTCTTTGTATGAAATGAAAATAATCAAGCAGGTAGACATAGATATTCTTACTTGGTTCACCCTCACTAGGATACATCCAAGGAGAATACATCGGCGATGTGCCGCTGTACCAAATCCACTAAATCTCACTCCAATAATGTTTGGGCTATATCACTTCTATGAACAGAATCACTTCCTTTACAATGTTTATGGGTAGCTCACTACTTTCCCAAGGGTCACTCCCTTTTTCTCTCTCTCTCTCTGGATCATTGTTAGTATAAAGGATCGCCTTCTTTTTCTTCCTTTGCTCACTACTCTAGAAAGGATCCACTCACTGTTTATGGACTTGTAGGTCCATTCATTATCACTAATGAATGCATCTTACACTATATGTAGATGCTCTATTTAATTCCAACTTTCATCCATAGATGAATACCACTTTTCCATTGAACACTGGGAAATCCCTTTTGAAATTCTTTTGCAAAGCACACTGGCTTTGAGAAGCTCCCACTTTTGCAAATCTCAAACAAGCCTTTGAAATGCTCCAACCTCTTTGAAAAGACCACAGGTTTATAGAGATCACAGGTTCACAAATCTCACTAGATCATAGAGATATCAAGATCTCATAGCTCACTGCTTCATAGATCTCACACTGGTCTTTGTGATTTCGCAAAGCTAAACAAGACTTTGTGAAGTGAACTTCCTCCACAAATCCAAACTGGACTTCACAGCACGCCTTCATTTCATAGAGCTCAACTGCCTCTATGAATTCACTTTTCTTTCTTGAATCTCCCTACTATGTGAATCTACTTTTCAATTCGAGAGTTTAAGGTTTTTTGTTTGATCTATTTACTTTTCTATAGGGGTTTGTGGTCTATTTTTAGGTGATTCCACTAACTCGAGAACCTTCAGTGCAAAGTCAGCGCCATGTCATCTCAAATCGAAAAGCTCCAAAATTTCCACCAAAATTATCTCTATATCACAAAGCACCACGAAAATTTTCAGAATGCAGAGCTCATATAATCATAGAGCATTCCTTCAATACCTCTGCGCCACCACCGTAATGCTCCCTCACAATTCTCTTCAACTCTGGTGTTTGCGAAACTCATCATAATCACAGAGCTCACTGTCAACATTCTTATAGTATTTGATAAATACAATTCATGAATCCCATCTTTGAAAAACTCATGCCTTTTCCATATTTTTATGAGATCTTCAAAGAAATCCACTTTTCGTGATGTTTACCAAATCCCAAATTTTGGACCCCAAAAATTTAGCAAATACTGGAAAACTGTGCCACCTTGTATCTGTTCTTCTGTACTACCTCCAGATCTTCCATTCCTTTGTCATGGTTCTTTTTCAACATGTATTATCAAAAAAATCTCTAGAACTCAACAATTCACCATGAAAACCTTCTTAGTCAACAAACACAACCACCCAAAAATGCTGCAATGTTACCTTGACGGATTTTTTCCCAACAATCTCCCCATTTGGGTTTGTTGAAAACTCTTCTCATAAATATTCACTTCACTTTGATACCTCATTGAAGATCCTTCCATAATCTACCAACATTCTCCACTTGCAATTCGGATAGTGACCAAAGATTCACTCACCACTTACTCTAAGCTCACATGAGCAATGCTTAACATGAGAAACAAGAGTAGTATGAAAAGTTCATCAATGAATCACTTCATTTCTAACACTAATTGTTGATACCATACTAATACCAATAAACTACTTTCATCATGAACCTGATTCATCATGATATCTAATATTTTATCGATCACTTCTAACATCTTTAGATTTAAAACTCTCCCCTATCTCAATGTTCCCCCTATCTTACTGCTCCACCTGTCAGCTTCTCCCAGTGTCTTGACTTAAGAAATTTTACCTCGTAAAAGACACACTTTCTTCCCATTAAACAGTCACATTTTCTCCCCCTTTTTCAAGGAACCCAAAGGTCACTCCTTTGAGGTCTGTAATAGGGTAAAAACCCACATTAGCACATTAGGGAAAAACAGATCATACCTCAGGGAGAGGGGGGTCCACATCCATAATTTTTCAAGTGTGGGGAGTCGATTGGACTCCCAGATCCAATCGATGTCTCTCAAAAGCTTCCTTGGGTAAGGCCTTTTTCAGAATTTCTACAACCTATAACTCTATAGGCACATACTACAACTTCACTATCCCTTTCTGAACCTTCTCCTTGATAAAATGATATTTTATCTCAATGTGATTTGTCCTTGAGTTATGGAGTAGGTTTTTTAGAAGATTGATACCACTCAAATTATCACATTTGATTCTGATTGGAGACATAAATTCAATGCCCATATCACCAAGTTATTGCTTCATATGAATCTAATATAGCCTTGAATACCATGCTAGTGCTTTCTTTAAACCATTTAAAGCCTTATTCAGTTGAAAAACTCTATTCACATATTCATGAATGAGAAATCCATATGGCTAGTCAATGTAGACTTCTTCTTCTAGAACCCCATTTAGAAATGATGACTTGACATCAATATAGAAAAATTTGAACTTTCATTACACTTCATATCTGGGAGTACCATTTGCACACCAGTCGTGCTTTGTTTTGAATCACTGCACCATCTTTATTCATCTTGTTGTAAAAGAACCATTTTGTCCTGATGAAATTCTTATCTGTTGGCCTCGAAACAATCCCCCGTGTCTAATTGTTCTCAATTTGGTCAATCTCTTTATTCATATCCTGAATAAAATTCTCATGTTCAGCTTCTTCACTAAAATAATTAAGCTCTAACTATGATAAGCATGATGCTTGTTGTAGAGTACTCATCTTCCATGTCTGCACTAGCACTGTCTGATTACCAATTATATCTTTTAAGTAAATTTCAGCTCAAATATTTGACTTTCATACCTATATGGATTTGACTTCCTCATGGTCATTATCAGTATCTTCTTCTGAATTATAATTTTTCACTTTTACTCCTCCTGAGTCTCCTACCTCCTTATCACCTTCATCAGACAACTGGTCATTGTGTTGTTGAAGATTTTTTTCATTCTCTATGATAGTGACGTCATTTCTTTCAACTACATTTCCCATATTCCTATTGGAAAATTCTTGATATTCTCTCACATCTTCTTGATAACCTGAAAATATTTAGCTGATACCATATAGTTAGAATAAAATAGGTATTCATGAAATACATGAATGTTCCTGCTTCTCCCCCAATATTTATTCTCTCAATGGACAAATAACACCTGAACTATGTCATCAAATTATTCCTTTGATTTCTCTTGCATCTGATTATGATATTGAATGCTCCCATGATGTTATGAAACACTTCCTATTGTTACTACCACTATTTAAACCCACAAACATTCTTCTTCTCCTGAAATATTTCTTCACATGTGACTACAAGTGTGAGAAACATCTCCAGATCAATTACATCAATGAGATCCTTATTGGGTAATTAACCACTTAGAAATGATCCATCAATAAGACCTCTAAGCCTATTGAGTTGGAATTCAATGTAGGAAACAAGAGATAAAGTTAATAACACCATCACTGTCCATTATACACAAATAATTCCTCTCATATTCAACTCTAATAACTGATTTGAATCATTTGATATTCCCAAGCACACTTCACCACCTTTCAGCTTTTGATGAAAATTCCCCTTAAATTGTATCTCTCTAAAAACATGATACACTTTCACATAGGTTAGTATAATTTAAACACGTAGGGAGAGGGGATCTTATGGAATCCTCATGAAGAGGATTGTGGTTGATCCTGATGGGTCAACCCTTTGATTCTTTATTTCAAAGCATTGCACTCTTCACTTTCCTACACAAACTGCCAAGCCAAATTCAACTATTCTGGCCATATGACTAGGCATTCTTTACCCACATTCTGTGTCTTCTTATGAAATTTAGATTATGGATGCTTATCCTTTTTCACAATTTGGAAATTAATCCCACTAGTATAAATTTCATTCTTTGATGCTCCACCAATATGCCATTTTTCATTATTCTTTCTATGAGTAGGAATCTCTCCACTGATCAGCTGCTCTTTCTTATTCCTCTATTAATAGGCTCTTTATATCTCCTTCACTTCTTGTTGTGTGGCATGACATGTAAATTTTCCAAGACATTCTTTACTCATATATATTTTATCAATTGTTTGGGTCACACTACCTTTTCTTATTGGGGTTGAGTCTTCCAATGACTTTACATTATTATTAATTACAATTGGGGAATCTCCTCCATTTTTCTTCCGGGATTGTCCACATCTATTGTAGGGAATTTTTTGTGGGTGTAACAGACGAGGTGATTGATACACCTTTTGTTGAGATCCTTGTGATTCTCCTGAGGTTGTATACCTATTTTTCATCTCACCATGTTGTCTTCCAGTATAAGATTTTTTGTTAAACATTTCCTATGTTGAGGATCTCCTTCTGGGTTTCTTTTTCTTCCCCACTTTCTTCTTACTGCATTTTTTTTCAAAATTCCCCTGATTAGAACATATAAAACATATTGAATTGAAGGAATGCCTCATTTCATTATTTCTTGGTTGTGATGTTGATGCATTTTGAGTTCTTCTTCAAACATTGATATCTTGAGATTCCTGACACATACTCATGGTGTGTCCCATTCTCCCAAAATATAAGAACTTCATGGACACTCTCTTCTGGGAGACTCTTCTTTCATATTTCTCTTGATGCTTCTTCTTATTCTTAGATTTAGAAAAAAAAATATCTTTACAGTACAAAATGTATTCTTGAGACTCTGAAAAAAAAATTGATGTATGACCATGTATCCCACATAAATAGTACATGAGATCATTACTTCCTGTAAAAGACTTTTTAGGTATGTCCTTCGAAACTGCAGGACTTTTCTATTTCTGTAACTATTCCCGGATCTCTTCTTGTCATGCATGGGAAAGGATTCATCAAATCCAATTCTAGTTTTTTTCAGAATGTATGTCCTTTGATATGAGAAAATATTTTCTTGTTTCTCTTCCGAAATATCATATTTTATTTTCATTTCACCGTCAACAGCTGAAGGATAATAAAATAGTAAGTGCAAGGAGTCCTTTAACTTTGGATTTCCTTTGGTGCAATATTTCTCCAGTTATTTCTTTGATAATTAAATCTCTTCTCCCAGTTGATGAATATTCATATCCCTTGATTCAATTTAAGCATTTAGTTCTTTCTTGAGATCATTCCCTCTATATATCTAATCTTCCAATTCATGTGTGATCTTATCCACCATGTCACTTTGCTCCTTTCCTTTCAATTTTTTCTGACCAAAAGAATCAGAACAACATGCATTCTCTTGTTGTAGACTTTTATTCTTCTAAACTAGTTCAGATAGATCTATATCAAGATCATCATTTCTATCTTTCAAATTCTGAATTTCATCTGAATTCATATTCTTTCCCTTAACATCAGCTTTGAAATTTTCTCTCTTTATAGAAAACTTTTTAAGTTCTTCAACTTGGGAATCATTCCTCTCCCTCATATTAGTATCCCCATCAATAAGCCTTTGATTTAAGCCTCTTAGATTATTAACCGCAATTTCCAGTACCTAGATCTGAGTATCTTTACATTAAATTTCTTCATCCAATTTTTGATCCAATTCGTTTGTCTCATGAAAAACTTCCACTTCTTGACTTCTTGGAGTTTCTTCATCATCATTAGTTCCAAAATCACTTGGGATACTGGGTTCTTCACTCATTCCTTCAGCATCATTGAATGAGTAAGTATTTTCATTGCATGATTCATCCAAACCATTATTTTGTTCACTACATGATTCCTTTAACTAAATCACACTCTTTCCGTTGACACTACCACACTGGGGAATTTCACAAGACTTATGCTTCTTCTTTGAAGTTATTAACTTTTCCATGGCACACTAAGATAAGAGAAAACTGAATCTTTAACTTGAGAAATCAACTGAACCAAGTCAACGCAAACAAATATGATAAAAGAAACCTTTTCTCTCATACCAATTGTTAGGAACAAAAGGGGCCTATATACCCTAAGAGTGGGTGAATCAAGGTATGGATATTCTTTTTTTAAATTCTTTATTCCCCACTGGGTCTTGACCTCTTTATCACAAGGGACACTTTTTTCACTTATGTGTTTATTATGATCACTTATTTTCTTCTTTATCTGATGATAATAATTTGTTTGCAATGTAGGGAATCAGGCAGGTAGACACCAAGATTTTTACTTGGTTCACCCTCACTGGGTTTTGTCCAAGGAGCATACAATGGTGATGTGCCACTGTACCAAATCCACTAAATCTCACTGCAAATAATGTTTGGGCTAGATCACTTCTATGTCCAGGCTCACTGTCTTTACAATGTTTAGGGATAACTCACTGCTTTCCCAAGGGTCACTCCTTATTTCTCTCTCTGGATCACTGTCAGTAAAAGGGATCACCTTCTTCCTCTTCCTTTTCTCACTACTATGGAAAGGATCCACTCACATTTTATGGAATTTTAGGTCCATTCATTGTCACTAATGAATTCATCCTCTACTATATGTAAATTCTCTATTAAATTCTAAATTTCATCCACATATGAATACCACTTTTTTGCTGAATACTGGAAAATCCTTTTTGAAATTCTTTCAAAAATCACACTACCTTTGTGAAGCTCCCACTTTTTCAAATATCAAACAGTCCTTTGAGATGCTCCAACCTATTCACAAAGCTCATAGGTTTTCATAACTCAAAAGTTTGCAAAGATCACTAGATCACAGATCTCTCTAGATTATAGATCTCACACTGGTCTTTGCGATTTCGAAAAGCTAAACAATCCTTCATGAAGAACATGTCCTTTTCAAAGCCAAACTGGCCTTCATGACACAGCTTCCTTTTGCAGAGCTCAATGGCCTCTGCAAATTCCCTTTACTTTCCTGAATCTCCCTACTCCGTGAATCTACTTCGCAATTCAAGAGCTTAAGTTTTTTGTTTGATCTCTCTATTATTCTCAAGGGGGTTGAGGTTTATTTATAGTCAATTACATCGACTCAATAACCTTTCCTGCAAAGTTAGTGCCACATCATCTCAAATCACAAAGCTTCGAAATTTTTACTGAAATTCTCTCTATAACGTGAAGCACCATGGTAATTTTTATATTGAAGATCTTGTCATAATCACGGAGTGTTCTTTAAATTCCTTTGCGTTGTCACCGTAATGCTCCCTTACAATGCTCTTCACCTCTACTATTCGCAAAGCTCATCGTAATCGCAGAGCTCACCGTCAACATTCTTCATGTATTTTCAAAATACAATTCATGAATCCCATCTTCGTAGAACTCATTCCTTTTCCATATTTTGATGAGATCTTCAATGAAATCCACTTTTTACAATGCTTATAAAATCCCAAATTTTAGACCCCAAAAATTTGGAAAACACTAGAAAATAGTGCCACCTTGTATCTATTCTTCTGTACCACCTCTAGATCTTTCATTCCTTTATCCAAGTTATTTTTCAACATGGATTATCAACAATATCTCTATAACTCAACAATTCACCATGAAAACCTGTTTTGTTAACAAACACAACCAACACAAAAATCCTTCAATGTTACCTTGAGGGATTTTTTCCCAACAATCTCCCCCTTTGGGTTCATTGACAACTCTTCTCATAATGATTCGCTACACTTTGATACCTCACTGAATCTCCTTCCATAATCTACCACAATTCGCCTCTTGCAATTCATATGGCGACCAAAGATTCACTCACCACTTACTCTAAGATCACATGAGCAATGCTCAGCATGAGAAACTAGAGTAGTATGAAAATTTCGTCAATGAATCACTTCATTTATGACACTAATTTTTGATACCATAATGATACCAATAAACTTCTTTAATCACAAACCTCATCCATAGTGATATCTAATCTTTGATTAATCACTTTTAGCATCATTAGATTAAAAACTCTTCCCCTATCTCAGTGCTCCCCCTATCTCACTACTCCACCTATCAGCTTGTCCACATGTCTTGACATAAGACATTTTACCCCATAAAAGACACAATTTATCCCCCTTGAACATTCACATTTTCTCCCCCTTTGTCAACAAACCCAAAGTTCACCCTTTTTCGGTCTGCAATAGGGTAAAAACCCACATTATCACATTAAGGAAAAACACATCATACCTTAGGGAGAGTGGGGTCCACATCCACACTTGTTCAAGTGTAGGGAGTCGACTAGACTCCCAGATCCAATCGATGTATCTCAAAAGCTTCCTTGGGTAAGGCCTTTGTTAGAATTTCTGAAACCTGTAACTCAGTAGGAACATACTCCAACTTCATTATCCCTTGATCCACCTTCTCCTTAATAAAATGATATTTGATCTCAATGTTCTTTGTCCTTGAGTGATGGAATAGATTTTTGATAATATTGATAGAACTCGAATTATCACATTGGATTCTGATCGGAGACTTCACTTCAATGCCCATACCATAAAGATGTTGCTTCATCAAAATCCGATATAGCCTTGAATACCACACTCTTAGTGCTTGATTCAAACCATTTAAATACCTCTTCAGTCTAAAAACTTGGTTCTCATCTTCATGAATGAGAAAATAATCTTTCTGTTCAATGTAGACTTCTTCTTCTAGAACCCCATTCAGAAATGATGACTTGACATCAATCTAGAAAACATTGAACTTCCATTGAACTTCATATCTAGGAGTAACATTTGCACACCATTCATGCTTTGTTTCAAATCATTACACCATATTCATTCATCTTGTTGCGAAAGACCCATTTTTTTCTAATGAAATTCTTATCTATTGGCCTCAAAACAATCTCTCATGTCTAATTCTTCTCAATTTGGTCAATCTCATTATTTGTATCATGAATCCAATTCTCATCTTTAGTTGATTCAATAAAATAATTAAGCTCTACCTATGATAAGTATCATGCTTTATATAGAGTCCTCATCTTCTATGTCTGCACTAGCACTATCTAATTACCAATTAAATATTTCAAGTCAATTTTAGCTCGGCTCTTTGACTTTCATGATGATATGGATTTGACTTCCCCATGGTCATTATCAGTACCTTCTTCTGAATTTGAATTTTCCTCTTTTACTCCCCCTAAGTCTCTTACCTCCTTATCACCTTCATCAGAAAACATGTGGTTTTTTTGTTGAAGATTCTGTTCATTTTCTACTATAGTGACATTATTTATTTCAACTACATTTCCCATATTCATGTTGGAAAATTCTTGATATTCTCTTACAGCTTCTTGGTAACCTGAAAATATTCAGCTGATGCCATATAGTCAGAATAAAACAGCTAGTCATGAAATACATGAATGTTCCTACTTCTCCTGAAATATGTATTCTCTCGATGGACAACTAACACCTAAACTGTGTCATCCAATTATTGATTTGATTTATCTTGCATCTGATTATGATATTTAATGCTCTTCTAATGTTATGAAACACTTCCTATTTTTAGTCCCACTATTTAGACCCACAAACATTCTTCTTCTGCTGTATTATTTATTCACATGTGACTAAAGGTGTGAGAAACATCTCCAGCTCAATTACATCAATGATATCTTTATTGGGTGAATTAACCACTTAGAAATGATCCATCAATAAGACCTCTAAGCCTACTAAGTTGGAACTCAATGTAGGAAACAAGATATAAAGTTAATAACACCATCATTTTCCATTGTACACAAATACTTCCTCTCATCTTTAACTCTGATAACTGATTTGAATCATTTGATATTACCAAGCACATCACTTAACCAACTTGCATCTTTTGATGAAAATTCCCCTTAAACTGTATCTCCCTAAAAATCTAAAACACTTTCACATCAGTTAGTAGAATTAAAACACATAGGGAGAGTGGATATTATGGAATCCTCAAGAAGAAGATTGTGGTTGATTCTGATGGGTCAACCCTTTGATTATTTCTTTCAAATCGTCTCACTCTTTCCTTGCTTTCTCCAACTGCCTAGACAACTTCAACTGTTCTGGCCATATGACCAGTCATTCTTTACCCGCATTTTGAGTCTTCTTCTGATATTCAGATTTTGGATACTTTTCCTTTTTCACAATTTTGGAATTAATCCCATTATTAGAAATTTCCTTATTTGATGCTCCACCAATATGCCATTTTTTTATTATTTTTTCTCCAAGTAAGAATCCCTCTGCTAATCATATTCTCTTTATTATTCCTCCATTGATGAGCACTTTTTATTTTCTTCACTTCCCACTATGTGGCATGACATGTGAATTTTCCAGTACATTATTTACTCATATTTCTTTTATCAATTTTTTGAGTCACACTACCTTTTATTGTTGGGGTTGAGTCTTCTAATAACTTTACATTCTTCTTAATTACACTTGGGAAATATCCTCCCTTTTCCTTCTAGGATTGTCAAAATCCATTCCAGGGAGTTTTTCTTTAGTGTAATAGAAGAGGTGATTGATACACCTTTCATTGATCTCCTTGTGATTCTCCTAAGGTTGTATACCTATTTTCCATCTTACCATGTTGACTTCCAGTATAATATTTTTTTTATACATTTCATATGTTGAGGATCTCCTTCTGGGTTCCTTTTCCTTCCCCAATTTATTCTTGCTACATTTTATTTCTAAATTTCCATGATTATAACATATAAAACATATTGTTTTGAAGGCATACCACATTTTATTATTTTTTGGTTGAGATGTTGATGCATTTTGAGTTCTTCTTCTGACATTGTGATCCTAATATTCCTGACACATACTCACGGTGTGTCCCGTTCTTCCACAATAGAATCACTTCATGGTTACTCTTTTATGAGAGACTCTTCTTTTAGATTTCTCATGATGCTTCTTCTTATTCTAAGATTTAGAAAAATTTCTATCTTCACTATAAGAAATGTATTCCTGAGCCTCTGAAAAAAAATATTGATGTATGACCATGAATCCCACATAAATAGAACATGATATCATTATTTCCTATAAAATACTTTTTAGGTCTGTCTTTAGAAACTTCAGGACTTTTTCTATTTCTGTAACTATTCATGGATCTATTCCTATTAAGTATGGGAGGGGATTCATCAAATCCAATACTGGTTTTTTCCAGACTGTATGGCCTTCGATATGAGAAAATATATTCTTTTTTCTCTTTCGAAATAGAATATTTGCTTTTCATTTCATCATCATCAGCCTAAGGATTTTCAAACAGTAAGTACAAGACATCCATTAACTTGGGCTTTCCTTTGGTACTAGATTTCTCCACTTCTTTCTTTTCTAACTCTTCTCCCAGTGGATGAATCTTCATATCCCTTGATTCAATTTAAGCATTGAGTTATTTCTTTAGATCATTCCCCCTACATATCTCATCTTCAAATTCACGTGTGAGCTTATCCACCATGTCACTTTGCTCATTTACTTTCAATTTTTTCTGAGCAAAAGAATTAGAACTGAATGCATTATATTTTTCTAGCCTTTGATTCTTATGAACTAGTTCAGATAGCTGTGTAGAAAGATCATCATTTCTGTATTTAAAATTCTTATTTTTATCTGAGTTCATATTATTTCCCATAACATCATCTTTGATATTTTCTCTCTTTATAGAAAAATTTTGTAGGTCTTCATCTTCAGAATCATTCTTCTCCCCCAGATCAGTATCCATGTCAATAATCCTTTGATTTAAGCCTCTTATCTTTTTTGCCTCAATTTCCAATACCTGGATCTTAATATATTTACATTTAATTTCTTTATCCAATTTCTAATCTAATTACTTTTTATCATATACAACTTCCACTTTTCGACTTCTTGGAGTTTCTTCATCGTCAGTAGTTCCAACATCACTTGGAATATCAGGTTCTTCACTCATTCCTTCAGCATCATTGAATGAGTAAGTATTTTCACTATATGATTCATCCAAAACATCCTTCTATTCACTTCATTATTCCTTTAACTAAATCACACTCTTTATATTGTCACTTCCACACTGAGGAATTTCACAAGACTTATGTTTTTTATTTTAAGTTCTTCCCTTTTCCATGGCATACTAAGATAAGAGCAAACTAAATCTTTAACTTGAGAAATGGACTTAACCAAGTCAGAGAAAAAAAATATGATAAAATAAACCTTTTCTTTGATACTAATTATTAGGACCAAAAGGGGCCTATATACCTTGAGAGGGGGTAAATTGGGGTATGGATATTATTTTTCTAAATTCTTCATGCCCCACTAGATCTTTACATCTTTATCACAAGGGTCACTTTGTTTACACTTATGTGTTTATTATGATAACTTATTTTCTTCTTTATCTGATTATGATGCTTTTTATGCAATTTAGGAAAGTAATAGAGTAGACATAGAGATTTTTACTTGGTTCACCCTCACTGGGCTATGTCCAAGGAGCATACAACGACGATGTACCGATATACCAAATACACTAAACCTCACTACAAATAATGTTCGGGCTAGATCAATTCTATACTCAAGATCTCTGCCTTTACAGTGTTTAGGGATAGCTCATTGATTTTCCAATGGTCACTCCCTATTTATCTCTCTATGGCTCACTTCCGGTAGAAAGGATCACCTTCTTCCTCTTCCTTCTCTCACTACTCTGGAAAGGATCCTCTCACAGTTTATAGACTTGTAGGTCTGTTCATTATCACTAATGAATTCATCCTCCACTATATATAGATTATCTATTGAAGTATAATTTTCATACACATATGAATACCACTTTTCCTCTAAACACTGGGCAATACCTTTTGAAATTATTTTGCAAAGTACACTACCTTTGCAAATCTCCCACTTTTGCACAGCTCAAACAAGCCTTTGTGATGATCCAACCTCTTCGTGAAGCTCATAGGTTCTCAGAGCTCACAGGTTTGCAATTCTCACTAGATCGTAGACCTCCCTAGATTTTATATCTCACTTCTTCGTAGATTTCACACTGGCCTTTGTGATTTCTCAAAGCTAAAGAAGCTTTCACAAAGTGCATGTCCTCTGCAAAGTCAAAATTCCCTTCATGGCATGCCTTCCTTTCACAGAGCTCAACTACCTCAGTGAATTCCCTTTACTTTCATGAATCTCCATTGTTCTTGAATCTACTTCTCAATTAGAAGGCATAAGGTTTTTATTTTATGTCTACTTTTCTTGAGGGTTTTGAGGTCTATTTATAGGATATTCCACCGAATCAAGAACCTTATGTGCAATTTCAGTGCCACGTCAGCTCAAATTGAAAAGCTCTAAAATTTCCACTGAAATTATCTCTATATCACAAATAACCATGGAAATTTTGAGATCACAGAGCTCATCGTAATTATGTAGTGTTTCATTAATTTCTTTTTGTCGCTGTCGTAATTCTCCCTTACAATGATCTTCACCTCTTTTGTTTGTGAAGATCATCGTAATTGTAGAGATCACCATAAAAATTCTTCATGTATTTATGAAATATAATTCCTGAATCCCATCTTTGTGGAACTCATGACTTTTCCAAATTTTGATGAGATCTTTAAGGAAATCCACTTTTTTCAATTCTTACCAAATCCCAAATTTTAGACCCCAAAAATTTGGAAAACACTGGAAAACAGCACCACCTTGTATCTGTTCTTTTGTACCACCTCCAGATCTTCCATTCCTTTGTCGTGGTTCTTTGTAAACATGGATTATTAACAAAATCTCTGGAAATTGAAAATTCACCATGAAAATATGCCTTTTCAACAAACACAACCAACCCAAAAATATTGCAATGTTACCTTGAGAGATTTTTTCCCAAAAAATATCTAACCAATGATATGATCAACAACATACCCAACCACCCCCATATTATATAAGTCAATATGTAGACTTTCATAATTTGGGTATCAAATTATAGAGGTTCTCATTATAGGTATCTCACCAGCCTCATTTAATGGGAACTCAAAAATGATCCATGCACACCTAGTATACTAAATACATTTGTATGAAACTCCATGTGGTATACTTAGTAGGTGATACAGCACACGAAAAGAATCATATTCTTTATTCTATGCCTCGAGAGTATATTTTGTATCTCCATACAAGAAAACTACTCATGTTAACCTTAAAATCTCATTATAACCTATAATACTCCATAATGAACATTAGTTAAGGATAAACTAAAAGTCATACTTTGATAGGTAAATTATCAATGCACTTCATGAAATGTATATCCATATATATATTTATGTATCTAATGTGAAAGAATGATAAAATGAAGGTTTAATTTAATATGATATATTTTAATATGCTTAAAATATTTAATAATATTTAACAAAACCAATATAAGAACCAATTTATCATATCATGTTTGATAAAATTCCAAATCATCCTTATGTGTGTTATACTTTCTGGGTTTTGTTAACTAATTAAACCATATGTATCTCATGTCATTTCTATATGTGACCATATAATAAAACACTCTAACTAAATATTTAGTGATAAATATCTATAAATTAATCAAAAAAATTTAATGGTGAGATTTAATAATCATATTCCCAAATGTTCAACTTCTTAAACATATTCAAACTTTTTAACTTCACAACATCAAATGTTATAATGTCAGATTTTATTGACTACTTAGAACTCTTTCTAAGTTCATCATTATAATCCTTATAATATTATTCCATCAAAATTTCCCCTTGAAATAATTTAATTACTTACATTATTTTTTACCAAAAATCCTAAACTCTTTTAGGATAAAGTGAAAATTACTTTACAATTGTAACTAAATGAAATTCTTACATTTATCTTCACCACCATACCCAAAACACTTTTAGGATATCAAGTGTAATTAAATTTTGATTTTTTACTGGTACAATCCTTTAAAAATAGTTTCTTTCACTTTTCATGATAACTAAATATAACTCTTTACATTTGTATGTATTGTTATATATCCTAAAATCTTTTAGGATATTGAGTGAAAAATGCTTAATCTTAAACTAGTACAATCCTTGAGGAAATAGTGATATCCACTTTCTAAGTGGTAACTAAAGTTAACAATTTACATTTTTCTTTACCATTAAATATCCTAAACATTTTAGGATATTAGGTGGAAAAAAATAACTTAATATTTGTTTTATCCATTATTAATAAATTTTAAACTTCTATAAGTTCAAACATACTCCCACTAGCTTCTAAGATACTATATTATTTTTAGAATATCTTACTAATAAATAAAATAAACCATTTATTTTCTTTTACAATGATTTTTAAAAAAAAATCCATATAATATATAGTATTCTATGTGTTTGGAACATTTAATTTTTGAAAAGAATGCTTTATTAAAATATATTGTTGATGAGTGGTGGGAATACATTCCCTCATATTTTAACAAACATCTCGATAAACACTTTACCCTGGATAAACACTTTTATCCAAATCATCTTCTTAAAACATTTTATAGAAATTGATGAATAATAAACTACATGTATACAATTAATCATCTCATGTTGTTCATAAAAAATCTTTATTATCGAACATCTTCTCTTATCATATAAGGGAAATGAGATGATGATACACATTTTTACTTAGAATCATTTGATCTTGATAAAATCCTTTAAATTCAAATCCTTGATATAGTAAATATTTACTTCATCTCAGGAATATAAACTACAAGATCAATTAATTATTACTTTGATTATGAAATCATGTATATTTACAACACTTTGTGAAATATACATTCATTATTACATACACTTCAAAATAAAATAATTAATTTATATAACATTAATTACTAACATGGAAATTACATGGAGTTTCAAAAACTCCTTTAGGTATATCTTGGATAATTCGATCATATTGAATTATTACTCTTCCTTCCTCACAATTGTAAGTTTTAATGACCTAAATTGGATTCTTAAAAAACATTCTTAAACTTTCCAACCAACTTTTCTTCTTCTAGTTTAATCTTTTACCTACTTGTACTATCTATATATTACTTTATAACATAGAAATCATATTCCTAGTTCATATATATTCCAAAAACTTTGAGAATATTGGTAAAATGTTCTTTAGATTCAATCATATTGTCAAAACATTTCCATAGATGATAGTAGGATAAATTCCCTAACCAGAACATGCTATTTTTAGACTCCCCTTAAATCGTGTTATATAATTAAAAAATTATAAACTATGTGTATTAAAAACACCCATCTCATTTCATTAAAACAAATATTTTTTACATGATTTTTTCAAGAGAAAAAAATAGGTAATACACATCTCAAGACAAGTTGATCTAAGATAGAATCATCTATGTCATCAATACATAAACTCCTTTACTCCATTACTTTTAAAAATTTCAAGCTTCAAACTTCAATTATTTCTAATATTTTGACAATTATATATGTTTATAAATTTTGTAAAATATACAATTGATATCATATATCTATCAAAATCATATAATTGAATTATATAACCAATAAAACATTAAGAAAATCCTTTCATATCCTCAAGTCATTAACCTATTAAATCATATTGAATATCATTTGACATACCCAATCATATTGAGAAAATGAGACTAAAATTCCTTAAATAATTAGTATAGACAATCATATTGAAACCTTGAATGAATCACATTATGCTTCCATAAGAATCTAGATTCACTTGTTGAATAATTTCATAACATGGTACTCAAAAAGGAACTATTCCAACACAAATAATTTTTTTATGAACTTTTATTAAATCACTAATCTTGCTTAATAACTTTTCTTAATTTACATGTCTTAAGAAATACTTACATTAAGTTTCACCATATCAAGGATTAATCAAAAAAATTATCTTTATGATGATGATGATATTATTTACAACATAAGATTTTATCATATAAGTATCACATATTATTAAACATTTAATAAAGAATTTTATTAAATGGGATCCCTGGCCCCTTTTAAAATCCATCATGTCCATTAGTGGTCCAAGATTCATATTTCACTAAGAAATGAGTACACTATGGAATTTCTCTCACCACATAGTTATTTAGATAGGTAATTATCTCAATAATATCATATATGACTCTTGGATAGTTTATTGAACAACTCTCTTTCCAGTCCATAATATGGATTCACTCAACTCTATTCCTCTGGTAACATAATCCTATTAGGGTCTCTCGGCTAGTGTAACCCAATGAAAATTCTAAAAACTAGCTAATAAAGGATAATCTAGGGGAACCTAGATTTGGAATGTCCAACCCAAGGATATTCCAGTGTCACATATCCTTTCTTTTCTTACACAAGATAATTCATGGACAACCATCTTTAGCATGATCTATCTAGTTGGATGATCGAGGTCTTAACAAGTCCCACTTTGGAAGCAATCTATCACTTAGTATTTGAAGGTTATTTTTAATCTCATCATATTATCTCATGTTATTCCATTTTATGTATGTATTTTTCTATAAATTTATTTTGGAATCTGATTCACTCTACCAAACCAATATATTCAAAAGATGTTGATTGCAACTCTTTACACAACCCACGGGTTTGTTTTACTCACCCAAAATTAAAATTTAAGTATATTCATACATATTCTAATACATCGTATGTATAAGGTACATGAACACTTCATGTAAATAAATGGAGTTATATGTGGTTAAAAATATCTGCATGAGTAATCTTGGAGAAATAGATGACCAACCCCATTCACTGGCCTAGACAAGGCATAATACTCTAGGTAGGTAGGTAGTCTGGACCCAAGTCCCTTTACCAGGGGATAATTTACTCAAGAGAGAATCTAATTTATAAAAAATCTAAAACCTAATATGAATAAAATATACTCAACTAAATTTAAGTTCACAAATTCAATTACAAACCAAGGTCAATGTAGATGAAAAACTAAATTCATTATAGAGTCATTCCTAGCATGTAATGTGAGGATATATCATATAAGTGGTGTAACATTTTAAACTAAAGAACACATAAATAATTATATAAATACTTTATAACTATGGATAAAATATTTAATAACCTTTAAATAAATGAGAAATTAAAATATTTAAACATGAGATAAAAATTTATGAACAATTAGTAAATAAAATCTAACTATAAACCCTTTTATAATTTCATCTTTAACAGTATGGACATTCCATAATTTTGAATATAAAAAATTTATATTTTTTCTAATATGAACTCTTTCATATTAATTATATGGAATTTACATTTTAAATATATGATATTATATGAATTATAAACTATTTATAATCCAATATCTATTATGTAAACATTTTACATAATCTAAATATCATATACTAAATCATTATTTAAACCTTGATCATATCATTCATCAAAACTCTTTTTGATGTGGTTTAAATAATATCCAAATAAGGCCCCTTTAATTTGAATAATTCAAAGTAATTAATTATAAAAAAATTCATATTCTTAAATATAAATATTTTGTATTTTGTCCTTCTTTTATATTTTAAACCCCTTTATAAATTATTTCTTATGATTTCTAAATAAGAACTTTTATTTCTATATCATAAGTCATGCCATATAATTTTTTGAATAGTATTTTAAATATTATCATTTAATATTTGGGAATAAAATGTTTCATAAAGAATTATTTAATTATAAGAAATTTATAATTAATTAATATATAAACTTTTTATAAATTAAAATATCCTGAAATAACTTATTATAATTATTTATAAATAGTTTATAAACCATTAAAAAATAATTTAAGAATTTAAAAACAATTTTTAAAAACTTTTCTATTTACCCTTATGAAAAAATCCTATTATTCTTGAGGGTAACCTCTTTCTACCCTTACAGAAACACTCTACATAAGGGTAATCAAATTCTAGAACCCTCTTGTCAAGGTAGGACCAGATTTTTTAATGTTGTGTAAGGGTAGAGCGATAGTTGTGTCAAGGTAATGCATCAGTTATCTTTATACAAGACTTAAAAACATTGTTCAACCTTTACACAAACCATTTTAAAAACACAACTACCTTTAAAAAAACATTAAAAATTTCACATAACCTTTATACATAAAACTTTATGTTGTAATAGGGAAAACATGATTACCCTTAATTGAACCCCTTCACATAAAGGTAAGTCACGGGATACCTTTATATATAAATTTATATACACCACCTACCCTTATATAGACCAGTTCACATAAAGGTAAGTTAAAGTGACCCTTATATAGACCGATCTATGTAATGTTAAGGTGATACAACCCTTATACAGACCACTTTGTGTAAGTATAATGTCTTATTTACCCTTAGGCATCTCTATTGAGTAATTTTAATGCCTTGGTTACCTTCAAAAATCCCATTTATGTAAAGGTAAATTATTTAAAAAATAAAATTTTTCTAAAAACAAAAAAAATGTTGATCTATTTTCATTTCTTAATAATTTCAACACAATTTTTGATAGATATAAAGAAGGGGATCCTCTGATACCACTAAAGGTGGAGGAATATATATTCCTCGTAAGGACACATCTAATGTGAAATCCATATTAACCTATCAAAGCACTCCATTTCCCTGACTATTTGGGAATGCAACTCTTTATATCACAATGGATCCCCCAAGTGGAGTGATTCACTTCATCACATATTCATTCATGATAGTTACTAGGAATTGAATAACCCTTTATCCTCTTCTATGATACCACTGAAGGGTTTCAAATGAATCTATTAACACTTATTATAAAATATAGAAGTGATTTAAAACCTAGTCTAAGGATCTCCATACAAGAAATATGAAACCTGAGATAGATACCAAAATTAATAACACTGTGAAAATAAGTGTACCATTTATCAAATATCCACTTATTTTTCTTCACCACTTTCAAAAAACATTGAAGGTAGTTAAATGATCTCCCGCCTATGAAGTTATCCATGGGATAATCTAAATCATATTTCATACGTGTGGTACTTTCTATCCTCCATGATATGCAACAATTTCATGATATAAAGAAGGTAGGAGGAAAATAGCTTTACATTTTTATAAGTATGACCAATAATAATGTGATTATACATTTACATCGATCCATCATATTATTGTATTATTTATAAGCCTCAAGGATACTCCTTGGGATGTTTCATTGACACATGAATTTATAATGCATGACTAAATGATTCTTTGACCAACTCAAGTATCAAATGCATGAATATATAAAACTCACACATATTTAATCTTATATAATAGTTAATTTAAATGATATCTTATGTGGGTGGAAAATAAATGATAACAGTTTATCATTTTTTTTAAAGTTTCATGGATAAAAATACCATGCATGCAAATCAAAATTTTCTTGAAATACAAAATTTCCTATATATATTACATATATATATACATGGATTTAGGGAATATATTATTTATAATGAAACTCTTAGAGTTCTAATGTTTCATATGTTATGAAATGGGAATTCCATTTGGCTTTAACATCCTTGATTAAATGACATGTTAAAACTAATTTTAATATTCATTTAATCATAACATCATCATATGATGTATCTTTGGACGAAATAAACATGATAATAAGCATGGGGGAGTTGATTGGATGATATCATATATCATTCTTTAAATGAACTATGACCCCATATAATATACCTTGAGGAGTCATAGACTATGATATGGTGAATTTCACCACATTATTGTATTTTCTTTAGTGCATAATTATCAACAACCTTTCACTTTTACTAAATACACATAAAATTTATGTAAAACTGAAGAACCTTTGTGATAAAATTTTTTAACAAAGTTTTTTTATTTTTTGACAACTAACCTTTTTTTTTAAGAGTGTTTTTGTTTTTTAAGAATCGGACCCAATCCATTATAATAAGGTTGTTTTTCAGACACAGGTTTTCGTATCCAGTTTTTCAGATTGAGTTACACTAGACATAAAAGTAGTCAGAAATATGAAATTATTGATTAGAAACTTTTTTATATTCAGAACCATTAGAATGACATTAAAAATAATTGGATTCAAAAGAATCAGAGGTAGAATTTTTTGTTTATTGGAAGTTTTTATTTTTCATATTCAAATAAATAAATAAGTTTCTAAGTTAGAAAGAAATAAGTTTTTAGTGTAGAATCCTTTTTTTCTTGAAGAATTTCGAAAGAAAAGTGTGAATCCTGGAGTTAGAAATTTCGCATACTTTCTAAACAAAATCATATGATTATTTCTATGATCAATAAGTTCTCATAAATCATGAAAACTCTAATGATAAAATATTTTGAATAAATTGTGGAGAGGTTTGAATAATTTTAGAGTTTCAAAATGATATTTCTATAATAATGGGATTTCCATAGTAATGGTAATTACCTTATAATGAGCTAAGAAAGAAAAAGATGTTGTTGAGCTTGAGAAGGAAATAAATCATACTAGTATTTTTGTTATTGGATTATCATACTAAGATTTTTGTAATGGGACTTTCATACTGAGATTTTCATACTGGGATTTTCATATTCAGAAAATAATATTTAGATTTTCATAATGGGATTTTTGTACTGAGCTTTTTTTAATGAGATTTTAGTATTGGGAAAATCTTATAGAGATTTTCATACTGGGATTTTTGTAAAGAGCATTTTGTACTAAGATTTTCATACTGAGATTTTTGTATTGGGAAAATCGTACTAAGATTTTCATAATGGTATTTTCATACTGAGTTTCTCGTACTGTAATTTTCATACTAGGAAAATCATACTAAGATTTTCATACTCATATTTTCATACTCAGATTTTCATAATGAGGAAATTGGATGAAAGTATTCATAATGAAGAGTTAATACTAAGAAATAAATACATCGCAATAAGATAAGAATGAAACATATTGCAATGATATGAGAAATATATAAAGAGTTGAAGAATTCAAACTTGAAATCCAATTTTTCATAAATCCCAAAGAAATCTAAGTAGAATTGCATAAGTCAAATTTGAAGTTTAAATGTGGGAGATTTGTGGAGTTTTGAAATTTGAGGAAGCGGGGAAAGTTTTCTAGTTTCCTTATTTTGTTTCCGAGTTTCCTAAAAATACTTTCTTAGATCATTCATCCATTTGAAAATTTTAAACACATGAAAAAGGAGGAGCGTTGTATAATTTGAAGTGAAAGTTCCAATCTAATTGAAGAAAAATTGTATTGAGCATTCTAAAAGAGTTTGAGTTTTTCATATTGAAGAAGGATTTCATCATATTGAGTCCATCATTTCAAATAATTGGATCCAAGATCATTTTTTTGTTAAAATCAGATCCATCGTCATTGTTTTCAGAGAATCTGTTCTTGAATTATCGTATTGGGAAAATAAAATCCATTCAAATTAGACTGAGGGTTTGGACTAACCAATTATTGATAATTTTTAACAAAGTATTTATTATTTTTTTAGCTCAATTTTTTTATAAAAAAATATTGTAAACTGATGGGAGTCAATATAATCATTCCTATTAGGAGATATAAGATATCTAATGGGAGTTTCTGTAAGTTTTATTCACTTATTCATAATAGTGGATTTCCATAAACCCATGGGAGTGGATATGGAAAGGATTTAGGTTATCACACTAAGGTCTAACCTTATGAATCTTTTGTTCATTACCTTCTTTCCTACTTTTTCATGACTGATTATTTACTAAAATTTGATAATAAAATAAATATTAATAGGTTTCAAGGGATAAGTTTTGAGAAGAATTGAAACTTATAAAAGTTAACAACTGATTCAACCCCCCCCCCTTCTCATTTGTTATTAGATCCTTTAGAACTTCAATTGGTATCAGAGAGAGGTTTCCTTCTTGAAACCTTATCATGGATAATATCAATTATTTCAAAAATTTAAGAATTCATACATTTGATGGTAAAAATTATTATGGATGGAAAAATAGGATGATTCCTTATCTCCTATATCTTTTCCTAGAATTTGTTGATGTTGCTACTATTGGTTTTCCACCTATTGAGAAAGATTCTCCTATGACAATTTCTGATAAAAAAATATAGAATTTGATGGAAAGGATAGGAATATGATCCTTATGTCCTTATCAGATAATGTTTATCAGAGGGTTATGAGTATCAATACTTCAAAAAGTATTTGGGACAATCTGGAAAGTGTTTTCTAAGGAAACACTAAAGTTAAGGAATAAAAGATATAAATCTGGTGTAGTTAGTATGAGGACATATGAATGAGAGATGAAGAAATAATTGATGAATACTTCACCAGAGTAAATTAAATTTTTGCAACATTAGAGGATTTAGAGATGACATATAAGATTCTATAATTGGGAATAAATTTATGAGAAATTTTTTGGATAGGTTTGATTCTAAAATTTCTTCTTTAGAAGATAAGTGTCATGAATCGCCTTCTCAAAGATGAGCGAAAGGAATAAAAGGTGCCATGCCCTTACTTCTTCAAGGTGAAGAAGAGATAATGACCCCCGAGTCCTACCTTCAATAGTCCCCAGAGTGGCGACTAGCACTAAGGGTATAGAATATCACATAGTATGGAAGGCATTACCCTTTTTGTAGAACAAGATCGGGAGATAAGATAATAAATCCGAAACAAATGCAAATACTGAAAGTAAAATTAAATCCAAAAACCCTTTTTCCACATGAAATTTCAAAATAAAGTTTTACAAAGTACAAGAAAAAACTCTGAAAAAAAGTACCAAAGGAAAAGAAAAGCAGCAATGACAAGAAATGTCCCAATGCCCGAGCTAGTAAGGTCCAGCATAGTCCTCAAAGTCCTCCTAGAAACCTAAAAGCAATTTTATATAAGTAGTGTGATTATATAGGTATACTCAGTAGGGAAACCAAAAGCTCTCATGCACAAGTGTGGAGACATTCTAATGCCCTGTAGGAAATAGAGGTAACCAAAATGCCTAGCAAGGAAAACTATCCACCCAGACTTACTAAGGCACACTCCCCAAATAGCACAAGTTATGTAAAATAATAGTAATATCACATCAATATTTGGTACACGACACTACTTTTTCACTGGTTATTTAGAAAATCCTACGCATCAGACCTCCCCCACAAGTCTCACTACAATCCCACTACCACCCCAAAAACAACCTTATGGTCCATCCTAACCACATGTTTATCTTGCCTGCAAACACCTAGGCCAACACAACCACACACAACCACACCCATAGACACCTAGGCAACAACAACCACTGCCACAACCAAAGAAACCTGGGCCAGAACAACCACTACCATGCCCGAATACACCTAGGCCTCATCTTTAAGACACTTGGGAAACAAAACTGCCTGCACACACCTGGGCCAACTCACCACAACACACCCTGGTCAAAGATTCTGGAGCTATAATGAACCCCAGGCCATCATATCCTGTCTGAAGAATCTTGGGCTACTTGGGAGAGGGAGTATAAAAGAGCTAATAACCATCCACTCATGGGAATGTTGAGAAAAACACCCTTCCCCATGAAATGGGGGTGTTTAGCACGAAGTGCTCAACATGGGTGGGGTGCGTATAAGAAACACAAGAACTAAATTTTATACATATAGGTAGTCAATAAATCATCCCAACCTAAGGGTCCTGAAACCAACAACCAGCCCCCACACAACCACTCTTACTGTTACCCCCTATATGCACAAATATACAAAATCCATAACCAGGGAATAACCCATTTTTTGGAAAATAGTTCCCCATTATACCAGTTCTCATTATCATTTTCAGGTGATTCCATTTAAATATTCCTTCACTACCAGGCAACTAAAAGGCATAACTATAAGCAAAAACAACAACTAAAGGAAAATAACCAAGTATACATTTAAGCATTCACTCTCGGTTCTCTTGTAAGTAACAACATAAAAAAGGATCTTTGAGATCCCTCAAAGTAGTGGAACCAAAACAAGCCCCGACTTACTGGCTCTAAACGGCCTTAGATTCACAAACCAGTAACCTCTCAGCCAGAGGTTCCATTCCCATCTATGTCATCCCACAACCATGAAATAGAACAACCATGTATATCACCAGAATAGAACAATGAAGTTTTTTAGATTCAGTCAACACCATTCACTGAGTTCCTTCTTTCCGTCTGGATGACCAGGGTGATCAGACAATGGTTCTTATCCATCGGGAATCCATTTAATCAACCAAGTTTATGTGATTAATCAGTTTCCATGTTACATTCATTCAATCACAAGATTATATAGAAAATAGAGCTTCAGTAGTGCGTAAGAAAGGACCACCAATGACCACAATTTCTAGTGGACAGAAGCCCATACAATTCACAACATAAAAATGAATGTAAAATATAATAATGTCAACATCATTCCCACACCTTAATTCTTTAAAATCTGTTTATTATCTTAGTTAAATTTGGTTTCATCTATGTCCCATGGGAACATCATCATACTCACCCCATACGATGCACAGTAAAGAGAGATAAAGGAAAAACCCCTACTTGGATGATCAAAGATCAAAGTTTTCTCTTTGCACCAAGAACTGGGGTTGCGTGATAGAAAATTGCAAGAATAACCAAACAGGGGGGCTCCCATGAAAGCATGACTCATCTTCAAGAGAGGGAATCCAAGTGCACTAAGGTAAAAGAAAGATATCAAGGAAGAATAAAACCTTAGTGTGATAAAAGGCCCGATCCTAGAGTTACAGGACGTGCAATATCGAAGTGCTTGAAAAGAGGATTGTGGTTTAACCATGAAGCTTAGCGGTTTCACACATTAGAATAAATTGATATTTAATAATTCCCCTTGTAAATGGTGAAGATAGACTAGGATTTGGATTTCAGTTGATAGGTTACATTTAAACTAAGAAAATGCATAATAGGGGCATAAATGGAAACATGAAAAAGGCTGTAAAACTGACTAAAAGACCACATTTTTTGGGTAATTCAAGGGTCTCCCCACTCTTAGGGGATTTAATATATCCTTTACTAGGCTTAAAATGGTCTTAAACCACGTTAAAAGCGGTAATAAAACATAAATGAGATGCTACGAAAAAACTGGGGAAGGAACCTCGACACACCTCTATGGCACCATTTGGGTGCAGCAACGATCGGTGAGACCAATCAGTGGAACCAATAGGTGAAACCATGGTGACACCCCACCACTGACACTGATGCTCTCATGACTCATCAATAGTTTCCAGGACACCCAAAACACTAGAATTTAGAAAAAGTAATGGACTAGGAGAGTCTGGATCATTACATCTGATATCTATCAAACTATTCTCACCCTCGATAATTCAATAGTAAACCTAGAGAAAAGATAGGGGTCCGAACAACCACCTCATAAGATACATCTCAGAGAAAAAACACCCTAGAGTTGTTTGAAAGCTGGAATAAAACCTTGACATCCAATGATATCTCTCTCACATCTATCTCCTGAACAACTATGGAAACACTACTGCTCCTCTCCCCCATGTAACCACATAAACACAATAAGGTCACACTATTGAGATACATGGGTTAGAGAGCTCCTTCCTCTTTGTCAAGATATTATCCACTTTGGGCAGCATTGACTCACCCACATGAGTTTAATCACATACACACTAATGCGTCTTGATTATGGATCAAGTTCCCCCCTCCCCATAGTCAGGACTTTTCACACAAAATAGGTAAGAGGGAAACAACTTATCATACAGTAAGTAGGTTTAATAGTTCATCATAATCAAGTCACAAAGCAAACACAAGATCAAAACTCAGAATAGCTCTGGGTACCAGGCATGCATATGGGCCTCCCGTTCCTAGGTACTCTCCTCAAGGCCTCCATGCCTCTACAACACACGAACCAAGGGAATGACCTATCTATTAAGAACCTTATCCTCACGATCCTTGATTCTCAGTGGTCACTCCTCGAACATCGCATAGTCCTCGATATCCAAATCTCCCCAGTCGAGGATGTTAGAGTCATTGTGTAGATACTGATGGAGCTGAGAGACATGAAAGAAATTATGGATCCCCTCCAACCATGGTGGTAACGCCAGCTGATATGCCACCGCGCTGACTCGTCCCAACACCTTGAAGGGTTTGATGAACCTGGGAGAAATATTACTCCCCCTGTCGAACCTCTGTTGTCCATTCCAAGGTGATACCTTTAAGAACACATGGTCCCCAACCTCAAACTCCAAGGGTATTCTACTATAATCGGAATATGACTTCTACTGGCCCTATGCTACCTTCATTATTTCACATACAAGTTGAACCTTCTCCATCATGCTCTGCACCACCTCTGGGCCAAGAACACCTACCTCCCCAACCTCTATCTAGCACACGAGTGAACAAAATGGTTTTCCATACAAGGAATTGAATAGTTCCATGCCAATTGTAAATTGATATCTATTTTTGTAGAAAAACTCTACCAGGGGAAATTTTCACACCCATGATCCTCCAAAGTCTAGAAGACATGCTCGAAGCATATCCTCCAATGTCTAGATGGTCCTCTCTGACTACCCATCCGTCTGAGGGTGGAAAGCAGTGCTAAGTCATAGTTGGGTGCCAAAATAATTTTGTAATCCCTTCCAAACTCATGAAGTAAAGTGTGTATCTTGATCCAAAATTATGGTTCTTAGAACTCCATGCAGCTGCATAACTTCTCCCACGTACTTCTATGCTAAGGCATCCACTGCGCTCAACTCCTTAACTGTAAATAAGTGAGATTATTTCATCAATTGGTCCACTACTACCTAGATGGAATCACAACATCCCTCATCCCTAGGTATTCCTATGAATAAATCCATTGAGATTTCATCCCACTTCCACTCGGGGACGTCTAAGGGCTGCAACAGACCACCGGGAACAGGGTGTCCAGCCTTCACTTACTGATACATGAGGCACTTTTCCACAAACTCTACCACTGTTCGCTTCACTCTGATCCACCAAAATTGACCTCTCAAGATCTGGTACATCTTGGAAACTCTTGGGTGTACCACCAGCGGTGATTTTTGGAACTCACCTAGAACTCCCTCATGCATTGCCACCAGAACAAACAGCTTCCCACGGAACAGTATCCGATTCTGACCATCCTCAGACCATCCTTCTGGAGAATTTCCCTAGTCAATGTGATCACACATTAATTTGGTCTCTGAGTTTCCCCACTAAGACTCCTCCACCTTCCGCATCATAGAGGACTGCACTATCATCTGAAACAGATAGCCTCTACCACCATCCACCCTTTCATCTAGGTGCAAGATAGCCAACTCCTCTATTGCCTTCCAAGTATATTCTGACTCCCAAACCACATCCTTATATGAATTACTGTTGAAGTAATCATCTATGATGTTCCCCTTTCCTAAGGTGTAGGAAATATCGAAGTCATAGTCCTGAAGAAACTCCATCCACCTCCGCTTTTGTAAGTTCAAGTCTTGTTGGGAGAAGACATACCTCATACTCTTATGATCTGTGAAGACCACGAAGCATTACCCAATGAGTTAATTCCACCAAAACTTCAGCGTGAACACAACATTAGAAAGTTCTAGGTCATGGGTGGCATAGTTAAATTCATTAGGATGTAAATTCCTAGACCCATAAAAGATCACTCCCCACTGCTGCATCAACACACACCCCAAGCCTAGACCGGAAGCATCATAGAACACTTCAAACATTACCCCTTCCACTGGAAACCTCATCAATGAGGCACTGACCAACTTCCCTTTAAGATAACTGAAAGCTTCCTCGAACTTCTTACTACACACGAAATCTTGGACCTTTCTGGTCAAGGCTGTCAAAGGAGATGCAACTCGAGATAAGTCATGTATGAACCTCTAGTAGTAACCTTCTAGTCCCAGGAAACTATGAACCTATTCCACATTCTTGGTTGCTACCCAAGAAAAAATCATTTTGACCTTTGATAAGTCCACTACTATTCCCTACTGGGACACCATGTATCCAAGGAAGTACACATCTCGTGTCTAGAACTTTCACTTGGACAACTTCTCGTAGAGCTGGTGGTGTTGGAGGACCTCCAAAACTATCCTTAGATGTTCAGTGTGGTACTACTCTAATCTTGAGTAGTTCAGGATTTTGTTGATGAATACAACTACGAACTAGTCCAGATACTCATGGAAAACAGAGTTCATGATCCCCATGAACATAGTTGGTGCGTTCATAACGCCAAATGGCATGACCACGAACTCAAATTTCCCATACTTGCATCTGAAAACAGTCTTCAGGATGTCGCCCTCCTTTACCCTCAACTGGTGATATCCAAACTATAAATCGATCTTATAGAACTAACCTACTCCCTTCAACTAGTCAAAAAGGTATTCAATCCTTGGGAGGGGGTAACAGTTCTTGAATGTCACCTAATTCAGTCTACGGTACTCTATGCATAGACTGAGACCATCGTATGCCTTCTTTGCAAACAAGACTAGAGAACCCCATGGAGACATTCTTGGTTAAATAAAACCCTTCTTCATTAGTTCATAAACCTGAATCCAAAACTCCCGCAACTCAGAAGGCACCATCCAATAGGGATCCATCAAAATCAGACAAACACTGGGTTGTAATTCTATCCCAAACTCAACATCACATCGAGGGGGTAGAGTCACAACCTCTTCGGGGAAGACGTCCAGAAACTCACTGAAAATCCCCAGAACTTCCACCATATTTGAGTCTGCTGATTCCATTGACAGCTCTTCTAACAAGAAAAGAAGGGGTTCCACACACTGGCTACCCTCTTGGAAACCTTTCTCACCAATTAAATCTACACATTGTCTACCCATATCTGAGAACGCAACCCTTATCTGGAAAAAGTAGATAATAGAGTGCATATAAAATAGCCAGTCGATGCCTAGGATGACATCGTACGACTTCATTTGTAGTATAAAAAAATCCCTACAAGACTGATTCATCCACAATATCAATCTGCATCCTCGACAAACATCAAACAGGCTGGTCTGACCTCCAACTGGCATACTCAACGCCAGGGCATGGAATGTCTCTCCACTTAAGACCCAAGGCATGGGCTAGACTGGGTGCAACAAAGGAGTGTGAAGCTCCTAAATCAAACACGGCACAGGCAAGAGTACCAAACAAACTGATCGAACCTCGAATGACCTCTGACCCTACTAGAAATGTTGCCTCTGTGGCGTGAAACTTCCCACACCCAACTCCTCTGCCCCTCGATTGTCATCTTCCTCCCCAACCAATCCCTAGTTGAGGTCCCTGAGGAGCTCTCGAAATTCGGACTCCTTCAGCACCGTCCACCCTTAGTGGAGCAGGATATCGCTGCCCCTACTGCTGGAAGGTTCTAGCCAACAACTATTGCTGATGAGGTGGGCGTTGAACCTTCCCACCCCCACCATACTGCATTTGGTCAGGGCACTGATTTAAAAGATGACCACGGCTTCCACAGATAAAGAACCTCAGTCCTAGGCCCATGGGGAAAGGTCGAGGACTGGGAAACGGAAAATGGAACTGCTAAGGCCTTCTCCCCACCGGCCGAAACCTAGAAGGCCCTGATGTTAGAGGCATGCTGCTGACGGCTTTCCCCTTTAATGAACCCAACTGACTCCCCTCTCATGGAACACCTCCCAACATGTGTATCCTCT
Source organism: Viscum album (assembly GCA_963277665.1). Taxonomy (NCBI): domain Eukaryota; kingdom Viridiplantae; phylum Streptophyta; class Magnoliopsida; order Santalales; family Viscaceae; genus Viscum; species Viscum album. The sequence continues at coordinate 619,182,657 of OY728127.1, read as the reverse complement.
CTACTACCGCATCTTTCTTTTGAACCTCCAAGTACATCAACATAGTGAAAGTAGTAACATCATACTGTAGATAAGGTTACAGTGCCTCCTCTAAGCGTCTTTCCCACGACTCCACATCCGGGAAGAGGTCTGGAGAAAAATGAAGGAGATCCTTGAACTTGATCCCCAACTCCCTTACTGACTTAATCCCTTGCTGGAGGGAGAGAAACTCTTTCCTCTTTTTGTCCTTCATTGTGTAAGAAAGGAATTTTTCCCGAAACTCCTTCTCACAGTCATCCCACAAAACCTCAGTCTCCATCTTCTCTTAGAGGTAGAGCGTCCACCACTAATGCACTACTCCCTATTGGGGTTGGTGGCCTAGAACCAACTACTTTTTACTTTATTCATTAATAAATACCTTATCACATCTTGATTTTTCTTCTATGTGACAATTCATGTGATAATGTCCTAAGGATAGCTGTTGCATTAAAGGGTCATAGCGGATCCCTGCTATGCTGAGAACCCGAAAGTGTCATAACACTGTTCTTGAATATATGTTCTATGGCTGGATGATGTTATTTGAGGGAAACAAATAATACAGGCCATTAGGGATGAGAACTCATAAAAATTTGAGGTAGCTTCTCATGGTGTGTGCCTTTGGTAATATCTAGGATGATATTATGAGAACGAGACCCACCAGGAGGAAATCCACATTTCATAGTGTCATTGGATGTTCCTATATATGGACGTGTGTATTGGTACTTAGACTTTAATATTATTATTAATGGGTATTACAACTCATGAAATTATATATATTTATAAAAACTATTATGACACACTATTTGCAACGAGGTAGGATATGTTGGATGCGTCACAAGTAATAATGCATTAATAGATAATGTAATAAAGGATTTGTCCCTTCTATTCCATAAAAGAAGCTGATATCTCAGGCCCTTTGATAGAATTGATATAGCCAAAAAAATCCATGGCCATGGTGAAGAATGGGAATGTTCAATTCCAGAAAGTCAAATAAAGAATAATCGAGCACATGGGTTGATGGCACTAGTATGCAACCCACTTGATTCGAGATATCGAGAAAAATGTATTATATTACACGGTAAGCATTCATAGGAGTTGACATATCATTGCAGCATTAACTTATTTCTCTATGGGAACCTTGGCGTGTTATTAAACGCTAACCTTGGACTTTAGGTCGGCTCCACCTAATGCCACTGAGAAAGAGGCGTAGAGGATCACACACTAAGTGTGTCTAAGTATCTTAGTTAAATATTAATTTAACAAGTTGAATAAAGATTATTCCCTACTGTGGTTTAATAATTATTCAAGGATGTCTGATCGCATTTATTTTGACACTAGTTATTCGAGATAATATATTGTGGGAGAAATAATAAATTTATTAGCGAGTAATGCAGTGATATTTATTTGAGAAATAAATATCCATTATTCAAGGTCTAATAAATGTGGTGTAGGAAATAAATAAAAATGGAAAAACAAAATTACATGCCATGTATATTAAATATATACACCATGTATTTTTTTCTGGGAATTTTTGAGAAATAATATTATTTATTTGATTAAATAATATTAGGTGTAATTCGTTGGGTGCATGTAAAGTAATAATAATAGTAAACTGTTATTATTAGACATGGGGTATTTCTAAGAATTAAATTAAATGAATAAATGCTTTTGGGTAATTAATTCATTTTATTATTCTATGTAATTAAAATCCCAATTATATAATTCTCATTAGACTAGCCATTTTTTTGGTTGTGCACAACAGATCTAGAGAATCTCTCAAGCCAAGAGATAATTCTTTTCTTCCAAGAACACTCTCAAGCTATGAGAGAGAGATCCTCCTCCATCGGATCAAGGAGATCGAAGGTGGACATTGAAAGAAAAGGCTCTTCTACACTAGAACCTAGATATGCCTTCAGCGACATCCAAAGATACGTGGATCACGTGTGGATCACCGCTAGAGTAATCCTACCCTTGTATTCTATGACGCAACAACAGATCACATCAGATCATGAACAGAAACATCAACGAAGAAATAATTCCATAAAAGTAATTCTTGTCAATTAATTAAATTAATTATAACCAACATATGATGATTCTATCTATGGTTCTGGGACTCCCATCTTTATTTTTCATTCTTCGTTCTATTCTGAAGATCTAGCATTTTATTATCATGATGGATCTCATATTGATCGTTGTTAACACTAAAATTAAAGTTGGGTACACCCACCAACACGCTTCCACTACACCCGAAACCTACAAGTGGTATCATAGGGAGGTTATATCATTGATTATAATTATTTAGTTTTCCGTTAGTAATTTACACATTTAATAATTTATTTGTTTCAATTCAAGTTAATCATTCTATAAATATGAATCTCAAGATCTATTCCTCCTCTATCGTTTCTCGTTCACCTTACAGAAATGACTTTTTTATTTTAATTTTGATTAAAATAAAACAAAGGATCTCATATGGAGGTTCCAAACATTCTTGGATATACAACACCATAATAAACGATGTGTATTTAGAAATACACATCGTGTAGTCTAGGTTCAATGCATTGGATTGGTCTTCCAAATCAGGCCGTGTGTTGGAGTATTTTTAAGTCTTAAATGACACCGTGTGTTGACCAGGAATAGGTGGCACACAGTTTCCGGATTACACACTATTTGTTCCACTGAACACGGTGTGTAGTCCCTTCAGGTTAGGGTTAGACCCTGTACCCCATACATAGCTTTCTTGGTAGGAAACCATGTACCGCGGATACTACATGGCATGTGTCCCATTGAACACGTTGTGTACTCCGAAGATTTCCAAAGTACATCTACACACCATGTCCCAGGGCATGTACTTTGGATGGAAGGTGAAAAAAATTATGCACCATGTACTCATCCAAATTACGTAGATTTATTAAAATTTATTATTATATTATAAAAATCCTTTAGACGTGTACCATAGTGAAGGCATAAAGTTGAGGCACAACACGTTATAGGTGTTTTATATATGTGTGTTTAATTTTACATCTGTGTAATGTTCATTTCTACTCATTGGGTAGTTATGAACAAGAATTCACCGGATTTCCTCCAAGGTACAAGTTACATACAAAGATAATTTTAAATGAATTTATTTGTTTAAAATTATGATGGATGAGAATCTCAAGGAAATTCATAAAAGGGTTTAAGATAAAAGGATTGATTAACTAAAGATAATTAATTGATTTGAGCGTGATTTATATTAAACAAGAACGATTAAAGAATTTAATTCTAGTTTTATTTATGCATAAATATCGTTGCATGTATGGATGATCATGAGTTAGACCAAGACCTTTGTATGTGAATGGTTTCTTTTAATTTATTTATTTAAATTAAATTTTTTAGCATGAGAGCCTCCTCCTCATTGATATGTAGGGCCTACATGACCAAGGTTTCTTTTATGTAAAACCCCATTTTACCCCTCACCTGCATGTGAGATAAAAGCATATGTAATGGATGCAGCTCCCAAGTTAGTGAAGGCAGCTCAAGTTAGGATCCAAGGTGAAACCAATCCAAGGAGATACAAAGGTGGACAGGTGGAAAGCTGTAAACACAAACCCAAATGGTTCAAGGTATTTATCCCCAGAATCTTGGGTTAGTTTATCAACCACTAGACAAACTAACCGATAGAACAACCTCATGATCATACCATTTAATTTATTTCTATCAGTTTCATGGTTTATTTATTAGGGGTTTGTTGTCACGATCACACAATTAATGAATTAAACAAGTATGCAATATGGAACTAAAATATGACCAGCTTATGCATAAAATATTATCTTAGACATGGTTAATCACTTAAGTATATCCCACTTAATATTAACAAGCATGTAATCAAAGATAATAAAATTGAAATCTATGTATAAGGATAAAATCCCTCAAAGAAATATTAAGTCAGTATAGCCTTCCATAATCTTGGTTAGAATCGAACCATAGTTCAAAGTGCTTGACCAACCCTAGTTGGGGTGCTTTCAATTATCTGGGAATTCTAATTCAAGGTTTTGGGTTGACTTGAATTGGTTCGCATCAAGGGTTAACTTCCACAGCATAACTTGGTGTGACCAAGAGGTAAAGGTTGAGGAAATCCAAAATAAAAGGATTTCAGGATTGGGGAGTCCACTCAGCAGATCAAGGAGCTACGATTTAATGTAGTTGGCATTTGGGATGCCTACCTAAAACCTTTAAAGTTTCTTGACCAACCCAAGTTGGGGTAATGTGAAGGGAAATATGGATCCTTTCCACTAGAATATTCAGGCAACAGAATATTCTGAATTCAATGGTGAGGGCTATTGGATTTCGATAAAATAGTGGGAGACTAATAAGTATTAATTTATTTATTTGTCTTATTTTTATCATAATAAAGTAATAAACCTCTGATCGTCTTAATTTATAGAAACAATAAGAAAAATGACTTCAAAAATATCATTGCAAACCATACTTGAGAAAGAAAACCTTCTCACCGGCACCAATTTCCAAGAGTGGCAGAGGCATTTACATGTCATCCTTCTCCACGATAGGAAATTGTATGTGTTGGAAAAGCCTATTCTAGTTGCTCTTGGGAAAGAGGCCAGTGATGAGGAACTAACTCTCTATATGAAACATATGGATGATGCCACAGATGTCCAATGTTTCATGCTATCAGCCATGTCTAATGAGCTCTTGCAGGAACATGAAAACATGGACGCGTATAGAATGATGTCTCACCTTAAGGATCTCTACCAAGAGAAGGCGAGACAGGAGAGATATGAGATCTCCAACACTTTGTTTAAAAATAATCTTGGAGAGTCTGCTCTAGCTGGGCCTCATTTAGTCAAGCTTATTGGCTACATTGAATGCCTGGACATCTTAGAGATTAAGTTCCCGGATGAGTTGCATACAGATTTCATCCTATCATCACTGCCCAAAAACTTCTCTAGATTTATTTTCAACTATAACATGATAAACAATGAGAAGAGTCTATCGGAACTTCTAACCTTAATTTTCCAGGTAGATAAGGACATGGGGTGTGACAAACCCACAGTCATTATGGTGAATAAGAAAAGGAAGGACAAGGAAAAGGGGCCAAGGACTTATAAATGATCTAAAGCCCCTAAGCATCGTCCCTCCAAGAAGGGGAAGATCCAGAGGCAGGGTAAGGAATGGGAGGCAGTATGTTTTTCATGTGGAAAGTAAGGCCACTGGAAGACGAACTGCACCCAGAAGCGTGGGGATGCTAAAGTTGTGTTCATTATCGATTTTAATCTTTCCATTTCTACACATTGGGTATTAGATACAACTTGTGGGGCTCACATCTATTTTCAAATGTAGGAACCAAGTAGATTTAGAAATATTTCCAAAGGAGAGGTGGATCTTCGAGCCACCAATGGCGTGAGGCTGGCTGCATTGTCCATTGGCAATTACCATCTCTCATTTCCAAATGGGAAGATTTTGGTTTTACAAAATTGTTATTATGTGCCTAGTGTTACCAAAAACATAATTTATGTATCATGTTTGTATATGGATGGATTTATTTTCAAGTTTGGAAATAAGTGTTGCTTATTTTATAAGAACAACATATGTTATGGTATGGAACATTTAAATAATGGTTTGTATGTATTAAATTATGAAAACTGAGTTTTGGCAATCGATAACGAAACAAACTCACATGACTCATACATCACCCAATTGTGGCATCACATTCTCGGTCATCTAAACGAGAAGCGCTTGACGAAGCTCTGCTAAGATGGTTATTTAGACTCTACTGAGATAAAACCACTTGATAGATGTCAAGCTTGTTTATAAGGTAAAATGACCAAGCCGCCTTTCAGTGGACAGGGTGAAAGGGCCACAGATCTTCTAGGATTGGTGCATATGGATGTGCATGGACCATTTCCAGTAGAAGATAGAGGTGTGTATCATTAATTCATTACTTTTATTGATGATTTGAGTAGATATGTATATGTATAATTAATGAGGTATAAGTTAGAATCCTTAGATAAATTTAAGGAATTCAAGAATGAAGTAGAGAATCATCTTGGTAAGAAGATAAAGAAGCTTCGATCAGATCAAGGTGGAGAATATCTGAACCAAGAGTTCATCGATCTTCTATGAGAGTATGGGATTCTATATTAGCTCACTCCTCCTTATACACTACATTGGAATGGTTTTAGTGAAAGGATGAACCACACCTTTTTAGACATGGTGAGTTTGATGATGAGTCATGCAGATCTTCCATTATCCTTTTGGGTATATGCATTACAAACTAAAGCATACACATTAAACTGAGTACCAACTAAGGCAGAAAATGGAATTCCCTCTAAGTTATGTAATGGAAAGAAACCCATTTTGTCGCACACACATGTATGGGAATGTGAGGCATTTTTTAAGGCCTTCTTAGGCAATAAACTAGAACCCTAGGGCACGAAGTGTGTATTTATAGGATACCCTACGGAAATGAAGGGATATTACCTATATAACCCTTCAGACAAGAAATTGATTTTCGCTATACAAGCCATCTTTCTTGAGAGGGAGAACATCCTCAAAAAGGATAGTGGGAGCAAGATTAACTTTGACGAAGTTGATACTCAAGATACACAGGAGTTGGTACAGGAACAAGTTCCATAGGTCCCTATGCAAGAGGTTTCAGAAACAAAAGTACTGTATAGGATCTTAATAGAGGTAAGGGAACTAGAGAGATTTGGTTGCCTAGTCACGAAGGATGGTGAATCATTATTGTTGGACAATAATGAACCTCTCTCCTAAAAGGAAGCAGTAGAAATCTCAGAAGCTACAAGATGGATATAAGCTATGAATTCTAAGATGGATTCCATGTATCAGAACGAATTCTGGGTTCTGGTCGATGAGCTAGTTGATGTAAAGTCTGTTGGATGCAAATGGGTATTCAAGAGAAAACTGGACATGGAAGGTTAAGTTATCACCTACAAAGCAAGGCTAGTGTCCAAAGGATTCAGACAGCGTTAAGGAATTGACTGTGATGAAACCTTCTCACCAGTTTCCATGTTTAAATCCATAAGAATCATACTTACCATAGCAGTTTACCATGACTATGAGATTTGGAAAATGGATGTCAAAATAGCATTCCTTAACGGGAACCTTCATAAAGATGTCTATATGACACAACCAAAAGGGTTTGTGACACCATGTGAAGCCAAATGGGTTTGAAAGTTGTAGAAATCCATTTATGGATTAAAGAAAGCATCTAGGTCAGGGAACATTCGATTTGATGAATCCATGAAGGAATTTGGTTTCATTAAGAACAAATGTGAGCCATGTGTTTATAAGCGGTTTAATGGGAATGTAGTCATTATCCTAGTAATATATGTTGATGACATATTTCTTATTAGAAATGATGTACCAGTCTTACAGACAGTTAAGGACTGGTTGAACAATTGTTTCTCTATGAAGTAATTGGGTGAAGCAGCCTACATTTTAGGGATCAAGATCATTCGTGATAGATCCAAAAGGCTGATTAGACTAAGTAAGGGTACATACATTGACTAGATACTATAGAGATTTAGTATGGAACAATCCAATAGGGGATTGGTTCCAGTTTCACATGGACTACATATTTCTAAGAAAGTGTCCTCATACACAACAAGAGAAATATATAATGAGTAAGATCCCATATGCTTCAACTATAGGATCCATCATGTATTCCATGTTATGTATCAGGATTGATGTTGCCTATGCACTGAGAAAGGTAGGAAGATATCAAGAAGATTCAGGAGAATAGCATTGGACTATTGTTAAGACTATCCTTAAGTATCTGAGAAGAACAAAGGATATATTCCTGGGGTATAGAGGAGAAGAGGAGCTTGTCATTAGAGGGTATGATTATGCTGGTTTTCAAACAGATTAGAATGATCTGAAATCAAAATATGGATATGTTTTCTGTCTCAATGGAGGAGCTGTGATCTGGAAGAGTTCAGAGAAACCAGTTGTTACTGATTCTACAGTGGAGTCTGAATATATAGCGTCTTCTGATGCAGCTAAGGAAGACATCTAGATTCAGAACTTTGTCCAAGAGATTGATGTGGTGTCTAGTAGTAAAGATCTTATCACATTGTATTGTGATAATATTATAGCGGTGGCTCTTTCGAAAGAACCAAGGTCACATCAATGGACAAAGCAAAAACTCCAAAAGTATCACCTCTTGAGGGATTTCTATCAAAGGGGTGAAGTTGTAGTGAGTAGAGTATTCATAGAAGAGAACGTGGTAAACCCCATGACTAAAGGCCTATCTTAGTTGAAGCATGAATATATGTGAGAGCTAGTGGGTTAATGGTTGTTAACAGTTGGCTCTAGTCCAAGTGGGAGTCTGTTGGAGTTGGTGGCCTAGAACCAACTACTTTTTACTATATTCATTAATAAATACCTTATCATGTCTTGATTGTTCTCCTGCATGATAGTGCATGTGATAATGTCCTAAGGATAGCTGTTTCATTAAAGGTTCATAGCGGATCCCTGCTAGGATGAGAACCCAAAAGTGTCATAACACTTTTCTTGAATATATGTTATATGGCCAGATGATGTTATTTGAGGGACACAAATAATATAGGCCATTAGGGGTGAGGACTCATAAAAATTTGAGGCACCTTCTCATGGTGTGTGCCCTTGGTAATATCCAGGAGGATATTCTGAGAACGAGACCTGCCAGTAGGAAATCCACATTTCATAGTGTCATTGGATATTCCTATCTGTGGATGTGTGTATTGGTCCTTAGACTTTAATATTATTATTAATGGGTATTACAACTCGCACACTTAGATGTATTGATGAAAACTGTGATGACACACTATTTGTAGTGAGGTAGGATATGTTGGGTGCGTCATGAGTAATACTGCATTAATAGATAATGTGAGAAATGATTTGTCCCTTATGTTCCATAACGTAAGTTGATATCTTAGGCCCTTTTATGGAATTGATATAGCCTAAATAAATCTATGTTCATGGTGAGGAATGGGAAAATTTAATTCTAGAAATTCAAAGAAATAATAATCGATCACGTGGGTTGATGGCACTAGCATGCAACCCGCTTGATTCAAGATATCGAAACAAAGGGATTATATTACACGGTAATCATTTGTAGGAGGTGAAATTTCATTGTAACATTAATTTCTTTATCTATGGGTGCCTTGGCGTGTTTCTAGATTATAACCTTAGACTTTAGGTAGGCTCCACCTAATGCCACTGAGAAAGAGGCTTAGAGGGTCACACAGTAAGTGTGTCCAAGTATCTCAGTTAAATATTAATTTAACAAGTTGAATAAAGATTATTCTCTATTGTGGTTTAATAATTATTTAAGGATTCCTGATCGCATTTATTTCAACACTAGTTATTTGAGAGAATATATTGTGGGAGAAATAATAAATTTATTAGTGAGTAATGCAGTGATATTTATTTGAGAAATAAATAGCCATTATTCAAGGTCTAATAAATGTGGTGGAGGAAATAAAGAAAAATAGGAAAAAAAAGTACACATTGTGTATATTAAACACACACGCCATGTATTTTTTCTAGGAATTTTTGAGAAATAATATTATTTATTTAATTAAATAATATTAGGTGTAATTTTTTGGGCACATGTCAAGTAATAATAATATTCAACTGTTATTATTAAACATGGGGTATTTCTAAGAATTAAATGAAAATTAATAAATGCTTTCGGGTAATTAATTCATTTTATTATACTATGTAATTAAAATCCCAATTATATAATTCCCATTAGCCTAGACATTTTTTTGTTTGTATACAATAGATCTAGACAAAGCTCTCAAGCTAAGAGATAATTACTTTCTTCCAAGAACACTCTCAAGCTACGAGAGAGAGATCCTCCTCCACCGGATCATGGCGATTGAAGGAAGACATCACAAGCAAAGTATCTTCTATGCTAGCACTCAGAGATCCCTTAGGCGACATCTAGAGATATGTGGAGAATGTGTGGATCATTGCTAGAGGAATCCTACACTTGGATTATATGATGTAATGATGGATCACATCGGATCGTGACCGAAAACATCAACGAAGAAATAATTCCATCAAGATAATTCTTGTCAATTAATTAAATTAATTATAACCAACATATGATGATCCTATCTATGGTTCTGTGACTCCCCTCTTTCTTTTTCATTATTCATTTTATTCCGAAGATCTGGCGTTTTATTATTGTGACGAATCTCAGATTGACCATTGTTAACGCTAAAATTAAAGTTGGGTACACCCACCAACGCACTTATATTGTGCCTGAAACCTACACTCCCCCAATATGAATAAATGCCAACAGAACCTAGTACTCTCTTGAAGCACGAATCAAGGTAAAGGTGATCTCCATATCCTCAAGACAACCCTTTTTCTCCAATTCAGAAACACTACCCTCATACTTCTTGAGGGTCTGCTGTAGGAAAGAACATAGATTCTTCTGCCACTTTTCATCCTCTTCCTCTCAATCAGCCCTCCACTGATCTACTAGATCAACCTAATAGGCCTCGACTACCTTCACTGCTCATGGACATCATCTGGGTTCCATAGCTGAAAATATAAACAAAGAATTCCTAAACCCAATTAGTGTAGAAGGTTCCTTTTAAATTTCTTTTAAACTTTTTATTTATTTTAAATTCCCAAAACACCCAAGACACACAAGAACACAAGTCATTATGATGCATGTACCTTTCCTAGGGTCTCCGCCCTACAATCAGTGTAGCCTCACTTGGTCATTCGGTAGGTCTATATTCCTTGCATCGGATCACGGGGGGCCTAAAATCTCGTGTCTTATCCAGTCTTCCCTAGCCTATTTCATGCACCAAGATCACCTAACACTGTTTTCCTATCATCTTGTGAAATCCTCACTATTCCTAACCCCGAACTCTATCCTATCTCTCAACCATCACCTATGATACCATTCTGTCATGACCCGCCTTCTCCAAGATGTGGGAAAGGATGGAAAGGTGCCCTGCCCTTCCTTCTTCAAGGTGAAAGAGAGATAATGACCCCAAATTTTTGCCTTTAATAATCCCTAGAGTGGTGACTAGCACCAAGGGTATAGAATCTCATGTAGTATGGAAGGAATTACCCTTTTTGTAGAATAAGATCAGGAGATAAGACAGTAAATTCCAAACAACTCCAAATATTGAAAGTAAAAGTAAATCCAAAAACCCTTTTTCCCCATGCATGTTCAAAATAAAGTGTTACAAAGTACAAGAAAAAATCTGAACAAAAGTACCAAAGTAAAATAAAAGCATTAACAATAACAAATATCCTGATTCCCAAGCTAGTAAGGTCTAGAATGGTCCTCAAAGTCCTCCTGGAAACCTAAAAGAAATTTTATATATGTAGGGTGAGTATATAGGTATACTCAGTAGGGAAACCAAAAGCTCTTGTGCACAAGTGGGAAAACATTCTAATGCCTCGTGAGAAATAGAGGTAACAAAAATGCCTAGCAAGGAAAACTATCCACCCAGCCTTACTAAGGTGAACTCCCCAAATAGCTCAAGTCAGGTAAAATAATAGTAATAGAACATAAATATTTGGGTACCCCACACCACTTCCCCATTGGTTATTTAGATCGTCCTACGAATCAGACCTCCCCCACAAGTCCCACTACCACCCCAACAATAACCTTATGGTCTATCCCAACCACACATTTATCCCGCCCGCAAACACCTGAGCCAACAAAACCACACAAAACCACGGCCGCAGACACCTGGTCCATAATAACCACTGCCACGCCCAAAGACACATGTTCCAGAACAACCATTGTCACGCCCAAAGACACATGAGCCTTATCCCGAAGACACATGGGAAACAAACCTGCCCGCACACACCTGGGCCAACTCACCACAACACACCCTTCCCAAAGTGTCTGGGGTTATAATGAACCTCAGGCCATCACAGCCTGCCTGAAGAATCTCGGTCTACCTGGGAGAGGGAGAAGAATGGAGCTAATAACCATCCACTCATAGGAATGTTGGGAAAAACACCCTCCCCCATGAAATGGAGGTGTTCAACACAAAGTTCTCAACATGGGTGGGGTGCGTATAAAAAACACAAGAACTAAATATTATACATATAGATAGTCAATCACTCATCCCAACCTAAGGATCCCAAAAACAAAAACCATCCCACCCACAACCACTCTTGCTGCTACCCCCTATATGCACAAATACACAACATCCACAACCAGAGCACAACCCATTTATGGAAAATAGTTCCCCATTGTACCAGTTCTCATTATCATTTTTAGGTGATTCCATTTAAATATTATTTCACTACCAGGCAACTAACAGGTAGAACCATAAGACAAAACAACAACAGAAGGAAAACATCCAAGAAGGCATTTAAGCATTCACTCCCAGTTCACTTGTAAGTAACAACATAAAAAGGGGTTTGTGAGATCCCTCAAAGTATTGGAACCAAACCAGTCCCCAAATTACTATCTCCACACGGCCTTAGATTCACAAACCAAAAACCTATCAACCATAGGTGTCATTCCCATCTAATTCACCTCATAACCATAAAATAGAACAACCATACATATCACAATAATAGAAAAAGGGAGTTTTTCAAATTTAGCCAACACCATTCATTAAGTTCCTTCTTTTCTTTTGGTTAACCAGGGTGATCACACAAGGTTTCTTTCCATCGAGAATCCATTTAATTAAACAAGTTTACGTGATTAATTAGTTTCCATGTTATAATAATTCAATCACAATATTATCCAGAAAATAGAGATTCATTAGTTCGCAAGAAAGGACCACTAATAGCCACGATTTTTAGTAGACAGAAGCCTATAAAATTCAAAACATAAAAATTAAGGTAAAATACAAAAATTTCAACATCTTTCCCACCCCTTCATTCATTAAAATCCATTTATTATCTTATTTAAATTTGGTTTCATCTATGTCTTGAGGTAACATCATCATACCCACCCCGCGTGATGCACAGTAAAGAGAGATGAAGGAAAAACCCCACCTAGATGATCAAAGATCAAAGTTTTCTCCTTGTTCCAAGAACTAGGGTCGCGTTATAGGAAACTATAAGAAAAACTTAACAGGGGGGATCTCACGCAGGCATGACTCATCTTCGAAAGAGGTACTCTAAGTGTGCCAAGGGAAAATAAATAGACCAAGGAAGAAGAAGACTTTAGTGTGATAAAAGGACCGGTCCTAGAGTTTTGGGATGTGAAATCTTGAAGTACCTGAAAATAGGATCGTGGTTTAACCAAGAGGATTGGTGGTTTCACATGTTGTAATTAATTGATATTTAATAATTCCCCTTGGAAACAGTGGAGATAGACCAGAGGATGGCTGTGAGTTGATAGGTTGCATTTAAACTGAGAAAAAACACATAATAATGGCATAACTGGAAACATAGAAAAGGTTGTGAAACTGACTAAAAGGCCACACATTTTTGGTCAGTCAAGGGTCTCCCCACTCTTAGGGGATTTGAGATATCCTTTACCATCCTTAAAATGGTCTTAATCCAAGTTAAAAGAGGTAATAAAACTTAAAACAGATGATACAAAAAAACTGGGGAAGGAACCCTGACACCCCTCTATGGCACCGTTCAGGTGCAGCACCGATCAGTGAGACCCATATATGGCACTAATCAGTGGAACCAATAGGTGACTCCACAGTGATACCCTTCCACCAATATTGACGCTCTCTTGACTCACTGATGGGTCCAAGACACCCCAAGCACAAGAATTTGGAAAAGTAATGGACCAGGAGGGTCCGGGTCATTAAAATAAGGATCATTTATCTCTTGGTGAATTGCATAATTTTCTTGTTACTAATGAAATAATAAAAGATTCAATGTTTAAAAATAATATTAAAGATAAAATGGATTTTGAAGCTATGAGAAAGATAAAAGTTCAAGATGTTGAATAAGCTGGTCCTTGTGAGTCTGAAGATAAATAGGATGATTAATTGAATGATAGTATTATGTATCTTGTCTCTAAAAACTATCGAATAGTAAGAGGAAATTATAGAGGTAAACTTCCTCTCAAATTTTTTGAGTGTGGTGTAATCATACACTTTGATATGAATTTCCCCAAGAATAAAGTTAGAGAATATTTAGATGATTTTGAAGAAAATACTCCATGGAATAAGTGAAATAAAAATGATAAATATGAAAAGTCTTCCAATAAAAAAAAGAATAAGTCTTCTAGAAACAAAATAAGTATGTTGAGTAAGAAAGTTTAATTGGACTCAACTGAAAACAATTCTTTTGAAGATGAAATTTCATATAAATTCATAACCTTTATTTCATGAGTTTAAAAACAAAATATTCCTCAAAGAGTAAAGAAGGTGGTGAAGAATCTTACAAAGAGTATCAACTTAGAATATAAATTGTTGCATGTATTGAGAAAAACAAAACTCTAAAGAAATAAATTATAGTTATGAAGAAATATTATGAAGAAGTTACTGATGGAAGAAAATATGTTAACAAGTAGGAGGAAGAATACATCTAGGAGATTTTAAGTTAAAAACTTAGAATTGTTGAACATGGAAAGATGATTGAAGATCTTATTAAGAATCTAGAATCTAAGGAATAAGAAGTTAACAAGTTTCAATCAAATCATCTTGTGTTTGAAATTACCTTTGATGAAGATTAATGAAAACTTCAACAAAGCTTCATAAGTAAAAGCTAAGACTCCTAAAGTTGTTGAGAAGGCTCAATATGAGAATCAGGTGAAATCTTCTCCTACCAAAACAATGTTTCATCTAATTCTTTTAAAATTTCAGGTTCTAGAAAAATTATTCGAAAAGTATGGGTGGATAAAGGATGTGATAATCCTATCAAATCTAAAAAAAAGTAGATAACTCGCTCAAAAGAAAAGATGGTCCACATCCTGAGTATGTTAGAGTTGAAAGAAGTTACCAACCTCAAAAAAGTTTCAATAGAGAAATATCTTATTTCAATAGAAAATAAAGATTTGATGGTTATTTTTGGTTTTGTGGAATATATGGACATAGGGATTATAATTTTTTATATAACATATCCTTACCTAGAAGAAGTTTTGAGAAAATTGGAAGAAATAGTGAAAGTAGAATGAGTAACTATCCTAACTTATAGAAAGTTGGAAAATTGAATTCTCAAGACGTTAGAAACTTTCCAATAAGAAATCAATTTGAATGTCTAGAAGAATTTTGTGGAAGATGCGATAAGGATGGTCATCATGCTAAAAAATTTATGACACTCCTTCCAAAAAAAGTTTCTTCTAATAGAAAAGAAAAGGAAGCTGAAAAGAAAAGATTTGAGTAAAGATCTTTTGTTGCTGAGATAGATTTGAAAGAAATTAAAAGAAACAAATTGTGGATACTTGATAGTGGTTGTTCTACAAATATTACAAGTGATATAAAAATATTGAAACATATTTAAATTCATGATGTAGGATCAGTTACCTTTGGTAATGATAGTTTCTTAAAAATATGTGGAATCAAAACGGATGAGATTGAAGCTGAAAAGTTGAAATCTAAGGATGGTTTATTTTTTGATGGGATAAAACATAACTTACTTAGTGTAATTCAACTTTGTGATGATGGAAAAGAAGTTGGTTTTAGAAAATATTTTTGTATCATCAAAAGTGTAAAAGATATAAAATTTATTACAAAAGGAGAAAGAACTAATGAGAATATCTTCCAAATGGGATAATTCAATAACTCCTATTATTTGAGTGTGGAAGATGAAAACAAATTGTGGAATTAAAGACTTGGGAACCTTGGATAGAAAATTATGAACAAACATTATTATGTTATTGTCATTCAAAACTTTCTATAATTGAAAAGAAGATAAGAAGATGTTTTTGTAACTTTTCAAAAAGGGAAAATGACTAAAAAAGTCATAAAAGAGTTGAGATTCAATCTATAAGACCACTTGATCTTATTCATTCTGATTTATGTTGACCTATGAGACATCAATAAATAAAAGGAGATTTATACCTTATCACTTTTATTAATTATTTAACTCAAATTAAAAACATCATGTTTATGAAGAAAAAGTCAAAGGCTATTGAAATGTTCAAATTCTTCAGAAAGGATGCTGAGAAAGAAATGGGGGTTTCCATAAAGAATTTGAGAACAATACTTTTGAAACTTATCTGAGAAATAATGGTATCAAACATCATTATAATTCTCCCTATACTCCACAAAAAAATAGAGTCGCATATAGAAATAATAAAAGATTGGTGGAAATGGGAAGAAGTATGTTAGCTGAATACAAACTTTCAAAATTCTATTAGAGAGAAGCTGTTAGTAGTGTTATACATGTTCAAAATAGATGCTTGTTGAGACTGGAAACTAGAATAACTCCTTGTGAAATATAGTATAAAAAACCTTCATTGAAACACTTAAATGTTTTTGGAAGTCTATGTTTCCTCAAAACCAAAAATTCATATTTGGGAAAGTTTGATAAGAAAGATGAGGAAGGAACTTTTATGGGTTATTTATCGAATGGAAGAAGTTACAAATATTGGAACAAATATTTACATAAGTTGGTGGAATCATATTATGTGAAGGTAATTGAAAACAAAAGTTACTTAAAAAACGTTGTTGAGAATGTTGAGGAGGATAAACTGGAGAATTACAACAATAGTGAAAGTAATTAAAAACATCCTTATCAAGATTCAAAAGAATCATGTGATGAGGAAATTTCATCTAGGAAAGAAACATTGAAATTTATTACCTTACAAAAACATGTTTAATTAAAAAACATTATTGGGAATCATAAGGCTCCAATTTAGACAAGAAGAATGTTTAGATTAGAGAATCAAACTTCACTTATCTCAAAATTTGAACTGGAATTAGTTTCAGATGTAATTAAACACAAATAATGGGTGGATATTATGAATTAATAATTAGATTCTATTAAGAAAAATGAAACATGGGAGTTTGTTTCACAGCCAGCAAATAAAAATATCGTCGGAACCAGGTGGGTTTACAAAAACAGTTTAAATGAACATGGATAATTTTTCAAGAAACAAAGCCATGCTTGTTTGTAAAGGCTATGCATGGGTGGAAGTTTTGGATTTAGAAGAAAATTTTGTCATAGTTGCAAGATTAGAAACTATCATAATGTTTCTTTCAGTGGCCACACATCGGAACTAAAAATTTTATCAGAAGGATATAAACTCGGCATTCTTAAATGCTGAGATTGAGGAAAATTTCACATTGAACAACCTTTTCGTTTTCCACTTTATGAGGATGAAAAAAAAAATTGTAAATTGAAGAAATCATTTTATGGGCTGAAAAAATCTTTGCGTTCTTGGTATTCGAAAATTGACAGTTTTTTTAGAATGTTGAAGTTTTCTAATGGAAAAGTTGATAGAAACTTATATGTGAAATAAGTTGAATCTGAAACTCTAATTATAATTGTTTATGTGGATGATAAAAAAAATTCTGGGGATAGAGAATATATTTGTAAAACATTTTCTAATGAAATTAAGAAGAATTTTGAAATGTCTATGTTGGGATAATTTACTTTCTTCCATGGATTTAAAGTTCAATAAAAGGAAAAATACATTTTCTTATCTCAAGAAAAGTATTCTAGGGAATTGTTAAAAAAATTGGGATGGAAAAATCCAAAGAAGTTTCAACTCCTATTTCAGTGATAAAAAAGTTGAGTAAAGATGAATCTAGAACAAGTTTGAATTAGAAAGACTTTCAGAAACTAATAGGAAGTATTCTTTACCTTATAGCCTCAAGGCCTGATATTGTTTATATTGTGACTTTTTGTGTCAGGTATCAAAGTAATCTAAAAGAATCACATATGTTGGTAGAAAAGAGGATTATGAGATATGTCAAAGGAACAACTTCACATGGGTTGTTATATAAAAGAAATAGTTAGATGAAATTTCATGGTTATACTAATACTATTTGGGATGGAGATTATAATGATAGAAAATCAACCTTAGGATGTAAATTTTTCTTGGGTGAATGTTGTGTGATTTGGAATAGTAAGAAAAAAGTTCATTACCTTTAAGCACATCTGAAACTAAGTATGTTTTAGCAACTCAATCTTGTACTCAAATGTTTTGGATGAAAGTTCAGCTGGAATATTTGAAATTAAAAATTTCTAAACCATTGAAGATACTTTGTGATAATCAGTGTGCAATTGATCTTTCTAAGAATCCTATACAACATTCGAGATCAAAACACATTGATATAAAGTTTCAATTTATAAAAGATAATTTTTTTACTAGAGATGTTTTTCTAGAATACATTTCAACAAAGTATCTGATTGCTGGTATATTTACAAAAGAAATGCCGAAATAAAAGTTTGTAGAATTGAGGATGAAACTTCATGTTCATCCTCCTCCCAGGTCAATTTAAACCTCATAAAGAATTAACCCCACTATTATTTGGATTATGTTGACAAATGGGTAGATAAAGTAACAAATTTTTAATTTGTAATAATTTTTACCTATCTTTATTTTATGAATCCAATGTTGTGGTTATCATAAAATGGGGTAGAGAAAGAAAGTGAGAAAATAAATAATGTGGGGAGAAAAATAAAGTGTGAAAATAAAGAATGGGGGAGATATAAAGAAGTTGTGGTTATCATAAAATGAGGTAGAGAAATAAATTGAGAAAAGAAATAATGGGGTAGAGAAAAAGAAAGCATGAAAATAAATAATGGGGGAGAGATAAAGAAAGTGTGAAAAGAAAAGTGAGGAGAGTTTATCTTCACATGGTGCCAAAACTTGCTTACCATCAAGGGATGTAATTCCTTAAAAACATTAATTTATTCAATGGTGTGGTGTCAGGACACTCTCTTTTGGGAAAGGATATGTTTTAATAAAAGTAAAAAACTTGAATTGTTTACAAAAGTTGAGTTGTGAAAATTTCTAAGAATTGAAAATTTTTTACAAGGCTTGTCCAAAAATCCAAAGGGGGTATTGAAGAACCTTTGTGATAAAATTTTTTAACAAAGTTTTTGTATTTATTGAAAACTAACCTTTTTTTAAGAGTGTTTTTATTTTTCAGGAATCGGACCCAGCCCATCATAATAAGTTTTTTTCTAGACACAATTTTTCATATCCATCTTTTAAGATTGACTTGAAATGGACACAGAAGTAGTTAGAAAGATGAAATTATTGATCATAAACTTTTTTTTATTTAGTTCCATCGACATGACATTGAAAATCATCATATTCAAAAGAATCAGATGCATAATTTTTTGTTTGTTAGAATTTTGTCTTTTCCTTTTTCAAAGAAAAAAATAAGTTTCTAAGTTATAAAGAAAGAAGCTTTTGAGTGTAGAAGTCATTTTGTTCCTAAATAGTTTTTAAAGGAAAGTGTAAATTTAGGAGTTAAAAATTTCTCTTTCTAAAAAAAATTATATGATTCTTTTCTGACCAAGAAGTTCTCACAAATCATGAAAATAATCATGATTAAATATTTGGAAGAAATGGTGGAGAGGTTTGAGGAATATTAGAGTTTCAAAATGAGATTTCCATCATAATAGGATTTCCATAGTAATGGGAATTACATCATAATGAGATTATAAGGGAAAATATATTACTAAACCTGAGGAAGAAATAAATCGTACTTTGAGTTTTATATTGGGGTTATCATATAGAGATTTTTGTACTGGGATTTTTTTACTGATATTTTCATACTGGGATTTTCATACTGGGAAAATTGTACTGATATTTTCGTACTAGGATTTTTGTACTGAGATTTTTGTATATATATTTTTGTACTGGTAAAATCGTACTGATATTTTTGTACTAGGATTTTCGTACTGAGTATTTTGTAAAAATATTTTCATACTTGGATTTTTATACTCAAATATTTATACTGAGGAAATCATGTTAAAGTATTCATAACGAAGAGTTCATACTAAGAAAGAAATAGATCGTAATGAGCTGAGAAAGAAATATATCATAATGACCTGAGAAAGATATAAAGAGTTGAAGAAGTCAAACTTGAAATTCGATTTTTCATAAATCTTGAAGAAATATAAGAAGAATTTAATAAGTCAAAGTTGAAGTTTAAATGCAATAGATTTTGGAGTTTGGAAATTTGAGGGAGTGGGAAATGTTTTCAAGTTTTATGCTTTTTTTTCTAAGTTTCTTAAAAAAACTTGCTCATATCATTCATCCATTTTCAACATTTACACACACAAAAAAGGTTAAGTGCTAGAGAATTTGAAATGAAATTTTCCATCTAATTGAAGAAGATTTGTATTGAGAATTATAAAAAAATTATTTTTGAATATTGAATAATGAGTTTATAATATTGAGTCTATAATTTTATAGAATTGGATCCAGGCACATTGTTTTGAGAAAATCGGATCCAGCGTTATTGTTTTGAGAGAATAGGATTCAGCATTATCGTATTGAGAAAATAGAATCCATCCAAATAGGATTGAGGATTTAGACTAACAAATTTTGGATCATTTTTAACAAAGTCTTTATTCTTTTGTTTGGATCAATTTTTTATAAGAAATCATTGTAAAATGATGGGAGTCGGTATAATCATTCTTATTAGGAGATAGAAGGTGTCTAACGAGAGTTGGCACTAGTTGTATTCACTTATTCATAATAGTGGATTTTCATAGACCCATGGAAGTGGATATGGAAAGGATATAGGTTCTCACAATGAGGCTGAACCTTGTAAATCTTATGTGCTTTACTTGATTTACTACTTTTTCATGCATGAATATTTACTAAAAGTTGATAAGGAAATAAATATTAACAGGTTTAAAGGGTTGATTTTTTAAAATAATTGAAACTTATAAAAGTTAACAATTGATTCAACCCCCCCCCCCAGTTGTTATTCGATCCTTTGGAACTTCAAAAACTTCACAACTCTTTGTGAATCCATCCAAACTTCTTCAGACATGAATATCATAATCTCTCTCAAATTTTGGGCAAACACTTTGTATGAAAATTATTCCTAATTTTTATAGTATTTTATTGAATTATGAATTACCTAATTTATAATTATAAGAAATGAGTATCCTTTAACAAAAAATCGTTACTACTCAAGCTTCAAATGGGTCTAAAATAATCTTCATCAAACTGACTCATGTCCCCATATAAACATTTATACCAAAATATATATCTCTAGACATCATATAAATGCTTATATAATCCCTTTGTCTAAAAAATTGAGTGGAAACTATACATGGAACATATCAATCTAGTATAGAACATATTATATATTCATTTTTCATTGAAATAGACAAACTGGTTTAAATGAATACATTACATGTCATTCATCCAAGTAGTTAGGCATATCGCATGTCACTCTACTAAGAATATCCAAGAATTTACTTAGTCTATTTCAATCATGGGATGACATTCCATACTTTTCATACAGGAGGAAAATTCCAATATTGGTTAAACTCAACTGATGACATGATTAAAAATATACCCAACCACCCCATAGCTAGATCATCCTCAAGGATGGCATAAGAAATGTATAAAAGTATAAAGGTTTAGAAGAAAAATATCTTTTAAACCTTTGGTAATGGGTATTAATAATAATCATACACCCATAAGTAAATCAATGATTATATAAACTTAAATATGATATACTTTCACAATTTAGTGTAGATAATAAGAATCTACTTATTATCTCATGAGTCTAATCACCATATAAGAGACTTTTATTCGTACTACTCTTAACATACCATTAGAACCCATAATACTCAACGGTGATCATCGATTAGGGAAAAATCTTTGATAAATTCCTATTGAAAATAATCATTTAATATAGTATTTTATTTATCTAATACCTAGAGACTTCACATGACCCTTATACTTATTTATCATTAATGTCTTGATCAGAGTATCCATCACATTTTTATCTGCAGCCACCCAACAGATCTTTATATTACAACTCTCAATGATTTCTAAAATGAGATGTTCTTTGTAAAGGATTTTTTTAGTCCTTTGGTGGGACCAGGGTTCCTTAGCATTAGAAATAGATTCATTTTTATCATAATGAGTCATAATTTCTCCCTCAATACTAGGAACTCTCCCAATTATAATGATAAATTATTAATCCAAATAGATTATTTTAAATAATTTGATGCAACGATATACTCTACCTCTATTATCAAGCCCTACATAGTGTCTTATTTGGATGTATTCTAATTGATAGTTCTATAGTTTAGGTATTACATGAAACTATATTAAGATCCCATCTCATACTTATTAGTTTTGAAATTATTATCAACGTAACCCCTTATAATGAGCACATTCTCACCTCCAAAGACTAAGAACATATCCTTACTTCTTCTTAAGTACTTAAGTATTTTCTTTCTAGCAATATAGTGACTCTAAATAGGATTGGATTTGTATCTAATTTGTATGATCAAGGCATAAATGATATCTAGTTTTGTAAATAACATGACATACATGATAGATCGTATGGTGGATAGATAGTGAATCCTATACATCCTTTCTAACTCTTTATAATGATCTTTAATCTTCCTAAGATTCATGCCATATAATATCAGTAAATACCATTTCTTAAATTTCTCCAAGAAAAACCTATTCTGCATGTCACCACTGTATGTGTTTTTAATAAAGTCTAAGTAACCTATTCAGTATATCTCTATAGATATTCATACCCAGCATATAGGCTACTTCATTCATGTCTTTCATCAAGAAGGACTTTCCCAACCATGTCATTATAGAGTGTAAATTCAAGATATCAATTATGATAAGTAGTATTCTATCCATATACAACACCATAAATAGAACAACATTCCCACTAACCTGCTTTTATACATATGAATCACCCACGTTTTTTATGAAACCAAACTCTTTAATTACATCATAAAACTATATATTGTAATCCTAAGAAGCTTTATTTAATATACAAATGGACCGTTATAACTTGAAAATCATAGCATACTCATTTAGAACTTCAAAATACTTATATTATATAATATATGAATCCTCAACTAAATTCTCATTAAGGAAATAAATTTTCACATCCATTTGATATATCTCATAATCATAATGAGTTGTTATAGAAAGAAATGGATGAATTTATTTTATCATCACAACTAGTGGAATAGTTTATTTATAATGAATACCATGAATTTTTTTTATAACCCTTTACCACAAAGAGAGATTTATCGGTATACACTCTACCATCCATGACAGTTTTTTTTTCAAAAAACCCACTTTCACCCTATGGTTCTAACACATTCAGGTGTATTAACTATGTTCTAAACTTGGATACGGTACATGAAGTGCATTTCATATCTCATTGAATCAGACCATTTCATAGAATTATAACACTCAATGGAATATTAATATGTAGTAGTTTCATCATTTATGAACAATACATTATCATTAATTTCTATAAGAAATCTATATATCTTTGGATCCAGGAAAATCCTATGAGACCTTTCAGGTTTTTTATAACTTGAGTTGGATAAATTTTCACAAACCTTTATAGATCACTTCTATCTTAGGAATAAATTATTTTTATTTTTATTCAACTTCCCAAAGTATAAATCTATTCCCATTAACACCTCAATTCATGATATCCTTCTTAAGGAAAACACCATATCAATTCACAAACACTTTTTCTTCAATAAGATTATAATATAATATCCCATGGTTTTTAGGATAAATAAATATATGTATATTTATAATTTAGAGTGAAGTAAATCAAAATCAAAATCTCTCACATATGTTTCAAAACCCCAAATTCTTATAAAATAAAAACTAGGACACTTACCAATATATATCTCATATGGTGTATTTATGAATGCTTTAGGTGAAAGGTGGTTATGTAATAATACAATAGTTTCTAGATAATATCCCTAGAATGATATAGGAAGGTCACATTGATACATCATTGATTGCACCATATCTAATGGGTAATGATTACTTCTTTCAGACACAGCATTCCATTGTTACGTTCTAGGGGGAGTGAGTTGTAACAAAATTCAAAAATATCATAGATGTTAAATTCCTGGATCAAGTATTCACCACCCTAATTTAATCATATAATCTTAGTATATTTTTCTAATTGATACTACAGTTCACTTTTTAAATTTTTGAACTTTTAAAAGGTTTAAAAATTGTGTCTCATAAGAAACACAAAACCATACATACTAAAATCATAAGTAAAGGTTATGAAGTACCTATACCCACTAATTTATTGAGTACACATTGGTATATACACATCACTATGTATAATATCCAATAGTCCACTAGCCCTCACACCTTTTCCACTAAAAGGCCTTTTGTCCTTTTTTTCTAATAAAAATGATTCTCACATGTTAAAATATCCATAATTTAATGAATACAATAATCCATATCTATAGATTCTGAAAATATCATGTCAAAGGGTGTATTTTTTTTAAAGGATGGCTACCTTACTGGTAAGAATGGTGTCAATATTTATAGAAGAAGTAATTTCTTAATGAGAAGTTGGAGTTACCAATATTGGAATGAATGTGTGAAATGTTATTGATGTTAAATGAGGCTTGATGATTTACCTTGAGGATTGGAAGTTACAAAATATACTACCATTGGATTATTAAATTTTCATTCATATGATGAAAATTTATTTGGAATGTATTTGATGTGATTCCAAACTTTAAATTACATGGAGAAAATCTTTGGGGAAAAGGATATTTGTAAAGGAAATATATAAAAGAAGTTGAGCTATATACATATGAATAATAGGTTAATTAAATGTAATATTATTGGATTAAATTAGGTTATAAAGGATTTCATGAGTTTATTTTATGCATTTAAAGTTCATTTTATGGGTTTTTGGAAAATGGTTGGGAACTGTGTAAAATTCATTCATTTATTCTGACATGGTGTGTATGATTCTACATATGAGTAACTAAAGATACTGTATAAGAGTCATTAATTTACTCTTACACATTTCATATGATCCATGATATCTAGTATCACACTTACATAGTGATTGGACTTATGAAAGGTATATATAATTAGGAAAAAAATTCATCCAATCCATAATGACTATGAAGGATGCATAAAGGCTATGCGGGTCAGCATGAGTTTAGGAGATAATGGGGAGATACTTAACTATGGAGGAATCACTGAGAGGGGTGACATAGTGAGACACCATCCATTTGGGGCCTAAGGTATTTGTTCAAACTATCTATTACAAGCACCAAGTAATAATTCACAACCACTCTGAGATGATATTTGATGTGGGATCGCATATTAGTGGCATTGTTCATCATTTAAAGCATGGGTGTGTTTTGATACAAATGATAATGAATGTCTTCATATTTAACCTCTCACACTAAAGTCTATATGTGAAAAGATTTTTTCTATATTAGTGAAGCTCAATTTTAGATATTGGTATCTCACTAAGCCTCCAAAAGTTGGGTAACCACCATGTGTTATTTAGCTCATGCCACACTAACTCAGATCATGTCATATCTGTGTAGTACATATCAAAGGATCATAAGATTCTATTTTTTAGTGATTAATGAAAGATATATATACATATATAGTTTGGAAAATTATGTGACAAAAGATAAAATATCAGGATTTCATGATGCTTGAAAATTATTTCTCTAGAAAAAAACATTTAAAGATTGAATCCCTAAAAAAGAATCAAACATGTTGATGCATAAACCATGATTCATGGTAATATCATAGTCTTTTATTGTGATTCATATGAAGATAAATAACAAGATTTAATCTTGATCTTTGAACTGAGTTCTATGTAGATAAGGGATGTTCTAGTGCATATGAATTCTGAAGAACATATGATAGTTAACTTCATAAGATATTATATATCTTATGAAAAATATGATGATGCTTATGTTGTACTTCAAACTGAAAATATCATGATTCTTATTCCATGATTCTAGCAATTATGAGAAAGATCATTGAAATATTTTTTCACCATGAAAATAGTTTTCATTCCTATTATTATGTTTAATACATATTGAAATATTCACAAATATGAGGATTTTGTGGAAGGGGTTAAAATGAGAATAAAGACTACGAAAATTTTGATATCATGATGAGTGGATAAGTTTAGATCCAAATTAAAAGTATAATTCAAATGGAAAGGTAGGCTGAAGATGGTGAGGTTTTATAATGGGAGGGTTTAATGTATTATGAAATACCAAGAATAATGGAGATGCATTGAACAAACTTATTGGAATATTTTCACTTGGTTTTCCTTGTGAATATATATTATCTGAAGAAGAAGAAGAATAAGTATATTTAGGAGAGGGATGATACTGTAATCCTTGAAATAATTCATGTTTATTGAAGAAGAAAGTGTTGAAGCTTTTCAATAATTATTATCTTAAAGAAAAAACATATTTCAAATAAGTAGGTGATAATAAGATTGATATGAGAAGGGAAAACCTTATTGTTGCTATTAAAAATCTTATTATCAAAAACCTTACTGAGAAGAAAACCACTATGGTCAAAATACACAATGAGTTTGAGAAGATACAGTAGAACTTGTGTTCATGCATTCTTGATTTTTATATTATGGCAGTTGAAGATCTATTGAATGGGGGGAGAAGATCTAATTGAAGATTATGTAGTGACATATGAAGCATAAAGAGGATATCTTTTTAGGAGTTTTAGGGAGGTCCCTTTGATGGCAATGTTGTTCTAGTATAAATAATTTCGTCATAGATGGGGGGTTCTAGAATAAACAATGCCATATAAAAGGGAAGTGGGTGATACCTCTCCTTAGATATTTAGATGATACTAGACCAACCATTAGGTGTGACTTGTACTACACTTTTGATCACAAAAAAATTATAGTGGTAATAAATTTAGTGACTCGATAAGATCCAAGAATAGTAAGAATTAGGCTCTCACATCGAGGTTGAACCTTGTAAAAATACTTGTGTGTTGTCTTCTTGTTTATTTTTCTTTCTATATCAAGGTGAAAGTTGATTATGTAGCACTATCTCCATCTATCTTAACTGAGGTAGTGATTTGAGTAAAGAGGGGAAGAATTATGTAAAACTAAAACTCATTAAAATTAGGGCACATTGATTTACCCCCCCCCCCCCCCACCCAAGTATCTTTGTACAATCATTTGAGATCTTCAAGTGGAATCAGAGCTAATCATGGTTCACCTATAATAGGATATAAATTTTCCACAATTTTATTACAATACTTACAAGAAGTTCATATTTAAATAGAATTCAAAAGTTCCTCTGATGGAGACCTTATACTCCACCCTTATTTAAGCTGAGAGGAATATTTTTTCTAAAACCTTAAGAAGAAGAAATAAAATGGAGGGAAAAACGAGGAATAAAATTTCAAAGAAGGTCCCATCAGCACTATAATATAATCAAGGTGATGATTTATCATTTGTTAAAATTATTTCAAGTGATCCTTTTTATGAGATTGGTTCAAGTTATGGAGAGTATGAAGAGGATGAGTTTATCAAAAAAATTAAGACTTATACTCTCAAATTTAATGGTATGTAAAGATTATTACTATGGAGGTAGTCACTTATATACTTTTTTTCAATGAAATTTTTAATGAAAAAGTAAAGCTATAAGAGGAATGTAATTAAATATAAGTTTCACTAGAAATAAAATTTAGAAAGTTCAATGATCTCATAGATCTTGTTGAAGTGAAGGAATAATCCATTGCACTTTGTAATGAAAATATTTCCTTAATTGAATAAAATTTTCAAAAAAGTGACTATGTTAAAGAGGTTATAGGAACTGTTCATGATGAAGTGATCCATCTATTGATAAAATTTCATAAAACATCCATAAATTTCAAGATTTATCAAATAGAGGTTAAAGTAAAAAAATGAATAATAGAGCTTGATAACTATTTACAAGAATCAAGAAAAATTCATAAATATTAAATAAAAAGATTAAATATTAGGTAGGGATAAAAATTTAGATCAGTTGAGGATGAAAAATAGTCCCTCAACATGATGTGTATCGAACTTGGTGTAAAATTGAGAAATTTTGAATCCACGCAAATTGGAACTTCCCAAATTGATGAGATGAAGGATGAAAACATGCAATCCTTTGAAGAATATCCTACCTCAACATAGGATAATAATAGTAGGAAAAGTAACCTAATATCATCTAAATAAAAATCTATGTCAAGCCCTAAAAAAATATAACTTGTTGTCCTAGTAAATCTGGTTGTACTAATGTCATTCCACATGCTAGTGAAGGTATAAGATTTAAATCTAGATAAATCTGGTAAAGTAAAAAATTCTAAAGAGTCCACAAATGCATAAAAAATAGATATTGGAATATCCAAGAAGAAAACATCCCAAAGAAGAGCTCAAAATGGTGGTGTTACTGCCCAAAAATATCAAGGTGCACAAGGAAAAAGTTCAATATAAATTGTAGCTAAAGACAAAACAAGATGGTTTATTAGCCACCGCTAGTGCTGTTGGATGTTTGGTCATAATTCCATAGAATTTTGGCACAATATATCAACCTATGAAAATAAAAGTGGGACACTTCCATGGGGAAGAAGAGATAAAGTTAAAAAAAAGTCATGTAGCCAAAAATCAGGTGTCATGGAAGAAAGGGAATTTGTCCGCTATGAACATATTTAAAGTCTTTGAGAATTTCTATGATTATTACTACATGTAAGATCCTGATTTTTCTCATGTAGTATGAACTATTTAATTTTCTATTTATATCTCATGTCATAATATAAAGAAAGTTTATAAGGGTTTATGGAAGGCTTTAAGAGAGTCTAGGGTTATTCAGAGCCCGGAGCTCTAGTTTTTTGGAGAAAGGGATAGAGGTTCATGGTTGATGCATGGTTACTACTAACTATGCAGCTCAATTGTGGAGTTTTTTTATATTCATTTTTTGAAAAAAAATATTAAAATAATCATAGGTTTAAATTTTTTTAAAACTAGGACACAAAGGCAGTAAGGGCCTTGCCACCTTTGGCCTATTTTAACCCAACAAAAAGGGGGCAAGGCCATTGCCACCTTTTCCTGAAAGTTAGTTCAATGGAGGCAAGGGCCTTTCCACCTTTTCCCAAATGAAAAAAAATATTTTAAATAAACATGTTTGTATATTTAAAGTTTTTATTTTTATTTTAATATTGTTTACTTGTATATATATATATATATATATATATATATATATATATAATTTAGCAGAATTTAACAACTATTTATTATCTAGCATTACTACCATTAAAGCGGTCTAGAATTCTCATAGATTATCTCTCCCAATGATCCCTTTTATATGGGGGCTTACCTTGGAAATCCTTGTGGATTTTTAATGTGGAATCCAGATCCTCCTTTTCTAGCACAAAATTAATAATATATTATTATTAATTAGTAATTAATTAATAATAAATACTAATAATTAATAAATAATAATAATACCTAAATAATAATTAATGATTAACGATTACTATTAAATATTAATAATTAAGTAATTAATATTAATAATATTAATAATATTAATAATATTTTAAAAAATTAATTAATAATTAATTAATTACTAATTAATAAATTATTAATACTATTAATAAACAAATAATTAATTACTAATTAATTATTAATAATTAATATGATTAAATTAATTCGTATATAAAAAAATATCTAATTAATAATAAATAGTATTAATAATAATTAAATAATAAATAATAAAAAATATATATAATTATTATTAATAATAATTAGTAACTAAATAATAATTTTAAATATTTATTAATAATTCATATTAATTAGAAACAATTATTTAATAAAATTATAATAGTTTAATAATAATCAATTAATCATTAGTATTTTAATAATTTAATCATTATTGCTAATATTTAGTAAATAAATATTATTTGTAAATATTCATTACTAATTATATAAAAATAATTAATCATAATTATTAATTATTA
Source organism: Viscum album (assembly GCA_963277665.1). NCBI lineage: Eukaryota > Viridiplantae > Streptophyta > Magnoliopsida > Santalales > Viscaceae > Viscum > Viscum album. Next base: position 619,152,773 of record OY728127.1, on the reverse strand, counting down.
AATAATTAATTTGTTAGCTTTTAGTAAATATTATTAATAAGTTAATAAATATTGTATAATTTCTAAATAATTAAGAACTGATAATTATGTTATTATTTTTAATAAATAGTTACTAAATAAATTTTTTTAATATTTATTAGAAATTAATATTATTAATTTTTAAAACATATTACTTAATTATTACTTATTAGTAATTAATATTATTCTGCAATAATTAGTTAATTAATTACGACTAATTTAGTAATAATTAATTAAAAATTAAAAATTTAATAATTTAATCATTGTTATTAATATTTAGTAACCAAATAATAATTTTAAATATTTTCTTGTAAATGTGTAATAAAAATTTATTAATATTAATTAATTAATTAATAATTAATTAGTTAGTTTTTAATTACTATTATTAATAAGTAATTTTATATTGATTAATTACTAATTAATTAATAACCATTAACTATTAATAATTTATTAATAATTAATTAGTTATTAATTAGTTATTAATTAATATATTTTAAAATATTATTAATATTAATTACTTAATTATTAATATTTAATAGTAAATGTTAATAGTTAATTATTATTTAGGTATTATTATTATTATTTATTCATTATTAATATTTATTATTAATTAATTACAAATTGTTAATAATAATATATTATTAATTCTATCCAGGAAAGGGATGATCTGTATCCCACATTGGAAATCCAGAAGGATTTCTAGGGAAATCTCCCTTATAAAAGGGATCCCTCAGAGAGGGTTTATATCATAATTTTAGACTTCTTTAATAGAATTAATGTTGGATATTAAATGGTAGTAAAATTTTACTAAAGAATTTTGTTTATATATATATATATAACAAAACAAAACAAAATTAAATTAAATATACAAACATTTATATTTAAAATAAGATTTTTTTCATTTCGGTAAAGGAGGCAATTCCCTTGTCGCCTTTGCCCTAACCTTCTAGAAAATGTGGAAACATCCTTGACGCCTTTTGCCTAGGTTAAATAATCCAAATGCGGCAAGAACCTTTTCGCCTTTGTGTCCTAATTTTAAAAATATTTTAAACCTAGACATATTTTAATTTTTTTTCAAAAATGGTATATTTAAAAAAAATCCCTCAATCATGGGGCCCTAAAGAGGAGTATCAGTGTATTTCTACTCATGAAAGTGAGGTTGCACGACTGTACAAAACCTATGATGAACTACATGTGTATTTATCATGGATAGCACACAATTTCTTCTAACCATTTGCCTAGCGTGTGAGGGGGTATGAGTTTTAAGTAGTGAGAACACACAAGATATGCACAGTTTGTCTAATCATGCACCTAGCCATGTGAGGGGTATACCTCCTTGTACGGTAATAGGGCATAGTTTGTGCATGGTTAGTCTAACCATGCAACCAAACCATGAATCCCTTTAAAAATAGTGATTTTACAATTTTTCTTCTCCAGCCTTTAAGTTTATTTCTTTCCTCTTTCTACCTCATTTCACATTCACAGTAGGGTGCTCGAACTCCCCTCTTCCTATCCTCTATCCTTTGATATCCCTCCTTCATATAAGCTCAGAATCAACTTTTTTCCATCATGTTGGATAACCAGTGGTAACTCTATGATTCTTCTTCCTTTTTTTATTAGTTTATCTTTTCATATTGAATGTTATCTTCATACAGGATAATATTCCCTATTTTCAGAGCATCTATCATGTTTTGTGATTTCTATTATTGTATCCTGAATCTAAATCTAATATCAGATGAGGATTCATATACTAGTATAAGGTAGGTGTTCTTTCTCTTTTCCCTAAAATTTTAGATTTCTATAACATGAGTTGTTATTCCACATGCCAGAATTTTCATGCAGCACCTTTTAAATGTCAAATTAATTTAATAAATTTTTAGCCCCTTGAGTTGGTTGTCCTTAAAAACTAATTTTCATCATTTGAGGTTTTCTACCTTGACACAAACCACCCCTTTGGGTGAATTGTTCAAAATGTGTGAGGAAGATATACCTTTTTATATAGTTAAACTACCTTTGAGGTTTGTTGAATTGGACCTCATAAATTAAATGGATTAATCAAATTGAATACAATGGTATAGTACCTTGTTAGGCCACTAAACCTTGGCTATATGATTAAACCACCTTTTAAGGTATGTTGACTTGACATAAAATTGAAATGGATAAATGTTCTAAATGAAAGGTGAATGGTATTACCATGTCACTTATCCCTTATTTAATTATGAAGTGTGATCATAGATATCATTATGATTTTGAATACTTGATTAATTATTATATCATGTTCAAATATGGTTATAGACCTAGAATTATTTTAAAGGCATGGAATGCCCTGAGAAATACTTGAAATCCAATTGTGGATTTCCTTATAAGGATTCATGGGACACCAACCAATTCATTGATGAATCTACCAAGTGAAAGAACACACTTGGATTCAGTATTTGTCTTAGATTATGAATGCCCCAACTTAGCATTGAGGGTTCACCTATATTTCTAGAAATTAAATCAAATTCCTAGAATTATTCTCCTTAGATTTGTCTTGATGTTACAAGTCACCTTGGATTAGTACTCGGGCTCCTTTAAAGTCTCACACTGAGACTACCTATGAATTGTTCTTATGGATCGGGTAGAACCCCCCTTAGGGTGAAATTTCAAGGGTACACCCCTATGGATTTCACTCATCTTATAAAACTTAAATTCCTTGATAATTATGGAACCTTATATGATTATCACTATACATGGAATCCTTGGTTTTTTTCCTTAGGTCCCGACTCTATAAATATAAATTTAAAATGTAAAGTTCTCAGAGACATTTCGTATTAGGCCAAAGAAGGTAGTATCAGATATCTATCCCATGATAAACCCAAAACGTCATGGATTATTTATTTACTTCCCTTATTTATTACACATTCACACTACTTGTCTTATATTCATATACTGGATAGTACTAGAAATCTTTGGTGGTGACCTACTGAATTTTACTCACACCCTGTTTAGGTTGTTGATTGGTACCTAGAAAGGCATCATGGATGTAGGTAGGTACAAAAGGAAGCATTCATATATAGAAGCTTGATTTTCTATAGTGGGATGGAGTAAAGGAGTATTGGAATGAGCCTATGCTCACGATGCTATTGGAAATAGATTTTGGACTTTTTTATGTTTTGTATAACATGTATTATTTTATTCCTTCTACCCTGATCCATTATGCCCCATTTTTTTATAGAATCATGAGATTATAATTTTTTATATGATATAAGTTATCCCTTCTATCTAATTATTGTTATCAATTTGAGATCTGTATTCTAATTATTTATTATTATTATTATTATTATCATTGTTTATTAACTATTTAACCATTGTGATACACTCTAATAAGGAGGGTATAATCTCCCCAATATACCATCATAGACTCCCACTCTTGGTCAACATCCTCTAGCATCTGGGGAGGCATGCTTGAGGCCATGTAGCCATCGGGTCGGTTCACTTATGAGTGGACCGAGCATAGGACATCACAAAGTGGTATCATATGTTTCTTTTCTTTACCTTTTTATTTTGGAACGGTATAAAGGATACTAGGATGTGTTAGAATTTGGTAATGATCTTGTTATTGGGAGTAGTTAACCCACGTACAGGGAAAAGGCCATGTTTCCTAGGATGAAACTTTTTGTTTTTTATTACTCATGTTACCATTGAATTATTTTCTCCATTGGGTGATACACATGTATTTTGGTGTTATCTTTTATGAATTTTTCACCCTTATCTCGTTATTAAAAGGTATTAGTGGCTCATTTGTCATTTTTTGTACCTAAGGATTTACATGACATGTTATGTTTTCTATACTTCTCGCATTTCCTGTTTTGCATATTATTTAATTGGTGTTTCTGGGTTGTTACAGTTCAAATTGAACTAACGTTTCATGCATGAAAATGATAAATAATTGTTTAATTAAATTTTCTATATCAACCTAAATTGTTTTATCCCATTTATATTGATAGTGGAACCTTACTTAACCAATTATGACATGTTTGATCCATAAAACCTTGGTTACATGGGCTGAAATGTTAGTTGGTTATGGTTAAATGGATTCTGACTGTAATTTATAAATTTTTTTCCTCTATAAATTTTTAATAGTGATCCATATAATCTAACTATTTTATATGACTTCTTACACCCTAAGATCGGATGTAAAAGTTTAGGTAACAATTACATGAAGTACCAATTGTAACTTATAAAGAATAGGACTTTATAACTTGGGAATGGTGAATCATATAAATGGACCATGATATATGAATATAAGTATGAAATTATTGATTTCTAAAAAGTGAAAATAAATTTTTGATGTTTTAAATGGGGATACCAATTCCAACTTAAAGGGTGTTTTCCTCTATAACTTGCAATTAACACTCCATATACTGAAACCTCTGTTATAAGATATGAGACTTTGACCCAGGACAACCTTAATAGTGGGTGGTTAGAGTTTCTCATTTACATATACATGAACTTTTCTATTATATAATCTCATTTTGAGGTGTTTTTTGGCATTTGTAGATATACGTCTCAATGATGTCCTCAGGTCAAACACCAGGAAGGTGGTGATGACCATGATCCTAAGTGGTAGGACCTAACCTGCTAGTATTTACACCTAAATAATCTCCTATTATACCTAATCTAGAAACCAACACTTAGTTTTTATAGGGTTTCCTATGGCCAATGTAGTTTATGCATAGAGATCCACACCCTTCCCCTTTTATAGAAGAGTTGACTATGGAGTTCCAATAGTAGCATCCTCCTACCTTTTTGGGAGAAGGTGGTCACCAGGCCATTGAGTCATGGATAGAGGCCATATTATCTATCTTTGAGCATCTATATACACCTCTAGATATTAGAGTAAATCTTGTAGCACACATTCTTAGAGTGTTGTGGAAGCATCAGGAGTCGCAGTGGAAAAATTTGGAAACAAAAGAAGAAGAAGAAAAAAAAAATAAGAAGAAGAAGAAGAAGAAGAAGAGGAATGAAAACACAATGATTTATGTGGTTTTGTAATAATACATGCATCCATAGAGAGGAAAAAATATCACTATAGTTGGGATCACAAATTAAAGGTATAATATCAGAGTTTCACAACACATAAAAACCATAGCTTGAAATTATCTAATAAAGAGGATAAAGAAATGTTCCACTAACCGCACATAAATTCCATTATGCTATAGTGAAAGGTGGATAGAATTCCACACTGGTACAGTGTTGTGGACACCCAAGTATAAGCTACTACAGTGGTTGGTGGCAATAATTCATCAGAGCTACAATACTAATGTCTCTAATATTTGAGCTACTACAGTAGTCTTACCAAAGTCCATACTACTATAGTGCCTTATCGGTGTCACCCGGTCAACTCTTCTATAGTCGAGAAGAGTTTCTTCATTACCTAAAAATTTGGTTTGGGGACCTTCGGCCCCTGGAGAAAGTGTGTGTTGCCCCTACAACCCCTAATAATCTCACCGTGGAGTTTCGGTCTAGTGTTCAGTATGGTCCACAAGAATTCGGCCTAACATCATCCAAAATGGATTGGGCTATACCAATCCAACATAGAGGGTCTACCAATAGGTGATGGAATGTTTTTACCCAGGAATATTAGTATCAGGATATGGTATTAAGGGATTTACAGAACACCTTATGAAATTACTTATTTCTAGAGACATTGATAGATGATCAAGTTAGGCATTTTATGCATCTAGAGCAAGGTACTATGTCTATTATAGACTACTCTTCTCATTTCATATAGCTTCAGAATTTTTTCCCTAATATTATTAGTGGTGAGATGACTAGGGCTATGTGATTTTATGATAGAATCATATATGACATACAATCTCAATTGAAGGTGTTCTTATTGACTACCATCACTAAGATAATAAATCATGACCTCATCTCTGAGTGTAAGTTGAGGGAATATTAAGGTGTGGGGCATAGTGGTTTAGTATCTTAATAGGGAATTGGTTCATCTAACAGCAGGAAGAGTCATCTTGAGATTTCTTATGGGGGTAGAATTATTCATAGTGTGCACCCTGGTAGCCATGTGATATGTCACCAATGTGGTAGGTAAGGACATAGGAATCCCTGGTGTAGTAAGGACCCAATTGAGTATCAAGATTACAGCAATATGGTTCATCTTTAGTAGTTTTTCATAACCTTTCCTCCATTGGCCAGTGAGAGGGGGTTTGCACATACTCCAGGTTCTAGATTAGGATCAGTAGCTCCACATCAGGCATGGAGTTGGAGTACTACTGGTTGTTCAGGCTAAGAAGGTAGTCATGGTTGAGGAATCTAGACACAAGTTGTTCAGTGTTAGTAGAGTGGGTCTACTTAGGGAGGTCCGATTGTAGCTCAGGGTTGTGGATCTAGCCAGATATATTTAGTGTAGTCTATACATGAGGAGTAGAATGTTGATACATCTATAGTATGAGGTATTATCCTAGTAGTCCCAAATTTAGTATCTGAATTATTTAACATTGGCACATCACATTCATTCATATCTACTATTTTAGTGAGTATACTTTGTTCAAATATTGAGTATTTCTATGAAGTTATGACTCTGGATACTTCATTGGGAGTTATATCAGAGAGAATGTTTCATTGAAAGGATTTCCCTCTTGAGATAGGTGGCTATCATTTCATATGGAACCTTTTCATCCTCAAGATGAATAGTTTTTATATAATTATTGGGATGGACTGGTTAGTTCACTATCAATAATATATTCACTATTATCATAAATGGGTGTATTTCTTATCATCTAAGGGTGGAAACTATATTCATAAGGATGAATGGGATGTCCAGGCTGGTCAAGATGAACCTGAGCATCATGGGTTGGGAGAAGTGTCAGCTCAAATTTTTGGTCTCTTTTTAGATGATCAGGGAATGCTACAAACATATTTCCCTCCAATGGTGGGTCATTTTAGGGATACCTTTCTTGAAAAATTATTTTGGTTACCTCTTTAGGGAAAGGTATAGTTTACTATTAAAATTATTCCAGTGGAATCATCAATATCTATTCCTATATACAAGATATTTTCAACTAAGCTTCAAGAATTGAAGTGGTAGTTAGAGGAATTGGAATCTAAACGGTTTATATGACCCATCACTTATCTTTGGGTTTCACCCATGCTTTTCACCAAGAAGAAAAATGAGACCCTCGGACTTTGTATAGATTAATAGAAATTAAATCATCTTATGGTCAAGAAAAAGTATCCACTACCTCGATTAGATGATCTCTTCGGCCAACTTTGAGGAGTCGGGGTATTCTCTAAGATCATTTAATATTGGTCAATCATTATGTGAGAGTTATGCCTTAATATATACCTTGTACATCTCTTTGAAGAAGATATAGCTTATCCAATTATTTAGTAATGTAATTTGGTATCACAAATGCACCAGTAGTCTTTATGGACTTTATGAATCAGATTTTCCACCTATACAAGGATTATTTTGTGGTCGATTTCATGTATGACATCTTGGTGTACTCAAAAACTCAACACTATCATGAAAAACACCTTGAAATCATATTGAGTACACTGAGAGAGCATAGGTTGTATGAAAATATCACAAAATACCACTTTTTGATCAATAAGTTTCACTTATAGGGTCACATTATATTGGAATAATTGGTATTTATAGATCCATAGAAGGTTAGATCACTTGTTTCTTGGGAGTATCCCAAGAGCGTCTTTGAAATTCTAAGTTTCTTGGGGAAATATGGATTCTATATACATTTTCTTCAGAATTTCCCAGGACTTTCATCACTACTTATAGGATTGACCAAGAAAGTTGTTAAATTTACATGGTCCAAAGCTTGTGAGTAATCCTTTCAGGGGTTAAAAGGAAGGTTAACCTCAACACCAGTCATAATTCTTCTAGAGTCAAGTAGAATCTATATAGTTTATTGTGAAGCATCAGGAGTTGGTTTGAGAGTCATTTTGATGTAAGGGGATCGAGTCGTAGAGTATGGGTCTCCCTAGTTGAGACCTCATAATCAAAATTATCTGACACATGATCTTGAGAAAGTAGTAGTGGTTCATCCTTTACATTTCTGGAGACACAACTTATTGGGGGAATGGTTTTTTGCACACACCAACTATAAAATCCTCAAATAAATATTCACTTATCATGAATTGAGACTTATACAGTGAATATGGGTTGAATACCTTTAGTGTTTTGATTTTGAGCTTGCTTATACACCTGTTAAATGAAATGTAGTGGATTATGTTCTAAACTAGAATAATCAGACAAACTATTCAGGAATCTAGTAGTGAATGAAAATTGATAGATTTATTTTTTGATATGCATTTAAAGGTTTAGGTGTACCACGGGTAGCCTATTCTTATAGATTTAGTAACGACCTCTTCACTTTTGGATCAAGTGAAGATGTGGTGGCTTTCAAATCCCAAAGGCTTAGTCCTAAGGAATAGAGTTTCAAGTGATGAACCACTTCCGGGTTGGGTTATAGATGAATAGGATATCTTTCATATTCATGGGCCTGTATGGATTTATATAGACATGTGAGAAGAGTTGATATGAGATTCTCATGATTTGAAATGGGAATTTCATCCCGATATTACCAAGATTTATTATGACTAAAAATTCTAGTATTGGCATCTAGGGGTGAAAATGGATATCATGAGTTTTGTTACTCGGTGTTCAACCTATTAGTAGGTGAAGGCAGAACACTAAAGACCTGCTGGCCAATTACAATCGTTACACATTCTTGAGTGTAAATGGGACAACATCACAATGGATTTCATGAAGGGTTTTATAAAATCACCTTATGGAAGTGATATAGTGTGGGTAATTATTGATAGATAGATGAAGGTCACCCACTTCTTTCCTATCAGGTAGACCTTCTTAGTAAATGATCTTTATAGACTTTTCATTCAAGAGATTATCCATCCTAACATAGTTCCCCATAACATTATATCATAGAGGGATGATCATTTTACATCATGGTTCTAGAAGGATTTATATAAGGATCTTGGTTTATAGGTTATTTTGAGCATATCCTACCAACCATAGACTGATGGTCAATCTGATCGTACTATACAGGTGTTGGGGGACATGCTTCGAGCATGTATCCTCAATTTTGGAGGTTCTTGGAAGAGTCGCCTAAAAATTTCTGAGTTCAAATATAATAATATTTTACAGGTGACTATATAGATGGATCCTTATTATTCCCTATATGGTATGCTATTTTGATCACCTTTGTGTAGGTTAGAGGTAGGGGAGGTAGTGTTATTGGGGTCGTGTATCATTTAGGAGACTTTGGAGAAGGTACATCTAATCAAAAAACATATGGATATGGATTATTCTAGGAAGAAGTATTATATCTATATTCACTACTGAACTATAGATTTTTATGTGGGAGATTAGTTGTTCCTATATGATTCATTTGTATAGGCTCTTCGATGAATTCAGAGGCAGGGAAATATTTCACCTCAATTCATCAGACCTTTCAATATCTTTGAGAGGATATGACTGGTAGTATATCAAATAAACACCCCATAGTGACATAGTTTTATGAATGATTTATTTCATGTTTCATAGATCTACTGATATTATTCTAATCAGTCTCTTGTTTTTGAACCTGATGAAGTTTAGCTAGAAATGGATACTCCTTTAGAGGAGTACCAAATTCGTATCATTGATTATAGCATGATGCCTCTTAGAGTTAGGTCATTTTATCTAGTTTTAGTGCTATAGAAACATGACCATATTCAGGATGATACCTAGGAGTGATATTATGATATACAATCCTAGTTTTATAAGTTATTCTTAGATGTAGATCAACCACACTTGCAAGGGAAACTTGGGGATGATCCATTTTATGGAAGAGAAGTTCTAAGATCCCATTATTTATTAGGTAAGGACTATTTATTTTTATATTTATATATCATGTTTACTCTAATGAAAGTTCCTAAGTTTTAATGGAAGGATTTGGGAGATTCTAGGATTTCTAAAAGCTCGGAGTTCAATTTTTTAAAGAAACAAAGAGAGGTGTGTGGTTGGAGCATAGTTAGTAATAACTATACTGCTCAACCATGTGGCCCCATAGAGAAGCAACACAATTTTTATACATTTTAAATAGAGGAAACATGGTAATGAAAAACTTTTAGTAAATTTTAGGTGTATTTATCATGGCGGTCGCATAGTTTCTTCTAACCGTGCATCTAGTGTGTGAGGGGGGTATGAGTTTTAGACAGTGAGCACCCACAGATTGTGCATGGTTTGTCTAACCATGAGCCTAGCCTTGTGATTGGTATGCCACCTTGGATATTACTAGTTAATATTTATTTCATGTTTAGTTTAACCATGTGACCAAACCATGTATCCCTTTAAAAGGGGTGATTTTACTATTTTCCCCTTCATCCATTGTGTTTATTTCCTTTCTATTTCTCCATCATTTCCCATGCACAATAGGTCTCCAGAACTCCCCTCTTCTTATCCTATAGGTTTTGAGCTCTCTCCTTCATATGATCTTGGAATTCAATATCATTCATTACATTGGATATATAATAGTAATTTTATGATTCATCTTCCTTATTTTCTCAGTTTATCTCATTGAATTAAATGTTATCTTCATGAAAGATAATATGCCCTATTTTCAGGGTGTTTGTCTAGTTTTTTCATTTCTACCATTTTAGCCTAAATCTCAAGATGATATTGGATAAGGAGTCTTCTACCGATATAAGGTAGGTGGTATAGCTCTTTTCCCTAAAATTGTGTATTCCTATAACATGTTTTGTTTTTCCACGCACTAGAATTTCCATGTGACACCTTTTAAATGTAAAAAATATTAATAAATCGTTATCAAATTGAATTTTTTATCCTTGAAACCTAATTTACATAATTGGAGATTTTCTACCTCAACATGAACCACCCCTTAAGGTGATTTTTTTCAAAATGAATGAGGACTCTATACCTTGTTATGTAGTTAAAACACCTTTGATGTGTGTTGAATTGGAACTCATAAATGAAATGGTTTAACCAAATTGAATGGAATGGTATGATACCTTTCTAGGCCCTTATACCTTATCTATGTGATTAAAACACCTTATAAGGTGTGTTGACTTTCATTACAACTGAAATAGATAAATGTTCTAAATAAAAGGTGAATGGTGCAACCATGTCACATAACCCTTGTTTAATTATGAACTGTGATCATGACTATCATTATGATTGTGAACACTTGACTAATTATTATATCATTCTTGACTATGCTCACATAACTAGAATTAATTTAAAATTTGCGGCATTCCCTTAGTGGTACTTGGACTCCTGTTGTGGATTTCCTTGGATGGGTTCATGGGACACCAACTGATTCATTGATCTGTCTGTCATGTGAAATACCACACTTGGATTCGATCTTTGTATTAGATTATGAATGCCCTAGCTTGGTACTGAGGGTTCAAATATATTTATGGAAATTAAATTTAATGCCTTGGATGATTCTCCTTGGATTCGGTTTGATTTTACAAACCACCTTGGATGAGGCTACCTAGATCTTGTTCCTAGGGCTCGAGTAGAACCCCCCTTAGGGTGAAATGCCAAGGGTGCACCTCTATGGATTTCACCTAGATTATAAAACTTAAATTCCATTGAAATTATGGAAACTTATATGATTATCACTATACATGTATGCCTTGGTTGTTTTCCATAGGTCCTAACTCTATAAATATAAATTTAAAATGAAAAGAGCTCAGAGACATTTTGACTTAGGCCGAAGTAGGTAGTATCGAATGGGTATCTCATGAGGAAACCAAACTGATGGGGTTTATTTATTTATTACTCTTATTTATTATACCTTCACACTACTCATCTTATATTCACAGACTGGATATTTCTAGACATCATTGGTGATGGACTACTAAGTTTTACTCACACACTGTTTGATCCATTGATTGGTACCCAAAAAGACTTCATGGATGTAGGTAGGGACAAAGGGAAGTGCATTGTTATAGATACTTGATTTTATATAATAGGATGGAGTACTAGATAAGAGGACTGATCTTGTACACATGATTCTATTAGAGATAGATTTTGGTATTTTCATATGTATTGTATAGCGTGTATTATTGTATGCCTGATACCCTAATATCTTATATCCTTTTTTTATATCATTATGACATTATAATTTTTTATATGATATTAGTTATCCCTGTTGTATGATTATTATTATTAGGATGAGATCTGTATTCTGCTTCTTTATTATTATTATTATTTTTTTTGTTTATTCATTATTTCACCAATGTGTTGTGCTCTGATAAATATGGTATAGTCTCACCACTATACCATCATAGACCCTCACTACTGTTAGGTAGCCTTTGGTATATCAAAAGTAGAGAATTGGGTTATTTCCATGGACCTATAGCTATGGTTTTAAAACCATGGATATAGGTAGGTTATAGCCATGGTTATGTGGCTATAGGCCATTTTTTCATGGGCTATATCCACGGTTATGTGGCATATATCCATGATTTTCAAAACCATAGCTATAGGCCATTTTTTCAAGGGTTATAGCCATAGTTTTCAAAACCATGGATATAGGTCTCCTGCCCTTGCGTGGGAGAAAAAATTTCTAGTGGAAAATAGAGCAGGAAGCCCTATTGCCAAGGTTTTTATTCTACTGCCAGGATTTTTAATAATATATATAATATATTAGATACATATATACCTAAAGCGTAGTGTGGTGTAGTGGTTATGTGGTTGAATACTATGGGTGAGGTACATAGATAAAATCCAATTAGTGACAAATTATTGTTGGGATATTGCCACGGTTTTTCTGGGCTATAGCCATAGTTTTAACCGTGGAAATAGGAGGTATATTACCACAGTTCTTTCCATGGACATAGGTCAACTTCCATGGTTGGAAAAAATGAGTCCTATTGCCACAGTGTTTAAAATCATGGAAATATCCCACCTACTTCCATGGTTAAAACCATGGTAATAGGTCTGACCCTACTGCCACTGCGATAGCACCCATGGTTGGGAAAAACCTTGGTCATATCCTAAAGCCATAGTTTTGGGGCCTCTTTCAATGGTTTTCAACTATGGAAATAGGACAATTTTCTAGTTGTGTATGGGGAATCATGCTTGAGTCCATGTGGCCACCAGGTCGGGTCACTTATGAGTGGACCAGGCTTGAGACATCACACTAAAAGGGTGGTCACTACTTTGAGGAATGTTGGAATGTGTCAATCCAACTCAAATTTAATACTTATAAGAAAATAAGATATTAATGGTAGTTAAAGAAACAAATTAAGAAATGTGTGTCTATAATGGGAAGTAAACAAAAGAATAAATTCAATCCAAATACTTCCAATAAGACAAAGAAGAAGGATGGAGTATATGTCAATTTAAATAAGAAATTATTCTATTATGGAAGGAAATAACACACCATGGATCATTGAAAATAGGATATAGAAATAAATATTAATGTAAGGAAACTGAATTCAATAAGGGAACAAATCCAAGAGAGGGAAAATGGATTTGTTTAGTTTTTGACGTTCCAGAAGAAGAAGTAATAAAGTTACCCAAGAAAAGAAACACAAAAGTTTTGAAGAATCCATGTAGAGACCTTAAGAAAGATAATTATGTTAAAAGGGAGTTATTTACAATTTTTCCTACATAGTTAGAAACTAAAAAAATGGATAAATCACAAGAAAATTCTAGTTCTAAAGGGAAATAGGTTTCTTCACATTAATAAAAACTCAAATATCATGAGAGATTTTCTGAGAGGGATGAAATTAGAGTTCTTAAGAATCTATGTGGGAGGTGTAATCAAGATAGATATGTTGTAACATATTGAATGAATCTTCTTATAGCTCAAGAATAAATTCTCAAAGATATAAAAGATAAAACAAAATCCCATTGAATGAAATTGATTTATTATAAAAGTTAAATAAAACCACTCCACACAAAATAAAATACCAAGGAAATAATAAACTCATGCTTACCAAAGAAGAATAGGCTTAGAGCTATAAAATTGGATTAATCATGATGCACTCTAGACATTTTATATATTCAAATAAGGTTTTTGGATTATAATCAAAGTATCTTCCCTAATACCCTTTTTAAATAGAAATAAAACCCCCTCTCCCACTCCCTTTATTTTTTTATCGGTGAAAATATATAGGAAATTTGTAGAAATAGACTTAACGGAGAGATGGATGCTACTATAACCTGTGTACAACAAATAAGGATTTTTCCATCATGGAATACACACTACCATAGTGAAGAGGGAAGGAGTGAAATACTTGATGGGGAATACACATGATGAAGGATTTCATAGGTATAACTATGCACTGAATCTGAAAATACAAGATAGCCCTATAAAATCTAAATATTCAGGTATTACAATAACACTTTTACCTTGTTTTGACTTACTAAAAAAATCTTAAGATAAAGTGTTCATTTATGAGTAAGATAAAGGGGGGTCATATTCCTTACACTTGAATTATTCTAATGGATTTTTTTAGATGAGTGTAGGTTACAATTTCTTGATAAATCTGATTTAATTTCCCCTTAAATGAAAATTGGAAAATGGTTTCACAAGTATGATAACATATAGAAAAATTTGAATCACTTACTTACTAACTCTTGTTTTCTACACTGGGTTATCCCGCATAGACTTGGAGTGGTTTAACTAGAGGTTCATATCTAATTGAACATGTGATACTGTAATGACCCAGATTTCCTCAGGCCATTCCCTTGTGAAAATCCAGTGTTTAGGGTGTTTTGGGAGGCAATGGTAGATCGTTTCAAAAGTTTTCCAAATTTATAGTTTTTCTATTGGTGAATCGAGGGCATCGGCATCAGAATTTCAGTGTGTCATCATGTCACTGCATCGGTGAGTCATGGGCATCGGCATCGGTGATTCAGGGGCATCAGCATCAATGAGTTAGGGGAGTTGGTGAGTCATTATGTCGGTAGCGCAGTTTCGGTGGCTCAACGTCGATAGGTTGCGTCGGTAGCTCACCCATAGGTAGCTCAGCATTGGTGGATCAGTATCGATAAGTTGCATCGGTAGCTCACCTGTCAGTGGATCAGCATCGGTGAATCATTTCCAATTTTTCCATTTTTTCCAGTTTCACCCCTCTTACATCTTATTTGACATAAAACAAGTTTAAATCCTTGTTTGGGTATTTTTAAGGGTGTTTCAAAGGTTATTAATTATATCTTTAATATCCTAACATTTTGGGGGATTTGTGATACTCAAACTACATGATCTTGACCACGATCCCATGTTAATGGCTTTTGAAACTGTTCTCCCTTTAATATAGGATATGGCTCTTCAAAGCCAGGATCTTCCCTTCCCAGTGTGTTTTCCATTCCCTCTTGGTGCACCTAGAGCCTTCCTCTATAGAAGATTCATGTGCCTATTCTATATCCCTCTCCTGCTTAGTATCATGGTCGTTTATGGTCTTTGCTTGCGCATTGTTGGTGTTCTGTTTGTTTTGTTATGGTGTTTGATAATTGGACGTAATATAAAATTTGCTTAATCACATATACTTGGTTAATTAAATGGATTACCTAAGATCAAACCTATTCTATGATCACCTCAGCTATTTAAATTGGAATTAAATAACCCCTATTGGCTAAATCTGAATACCCTTAGATTGATGGTGTGGTCGTGTGTTATGTGTTTTATAGGGTTCTATCCTTGTGTA
This sequence comes from Viscum album, assembly GCA_963277665.1. Taxonomy (NCBI): domain Eukaryota; kingdom Viridiplantae; phylum Streptophyta; class Magnoliopsida; order Santalales; family Viscaceae; genus Viscum; species Viscum album. The sequence continues at coordinate 619,137,050 of OY728127.1, read as the reverse complement.
CGATATGGGTACAGGGGTGGACAGAGGAGTTGGTCCTATGAGAAGGGTGTCGTATGTGAGTGCAATGGGGTTGTGGTTAATGGTGGTAACTATGTACCTTGTGTGTGGGGGTAGTATGAGTGGTGTGTTGGTATCCCAGTTTGAGAGACAAATTGATTGTGGAAAGAATGGACTTGTAGGTAGTGGGACTACCTTTGTTGTGTTGTGGTCATCGAGCAATGTTGGGCAGTGGGACTGCAATGTGGTTATGAACTTGTTATGCAGTGGGACTGCATCTGGGAAGTATTTGGGTAGCAGGGCTATAGGTATGGGTTGTGAGAGGAGGATTGTGTGGTATAACTTTGAATAATGTCAGTTGGTAGTGGTTGAACGGGTGTCTAGGAAAAGGGGGGGGGTGCAGTGGGACTACAGGTTGGTTATTCTCTATTGTTTTTATAAATGAGTGTTAAAATAGGAATGTTTTACCTTGGTATTTTCCCTGGATAGTTCTAGAATAAATTAAAGTGAGCCCCTAAAGTAATTAATGGAAAGTGGCTAAATAAAAAGGGGTTGGGGTTATTCTTTGGTAGTGGTTGTTGTGTGGTTGAGCATATAGGGGTAGTACCAAATGTGGTTCAATATCAGTTGGTTGTTTATTGTGGGGAATAGTAGGTTGGGCTGAGTGTTTTCTTACCTATACATGTATAAATTGTAGTTCCTTGCGATTTCAATATGCACCCCACCCTTATTGAGCACCATGTGCCGAACAACCCCATTTCATAGGGGAGGGTGTATTTCCCAACATCCTAGTGGGAGGATGGATGGCTGGTTACTGACTTTCTTACTTAAACCCTCTTCCAGGTTCTTACCACTCAAGTGTATCCGGGCAGGCTATAATGGCTTGAGGCTTACCATATTCCAAGATCTTTTTGGAAGGTTTGTTGTGGATGAGGGGCCTAGGTGTTTGTGGGCTAGGTTTGTTTTCCCAAGTGTCTTCAAGATGAGGTCAAGGAGTCTTTGGGAGATATGTGTGGTTGTTGTGGCCTAGGTGTCTGTGGGTGAGATGTGTGGTGTGGTTGACGGCCAGGTGTCTGTGGGTGGGTTGTGGCAGTGGTACTGCATTTTAGAATAGTGGTAGCATCAGGACATTAGACATTAGGAATGAGTAGTTAACCAGTGGGGAAGTGTTATGGGGTACCCAAATGTCGATGTTCTTATACTACTACTTTACTTGACTTTCATTATTTGGTGAGTGTGCCTTGGTGAGGTTGGGCTGGTTAGTATTCCCTACTAGGTGCTTTGAGTTTCTACTGTTTTCTCATAGGGTCATTAGTATGCACCCCCACTTGTGCATGGGTGGATTTAGTTTTCCTATTGGGTATACTTGTATACTCACCCTACATCTATAAAACTTTTTTTAGGTTTTCAGGAGGACGTTTAGGACCATGTTGGATTTTACTAGCTTGGGAGTAAGGATAGTTGTTGTGTTGCTGCTTAGCCTCTTTCTTTTGGTACTTTATTTTGGAGTTTTTTTTGTACTTTTTATTAGCTTTACTTTTGTACATTTATGTGGAAATGGATTTTAGCCTCAATTTTACCTTTAGTATTTGGAGTTTCTTGGGATTTACCATCTTATCTCTCTATCATGTTTTCCTTAAAAAGGGTAATTCCTTCCATTCTGTGTGAGATTCTATACCCTTGGTGTTAGTCACCACTCCAGGGACTATTGAAGGTGGGAAACTGGGGTCATTATCCATCCTTCATCTTGAATAATTAATTTTATTTCATCTTGATGTACCTTCCCTCATCTTGAGGATGGTGGTTCGTGAAAGATACCAATCATTCTTCCAATTGATTCAATCTAAATTGAGAATTAAGTGGTGAAGAAGAAGTGGGTTGAAGAAAAGCATTATTTAACCCCTATAAAAACCTTTGTATTTTTTATCAATAAGGGGGAGATTAAAAGGATAGAATGAATATATATTGACATAAATAATTTTAAGGTATTTACAAAAAACACAAAGGGGGAGATTAAATAGTCCTTGTCAAAGATTGAATTTGTTTTCAATAAGGTTGGATACCTTGGTGATAAGGATGGTTTCAATATGTTTAGAAGAAATAATTACTTAATGAGAAGTTGAAGTTCCTAATAAAGTTATGAATTTTTTAAATATTATGGATGTAAAATATGGCTTGATAATTTACCTTGAGGACTGAAAGTTATAAAAGCTACTTCTTTTGGATTATTAAATTATCTTTTACATGGTGTAAAGGTATTTGGAATGTATTTGAGGTGCTTACAAACTTTAACTTACATGGGGAACATATTTAGGGAAAATGATATTCATTAAGGAAAAATAGAAAATAAGTTTATTTCCATATATATGAATAATAGAATAATTATACGTAAGATACTTGGATTAAGTTGAGGTAAAAAGGATTTCAGAAGTTGAGATTTTTCATTTGAAGCACATTGTGTGAGTTTTTGGAAAAGAATTAGAAACTATGTAAGATTCATTAATTTTCACTTACACAGTGTGTATGAGTCTACATATGAGTGGTTGAAGACACTGCATAAGATTCATTCATTTAGCATATATTGAGAAGAGAATAAGGTGGAATTTGAGTAGGGAGTAAGCACCGTACGGGTCAGTATGGTGACCTACTATCCAGTTGAGTCCTATGGGATTTGATTGAACTACCTATCATGGGTGCTGATTAATAAAGCAATGCCACTTTGAGATGAGATTCAATATGTGACCACATATTATTGGTACTATTCTTCATTGAAAACATGGGTGCATTCTACTTCAAATGAAAATGAATTCTCTCACACTTGGGTTTGTATGTATGAATATCAAACCTACATCATTAAAGCTTGTGTTGTGTTACCAGTATCTCATAGAGCCTCTAACTGTCGAGTAATTACTATATGAAATATGGTTCACATTACACCAACTCAGATCACTCTACATCAGTATAGTGCATTTTTTAAGGATCATCAAAAATTGTTTATTGAAGATCACCAAAATATATATAAAGTTCAAAAAATGAGGTTTTGGAAGGTAAACTATCCATATGATATGATTCATGAAAATTATTCCTCTATAATAAAAACTTTATAAGATTGAATTATAGAAGAATAATATAACATAATGCATGAAACAAGATTCATATTAATATCACAATCATTTATTTGATTCATGAAGAGATGAAGAACATGTTTTTCGGTTGATCTTTGAAAGTATATCCATGTTAATAAGTGAAGTGCCAATGTGAATGAAATATGAAGCACCTATGATAGCTAACTTTGTAAGATATTATATATCTTATGAAAAATATGATTATGTTTATGCTATGATTCAAACGCAAAATATCATGATGGTTATTCCATGATTTAATAAATGATGATAAATATCAGTGAAATTTTTTAGGTCGTGAAGAGGGACCTCATGCCCACGACTATGTTTTATATAGATCAAAATAATCACTGATATGCAGATTTCGTGGAATAAATTAAAATGATAATGAAAACCATGATAATTTTGATATCATGCTAAGAGGTTGATCCTATAACTGAATTAAAAGTATAATTCAAATGGAAAGGTAGACCAATGATGATGAGGGATTATAATGGTAGGTGATTTGAGGTCATTGACATGCATATAATATTTATTTATTTATTCCTATTTAGAACTATTAAAGATGAAATTATGGGTTAAACACCCAAGGAAGGTGTGTGTTAAGTTGAGAAAAAAACTCAATAAAATACACAAAACAACAATTAAAAAATAATGAAAAAGAAAAAAAATGGCAGATGATAAAGAATTTAGAAATGTGAAATATTCAAATATGAAAATGAAATGGTGAAAAAACTGTATTTTAATGAATGAATAAAAAGTAGTAGAAGGTCATTTAAAACAACTAGTAAACAAGTTCATGGAAATATCAATTGTTGAATATCAAATTTGTATTTATCTATCCTCATGAACTGAAATGAGTTTGGGCACCAAAATTCAAGATATATAATTAAGAACTTCTTTTGAGTGTTCTGGATCTTGACTAGGAAATATTGGTAGTCCTTCAACTACTGATTCCACCCAACTAAAGGTAAAAATGAAGTTGGTAGTACCAAGTCCAAGCTGTAATTTGATCCTAGTGCACCACTCTCACAAAAATAAAAACTTCATATTTGATAGTTTTAAAACTAAGTATTCTTGAAATTAGATTATTTTAATTAATGACCAGATGTATTTGGATCTTGAGAGTTTAATAAATTGATTGGTGCTAAGAAAATGCAGAAGAGAAACCACTTAAAAAAGAATAGATGAGAACAAGTAAAAAAAGATGATCAATAAATCTTATTTCACCTAAGAATTTAACCCACAAACATATTCAGATCAATATAATGTAACAACTGAGAACTCATAAAAATAGGATAATTAAAATTAGAGGTATATTAGAAAATAAATAAGTCTTCATTAAAGATTTGATCGACTCTCCTCCAATCTCCCTCGCCACTATCGAAGCCCCCCTCGTGCTAGTCTCATATTCAATAAAGAATTACCCATGAAGTATCACATGTATCCTATTTTAATTTTATTATTTAACTATAATTCCCATATATTTTAAAATAACGCTATTTTCGATAGTGTACATGACACAAAACACCAAACTTTAAAGACTGTGAAATATTATTATTTAAATATGAAAATTATTACCTAGTTGTTGGATTAAAGGGTATGAATAGGAATAAAAAATTATGAAATATATATATATTACTTAATGTGAATTTTTTACTTAATTCTTATGAAATAGGCACTCAATTTTTTTGTAAATTCATTTTATACTTTAAAAAATATGTTTTCCTCAAAAATGGTTTTTATTACTTTTTGTGAAAAAATATTATAATAATTCATTATAATTTTAAAATTTGTATTTTATAAAAGGGATATCATTTTTTAAATTATAATATCAAAATTATCTTATGATTAATTTTTTAGATTTTTCTAAAAATATTATCTTTTCAATGAATAGTAAAAAAAATACTGATTTTATAGAATACTGTATTTCCATTAAAATATTTACAAAGACCCATTTTGTTTTTAATTGATTTTTAAATTAAATTAGTTCCTTTTGAATAAATATAATCTGATTAATTTAATTAGAATGTAAATTAAGCATAATTTTGGTATAAAAATATTTTCATACTTAAAATACATTTTTCTAGAAAACTGTTTTCGTCAAATTTTGTGGGTTTATTTTAAAAGTAATTTCTTCTAATTATAAGGATTCCATATTTTAAATTATCATCTGAAAATTTTGGTAAATCTATCACTTTTATTTTTATTCATTATGAATATTAATCTTGGTAAATATTTTTCACCTTGGTAAGGGTAAATCAGGTAAATAAGGTTAAAAATAATGTGATAAGGCTTTAAAAATCTATCTAACACCGGCCTTATTTATATTTTATAAGCTTAGTTTTACCATACCCATACCATATTTTAATATATGAAAACTTGGTTCCATTTTTCATTGATAATGACCTTAATATTATTTTAAATAAAGAATAAATACAAAATGTCACTCTCTTTGTTTTAATATCTATAATATTTTATGATAGGGATAAAAACATGTTATGAATGGTTATAAAAGGTTATTTTTAAGATGAATAAATTTTTTTATGATGCTAATTTATTTTTTATTTTTAGTGATAAAATAATTACCTTCAATTCTTACACAACACTGACATAGTGTTTGTACAAGCAGTAGAAAAATCAAGTAAATGATTTTAATAACTTACAAAGTAATATTTTTTAGGTGAGTTATGGTATTCCAAAAAAAATAGATAAATATAATGTATTAGTAATGTTTTAAAATTTTGTATTCTAGAACTTGGATTTAATTAATATATATGATATTCATGAAATAATTATAATTCTAGAAAGATAATATATCATCTATTTCATTACCTTTCCATTCATTGAAAAATTTTAACTTCATTCATGCATACATGTGGACTACCACCTCCATGAAGTGATGTGATTAATTTTTCATGTATTCCTTTCATGGAAGGTTTTAAAATTGTATTTAATGTATAAAAATGATAATAATTTCATGATTAAGATTCTAGATGTAATTAAACAATTCCATCTTTGACCATAGCCAACCTACCAAAATCATTTTGGGCTTAAGAACAAAATGTTCTCAAAATATACAACATTGAATTAACAAATTAATTAATTAAATATTTCATTGTAATAAATGAAATAAAATGTTTAATTATGATTAAATAAAGCATAAAAATATTCTTAAAAATTAAATAATTAATATAATTTTATTATCCATGATGATAAAGAACATATGAGACAAGTTGGGACTTAAGGTAAGGGGTTTCTTAACTCAATTTTTATTAATTGGGTTATACTTCAACTTTATTGAATATAATATGAAATGACTGTGTTTAAAATTACCTATGATTATATTATGTTTTATTTAAACTTTTTTTGGATGGTTTTGTAATTTTCACACATAATCACCTCAATGATTAATTATCACTTTAGTGATATGATCTTTGTAAGGATTATTTATCTCAATATTTCTTCTTTAAGTTCTATTTTTATATTACAAACATACTTCCTTTTATAAGGTTTACATACTGCTTATTGAGATATAATATCATGAATGAATCTTTTATTATGATATTTAAAGTTTCTTTGAAGTTATCTCTTTCAAGAGATATTGATTCAATTATTATAAAAGTTGCAAGGGTTTTCATGGTCTCAATATTAATTGAGACATAATCCATGTTATGCACCATGTTTTATTTTATATGGTGTAATTAATACCTTGTGAATGTGTTTTCACATATTATTTCATGGAAATTATGAGTTTTAAAAAGTCATTTTAAGTTCCTTCTTCTAATGTATTTTTTATTCAAACGTTACATGAGTTGTAAGGCTTTCTCATCTCAAACTTTCCTTCTTTGAGACATGTTTTGATTGAGGCACCAATATTCATTTATATGGTGTATATAATGAATCTTTACATATAATATCATGACTTCTTTTATACTCATGTAATTTTATGATCCTTATTTTATTCTTACTTTCAAGTATTTTTTGTTTTAAATGATCGTAAATGGTTTTTTCTTTAAAAACATTGATTGAAAGGTTTTAAATACTTTTAACCAAACTTTTCCTCCATGTTCTTTATATTATTTCAAGAATGTTATTTTATAAACATAAATTATTTCCTAAAGTTGTTTTACATAATATTTGACCTTATTTTAAATGGTTTTAAAAATTAAATTTCTTAATTTTTTTCTCACAAGCCACTTTTTGTTCAAATATATTTATAAATGGGGTGTTAGTTGATGAAAAAAATGAGGAAAATGGTGATTTACATGCATTTCACATGAACTTTTTGGATGTTTTTGTTGAGTTGTGTGTAGGATGAAATATTTCTTAATAAATCTGTTTAAAGAAACCCCTAAATTTTGAAAATGATTATTAAATCACATGTATGGGTTTTTATGGATAGAATTTATATCCTTGGTCAAATCAATTTTCTTTTTACCCTAGATCATTCCATGTATACCTAGAGTTGATAAACTAAAGGTTCCTTATTAAAAAAATCACGTATTGTTATCCTTATTTCAATAGTGAGTCAAGTTGTGATATAATTTTTTTTTAAAGGTAGAAGAATATGTTTTATGGGATGAAATGGCCCCTATATTCCTTTTACATTTATTTTCAATAATATGTAGATGAATAACTTTTAATTTAGTAAACATAAAACAGGGTTTCTAGAAAATACAAAGTGGGAGATTGAAGTTACCAAATGAATGAGTTGTATTTTTTTTCAATAAGGCTGTGAAGAAGGAAATTTTAATTTTCAAAGTATGTGGTTGAGGATGAGTGGCTACCATTTTTATTGAAAAAGAATATTTTGTGTGGCTTATTGAAGAATAATTTTGGATATATTCAATGTAGCATCCCATTTATATGTGATGATTTATGTGATGGTCTTTATGATTTATAATGAAAATTATTTATGGAGTTCTTCCAGTACTATTTACAATAGTTTAGAGGAGTTTGAGATGTCAGATGAATGGGGATATTGAATAATGAAGGTAAAATAGTGTGATAAGATGGATAACATATGAAAGAATTCATCCTAGTGTATTGTTATTGTTGACTTTTTAATTTAGTGAAGAAGTCACTTGGATCAAGATTTGAGATGATTAAAAGTGACTAAGAATACATCTGGATAAATTAAAAATGTTTGTATAATATTTTTAGAAATATATAATTCCAATGATTCAAGTGGGAAAATCCATAAGTATAATATCTTATTTCAAATATAAGACAATTTGAGGTAATTTCATATAATATTTTCAAAAGGAATATTATATTTGGGTGAAAATAGAGGAAACTTATGCACATCATAAGGTACTACTAGACTTCATAGGTTACAAGTCATGAACTCTATGTTGAGTAAGAACTTGACTTTATAGGGAATATCTAGACATCATAGGGTTTCATGAACCCTATGATATAAAATTGTAATATATAGTTTGAAGATTCTTGTAAAACCCATCATATAGGTTAGGGTTTGTTAGAAATTTCATCATATTATGATGTAATCACCCATTTTTCATAGGGATTTCAGTTAGCTTGTATAGAGGAGATACCAAGATGATGTTTTCATGATATCACATGTCGTTTAATTGGAGGTATGTTGAGACATTAATTTTATTAATGTTTTTTCTTAATTTTGGTATCAATTGATGTTTTTCGTGGCACTATTGGTTAGGAATTTACACTACAAAAAAATAAACCTATTAGAATGGATTATTTTTTAGTTTAGAAGGGGTTTTAACCCCTTATAAATACATTAGTGGCAGTTTCTAGGAACAATTTCTAATGTGCCTACTGACTATTGTTAGAGGTGGTTTTGAGGAACTGCTGGTAAAGTAATGAATAATTTAGTAGAGGTTCAATTAGAGGTGGTTAAAACCCCCGCTAATTATAGTATGTAATATCATTTTAGAGGGGGTTTTAACCCCCTCTAATTTATTCTTTAGATTTTTGGCAGTTTCCAACCACCGCTATTTGAGTTACATGAGCCCTATTAAATGTGGTTCCTAGAACCACCTCTATTTAATACTCAATTAGAGGGGGTCTTAACCCCTTCTAATTGAACCATATTTAGAGGCGATTTTTAGAACTGCCTCTAAATAATTTATTTGGTTTTTTAAATCTTATTATGTTTCAATCCCCCCCCCCCATTCACGACACCTTTCTCCCTCCAGTTCGACACCCATGGACCCATCCCTCTCCCCCTCCAATCCCTCTCCCATCCTGTTCCCATTCCTATTTCTGTTCCACCCATGGCAACCCATCCCATTCTCATTTACCCATTTTCCTGCAACCCCCTCCATCTTTTTCCCATTTACCAGTTTCCTACAGCCCCTCCCCTCCCTCTACCCTCTCATTCTCATACCAACCCACCCCCTCCCACTTATCGTTCACCAACACACTAGAAAAATCTCGTAAGGCTTTCAAAATTTATAAAGCCAAACGGTTTCAAAGTTGATCACCTGCCTATAATTGCAGCGCCTTTACCACTCTCCCATTAGAATTTTATTAAATTCTTTACACATTATTGTGTGTGTGTCTATATATATATATATTTTTTTTTTTAAACAATTCAAATAAATATTATTTCAATAAATATTTAAATACATATATGATTATATAAATTAATGTATACATTTTTATATTATGTATTTATGTATTTATATTATAATACATTTATATTATATTAAATTTATATATTTATATAAACTATATATTGTATATGTGTATTTACATACATTTGAGTATATATTTTATAATTCTATTTATCTAATATATATACACATATTTTTATATTTTTATAAATATATTTATGTAAATTATTTATATACTTAAATATATATTTATATATTATGTACATGTTTATTTATATAATATATATATAATTATTTATTTAATATATTTATATAATGTATTTTAATACATATATTTATTATTATGTAAATTAATATATATTCATTTATATAAATTGTATTATATAATATATAATTAATATCATATGAAATACATATATATAATACAATTTATAAAAATATTTATATCATATATAATTAATATTACATGAAATACAATTTATACAAATATTATATATGAAATAAAATTTATACAAATATTTATATAATGTTATATAAAATACAATTTATACAAATATATAATTAATATTATATAAAATACAATTTATAAAAATATTTATATAATGTATTTCAATATATATATTTATTATTATGCACATTAATATATATTTATTTCAATAAATATAATTTTATAATATTATGTACATTAATGTATATGTATTTAAATAAATATAGTTTTATAATATTGTGTACATTAATATATATTTATTTTTATAAATTGTATATCATATAATATTAATTATATATAATAAAAAATAAAAAACATATTATTTAAAAATATATTTATTATTATTATAATATAAATTATAAAAACTATAAGATTGAGTTTTTAAATGTTTTATTTTTTAAATACATTATATTTATGTATATATTTATATAATATGTTTATTATTTAATGTTATATATAATTAATATTATATGAAATACAATTTATACAAATAAATATATATAAATGTACATAAATTATAAAATTATATTTATGTATGCATCTAAATACAATTAAATTAAATCATATAATTGGAAATATATAATATAATTAAATTATATATATATTTACTAAATTAATTTATAATTAATATGGTATACTGAAATGTATATAAAATAATTTTATAATATATATAAATATATATATATATAATAAAATATTTATAATATAATATATATAATATAAATATATAATATTTATATTTATATATAATATTTATATTTATATTTATATTTATATTTATATTTATATTTATATTTATATTTATATTTATATTTATATTTATATTTATATTTATATTTATATTTATATTTTGTTTATATTACATTTATTTGTATACATAATATAATATAGATGTATTTATATATAAATATACAATAAAAATGTATTTAATATAATATATGTATAATATATATCAAAATATAAATGTATAGTATTTATAAAACCATATATAAATTGAATATATTTGAATAAATGTATTTATAATTACATTAATATTATGTATGCCAATATTTATATATGTATATATTTTTGTTTATATGTATAAGTATTTATTTAAAATTTTTATATAATGTCTTTATATATATGTGTGTGTGTTTATAATGCATTAAAATACATTTATATAATATGTGTGTGTGTGTGTGCACGAAAACATGTGCACCCACATATATATATTATAAAATTTGAATTTATATGAGATTTATTTTAAAGAATAAATGAAAATTTCGAGGGGATTAAAACCCCCTCTAATCAAACGGATTAGTGGTGGTTCATGAACCCCCTCTAATTTATTGAATTAGAGGGGGTTGAAAACCCCTTGTAAGGTCATAAATTAGAAGGGGTTCACAACCCTCTCTAATTTCTTAAATTAAAAGGGGTTAAAAACCTCCTCTAATCTAAGGTATTGACGGTAGTTCATGAATCCCCTCTAATTTAAGAGATTAGATGGGGTTATGAACCCCCACTATTTCATTTAAAAAACAATTTCCAAGTTATATATATATATAGACCCTAACATATATCCCAACGAATATTATATATATATATATATAATGGCTCTAAAATCTAACCAAACATATAGAGCCACTAATTATTAAATTGGCGGTGGTTTTGACCCAATTGCCTCTAAAATGAAACCAAATATTACAAAGAAAAAATTCTAAAAAATTAGAGGGGGTGTGCATAACCCCCTCTAAAAACCACCGCTAATCTGTTTTTTTGTAGTATTATCTTAGAATGTGGTTGGGGTTATATCACAGGTCTTTAGTGGTTAGTGCCTATAGTTATGGTGTGGTGTGACGACCCAGTGAGTTACCTATCATTATGCTGAATTTGAATTTAATTAATTAATTAATTAATTAATTTTTCTTAGTGTGATGTTAGAGCATGGGTTATTGAGGCAATCTTGTTTGGACACCAAGGAGTTTGGGAGAGGCTTGGATGGGCCTTGACAGAGTTATCGAGCTGGGGGGATGTTTCTTAAAGATTCATTTGAGTTAGGTGGTCTAAGAGATTTACCCATAGTCTTGATAATTTATTTTCATGTGTATGTGGTTTGTCTGATAGTGCCAATGTGTTTTGTGTTTCCCCTTCATTAAGAAAATAGTTTTTGAATTTAAATCGATACTTTAAAACTTCCATGGATCCCATTAGATCTGTTTGTGATTTTGAAACAGAACCTATGGCCGACCATGGGGTGTGTTGATTCTTAAAAATGCTAAATTGGGGTTTGAAGTGTGAAATAGGTGGGTTATAGGCTTAACACAATTAGTTTTTTTAGATGGCTTGATATCATGATTAGAGGTCTATTTGGTATAACTTCGGAATAAATTTTTTATGACATTTTAAGAAGGTAAATGGAATGTTTATATGTACTAATATTTTGTAAAATGATTATGAGTCTTTCTAAATGGTTATAATCACAAGTGTTGGATTTTAATTCAAGTTTTGGTTAAATGGGTGAAAACTATGTTTTGATGTGGATATTGTTTTAAAATGAGGTGTTGATCTCCAAGTGATTTAAAAAGGGGTTTAAATAAATTTTAAATGTTGATTTGAAATGGATTTGTGTTTTCCCCTATGGTGAAAATTCCTTAATGGATCTTTCCAATGTTTTGATGGGAATAAAGGATTTGGCCTTATTTTGGATATTAAATAGGAATACCTATGTGTTAAGGGTGGATTTTAATTGTTTTAAATGGATGTGTCATTTCCACCAATATCAAAATAGTGTTTGGATTATCTTTTTATTTTCTATGAAAGGGCTCAGTATTCTGAGTCATGTTTTGGTGTTAGAGGCTTGTTTGTACATTGGTAAGTGATAAATGTTAGAAATGGTTCCTTCATGGTTTTGTAAATTATTTGAAAAGTAAATGTGATCAGAATTAGAAATTTTGAATGATTATATGGGTTAGGATATTGGAATGATGATCCATGTCTTTGGGTTGGTTTTGGGTTGAAACTCTAGAAACAACCAATGTATGTGTATGGTTTAGATTTCAGATTGATGCTTCAAGAATTGATAGCACATAACATGGTGTGGGTACTTGTAATAATGATCCTTGGTACCTATATTTAAATGATTAGTGATATTATATTTATTTTACTTAATGTGTGCATCACCCTATGATTTATGGCTGAGATGACTGGCATTGGCCGAAGTAGGTTTGGTTGGCCCAGGTGTCACTTTTGAACCCAAGGGCCAATAGGTTAATTAATAAATGGTTGTTTAAAAACATATATTATTTTATATATTGTTTATTATTCCTTTGTATATCTTTATACGTTGTTTCGTAGACTAGTTATTGATTTAGAAACCATTGGTGGTGGCCTATTGAGTTGTACTCACACCCTACTCAGGTCTCCACTACACATGAGTACCTGAAAAACTCTTACATGTTTATTATAGGCATGAGTTTGGGCTAAGGCCCAATTTGAATTTTTCATGAATGGGTAGGATATATCATAAGGTATCAGAAGACTAGATGAGATTCGACTCAGAAATACAGTGGATCAGGTTTTTCTATTTATTTTATTTTTTATATTTTTGTAACAAGCCCAGTGGGTGATCAATTATATGGATGGAAGGCTATTCTAGCCTTTACTGCATTTCATTAGTTTTTTAGTCATGTTTAAATTTATCTACTTATCTTCCTATATTATCTTGGATGTTTGATCTTTATTCATCCTATATAATCTGATGCTTATCATTGGTATATAATACTTTGTTATTTTATATGTTATTTCACACTCTGATCCAGGGGTATAGTCTCCCCAAGGTATAACCCTAGACCCTCATAACTAGTCGGCAACCTATAGAATATGGGGAGGCATTCCTAATGTCTTGTGGTAAACTGGTCAAGTTACTATTATATAGTTAACTAGGAAAGGATTTTACACTTCATAAGGTATATAACAATTGAGATCTTCATAGGGTACAAATCTTCCTAAGGTGCATTTGTAAGGTGCATAGGAGCTTCATAGGTTACAACCTAACTTATTAAGGTACATAATAGTGCAAGGAACCTTATAGGGTACCATCATAAGGTACACTATAATAAGGTATAGAATAAGGATAAATCTGCAAAGTTGAAAAATATTAGTTTGTAAGGGTGATTTTCATTTAAAGAAGCATCATCTGTGAAAGAATCAGTTATGTAATTATGGTTTTACTTTGTTTAAGGATGATTGAGAGCATCATAGCCTGAATGGCCTGAAGGCCTTCTTTTTTATTTTATTGTGGATAATTACCCTTTTAAGGGTTGAAGGGGAACCCGTACATAACCCGTAGGCCCAAGTCACAAGGCCTGAATGACCTGCAATACATGACCCGAAGGTCCAGAGGCAAATCATGCCCATTACATGACCCGTAGGCCCAACCCACTAGAACTGCCCCTCCCCATCTTCTGTGTCATTGATCACCTAGCTCCCCACCTTGCATTACTGATTGGCTAGCATTTCCCTGTACAAATATTCATGGTGCCTGGTCCCGATGGCGACTGACATACCCTCTCATTCTTCCAATCCGGTTAGCTATGCTTCTAGTGGCTGCTACTCTTATTGCTTTAATCCTCTTCTGGGGCCTATTCTGTGTGAACTGGACTACTACATGGTCTCTGTGGCCTAAAGGCCATGTGGCCCGAAGGCCTTTGATGACCCGTAGGCCCAAACCGGTGGGCCAAAGGCCCAAATCATGTGAATAGTTCTGGCTGCTACAGTACCGAATAGTAACTGCTATAGTGACTGCTATAATACCCTCAGAAATTTTCCTCCACATAGTTTTGAACCTGGATCTCTTGGATGCCAAGCAGGAGCCCTTACCACTTGGGTACGGGCTCGTTGGCTGAGATCATCATAGGGATCATTTATCTTTATGGTAATGCTAAGATATCCATAAATATGGTTTTTTGAGAGTTTGTAGAAATAAATCATTTGATGCATGAATAGATCTTCAAGGAAATAAATGTCATAATTAATATGATTAATTGTTGTACAAGTGTGATTGAAGAAGATCCAATTGAGAATAAGAAACTGAATTTTTTTGAGGATTCACATTGAAAACATATTTTCCATGCTATGAAGATTAAGTATGAATCTCATGAATGCTTACATGTAATAACTTAAAGATGTGTGTTTTGTTGAAAAGATTAAGTCACAGTAGTTTGAATACAACATAGAGTAATTTGACCAAGTCTTCAAGATATTTTTAAAGTATATATTATTTATGCTTAAATGATATTGAAGACCAAATATAAATATGAGAATTCAAAATCTATGGAATATGAGGAAATAATATTTATATGGAAATTTAAATATTAAAGGTAGAAGAAATAAAGAAGAATATGTCATACATAAAATGAGAAATATTGAGAAAACTGATACACTATTGTATCGATGAGAGAAAAATCAAAATGGAGTTGATAGATATCTAGGATAAATAATTTAATACCATGATATTTTGAAAATCGTATTATGTTCGATATTATATATGACACGCAATACCAAGCTTAAACAGCCATGAAATATTATTATTTAAATATGATTGTTATAACCCAGTCATTGAATTGGTGGGTATGAATAGGAATAAGCATACTTTGAAATATATATATAATGGTCTTAATCAATACAATTTTTTTATTAATTCTTAGTAAATAATCATTCAATATTTAGTAAATTCATTTTATGCTTTAAAAATACATTTTTACTCAAAAATGGGTTTTATTTCTTTTTATGAGAAAATATTATAATTAATTTATTCAAATTTCAGAAAATGTATTTGAAAAAATGAAATTCATTTTTAAAATTAGTATATCAAAATTATCATATAGATAATTTTTTATAATTTCCTGAAAAGTTTTATTTTTTGATAAATAATATAAAATACTGATTTTTATTAAAAACTATATTTTTGTTTCAAGAATTTAAAAAGTTCCATTTTTTTCAAAATAGATTCAAATTAGAATTATTTAATTTATGTTATGAATAATTAAGTTATTCTCCTTGTAATTAATTTTATGATTGATTTTGGAATAAATCCTTTTTATACTTTAGAATGTATTTTTCTGAAAAAATTGGTTATCATCATGTTTTGTGGGATTAATTTAAAATTAAATTATACCAGTTCTATGGATTAAATTTGATAAATTGGATTCCATATTTTAATTAAAATAATTAATATTATTTAATAATTTCAAATTAATTTTTTTCATAATGAATAGTAAAAATACTAAAAATTTGTTATCACGAATAAGGTTAAAATAGGTTTATCGGGGGTTAAACTAAAGTGATAAAGGTTTAAATGAAATAAAAACCTATATAAATCCTATTTTATGGGCATAATTCAATCCTAAAACATCTAATATTTATAAATGGTCCATTTTTTAGCCATTTTTTTGTGTAATGCATTAATATATTTTAATATTTTTTTAATTCCAAGTGTGTCATTTCCCCCACTTATAAAAGGACACCCCCTCTCCTCTCCTATCCATGATTCAAGATCCATTTGGGTCACCCAATAATTACCAAAATACCTTCCTAAAATCATACCTATACCCAAGAGTTCTTATTTTGGTAATAATACCAACCTTAGAGGGCTTAATGTTGGTAAAACAAAGGAGGTTGTCCGTAAAAGAGGTATAGCTTTTAAATGAATGTATTGGTTTTATTTCTTCTTCTACCCACTTAAAAACTATTATAACCATTGTGATATAATAAAATAAATATCCACCAGATATTTACATGCTATTTTTTATTTCTTGACTTTAATTAATCTCTTGATTCATCTAATTGGAAATGAAATCATCATTAATGTGTACGGCAGACTACTACATCGCGAACCAATGTAATTCATTTTCCATCAACACATCTCATGAATGGTTATAATGATGGATTTAAAAAATATATTTGATATTCATAATATAATTATAATTCTATAAGGGTAATATATCATCTATTTTCTTACCATTCCATCCATTGAAAAATGATAATGTCGTTTGTGCGTACATGTGGATTACCACCTCCACAAAGTGACGTGATTCGTTTTTCATCACCGCCTCACATGGGTGGTATATATAATTTTATTTAATGAGGTTATATTATATTTATGTTATAATAATCATTCTATAAATATAAAATGATACTTACCTTATTTACCTTATTTTCTTTGAAAAATGAAAGTGTTACTCACGTGTACGTACGACATATCATCTCCATGTTGTAAAGTAATTCATTTTTCATAACCTCATTAAATAGTTGGTCATAAAAGTATAATTAATGTATAAAAATGATAACTATTTCATGATTATTATTTTTTATGTTATTTAATATTTACCTCTTTTACCACGATTAACATACCAAAGTTGTTTTGAAATTATGAACCGAATATCCTCAAAATACACGACATGGACTTAACTGATTAAGTAATTATATATGTCATTAAAATAAATTAAAGAAATTATTTAATGATAATGTATTAAAATTTTAAATTGTTATTAAAAAATTAATTAATTAATATAATTTTATTATATAGTATTTAAAGGACATACATAACAAGTATGTACTCGAGGTAGGGTTTTTTAACTCAATTTTCTTTCATTGGGTTATATCACATCTTTATTGATTATATCATGTCAAGATTATATATGAAATTTCATTTTTTATTTATTTTTTATTTAAATTTTTTTTTGTATTTAATTTTTTTACAAATAATCTCTATATTGATTAATTCTCAATGACATGATATGATATTTGTAAGGTTTATTCATCTCAAATTTTCATTCTTTGAGACATATGTTTATGTTATGCACCTTAATTATTTTATGAGGTGTATATACTAACCCTTAGAATGTTATATAATGGATATAATTATATTCATGGTGTTTAATTTTTCATTTAAAGTCTTTTATTTCATAATCTTAAGATTCAACTATTACCAAAATAGTAAGGATTCTTATAATACAATCTCATCTTATTTCGGGATTATATATGGTCAAAGTTCCTTTGGGTGGGATCATATGATATTATTTTATTGAACCACATATATTTTATTATTCTATATTTATAAATGTTTTTTAAAAGATTAATTTTCATTTCCTCACTTATTTATTAAAGAAACATCAAGAAAGTTGTTTTTAAGTGATATTAGCCTTGTATCTTCTTTTAGATCAGGAATATTTCTCTTCTATATCTCTGTTTTTTAAATTATTTTCAAAAATGATATAATTTACACTTCAATTATTTATTAATGTAATTTTCAATTATCTTTGAATTTATTTACAAAGGTTTTAAAAAGGATACTTTTTAATATTTTTTGTATGACACATTTGGACTTTTTTTACCGAAGTGTGAAAGAAATGTTTTATTTTAACATATATGAATTAAATGCCTTTTTTCCAACATGAATATTTTTTATTTAAATATTAATTTGAAATTTTTCAAATTTATATTCAAATAAAATGTTTTTCTTAATATTCTTTAAATTTTTAGTTTTTAAAAGTGATTTTCAAAGTGGAAAGGGTATTTTCCTCAATATTTTTTCTTAATGATATTTCTATTCATCAACAACAACAACCCTTGATGTTACATATGCTCCACTGGGGATATGTTTTCATGATACTATCCTTATTATTTATTTTTATGGATAATGATTGTTTCAAATAGATTTTCATGTAACCCATTTCTTTTCCATAGGTAAATAAAGCTGTGAAAGAACAATGGTTATTGTTATGTTGAAAAGTGAAAGTTTCTAATTGTTTTTCACATTATATGGTAATTGGAAATATATGTGGATAATTTATGGTTGGTTCCATTATAACCCAAGGATGGTTTTTTCCATTATAAACAAAGTATGGGTGGTTACATTATAAACCAAGGATGGGTGAGTCTGTTATATCCCTCCAATGCAATAGGTAAAGAGAAAAAGTTAACGAATTATAGGTTTATCCTAAGAGAGTGTTGGAATTTACCTAGTAAGTTATTATATTTCTAATAGTGGTTGTAAGAGTGATATGATAATGATATTCCAAGATACTAACATGTTTTATATATGCTTCCTATGATTTAATAATGTATCCTTTGTTCAAGTATTTCTTTTACATGGCTCATGATTGTTGACTCACATGGATTTTATCTTATTTAAAGCTTTATGCCGTGTCTCATGATTTATGATCCATGTTTTGATGGGTATGAATTCTATTCTGTTATTCTCAGTCACATTGACTATGCTATAATATCTTTATATTAATATTATTCTCATTGACTACATTCAATTTTTAATGATTATATTTACCCATATTGGCTATTTGAGCTTGCCCTTCTTATGTTTCTTTTCCCCGTGTTATAAAGAAATAAGTTAAGTAAGATATTTCTTGAAGGTTTTCATGTAATGACCCAAAATTTTATCATTAAAATTTCTCTTCTTATAATTATATTGTATAGTATAAATCTCATATATCACATAGAAAACCCAATAAAAACTTTATTCTAAAAAATGAATAATGAAATGAGTGGTATTTATAGAAATTAGGAAACCTATACCAAAAAAATAGTAACCCGGACGTTGGAATAGTAATGTGACCATTAGGAATAGTAATCTGGCCATTAAAATAATATACTCTCCTATAAAATTATAAATAAAATTTAGTTATCTTATAAATTAAAATATGATATATTTATATCATAGAATAAGTAAATAAATATTATAAAAATGATAAATTAAGTATTGGTATTTTTGTGAAACATAAATGTTTATTTACAATTTTATAATTAATATATTGACTTAAAAGAAAAATTATTTTCATAAAATAGATTCATATATTGATATTTTGTTTTATTATAATTATAAGATAATTTTACGAGACCTTAATTAATTTTTTAAAGTATTGTAAAAATGATTATAATATTTAAATCAATATTTTTTTAATAAATGATGATTTTAATTAAAAAATTAAATTTATCATATTTTCATAAAATGGAGTCCATTTTTTGAAATATACACATCTAAAAGTGGTTAGAGTGAATTTTTTGGATTTTTCTAAAATAGTTGAATTTTTTGTGAATAGTGAAATGCAGAAATTTACAGTATTTAACATTATAAGTAAATAAATGAAATTTTGAGTCATGATTAAATAATTGATGATGTAAGTGCCCATTATCTAGAACTATAATTCTATTTTTACTATATTTAGTCATATGAATCAATACTATTGATAGTCTTGAGCCAATCTAATAAACTAATGAATATAATAATCCAAAACACCCCTCTCATCCCCTTATAAATACCACCCCTCACCAAATCTTCTCCTCATAACTTTGAATAATTTAAGCTTGTATAAATTATACCCAATTACTCTCTCAATAATCTTCCCTTCATCCTAGTCTTGCTGGTCTCACTAAAAGACCAATTCCAAGTACCTTAAGGAGGTTCTCAAGAAGATGATATTCAAGAAGTAAAATCCTCCTTTTTTCTCTTTTAAATTATTTCTTTATTCTTTATTATCCTAACCTATGGTATCATACATGTGCTGGAATTTTATTTTTTTAATGTAATATCCATAATTAAATCCCTTCTCTTCTCTTTTTATCTTAAAAAAAGAAAACATCATCCGTGATATGTCGATTTACCGCCTTCATGGATGATGATTTTTTTTCCATTATCACCTTAAATGCATGTTATAAAACCATTATTATGGTTAAATAAGATTATAATATGTAAATTATAATTGTTTTAATGTTCTATAAACAATATATAAACATAATATTAAATAAAAAAATACTTGTTCATGATGGTCGTAAAAACGGCCAAATTAAATTAATCATTTCTTTCATTAACATTTTATCAATTGAATCATTCTCATATATGAAAATAAAATGATATATGAGACCATTTAAATTTATAGAATTACATTGATACTATTTCATCCCACTTCTGGTGTTTTTATTCCATTTGAAAAGAACTCTCATAATTATACTCAAGGGAACCGACCATAAAACCATGAAATGAACGCTCCCAAAACAATGAAATTAAATGTGATAACTCATCAAAATGGCCATAAATGAACTTAATAAAATTATAATAAATCAAATACATGTAGAATAGGTTTTTAAGTAATTAATTAATGTATATAATTTTATTATCCAAGACATTAAGTGAAGTGAAGAACACATTCAAACATAAGGTAAAGAATCTCTCCAAACCTCCAATTTATCTTTCAGTTACACTTTCTCTCTCTTAACACCAATGTATTTCTTAATTATTATTATGTAATTATTCTTTATTATGTTTATATATTCAAAAATTATGTATCCATATACATTTATATTTATTTTATGGGGAAATACATGTTTTAAAATGTTTTCTTCTCAATTCCTCCTTATAAACAAACCCAATTAAAGGGAACTTTCCCATTTCTTACTCATTCTCAAGTACACTCTATAATATATTTTAATACACCATTATATTTATAAAATCAATCATTTTATCATTAAAAACTATCTTAGTACATTTATTTTTTATACAAACATTTATAACTTCATCCTCTTTAAATTTTCTTTAATATTTTCCCTTAAACCGCACTAAAATGGATCATTTATAAAGCTTCTTAAACACTCTTTTTACATGTTTTCACTTCATTTAGACTAAATTTATCATGATATATTACTATTTTACCTTATTAATTTACAATTATTATTTAAATATCTTCTTTCATGGATTCCATTATTATATTCCCTTTGGTTATGCCTTATTACATGATACCCATTTCTTTCCATGGGATACCCTTATGTTTATTCCTTATGTTTGATTCTTTATGTGGCATGAATATTCATGAACATGTTATGATGGTTTCACCCATATAGTGCTCTAATGAATTGGGTAATGTTTAGTCTCATGAGATTTCATGTATGGGATTAGAGAGTAAACCTAATCCATTATGGGACTTTGTCCACCATGTAATATAGTTTTGGAAGTTATCCTCAACTCATGTTTATGTCATGTTATATGTTGTTTCCACATTTATATATTTCCATGATCATATGATTCCATGTTCTATATTTTATGATTCCATATGATTTTTTAAGTTCTATGACTTTTATTTTATTATTTTTTTCCTTCTAACTCATGTGTTATGCTTTATTCCCATGTTTATTCCCTTACTGGTCATTTTAACGCATCCCTTTTGTCTATGTATTCCCTAGGTTATACTATGAAAATATAGAATTACAAAGGAAGTTAAATCTCATTATGGAAGATTAATAAAGATATTTTTTATTCTAGTTCCATGTTTTCAGTTTTATGTACCTAATCTTCCAAATATATTAGAATTTAAAATCCTTGGGTTGTATTTGATGGTTAATTATGCTTAAAATCATGTAATAATATGTGTAAAAGTCTAGGGTCTCTATAGTTGGTATGAGATCATGGTCTAGTTCTTTTGGGAGATTAGGACTAGAAACATTTAGTTAGAACCCTAGGGATAATTCTATCTCCTTGGATAACCTAGATTAAAACTTAGGGAATCACAACATAGGATATACTTTTCATTTATAATTTTAAACTTTTATGTTCATAGTTTCATTTTTTTATATTCTTATTGGATAAGTACTCAAGGACCCCTAATTATATTTTATTTTTCATATTTAATAGAGGGAAATAGGAGAACCCATGACAATAATAAATATGATAGAAAATGTAATGATTTCCCTAATGAAATGCCAAATATAATGGGAATGGGAGCTCAGAACTTCATGATAGTACTAGATCAACTGGATCAATATATGAATAATAACTTGAATAATTTGTAATTCACTACTTATAATAAGAAGGAGAAAGTTTTTATCGAATCCTTTATGTGACAAAGGCCTCCTATCTTTAGTGGATCTTCTGATCCCCTAATTACATAACCATGGATTAACTCTATTGAGAAGATATTCTATATTCTATAGTACTTAGAAGAAGAGAAAGTTGTGATGGAGGTCTATAATTTTAATGGGGAATTTGATTGGTGGTGGACACTGATCAAGAACAAGAATTATAAAGAAGAAATTGATTCCATGGAATGGTAATCATTTAATAAAATATTTTTCAATAAATATTTTCCCCGAACTCTTTGTTTTGATATAAAAAGGGAGTTCCTCAGACTAAAGCAAAAGGAAAACAAGTATATAAGGGTGTGTGAGGAAAAATTTATAAGTCTTTCATGATAAACCTCTATATTTTTCATGAACATTGAAATCAAGGTGGATTTCTTATTTAGAGAACTAAAGCCGAGTATACAAAAATCATTGGTGATTCGAGACTTTGATAGCTATGAAGATATTTCATGTTGTGACCTTAAGGTTGATATGGAGATTGGAGATTCTCAGTAGTCTTATGGTCATAGAGATAAAAAGTATAAAATGGAGTTTAATATGGGAGTATCAATAGATAAATCCCATGATGGAATGAAAAACCAACATCCCAAGTGTCAAAAGTATGGTAAGAAACATCTTGGTAACTATATAAAGGGAACTAGGAGATTGTTCAAATATGGAAGAGAGGGAGATCATGATAATTATTTCCAAAGGGGTATAAATAATCCCATAAATATAGAAGAATAAAGGAAGGTTTAAATTAATACTTAGCCTATAGTTCAATGTTTCAACTTCAAGGAACATGGGAATTATTCGATCCAATTACATAAGCTAAGGGTTATCGGAGTAAATCAACAACAATATATAAGGAAGTAAGAAAAGGTATATGTTATCACTACTACTAAGGTGGATCCTAACAATGATATGGTGATAGGTATGCTGGTTATTAATTCAAGAATAGTGAACATACTATTCGATTCTAGTTCTAGGAATTATTTTATATATTGTAAGTGTGGTAGAACTATTCAAGCATCACCTCAAAATATGGAGGTTAAGTTATCCATAAGAATAGAAAATGGGGAAATTATTGTATCTAAATTAATAGCTCATATCAGACTAATTTTTATGGATTTAACCTCCCATAAAATCTCATATTACTTCATTTAGTGGACTTTGATGTTATATTGGTCATGTATTGGCTATCTTTATATAAATATAACATCAACTATCAAGAAAGGGAGATCACTCTTCACATCCCAAGGCATCCTTCAATTCTGTATAAGTGTAAGGAGGAGGATGAATCTCCTTCAGATTAATCATCTCAATTTTGGATATTATTGCCTTATGAAAAATTATATCTAGATCAAATTATTGAGACAAAGGATATGATCAAGCTCGAAGACATTCCCATTATGATGGATTACACTAATGTGTTCCCTGAATAATTGTTTGGTCTTCATCTTGATTTAGAGGTTGAGTTATCAATTGAAATTATTCCTATATCTCTTCCTATGTCAAATAATTCTCATAAACTAGCCATCATTGAGTTAGAGGAACTAAAAAATCAGTTACAATAGAATCTAGACAAGGGTTTTCATATGCCCGAGTGCTTCACCATGGGGTGCGCCAGTCCTCTTCATCAAGAAGAAGGATGGATTAATGTGCCTCTACATTGATTATCATGAGCTCAACAAAATCAAAATAAAGAACAAATATCCCCTACAATTGATAGATGGCCTATTAGATCAACTACATGGGGCCAATTATTTCTCTAAAGTGGATCTTTAATCGGGATATCACCAATTTAATGTAAAAAAGGAAGATATTCCCAAGACTGCCTTTAAAATGAGGTATAGACACTATGAGTTCATATTGATTCCCTTCAGACTCACTAATTCTCAATAAATTTTCATGGACTTAGTGAATAGAGTCTTTAGAGATTACCTTGAAAATTTATATTAGTCTTTATAGATGATATTATAATATAATCCAAGAGTAATGAGGAATGTGAGGATCATTTGAATACTATGCTAAATACTTTGAAGAGGCGGAAATTATATGCAAAGTACAAAAAATGTGAGTTCTATATAGTGTAAGTATAATTTTGGGGGCATTTTATCACCAGAAAAGGAAAATTTATGGACTCTTATAAGACAAAGGCAATTAAGAAGTGGCCTAGACCAACATCTGTAATAGAGGTCCGTAGTTTCCTTGGTCTAGCTAGATATTACCGATGATTTGTGAGGAACTTCTCATGATTTTCAAACCCATTAACCAAGATGACTTGGAAGGGAGTAAAGTTTGTTTGGACCAGTGAATATGAAGATTGATTAAAAGAGTTAAAAAATAGGCTTATCACTACACCAGTACTTACACTACAGATAAGTGGGGAACTATTTGTTCTATAAAACAATGATTCAAAGAATTTATTAGGCTATATACTTACGAAAACTGATAAAGTGATAGCCTATGCCTCAAGACAGTTGAAAGTTCATGAGAAAAACTACCTCACACATGATCTACAGTTGGTAGCTCTGATCTTTTCATTGAAAATCTAGTGGAATTATCTCTAATTGGAGAAATCTGAAATATATATTGATCATAAGAGCCTCAAATATATATTCACACATAAGGAGCTTAATATTCACCAGTGAATATGGTTATATCTCATTAAAGATTATGACTACTCAATCCACTATCATCATGGTAAAGTAAATAAATTGGTATATGCTCTAAGTAGAAAGTATCCTAAAAAATTTTTAATGATAGGAATTGAGAAGGTCTAATCTTCTTAGACATTTAATGTATGGACATGGGAATCATAAAGGAAGTTACATCATCATTCCTTTCACAAATGATTACTCAACTAACCTCATGGAATAAATAAAGGGTTATCAAAGAAATGATGATGATATTCAAAAAAAAGTTGGAAGATATAATAAAGGGGAAATCCTCAGAGTTCAAAATTTATGAGGAAGGATTCATAAGATTTGGGTCATGACTATGTGTACCATCCAATCCATAGATAAAAAAAGAGCTTATGAATGACACACATAACTCAACCTTCTCCATCCACCCATAGAACATAAAGATGTATAGAGATATCCAATAGCACTATTGGTGGGACAATATGAAGTAGATTGATGAATATACATCAAAGTGCTTGGTATGTCAGCAAGTGAAGGCTAAAAGAAAAAATTATAAGGGGATGATGCAACTATTACCCATACCAACATAGAAATGGGAAAATATCACCATGGAATTTATCACTGGACTTTAGAAAACATCCAGAGGAAATAAATATCTATGTTTAATTATAGATCATCTTACAAAGATAGCTCACTTTATCACAATTCGAGAGGAATTCTCACTCCATCATCTTACATAGATTTTCATCAGAGAAGTGGTGAGGCTACATGGGCTACCATTATCGATTGTATCTGATAGAGATACTATATTTGCCATAAAATTATGGAAAAGTCTCCAACATAATCTAAAAATTAAGTTAAACTTTAGTACACCTTATCATCCTCAAATTGATGGTCAATATGATTATACTATTCAGACATTGAAAGACATGTTGAGAGCATGTTCTATGGACTTCAAAGGAGGTTGGGACCAATATCTACCTCTGGTCGAGTTCTCTTATAACAATAGTTTCCACTCAAAAATCCAAATGGCTCCATATAAATCACTTTATGATAAAAGATTCATAATTCCTACATGCTCGGATGAAATTAGTGAACGTAAGTTTTTGGGACCTAAAATGGTCAAAGAAATGGTAGAAAAGGTGAAAACTATTCAGCATCACATCAAGGAAGCCCAAAGTTGACAAAATATAAATGAAGATAATCATCGATAGGACTTAGATTTTTAAGTTGGATACATGGTATTCCACCGCATACCTCCATGGAAGATAGACATGGGATTTGGGAAGAAAAGAAAGCTACGTCCTAGGTACATTGGCCCCTTCAAAATCCTTGGTAGTGTCAGAGTTGTGGCTTATTGACTAGAACTTCCACTAACCATGTATCGAGAACATGATGTATTCCATATATACCTCTTGAAAAATTACATACCATATCCCTCATATGTACTAAATCCAGAGGTAGTAAAGCTGGAAAATGATCTCTCTTACGAGGAGCAACTGGTGAAGATCTTGGACAGTAGAGATAAAGTTCTATGCAACGGGACTACTCACCTGGTCAAAGTATTATAGAGGAACCATAAATATGAATAAGTAATATGGGAATTGGAGGAAGCAATGAAAGAGAAATACCCTCACCTGTTTTCACTATACTATGTAAAATGAAATTTCGAGGGTGAAATTTCATAAAGGGGGAAGAATGTAAAGACACAAAAAAAAATCCCTTATTATAATTATTTAATATACTATAAATATCATAAATCTCATATATAACCCAATAAAAACTTTATTCTCACAAATGAATAATGAAATAAGTGGTATTTATAGAAATTAGGAACCTATACCAATGGAATATTAACTTGAACATTGGAATAGTAATGTGACTATTAGGAATAGTAATATTTTCACTAGAATCGTAAACTCACCTATTAAAGTATAAATAAAATTTAGGTATCTTATAAATTAAAATGTGATATATTTATAACATGTAATAAGTAAAAAAATGTCTTAAAAATGATAAATTAAGTGTTGGTATTTTTGTGAAACGTATATGTTTATTTACAATTTTATAATTAATATAATGATTTAAAAAAGAATTTATTTCCATAAAATAGATTCATAAATTAATATTTTTTTTGTTATAATTATAAGATAATTTTATGAGACCTTAATTAAATTTTCAAAGTATCATACAATCGATTATAATATTATAATCAATATTTTTTGAATAAATGATGATTTTAATTAAAAATTAAATTTCTCATATTTAGAAAATTATTTTCATAAAATGGATTATATTTTTAAAATCTACACATCAAAAAAATTAGGGTGAATTTTTTGGATTTTTCTAAAATAGTTGAATTTTTTGTGAATGGTGAAATACGATAATTTACGGTATTTAACATTATAAGTAAATAAATGAAATTTTGAGTGATGGTTTAGTCATGAATGATGTAAGTGAAAATTATATAGACATATCCTTCTATTTTTACTGTATTTAGTCATAGTAATCAATACTATTGATAGTATTGGTCCAAAAATAATAAACTAATGAATTAATAAAAAACACCCCTCTCCTCCCTTATACACACCACCCTTCACCACATCTTCTCCTCACACCTTATAAGAATTTAATCTTTTCTAAATTACGATCAATTCCTATTACAATACTCTTAAACATGTCTTGTTCATTTTTTCATCACCAAAATAACAATTCCAAGTCCCTTAACAAGGTTTACAAGGAGACGATATTCAAGATGTAAAATCCTCTTTCTCTTTTAAATTATTTATTTATTATTCCTTATCCTCACCTCCCCTAACCAAAATGAAAACATATATATAGTATCATAAATTTAATATAATTTTATTTTTTTAATGGAATATCCATAATCAAATCTCTTCTCTTCTCTTTTTATCTTAAAAACGAAAACATCATTCATGATATGTCGATTTACCGCCTTTGCGGATGACGGTTTTTCGTTTTCCATTACTGCCTTCAAGGATGGTCATAAAACCATTATTATGGTTAAATAATATTAAAATATGTAAATTATTACTAGTTTAATGTTTTTTAACTAACATATAAACATAATATTAAATAAAACAATACTTTTTCACGATGGTTGTAAAAAATGACAAATTAAACTAATTATTTCTTTCGTTAACATTTTATCAAATGAATCACTCTCATATCTAAAAAAATTATATATGGGACCATTAAAAATTATGTAATTATATTAATACCATTCCATATTAATTCTATAGTTTTTCTTCTTCTGACAAGAATTCTCATAATTATACTCAAAGGAACCAACCATAAAACCATGAAATGAACACTCCCGGAACAACAAAATTAAACATTATAACTCATCAAAATATCCATAAATGAAATTAATAAAATTATAATAAATAAAATAAATGTATAATATGTTATTAATTAATTAATTATTGGATCTAATTTGATTATCTAAGACATTTAGTGCAAGTGCAGAACACATTCAGATATAAGGTAAGGAATCTCTCTGAACATCCAATTTACCTTTCAGTTATGATTTATCTCTCTTAACATGAATATATTTCTTTGTTGTTATTATTTAATTATTATAAATTCTATTTATATATTCCAAAATTATTTATCCAGATCCATTCATCTTTCTTTTATGGGGAAATACCTGTTTTAAAAGTTTCCCTTCTCAATTCCTCTCGATAAGCAAGCCTGATTAAAGTGAACTTTCTCATTTCTTACCCATTCTCAAGTACACTCCATAATCTATTTTAATACACAATTATTTTCCTAAAATCACTCATTTTACCATGAAAAACTATCTTATTTCATTTTTTGTTTTTATACAAATATTTATGCCTTTGTCATCTTTAAATAATCTTTAATATTTTTCCTTAAACCGCATTAAAGTGGCTCATTTATAAAGTTTCTTAAATACTCTTTTTACCTATTTCACTTAATTTGGAAACCATTTATCATTATGTATTACTATTTTACCTTATTAATGTACAATTATGATTTAAATATCTTCTTTTATGGATACCATTATTATATGCCCTTTGGTTATGCCTTATGACATGATACCCATTTCTTTCCATGGGTTACCCTTATGTTTATTCCATATGTTTGATTATTTATGTGGTACACATATTCATGAACATGTTATGATGGGTGTTCCTATATATTTATTTAATTCATTGGTTAATTTTTAGTCTCATGCAATGTCATTTATGGGATTAGTGAGTAAACCTAATCCATTATGGGACTTTGTCTACCATGTGATATAGTCTTGGCAGTTAGCCTTGAATCATGTTTATATAATGTTATATATTACTACCGCATTACCATGTTTACATGATCATATGATTCCATGTTCTATGTATTATTATTCCATATGATTATTCATGTGTCATGCCTTTTATGTTATCATGTTATGCCTTGTAACTCATGTGTTATGCTTTATTCCCATGTTTATTCCCTTGCTGGGATTTTTACCTCATCCCTTTTGTATATGTATTACCTAGTTTATACTATACATATATAAGAGCTAAAATTAATTTATAATCTCATTATGGAATATTAATAAATATATGTTTTATTCTAGTTACATGTTTTTAGTTTTATGTACCTAATCTTCAAAAGACACTAAAGTTTACAAACCTTTGTTTGTATTTGATGGTTAATTATACTTAAAATCATGTAATAATATGTGTAAAAGGATAGGGTATTTGTATTTTATATGGAATGGGATTAATACTTAATGTGGAATAAGAAAATATAATTATAGTGTGAAAAATTCTCACTTAAAATCATGGGTAATGGTATGTAAGATTTTTTCCTGATTCTCTAAAACTCTAAACCTAAAATTTCTTTGGGTATGTAAGTGATCCAATATTTATATTTGATGTTGTATGTTTATATGATTAAAATTGGGTCAAATTTATTAGTATTAAATCCAAAAATGTAAATATTTTTCTTTAATCACCAGATTTAGGGGTTTAAGTTCAGGCCTATTATAGTTGGTATCATAGTAGGGTTTAGATAACTTTGGACATTGGGATGTTTTCATGTGAGGTTAAATTAAGATTTATGGATTCCATCATGGGTTTATAAGTTTAAGGTTGAATATAAGTTCAAAGTCATATAAACCACTTTTTTGGTTTTAAGTGATGGGATTTTAAGGTGATTAATGATACTTTGTGGTATATTTATTGAGTTTTAATAAAAAAATATGTATATATAGCCCTTAGTTTTAACTTGTGTTGTTGTGAAAATGATTTTTATGGAATAATGATTTTATATTTTGTGTAAATAAGTTGAAAGGAATTGATAATCTTTAGGATTAAGAAGATCCTTGATTTTGAGGTAATTATGTTTAATTGGGATAAAAGTTTTATTATATTTTAGGAACATATGTTTTAATGAATATATTACCATGAGATTGAAAAGTGATTTTGGGACTATGTTATTAATGTTATATTTGAAGAATTATTCTATTTTTATAAAATTATATGATTAAAGTAAATGGAAATATTTTTGGATAATATGGGAGTTTATTTGTGGAATAAAGGTTGATTTATATTTTGGAGGCATATATTATTTTAATTTGTATTTATGGTAATTTAGGTTATTTATGGAAAATATTAGCATATTTAAGAGATTATATGATTATAGAATATACATTTTTGGTATATGAATTTATGATTGATTTAGATATAATTATTAAGTTTGTCATGTAATAATATAAGTTCAAATCCTTATAATCTTTGGGTTTGAATCTTGGATATGCATATTTTTAAGAGTTTTAAGGATTAGTTATTAATTGAATGTTTAGTGTTTAACTTTTGGTGTTATTATTGAGGATTTTATGATTAATGTTGTATTTATTCATATTAGATATTATATTACCTTTTTCTAACCATTATGGTTATGTTTAATGTCTAAAGATAGAAGGAATAATGTGTTAACCTTTTATGGATCATGTGATCTATTAAAAGTTGATCTTAGTGTTTCAGGCACAAAAAAATCATCTTGAATATTATTTTCTTGGAATAATAGATACAATAGAAGTGGAAATTGATTGAATCATAACCAAATGTTGAAATTTTTCTTATGAAATTGAAATAAATCAAGTAAGTATATTTTATCATGTTCTCTATCCTGATGGTAAAAGAATCCCTCAACTCTATAAAAAGGATCTTGAAATAAAAAAAAATCCTTTTATGATCATTTCTGATGAATTAATGGTCTCTTATCTTCTAAAAAAAAATTATAATGTTAAATCCTAAATGTATCTTCCTTCAAAGTCCATATTTTCACTTCTTTCTGATGTTATGTTATTTAGGAACTTTTTTATGTGTTATTCCAGATGACCTTCATATTATCTTTTTCCTCTTTTCAAAAGGATGTTTTATTATCCCATTTTATGATATGGGTTTTCAAAAAATGGATATTAAAATATCAAACCCTTGAATTACCAATTATAAGATAAAATTTTGATGACTCCATTTATTAAAATGGGGGATAATGTAATACCACAATATTTCAAAAAGAATATTATGTGTGATGTAATACATGACATGCAATACTGAGCTTAAACAACCACGAAATATTATTATTTAAATATGATTGTTATAACATATTCATTTAATTAAAGGGTATGAATAGGAATAAATGAGTTATGAAAAATATTTATAAAGGACCTAATCGATACAAATTTATTTATTAATGTGTATGAAATAAGTATTTAATTTTTAGTAAAGTCCTTTTATGCTTTAAAAATACATTTTTCTCAAAAATGATTTTTATTGTTTTTTGTGAGAAAATATTATAATTTATTTATGCCAATTTTAGAATATATATTTGATAAAATTAACTTAATTTTTAAAATTATCATGCAAAAATTATCTTAGAGTTAATTTTTTATATTTTTATGAAAAGTTTTATTTTTTGACGAATAATGAAAAATATTGATTTTTATTGAAAAATATCATTTTATTCAAGCATTTACAATGTTAAATTTTATTTTAAAGTGATTTAAAAGTAATATTAGTTCATTTATATTATTAATGATCTATTTAAGGTCTTTAAAATCAATTTTATGCTTGATTTTTGTATAAAAACTTTTTATACTTAATAATTCATTTTTTCTAGAAAGCCGATTTTCATCACATTTTTTGGGTTTACTTTTAAATTAAATTCAACCAATTCTGGGAATTGAATTTAATAAAAAGTATTAAATGTTTATAATTATAATATTTAATATTATTTAATAAGTTTAATGTATTTTTTTCTATAATTAATAGTAAAAACAGTAAAAATATGTTATCACGGTTAAGGTTAAATCAGGTTTACTGAGGGTTAAACTGAAGTGGTAAGTGTTAAAATGACCTAAAAACTTATATAAATCCTATTTTTTGGCCATATTTTAACCCTACATCTTCTAATATTTTTAAATGGTCCATTTTGGATTCATTTGGATTGAGTAAGACATTAATATATCTTAATATTTTAAAAAATTCTAAGTGTGTCCTCTCCCCCACTTATAAAAGGGAACCCCGTCTCCTCTCCTCTCCACACTTAAATATATATTTGGTTCATAAAATACATACCCAAATACCTTTATAAAATCCCCCCCCCATCATCCTATACATCATATTTTGGTCATAATACCAACCTTAGAGGCCTTAAGGTGTAAAGAAAAGGAGGTTGTCTGGTGAAGAGGTATAGCTTTTAACCAAATGTTTTAGTTTTATTTATTCTTCTACTTGATTCAAAAATATTATAACTATTGGGATATAATAACATAATTATATCCCATATACTTGATTTTTTTTATGTTTATTTATTAAATTTAATCTATATCCTTCTTCATCTAATAGGTAACGAAACCATTGTTTGTGTGTACAATGAACTATCACCTCGTGAATCGATGTAATTCGCTTTCCATAGTTGTATATCATTAATAGTTATAATTATTGATTTAAAGTATATATATGATATTAATTAAATAATTATAATTATTTATAGATAACATATCATCTATTTTTTTACTATTCCATCCATTGAAAAATCATAATGTCATTCGTGCGTACGTGTGGATTACCTCCTCCCCAAAGCGGTGTGATTCATTTTTCATCACCACCTAACATGGGTGGTATATAAAATTGTATTTAAAAAGATAATATTATATTTATGATATAATAATAATTTTTTAAATATAAAAATGATACTTTCCTTCTTTCCCTCATGTTCATTGAAAAATTGAAACGTTACTCATGCGTACGTATGACCTACTATCTCCATATTGTAACATAATTCATTTTTCATAAAAAAACTTACATATTTGGTTATAAAAGTATAATTAATATATAAAAATTATAATTATTTCATAATTTTTATTTTTTAGATGATGGGATAAGGACCTATTTGACCATGGTCAACATACCAAAGTCATTTTGAAATTATGAATCGAGCATCCTCAAAATACCCTACATGGACTTAATCAATTAAATAACTAAATATGTCATAGAAATAAATGAAATAAATGATTTAACAATAATTTAATAAACCTTTAAATGGTTCTTAAACAGTTAAATAATTAATATAAGTTTATTATATAGGAGTTAAAGTACATACATAGCAAGTCTAGACTCGAGGTAAGGGGTTTTTTAACTCAATTTCCTTTTATTAGGTTATATCACATATTCATTGATTATATTATGTAAATGTTATATGTGAAATGGAATTTTTTTATTTATATTTTATTTCCACCTTTTTTAATTTACATTTTTTACACATAATCACTCAAGTGATTAATTCTCAATTCAATGATATGATCTTTATAAGGGTTATTCGTGTCACATTTTCCATCTTTGGGACATATTCTTATGTTACACACCTATATTATTTTATTATGTGTATATACTAACCCTTGAAATTTTATATAATGGATATTATTGTATTTATGGTATTTAATTTTTCATTTTAATTCATTTCTTTCACGGGCTTAAGATTCAAAAGATACCAAAATGGAAAGGATTTTTATGATACAATATCCTCTTATTTTGGGATTTTCTATGTTTAAAGATACTTTTGGTGGGATAATATGCACTTATTTTCTTGAACCGTGTCTATTTTCTTATCCTATGGTTATAAATTTGGTTTACATGTTTAATGTAAGGCCCCATCCTTAAACATTACATAATCTTGAATTAAGTTAATAATTCACATTGAGGATCTTTTCAGGTTTAGAGCTTTAGAGAATTAGGTCATAACTTATACATAACAACTTGAATATTACATGTAGACACATCTACTCAGTATCCATTTTTTTCATAAAATAAAAAATCTTTAAAAAAAAGAAACATGTCTAGTTCCATGTTTTAGACAGCATGACTTTTCCTTTATCCCATCCTTGACCCTATTCATCTTTAAGTCTTGTGTAAAACATTTCAAAAACTTGGGATGAGAATAAAAAGATCAGTAAGGTTTATAAAACAAGGAAAGAAAAAATTAGTCTATCAATACATACAAATCAATGAAATCATACTTTTCAATCATAAAACATAACCTCTTAAACATACCTCACAAAAACATAATATTTATAAATAATATATAGAAATAGTAAATCATAAAGGTAACTTGTGGAATCCATATCATAATTACATTTTAGATTTCATATCTACATATGTAGTTATGTTTGAAATACCCATCATGGTATATTCCCTAGATCTCTTAGGATAAATATTGATGTTTACCTCCGTCACATTACCCAATGCATTGGAGAGCTATCTTGGACTCACCCGCCCTCAGTTTATCACGGATTCACCCATATATGTAAACAATTCCCAAGAACCATAACATAATCATAACACATAAAACAAGAATAAATTAAATATAACATTTCCACATTGCAATCATAGTATATCATTTCAAGATATTGATATAATCAATTCATATAAAACATTCGAAAAGAAGAGTTTTGAATCAAAGTGTCTCATACCACTTTGAAACTTTTTGAAGTAATTTACACTTTAAAACACTCATGTACATATAAATAAATCTTTAAAAACATTTCTAAAACATGTACATGAACGAGAAATATTTATAAGATTAAATATTTAAAACATTTAAAATGATGTTTTAGATAAATAATCCCTTACCACTTGAGAAACACTTGAATAAAAATAAATAAAGAATAACATAAAATGAAACTATAAATATAATGAGAATATATAAATTCATGATATATAATTTCAAAATGTATGTATATACACCTTATAGGATAATAATTATGCACAATGTCAAGATATGCCTCAATGAAAGGAGATTTGAGACGAAGTCCCTTACAAAGATCATTTTGTAAATAAAATAGATCGATTATGTGTATTCACTATAGGTAAACATAGGTAATATATAAATACAATAAAGGACATAAAAATTTATTTCTTACATAATCATAACATGACATAATTAAATGTATAAGATTAACCCAAAGAATGGAAATTGGGTTAAGAAGTTCCCTTCCGAAAATTCGGCAGTCTAACGGCGTCACTTAAAAATTCAGAAAATGATTTTATGAGAGATAAAATGGTATATCATAATATGGAAATAAAATTTACAGAAATAATTATATATAATAACATATTAAAACATAATAAAAATGAAATTAAAAGATATAACATAAATTTATTCTTTGACTAAAAGATGATGGTGAAGGGTTCCCTTACCTTATGTCCGACTTGACTCGTTCATTCTTTAATTTCCTGAATAATAAACTTAAGTTAATTTATACTTTATTCAGAACATTTTTAAATTTTATTATTCCTTTTATATCACTTATTACCTTTCTATAACAATTAGTTAATTATTTTAGTTTATATCGGACAATTTGTTGATGTTCGAAACTTGAGTCAAAAATGAACTTGTTATAATTATAAATTGTCCATGTGGTAAAAATTCCCTTATATCCAAAATGATATTCATGATTTAGATATCATATATATCATTATATATTCAGTATATATATATTTATAATATTTCATATCATTTGGATATATTAAAATGAAATGCACCGTTCATGGAGACGGTAAGTCGTACGTACGCATAAACGCTACTTTCATTCCTTTTTTTCACTTTTAAAGGAATGAAAACCAAATTATACATAGGTATATTATAATTCCAGTATAAGGGGTTAAAAACCCTCTCTAATTTCTTAAATTAGAAGGGGTTAAAAACCTCCTCTAATCTAAGGTATTGACGGTAGTTCATGAATCCCCTCTAATTTAAGAGATTAGATGGGGTTATGAACCCCCACTATTTCATTTAAAAAACAATTTCCAAGTTATATATATATATAGACCCTAACATATATCCCAACGAATATTATATATATATATATATAATGGCTCTAAAATCTAACCAAACATATAGAGCCACTAATTATTAAATTGGCGGTGGTTTTGACCCAATTGCCTCTAAAATGAAACCAAATATTACAAAGAAAAAATTCTAAAAAATTAGAGGGGGTGTGCATAACCCCCTTTAAAAACCACCGCTAATCTGTTTTTTTGTAGTATTATCTTAGAATGTGGTTGGGGTTATATCACAGGTCTTTAGTGGTTAGTGCCTATAGTTATGGTGTGGTGTGACGACCCAGTGAGTTACCTATCATTATGCTGAATTTGAATTTAATTAATTAATTAATTAATTAATTTTTCTTAGTGTGATGTTAGAGCATGGGTTATTGAGGCAATCTTGTTTGGACACCAAGGAGTTTGGGAGAGGCTTGGATGGGCCTTGACAGAGTTATCGAGCTGGGGGGATGTTTCTTAAAGATTCATTTGAGTTAGGTGGTCTAAGAGATTTACCCATAGTCTTGATAATTTATTTTCATGTGTATGTGGTTTGTCTGATAGTGCCAATGTGTTTTGTGTTTCCCCTTAATTAAGAAAATAGTTTTTGAATTTAAATCGATACTTTAAAACTTCCATGGATCCCATTAGATCTGTTTGTGATTTTGAAACGGAACCTATGGCCGACCATGGGGTGTGTTGATTCTTAAAAATGCTAAATTGGGGTTTGAAGTGTGAAATAGGTGGGTTATAGGCTTAACACAATTAGTTTTTTTAGATGGCTTGATATCATGATTAGAGGTCTATTTGGTATAACTTCGGAATAAATTTTTTATGACATTTTAAGAAGGTAAATGGAATGTTTATATGTACTAATATTTTGTAAAATGATTATGAGTCTTTCTAAATGGTTATAATCACAAGTGTTGGATTTTAATTCAAGTTTTGGTTAAATGGGTGAAAACTATGTTTTGATGTGGATATTGTTTTAAAATGAGGTGTTGATCTCCAAGTGATTTAAAAAGGGGTTTAAATAAATTTTAAATGTTGATTTGAAATGGATTTGTGTTTTCCCCTATGGTGAAAATTCCTTAATGGATCTTTCCAATGTTTTGATGGGAATAAAGGATTTGGCCTTATTTTGGATGTTAAATAGGAATACCTATGTGTTAAGGGTGGATTTTAATTGTTTTAAATGGATGTGTCATTTCCACCAATATCAAAATAGTGTTTGGATTATCTTTTTATTTTCTATGAAAGGGCTCAGTATTCTGAGTCATGTTTTGGTGTTAGAGGCTTGTTTGTACATTGGTAAGTGATAAATGTTAGAAATGGTTCCTTCATGGTTTTGTAAATTATTTGAAAAGTAAATGTGATCAGAATTAGAAATTTTGAATGATTATATGGGTTAGGATATTGGAATGATGATCCATGTCTTTGGGTTGGTTTTGGGTTGAAACTCTAGAAACAACCAATGTATGTGTATGGTTTAGATTTCAGATTGATGCTTCAAGAATTGATAGCACATAACATGGTGTGGGTACTTGTAATAATGATCCTTGGTACCTATATTTAAATGATTAGTGATATTATATTTATTTTACTTAATGTGTGCATCACCCTATGATTTATGGCTGAGATGACTGGCATTGGCCGAAGTAGGTTTGGTTGGCCCAGGTGTCACTTTTGAACCCAAGGGCCAATAGGTTAATTAATAAATGGTTGTTTAAAAACATATATTATTTTATATATTGTTTATTATTCCTTTGTATATCTTTATACGTTGTTTCGTAGACTAGTTATTGATTTAGAAACCATTGGTGGTGGCCTATTGAGTTGTACTCACACCCTACTCAGGTCTCCACTACACATGAGTACCTGAAAAACTCTTACATGTTTATTATAGGCATGAGTTTGGGCTAAGGCCCAATTTGAATTTTTCATGAATGGGTAGGATATATCATAAGGTATCAGAAGACTAGATGAGATTCGACTCAGAAATACAGTGGATCAGGTTTTTCTATTTATTTTATTTTTTATATTTTTGTAACAAGCCCAGTGGGTGATCAATTATATGGATGGAAGGCTATTCTAGCCTTTACTGCATTTCATTAGTTTTTTAGTCATGTTTAAATTTATCTACTTATCTTCCTATATTATCTTGGATGTTTGATCTTTATTCATCCTATATAATCTGATGTTTATCATTGGTATATAATACTTTGTTATTTTATATGTTATTTCACACTCTGATCCAGGGGTATAGTCTCCCCAAGGTATAACCCTAGACCCTCATAACTAGTCGGCAACCTATAGAATATGGGGAGGCATTCCTAATGTCTTGTGGTAAACTGGTCAAGTTACTATTATATAGTTAACTAGGAAAGGATTTTACACTTCATAAGGTATATAACAATTGAGATCTTCATAGGGTACAAATCTTCCTAAGGTGCATTTGTAAGGTGCATAGGAGCTTCATAGGTTACAACCTAACTTATTAAGGTACATAATAGTGCAAGGAACCTTATAGGGTACCATCATAAGGTACACTATAATAAGGTATAGAATAAGGATAAATATGCAAAGTTGAAAAATATTAGTTTGTAAGGGTGATTTTCATTTAAAGAAGCATCATCTGTGAAAGAATCAGTTATGTAATTATGGTTTTACTTTGTTTAAGGATGATTGAGAGCATCATAGCCTGAATGGCCTGAAGGCCTTCTTTTTTATTTTATTGTGGATAATTACCCTTTTAAGGGTTGAAGGGGAACCCGTACATAACCCGTAGGCCCAAGTCACAAGGCCTGAATGACCTGCAATACATGACCCGAAGGTCCAGAGGCAAATCATGCCCATTACATGACCCGTAGGCCCAACCCACTAGAACTGCCCCTCCCCATCTTCTGTGTCATTGATCACCTAGCTCCCCACCTTGCATTACTGATTGGCTAGCATTTCCCTGTACAAATATTCATGGTGCCTGGTCCCGATGGCGACTGACATACCCTCTCATTCTTCCAATCCGGTTAGCTCTGCTTCTAGTGGCTGCTACTCTTATTGCTTTAATCCTCTTCTGGGGCCTATTCTGTGTGAACTGGGCTACTACATGGTCTCTGTGGCCTAAAGGCCATGTGGCCCGAAGGCCTTTGATGACCCGTAGGCCCAAACCGGTGGGCCAAAGGCCCAAATCATGTGAATAGTTCTGGCTGCTACAGTACCGAATAGTAACTGCTACAGTGACTGCTATAATACCCTCAGAAATTTTCCTCCACATAGTTTTGAACCTGGATCTCTTGGATGCCAAGCAGGAGCCCTTACCACTTGGGTACGGGCTCGTTGGCTGAGATCATCATAGGGATCATTTATCTTTATGGTAATGCTAAGATATCCATAAATATGGTTTTTTGAGAGTTTGGAGAAATAAATCATTTGATGCATGAATAGATCTTCAAGGAAATAAATGTCATAATTAATATGATTAATTGTTGTACAAGTGTGATTGAAGAAGATCCAATTGAGAATAAGAAACTAAAGTTTTTTGAGGATTCACATTGAAAACATATTTTCCATGCTATGAAGATTAAGTATGAATCTCATGAATGCTTACATGTAATAACTTAAAGATGTGTGTTTTGTTGAAAAGATTAAGTCACAGTAGTTTGAATACAACATAGAGTAATTTGACCAAGTCTTCAAGATATTTTTAAAGTATATATTATTTATGCTTAAATGATATTGAAGACCAAATATAAATATGAGAATTCAAAATCTATGGAATATGAGGAAATAATATTTATATGGAAATTTAAATATTAAAGGTAGAAGAAATAAAGAAGAATATGTCATACATAAAATGAGAAATATTGAGAAAACTGATACACTATTGTATCGATGAGAGAAAAATCAAAATGGAGTTGATAGATATCTAGGATAAATAATTTAATACCATGATATTTTGAAAATCGTATTATGTTCGATATTATATATGACACGCAATACCAAGCTTAAACAGCCATGAAATATTATTATTTAAATATGATTGTTATAACCCAGTCATTGAATTGGTGGGTATGAATAGGAATAAGCATACTTTGAAATATATATATAATGGTCTTAATCAATACAATTTTTTTATTAATTCTTAGTAAATAATCATTCAATATTTAGTAAATTCATTTTATGCTTTAAAAATACATTTTTACTCAAAAATGGGTTTTATTTCTTTTTATGAGAAAATATTATAATTAATTTATTCAAATTTCAGAAAATGTATTTGAAAAAATGAAATTCATTTTTAAAATTAGTATATCAAAATTATCATATAGATAATTTTTTATAATTTCCTGAAAAGTTTTATTTTTTGATAAATAATATAAAATACTGATTTTTATTAAAAACTATATTTTTGTTTCAAGAATTTAAAAAGTTCCATTTTTTTCAAAATAGATTCAAATTAGAATTATTTAATTTATGTTATGAATAATTAAGTTATTCTCCTTGTAATTAATTTTATGATTGATTTTGGAATAAATCCTTTTTATACTTTAGAATGTATTTTTCTGAAAAAATTGGTTATCATCATGTTTTGTGGGATTAATTTAAAATTAAATTATACCAGTTCTATGGATTAAATTTGATAAATTGGATTCCATATTTTAATTAAAATAATTAATATTATTTAATAATTTCAAATTAATTTTTTTCATAATGAATAGTAAAAATACTAAAAATTTGTTATCACGAATAAGGTTAAAATAGGTTTATCGGGGGTTAAACTAAAGTGATAAAGGTTTAAATGAAATAAAAACCTATATAAATCCTATTTTATGGGCATAATTCAATCCTAAAACATCTAATATTTATAAATGGTCCATTTTTTAGCCATTTTTTTGTGTAATGCATTAATATATTTTAATATTTTTTTAATTCCAAGTGTGTCATTTCCCCCACTTATAAAAGGACACCCCCTCTCCTCTCCTATCCATGATTCAAGATCCATTTGGGTCACCCAATAATTTCCAAAATACCTTCCTAAAATCATACCTATACCCAAGAGTTCTTATTTTGGTAATAATACCAACCTTAGAGGGCTTAATGTTGGTAAAACAAAGGAGGTTGTCCGTAAAAGAGGTATAGCTTTTAAATGAATGTATTGGTTTTATTTCTTCTTCTACCCACTTAAAAACTATTATAACCATTGTGATATAATAAAATAAATATCCACCAGATATTTACATGCTATTTTTTATTTCTTGACTTTAATTAATCTCTTGATTCATCTAATTGGAAATGAAATCATCATTAATGTGTACGGCAGACTACTACATCGCGAACCAATGTAATTCATTTTCCATCAACACATCTCATGAATGGTTATAATGATGGATTTAAAAAATATATTTGATATTCATAATATAATTATAATTCTATAAGGGTAATATATCATCTATTTTCTTACCATTCCATCCATTGAAAAATGATAATGTCGTTTGTGCGTACATGTGGATTACCACCTCCACAAAGTGACGTGATTCGTTTTTCATCACCGCCTCACATGGGTGGTATATATAATTTTATTTAATGAGGTTATATGATATTTATGTTATAATAATCATTCTATAAATATAAAATGATACTTACCTTATTTACCTTATTTTCTTTGAAAAATGAAAGTGTTACTCACGTGTACGTACGACATATCATCTCCATGTTGTAAAGTAATTCATTTTTCATAACCTCATTAAATAGTTGGTCATAAAAGTATAATTAATGTATAAAAATGATAACTATTTCATGATTATTATTTTTTATGTTATTTAATATTTACCTCTTTTACCACGATTAACATACCAAAGTTGTTTTGAAATTATGAACCGAATATCCTCAAAATACACGACATGGACTTAACTGATTAAGTAATTATATATGTCATTAAAATAAATTAAAGAAATTATTTAATGATAATGTATTAAAATTTTAAATTGTTATTAAACAATTAATTAATTAATATAATTTTATTATATAGTATTTAAAGGACATACATAACAAGTATGTACTCGAGGTAGGGTTTTTTAACTCAATTTTCTTTCATTGGGTTATATCACATCTTTATTGATTATATCATGTCAAGATTATATATGAAATTTCATTTTTTATTTATTTTTTATTTAAATTTTTTTTTGTATTTAAATTTTTTACAAATAATCTCTATATTGATTAATTCTCAATGACATGATATGATATTTGTAAGGTTTATTCATCTCAAATTTTCATTCTTTGAGACATATGTTTATGTTATGCACCTTAATTATTTTATGAGGTGTATATACTAACCCTTAGAATGTTATATAATGGATATAATTATATTCATGGTGTTTAATTTTTCATTTGAAGTCTTTTATTTCATAATCTTAAGATTCAACTATTACCAAAATAGTAAGGATTCTTATAATACAATCTCATCTTATTTCGGGATTATATATGGTCAAAGTTCCATTGGGTGGGATCATATGATATTATTTTATTGAACCACATATATTTTATTATTCTATATTTATAAATGTTTTTTAAAAGATTAATTTTCATTTCCTCACTTATTTATTAAAGAAACATCAAGAAAGTTGTTTTTAAGTGATATTAGCCTTGTATCTTCTTTTAGATCAGGAATATTTCTCTTCTATATCTCTGTTTTTTAAATTATTTTCAAAAATGATATAATTTACACTTCAATTATTTATTAATGTAATTTTCAATTATCTTTGAATTTATTTACAAAGGTTTTAAAAAGGATACTTTTTAATATTTTTTGTATGACACATTTGGACTTTTTTTACCGAAGTGTGAAAGAAATGTTTTATTTTAACATATATGAATTAAATGCCTTTTTTCCAACATGAATATTTTTTATTTAAATATTAATTTGAAATTTTTCAAATTTATATTCAAATAAAATGTTTTTCTTAATATTCTTTAAA
This sequence comes from Viscum album, assembly GCA_963277665.1. Lineage (NCBI taxonomy): Eukaryota > Viridiplantae > Streptophyta > Magnoliopsida > Santalales > Viscaceae > Viscum > Viscum album. The sequence continues at coordinate 619,092,984 of OY728127.1, read as the reverse complement.
TTTTTAGTTTTTAAAAGTGATTTTCAAAGTGGAAAGGGTATTTTCCTCAATATTTTTTCTTAATGATATTTCTATTCATCAACAACAACAACCCTTGATGTTACATATGCTCCACTGGGGATATGTTTTCATGATACTATCCTTATTATTTATTTTTATGGATAATGATTGTTTCAAATAGATTTTCATGTAACCCATTTCTTTTCCATAGGTAAATAAAGCTGTGAAAGAACAATGGTTATTGTTATGTTGAAAAGTGAAAGTTTCTAATTGTTTTTCACATTATATGGTAATTGGAAATATATGTGGATAATTTATGGTTGGTTCCATTATAACCCAAGGATGGTTTTTTTCCATTATAAACAAAGTATGGGTGGTTACATTATAAACCAAGGATGGGTGAGTCTGTTATATCCCTCCAATGCAATAGGTAAAGAGAAAAAGTTAACCAATTATAGGTTTATCCTAAGAGAGTGTTGGAATTTACCTAGTAAGTTATTATATTTCTAATAGTGGTTGTAAGAGTGATATGATAATGATATTCCAAGATACTAACATGTTTTATATATGCTTCCTATGATTTAATAATGTATCCTTTGTTCAAGTATTTCTTTTACATGGCTCATGATTGTTGACTCACATGGATCTTATCTTATTTAAAGCTTTATGTCGTGTCTCATGATTTATGATCCATGTTTTGATGGGTATGAATTCTATTCTGTTATTCTCAGTCACATTGACTATGCTATAATATCTTTATATTAATATTATTCTCATTGACTACATTCAATTTTTAATGATTATATTTACCCATATTGGCTATTTGAGCTTGCCCTTCTTATGTTTCTTTTCCCCGTGTTATAAAGAAATAAGTTAAGTAAGATATTTCTTGAAGGTTTTCATGTAATGACCCAAAATTTTATCATTAAAATTTCTCTTCTTATAATTATATTGTATAGTATAAATCTCATATATCACATAGAAAACCCAATAAAAACTTTATTCTAAAAAATGAATAATGAAATGAGTGGTATTTATAGAAATTAGGAAACCTATACCAAAAAAATAGTAACCCGGACGTTGGAATAGTAATGTGACCATTAGGAATAGTAATCTGGCCATTAAAATAATATACTCTCCTATAAAATTATAAATAAAATTTAGTTATCTTATAAATTAAAATATGATATATTTATATCATAGAATAAGTAAATAAATATTATAAAAATGATAAATTAAGTATTGGTATTTTTGTGAAACATAAATGTTTATTTACAATTTTATAATTAATATATTGACTTAAAAGAAAAATTATTTTCATAAAATAGATTCATATATTGATATTTTGTTTTATTATAATTATAAGATAATTTTACGAGACCTTAATTAATTTTTTAAAGTATTGTAAAAATGATTATAATATTTAAATCAATATTTTTTTAATAAATGATGATTTTAATTAAAAAATTAAATTTATCATATTTTCATAAAATGGAGTCCATTTTTTGAAATATACACATCTAAAAGTGGTTAGAGTGAATTTTTTGGATTTTTCTAAAATAGTTGAATTTTTTGTGAATAGTGAAATGCAGAAATTTACAGTATTTAACATTATAAGTAAATAAATGAAATTTTGAGTCATGATTAAATAATTGATGATGTAAGTGCCCATTATCTAGAACTATAATTCTATTTTTACTATATTTAGTCATATGAATCAATACTATTGATAGTCTTGAGCCAATCTAATAAACTAATGAATATAATAATCCAAAACACCCCTCTCATCCCCTTATAAATACCACCCCTCACCAAATCTTCTCCTCATAACTTTGAATAATTTAAGCTTGTATAAATTATACCCAATTACTCTCTCAATAATCTTCCCTTCATCCTAGTCTTGCTGGTCTCACTAAAAGACCAATTCCAAGTACCTTAAGGAGGTTCTCAAGAAGATGATATTCAAGAAGTAAAATCCTCCTTTTTTCTCTTTTAAATTATTTCTTTATTCTTTATTATCCTAACCTATGGTATCATACATGTGCTGGAATTTTATTTTTTTAATGTAATATCCATAATTAAATCCCTTCTCTTCTCTTTTTATCTTAAAAAAAGAAAACATCATCCGTGATATGTCGATTTACCGCCTTCATGGATGATGATTTTTTTTCCATTATCACCTTCAATGCATGTTATAAAACCATTATTATGGTTAAATAAGATTATAATATGTAAATTATAATTGTTTTAATGTTCTATAAACAATATATAAACATAATATTAAATAAAAAAATACTTGTTCATGATGGTCGTAAAAACGGCCAAATTAAATTAATCATTTCTTTCATTAACATTTTATCAATTGAATCATTCTCATATATGAAAATAAAATGATATATGAGACCATTTAAATTTATAGAATTACATTGATACTATTTCATCCCACTTCTGGTGTTTTTATTCCATTTGAAAAGAACTCTCATAATTATACTCAAGGGAACCGACCATAAAACCATGAAATGAACGCTCCCAAAACAATGAAATTAAATGTGATAACTCATCAAAATGGCCATAAATGAACTTAATAAAATTATAATAAATCAAATACATGTAGAATAGGTTTTTAAGTAATTAATTAATGTATATAATTTTATTATCCAAGACATTAAGTGAAGTGAAGAACACATTCAAACATAAGGTAAAGAATCTCTCCAAACCTCCAATTTATCTTTCAGTTACACTTTCTCTCTCTTAACACCAATGTATTTCTTAATTATTATTATGTAATTATTCTTTATTATGTTTATATATTCAAAAATTATGTATCCATATACATTTATATTTATTTTATGGGGAAATACATGTTTTAAAATGTTTTCTTCTCAATTCCTCCTTATAAACAAACCCAATTAAAGGGAACTTTCCCATTTCTTACTCATTCTCAAGTACACTCTATAATATATTTTAATACACCATTATATTTATAAAATCAATCATTTTATCATTAAAAACTATCTTAGTACATTTATTTTTTATACAAACATTTATAACTTCATCCTCTTTAAATTTTCTTTAATATTTTCCCTTAAACCGCACTAAAATGGATCATTTATAAAGCTTCTTAAACACTCTTTTTACATGTTTTCACTTCATTTAGACTAAATTTATCATGATATATTACTATTTTACCTTATTAATTTACAATTATTATTTAAATATCTTCTTTCATGGATTCCATTATTATATTCCCTTTGGTTATGCCTTATTACATGATACCCATTTCTTTCCATGGGATACCCTTATGTTTATTCCTTATGTTTGATTCTTTATGTGGCATGAATATTCATGAACATGTTATGATGGTTTCACCCATATAGTGCTCTAATGAATTGGGTAATGTTTAGTCTCATGAGATTTCATGTATGGGATTAGAGAGTAAACCTAATCCATTATGGGACTTTGTCCACCATGTAATATAGTTTTGGAAGTTATCCTCAACTCATGTTTATGTCATGTTATATGTTGTTTCCACATTTATATATTTCCATGATCATATGATTCCATGTTCTATATTTTATGATTCCATATGATTTTTTAAGTTCTATGACTTTTATTTTATTATTTTTTTCCTTCTAACTCATGTGTTATGCTTTATTCCCATGTTTATTCCCTTACTGGTCATTTTAACGCATCCCTTTTGTCTATGTATTCCCTAGGTTATACTATGAAAATATAGAATTACAAAGGAAGTTAAATCTCATTATGGAAGATTAATAAAGATATTTTTTATTCTAGTTCCATGTTTTCAGTTTTATGTACCTAATCTTCCAAATATATTAGAATTTAAAATCCTTGGGTTGTATTTGATGGTTAATTATGCTTAAAATCATGTAATAATATGTATAAAAGTCTAGGGTCTCTATAGTTGGTATGAGATCATGGTCTAGTTCTTTTGGGAGATTAGGACTAGAAACATTTAGTTAGAACCCTAGGGATAATTCTATCTCCTTGGATAACCTAGATTAAAACTTAGGGAATCACAACATAGGATATACTTTTCATTTATAATTTTAAACTTTTATGTTCATAGTTTCATTTTTTTATATTCTTATTGGATAAGTACTCAAGGACCCCTAATTATATTTTATTTTTCATATTTAATAGAGGGAAATAGGAGAACCCATGACAATAATAAATATGATAGAAAATGTAATGATTTCCCTAATGAAATGCCAAATATAATGGGAATGGGAGCTCAGAACTTCATGATAGTACTAGATCAACTGGATCAATATATGAATAATAACTTGAATAATTTGGAATTCACTACTTATAATAAGAAAGAGAAAGTTTTTATCGAATCCTTTATGTGACAAAGGCCTCCTATCTTTAGTGGATCTTCTGATCCCCTAATTACATAACCATGGATTAACTCTATTGAGAAGATATTCTATATTCTATAGTACTTAGAAGAAGAGAAAGTTGTGATGGAGGTCTATAATTTTAATGGGGAATTTGATTGGTGGTGGACACTGATCAAGAACAAGAATTATAAAGAAGAAATTGATTCCATGGAATGGTAATCATTTAATAAAATATTTTTCAATAAATATTTTCCCCGAACTCTTTGTTTTGATATAAAAAGGGAGTTCCTCAGACTAAAGCAAAAGGAAAACAAGTCTATAAGGGTGTGTGAGGAAAAATTTATAAGTCTTTCATGATAAACCTCTATATTTTTCATGAACATTGAAATCAAGGTGGATTTCTTATTTAGAGAACTAAAGCCGAGTATACAAAAATCATTGGTGATTCGAGACTTTGATAGCTATGAAGATATTTCATGTTGTGACCTTAAGGTTGATATGGAGATTGGAGATTCTCAGTAGTCTTATGGTCATAGAGATAAAAAGTATAAAATGGAGTTTAATATGGGAGTATCAATAGATAAATCCCATGATGGAATGAAAAACCAACATCCCAAGTGTCAAAAGTATGGTAAGAAACATCTTGGTAACTATATAAAGGGAACTAGGAGATTGTTCAAATATGGAAGAGAGGGAGATCATGATAATTATTTCCAAAGGGGTATAAATAATCCCATAAATATAGAAGAATAAAGGAAGGTTTAAATTAATACTTAGCCTATAGTTCAATGTTTCAACTTCAAGGAACATGGGAATTATTCGATCCAATTACATAAGCTAAGGGTTATCGGAGTAAATCAACAACAATATATAAGGAAGTAAGAAAAGGTATATGTTATCACTACTACTAAGGTGGATCCTAACAATGATATGGTGATAGGTATGCTGGTTATTAATTCAAGAATAGTGAACATACTATTCGATTCTAGTTCTAGGAATTATTTTATATATTGTAAGTGTGGTAGAACTATTCAAGCATCACCTCAAAATATGGAGGTTAAGTTATCCATAAGAATAGAAAATGGGGAAATTATTGTATCTAAATTAATAGCTCATATCAGACTAATTTTTATGGATTTAACCTCCCATAAAATCTCATATTACTTCATTTAGTGGACTTTGATGTTATATTGGTCATGTATTGGCTATCTTTATATAAATATAACATCAACTATCAAGAAAGGGAGATCACTCTTCACATCCCAAGGCATCCTTCAATTCTGTATAAGTATAAGGAGGAGGATGAATCTCCTTCAGATTAATCATCTCAATTTTGGATATTATTGCCTTATGAAAAATTATATCTAGATCAAATTATTGAGACAAAGGATATGATCAAGCTCGAAGACATTCCCATTATGATGGATTACACTAATGTGTTCCCTGAATAATTGTTTGGTCTTCATCTTGATTTAGAGGTTGAGTTATCAATTGAAATTATTCCTATATCTCTTCCTATGTCAAATAATTCTCATAAACTAGCCATCATTGAGTTAGAGGAACTAAAAAATCAGTTACAATAGAATCTAGACAAGGGTTTTCATATGCCCGAGTGCTTCACCATGGGGTGCACCAGTCCTCTTCATCAAGAAGAAGGATGGATTAATGTGCCTCTACATTGATTATCATGAGCTCAACAAAATCAAAATAAAGAACAAATATCCCCTACAATTGATAGATGACCTATTAGATCAACTACATGGGGCCAATTATTTCTCTAAAGTGGATCTTTAATCGGGATATCACCAATTTAATGTAAAAAAGGAAGATATTCCCAAGACTGCCTTTAAAATGAGGTATAGACACTATGAGTTCATATTGATTCCCTTCAGACTCACTAATTCTCAATAAATTTTCATGGACTTAGTGAATAGAGTCTTTAGAGATTACCTTGAAAATTTATATTAGTCTTTATAGATGATATTATAATATAATCCAAGAGTAATGAGGAATGTGAGGATCATTTGAATACTATGCTAAATACTTTGAAGAGGCGGAAATTATATGCAAAGTACAAAAAATGTGAGTTCTATATAGTGTAAGTATAATTTTGGGGGCATTTTATCACCAGAAAAGGAAAATTTATGGACTCTTATAAGACAAAGGCAATTAAGAAGTGGCCTAGACCAACATCTGTAATAGAGGTCCGTAGTTTCCTTGGTCTAGCTAGATATTACCGATGATTTGTGAGGAACTTCTCATGATTTTCAAACCCATTAACCAAGATGACTTGGAAGGGAGTAAAGTTTGTTTGGACCATTGAATATGAAGATTGATTAAAAGAGTTAAAAAATAGGCTTATCACTACACCAGTACTTACACTACAGATAAGTGGGGAACTATTTGTTCTATAAAACAATGATTCAAAGAATTTATTAGGCTATATACTTACGAAAACTGATAAAGTGATAGCCTATGCCTCAAGACAGTTGAAAGTTCATGAGAAAAACTACCTCACACATGATCTACAGTTGGTAGCTCTGATCTTTTCATTGAAAATCTAGTGGAATTATCTCTAATTGGAGAAATCTGAAATATATATTGATCATAAGAGCCTCAAATATATATTCACACATAAGGAGCTTAATATTCACCAGTGAATATGGTTATATCTCATTAAGGATTATGACTACTCAATCCACTATCATCATGGTAAAGTAAATAAATTGGTATATGCTCTAAGTAGAAAGTATCCTAAAAAATTTTTAATGATAGGAATTGAGAAGGTCTAATCTTCTTAGACATTTAATGTATGGACATGGGAATCATAAAGGAAGTTACATCATCATTCCTTTCACAAATGATTACTCAACTAACCTCATGGAATAAATAAAGGGTTATCAAAGAAATGATGATGATATTCAAAAAAAAGTTGGAAGATATAATAAAGGGGAAATCCTCAGAGTTCAAAATTTATGAGGAAGGATTCATAAGATTTGGGTCATGACTATGTGTACCATCCAATCCATAGATAAAAAAAGAGCTTATGAATGACACACATAACTCAACCTTCTCCATCCACCCATAGAACATAAAGATGTATAGAGATATCCAATAGCACTATTGGTGGGACAATATGAAGTAGATTGATGAATATACATCAAAGTGCTTGGTATGTCAGCAAGTGAAGGCTAAAAGAAAAAATTATAAGGGGATGATGCAACTATTACCCATACCAACATAGAAATGGGAAAATATCACCATGGAATTTATCACTGGACTTTAGAAAACATCCAGAGGAAATAAATATCTATGTTTCATTATAGATCATCTTACAAAGATAGCTCACTTTATCACAATTCGATAGGAATTCTCACTCCATCATCTTACACAGATTTTCATCAGAGAAGTGGTGAGGCTACATGGGCTACCATTATCGATTGTATCTGATAGAGATACTATATTTGCCATAAAATTATGGAAAAGTCTCCAACATAATCTAAAAATTAAGTTAAACTTTAGTACACCTTATCATCCTCAAATTGATGGTCAATATGATTATACTATTCAGACATTGAAAGACATGTTGAGAGCATGTTCTATGGACTTCAAAGGAGGTTGGGACCAATATCTACCTCTGGTCGAGTTCTCTTATAACAATAGTTTCCACTCAAAAATCCAAATGGCTCCATATAAATCACTTTATGATAAAAGATTCATAATTCCTACATGCTCGGATGAAATTAGTGAACGTAAGTTTTTGGGACCTAAAATGGTCAAAGAAATGGTAGAAAAGGTGAAAACTATTCAGCATCACATCAAGGAAGCCCAAAGTTGAAAAAATATAAATGAAGATAATCATCGATAGGACTTAGATTTTTAAGTTGGATACATGGTATTCCACCGCATACCTCCATGGAAGATAGACATGGGATTTGGGAAGAAAAGAAAGCTACGTCCTAGGTACATTGGCCCCTTCAAAATCCTTGGTAGTGTCAGAGTTGTGGCTTATTGACTAGAACTTCCACTAACCATGTATCGAGAACATGATGTATTCCATATATACCTCTTGAAAAATTACATACCATATCCCTCATATGTACTAAATCCAGAGGTAGTAAAGTTGGAAAATGATCTCTCTTACGAGGAGCAACTGGTGAAGATCTTGGACAGTAGAGATAAAGTTCTATGCAACGGGACTACTCACCTGGTCAAAGTATTATAGAGGAACCATAAATATGAATAAGTAATATGGGAATTGGAGGAAGCAATGAAAGAGAAATACCCTCACCTGTTTTCACTATACTATGTAAAATGAAATTTCGAGGGTGAAATTTCATAAAGGGGGAAGAATGTAAAGACACAAAAAAAATCCCTTATTATAATTATTTAATATACTATAAATATCATAAATCTCATATATAACCCAATAAAAACTTTATTCTCACAAATGAATAATGAAATAAGTGGTATTTATAGAAATTAGGAACCTATACCAATGGAATATTAACTTGAACATTGGAATAGTAATGTGACTATTAGGAATAGTAATATTTTCACTAGAATCGTAAACTCACCTATTAAAGTATAAATAAAATTTAGGTATCTTATAAATTAAAATGTGATATATTTATAACATGTAATAAGTAAAAAAATGTCTTAAAAATGATAAATTAAGTGTTGGTATTTTTGTGAAACGTATATGTTTATTTACAATTTTATAATTAATATAATGATTTAAAAAAGAATTTATTTCCATAAAATAGATTCATAAATTAATATTTTTTTTGTTATAATTATAAGATAATTTTATGAGACCTTAATTAATTTTTCAAAGTATCATACAATCGATTATAATATTATAATCAATATTTTTTGAATAAATGATGATTTTAATTAAAAATTAAATTTCTCATATTTAGAAAATTATTTTCATAAAATGGATTATATTTTTAAAATCTACACATCAAAAAAATTAGGGTGAATTTTTTGGATTTTTCTAAAATAGTTGAATTTTTTGTGAATGGTGAAATACGATAATTTACGGTATTTAACATTATAAGTAAATAAATGAAATTTTGAGTGATGGTTTAGTCATGAATGATGTAAGTGAAAATTATATAGACATATCCTTCTATTTTTACTGTATTTAGTCATAGTAATCAATACTATTGATAGTATTGGTCCAAAAATAATAAACTAATGAATTAATAAAAAACACCCCTCTCCTCCCTTATACACACCACCCTTCACCACATCTTCTCCTCACACCTTATAAGAATTTAATCTTTTCTAAATTACGATCAATTCCTATTAGAATACTCTTAAACATGTCTTGTTCATTTTTTCATCACCAAAATAACAATTCCAAGTCCCTTAACAAGGTTCACAAGGAGACGATATTCAAGATGTAAAATCCTCTTTCTCTTTTAAATTATTTATTTATTATTCCTTATCCTCACCTCCCCTAACCAAAATGAAAACATATATATAGTATCATAAATTTAATATAATTTTATTTTTTTAATGGAATATCCATAATCAAATCTCTTCTCTTCTCTTTTTATCTTAAAAACGAAAACATCATTCATGATATGTCGATTTACCGCCTTTGCGGATGACGGTTTTTCGTTTTCCATTACTGCCTTCAAGGATGGTCATAAAACCATTATTATGGTTAAATAATATTAAAATATGTAAATTATAACTAGTTTAATGTTTTTTAACTAACATATAAACATAATATTAAATAAAACAATACTTTTTCACGATGGTTGTAAAAAATGACAAATTAAACTAATTATTTCTTTCGTTAACATTTTATCAAATGAATCACTCTCATATCTAAAAAAATGATATATGGGACCATTAAAAATTATGTAATTATATTAATACCATTCCATATTAATTCTATAGTTTTTCTTCTTCTGACAAGAATTCTCATAATTATACTCAAAGGAACCAACCATAAAACCATGAAACGAACACTCCCGGAACAACAAAATTAAACATTATAACTCATCAAAATATCCATAAATGAAATTAATAAAATTATAATAAATAAAATAAATGTATAATATGTTATTAATTAATTAATTATTGGATCTAATTTGATTATCTAAGACATTTAGTGCAAGTGCAGAACACATTCAGATATAAGGTAAGGAATCTCTCTGAACATCCAATTTACCTTTCAGTTATGATTTATCTCTCTTAACATGAATATATTTCTTTTTTGTTATTATTTAATTATTATAAATTCTATTTATATATTCCAAAATTATTTATCCAGATCCATTCATCTTTCTTTTATGGGGAAATACCTATTTTAAAAGTTTCCCTTCTCAATTCCTCTCGATAAGCAAGCCTGATTAAAGTGAACTTTCTCATTTCTTACCCATTCTCAAGTACACTCCATAATCTATTTTAATACACAATTATTTTCCTAAAATCACTCATTTTACCATGAAAAACTATCTTATTTCATTTTTTGTTTTTATACAAATATTTATGCCTTTGTCATCTTTAAATAATCTTTAATATTTTTCCTTAAACCGCATTAAAGTGGCTCATTTATAAAGTTTCTTAAATACTCTTTTTACCTATTTCACTTAATTTGGAAACCATTTATCATTATGTATTACTATTTTACCTTATTAATGTACAATTATGATTTAAATATCTTATTTTATGGATACCATTATTATATGCCCTTTGGTTATGCCTTATGACATGATACCCATTTCTTTCCATGGGTTACCCTTATGTTTATTCCATATGTTTGATTATTTATGTGGTACACATATTCATGAACATGTTATGATGGGTGTGACTATATATTTATTTAATTCATTGGTTAATTTTTAGTCTCATGCAATGTCATTTATGGGATTAGTGAGTAAACCTAATCCATTATGGGACTTTGTCTACCATGTGATATAGTCTTGGCAGTTAGCCTTGAATCATGTTTATATAATGTTATATATTACTACCGCATTACCATGTTTACATGATCATATGATTCCATGTTCTATGTATTATTATTCCATATGATTATTCATGTGTCATGCCTTTTATGTTATCATGTTATGCCTTGTAACTCATGTGTTATGCTTTATTCCCATGTTTATTCCCTTGCTGGGATTTTTACCTCATCCCTTTTGTATATGTATTACCTAGTTTATACTATACATATATAAGAGCTAAAATTAATTTATAATCTCATTATGGAATATTAATAAAGATATGTTTTATTCTAGTTACATGTTTTTAGTTTTATGTACCTAATCTTCAAAAGACACTAAAGTTTACAAACCTTTGTTTGTATTTGATGGTTAATTATACTTAAAATCATGTAATAATATGTGTAAAAGGATAGGGTATTTGTATTTTATATGGAATGGGATTAATACTTAATGTGGAATAAGAAAATATAATTATAGTGTGAAAAATTCTCACTTAAAATCATGGGTAATGGTATGTAAGATTTTTTCCTGATTCTCTAAAACTCTAAACCTAAAATTTCTTTGGGTATGTAAGTGATCCAATATTTATATTTGATGTTGTATGTTTATATGATTAAAATTGGGTCAAATTTATTAGTATTAAATCCAAAAATGTAAATATTTTTCTTTAATCACCAGATTTAGGGGTTTGAGTTCAGGCCTATTATAGTTGGTATCATAGTAGGGTTTAGATAACTTTGGACATTGGGATGTTTTCATGTGAGGTTAAATTAAGATTTATGGATTCCATCATGGGTTTATAAGTTTAAGGTTGAATATAAGTTCAAAGTCATATAAACCACTTTTTTGGTTTTAAGTGATGGGATTTTAAGGTGATTAATGATACTTTGTGGTATATTTATTGAGTTTTAATAAAAAAATATGTATATATAGCCCTTAGTTTTAACTTGTGTTGTTGTGAAAATGATTTTTATGGAATAATTATTTTATATTTTGTGTAAATAAGTTGAAAGTAATTGATAATATTTAGGATTAAGAAGATCCTTGATTTTGAGGTAATTATGTTTAATTGGGATAAAAGTTTTATTATATTTTAGGAACATATGTTTTAATGAATATATTACCATGAGATTGAAAAGTGATTTTGGGACTATGTTATTATTGTTATATTTGAAGAATTATTCTATTTTTATAAAATTATATGATTAAAGTAAATGGAAATATTTTTGGATAATATGGGAGTTTATTTGTGGAATAAAGGTTGATTTATATTTTGGAGGCATATATTATTTTAATTTGTATTTATGGTAATTTAGGTTATTTATGGAAAATATTAGCATATTTAAGAGATTATATGATTATAGAATATACATTTTTGGTATATGAATTTATGATTGATTTAGATATAATTATTAAGTTTGTCATGTAATAATATAAGTTCAAATCCTTATAATCTTTGGGTTTGAATCTTGGATATGCATATTTTTAAGAGTTTTAAGGATTAGTTATTAATTGAATGTTTAGTGTTTAACTTTTGGTGTTATTATTGAGGATTTTATGATTAATGTTGTATTTATTCATATTAGATATTATATTACCTTTTTCTAACCATTATGGTTATGTTTAATGTCTAAAGATAGAAGGAATAATGTGTTAACCTTTTATGGATCATGTGATCTATTAAAAGTTGATCTTAGTGTTTCAGGCACAAAAAAATCATCTCGAATATTATTTTCTTGGAATAATAGATACAATAGAAGTGGAAATTGATTGAATCATAACCAAATGTTGAAATTTTTCTTATGAAATTGAAATAAATCAAGTAATTATATTTTATCATGTTCTCTATCCTGATGGTAAAAGAATCCCTCAACTCTATAAAAAGGATCTTGAAATAAAAAAAAATCCTTTTATGATCATTTCTGATGAATTAATGGTCTCTTATCTTCTAAAAAAAATTATAATGTTAAATCCTAAATGTATCTTCCTTCAAAGTCCATATTTTCACTTCTTTCTGATGTTATGTTATTTAGGAACTTTTTTATGTGTTATTCCAGATGACCTTCATATTATCTTTTTCCTCTTTTCAAAAGGATGTTTTATTATCCCATTTTATGATATGGGTTTTCAAAAAATGGATATTAAAATATCAAACCCTTGAATTACCAATTATAAGATAAAATTTTGATGACTCCATTTATTAAAATGGGGGATAATGTAATACCACAATATTTCAAAAAGAATATTATGTGTGATGTAATACATGACATGCAATACTGAGCTTAAACAACCACGAAATATTATTATTTAAATATGATTGTTATAACATATTCATTTAATTAAAGGGTATGAATAGGAATAAATGAGTTATGAAAAATATTTATAAAGGACCTAATCGATACAAATTTATTTATTAATGTGTATGAAATAAGTATTTAATTTTTAGTAAAGTCCTTTTATGCTTTAAAAATACATTTTTCTCAAAAATGATTTTTATTGTTTTTTGTGAGAAAATATTATAATTTATTTATGCCAATTTTAGAATATATATTTGATAAAATTAACTTAATTTTTAAAATTATCATGCAAAAATTATCTTAGAGTGAATTTTTTATATTTTTATGAAAAGTTTTATTTTTTGACGAATAATGAAAAATATTGATTTTTATTGAAAAATATCATTTTATTCAAGCATTTACAATGTTAAATTTTATTTTAAAGTGATTTAAAAGTAATATTAGTTCATTTATATTATTAATGATCTATTTAAGGTCTTTAAAATCAATTTTATGCTTGATTTTTGTATAAAAACTTTTTATACTTAATAATTCATTTTTTCTAGAAAGCCGATTTTCATCACATTTTTTGGGTTTACTTTTAAATTAAATTCAACCAATTCTGGGAATTGAATTTAATAAAAAGTATTAAATGTTTATAATTATAATATTTAATATTATTTAATAAGTTTAATGTATTTTTTTCTATAATTAATAGTAAAAACAGTAAAAATATGTTATCACGGTTAAGGTTAAATCAGGTTTACTGAGGGTTAAACTGAAGTGGTAAGTGTTAAAATGACCTAAAAACTTATATAAATCCTATTTTTTGGCCATATTTTAACCCTACATCTTCTAATATTTTTAAATGGTCCATTTTGGATTCATTTGGATTGAGTAAGACATTAATATATCTTAATATTTTAAAAAATTCTAAGTGTGTCCTCTCCCCCACTTATAAAAGGGAACCCCGTCTCCTCTCCTCTCCACACTTAAATATATATTTGGTTCATAAAATACATACCCAAATACCTTTATAAAATCCCCCCCCCCCCATCATCCTATACATCATATTTTGGTCATAATACCAACCTTAGAGGCCTTAAGGTGTAAAGAAAAGGAGGTTGTCTGGTGAAGAGGTATAGCTTTTAACCAAATGTTTTAGTTTTATTTATTCTTCTACTTGATTCAAAAATATTATAACTATTGGGATATAATAACATAATTATATCCCATATAATTGATTTTTTTTATGTTTATTTATTAAATTTAATCTATATCCTTCTTCATCTAATAGGTAACGAAACCATTGTTTGTGTGTACAATGAACTATCACCTCGTGAATCGATGTAATTCGCTTTCCATAGTTGTATATCATTAATAGTTATAATTATTGATTTAAAGTATATATATGATATTAATTAAATAATTATAATTATTTATAGATAACATATCATCTATTTTTTTACTATTCCATCCATTGAAAAATCATAATGTCATTCGTGCATACGTGTGGATTACCTCCTCCCCAAAGCGGTGTGATTCATTTTTCATCACCACCTAACATGGGTGGTATATAAAATTGTATTTAAAAAGATAATATTATATTTATGATATAATAATAATTTTTTAAATATAAAAATGATACTTTCCTTCTTTCCCTCATGTTCATTGAAAAATTGAAACGTTACTCATGCGTACGTATGACCTACTATCTCCATATTGTAACATAATTCATTTTTCATAAAAAAACTTACATATTTGGTTATAAAAGTATAATTAATATATAAAAATTATAATTATTTCATAATTTTTATTTTTTAGATGATGGGATAAGGACCTATTTGACCATGGTCAACATACCAAAGTCATTTTGAAATTATGAATCGAGCATCCTCAAAATACCCTACATGGACTTAATCAATTAAATAACTAAATATGTCATAGAAATAAATGAAATAAATGATTTAACAATAATGTAATAAACCTTTAAATGGTTCTTAAACAGTTAAATAATTAATATAAGTTTATTATATAGGAGTTAAAGTACATACATAGCAAGTCTAGACTCGAGGTAAGGGGTTTTTTAACTCAATTTCCTTTTATTAGGTTATATCACATATTCATTGATTATATTATGTAAATGTTATATGTGAAATGGAATTTTTTTATTTATATTTTATTTCCACCTTTTTTAATTTACATTTTTTACACATAATCACTCAAGTGATTAATTCTCAATTCAATGATATGATCTTTATAAGGGTTATTCGTGTCACATTTTCCATCTTTGGGACATATGCTTATGTTACACACCTATATTATTTTATTATGTGTATATACTAACCCTTGAAATTTTATATAATGGATATTATTGTATTTATGGTATTTAATTTTTCATTTTAATTCATTTCTTTCACGGGCTTAAGATTCAAAAGATACCAAAATGGAAAGGATTTTTATGATACAATATACTCTTATTTTGGGATTTTCTATGTTTAAAGATACTTTTGGTGGGATAATATGCACTTATTTTCTTGAACTGTGTCTATTTTCTTATCCTATGGTTATAAATTTGGTTTACATGTTTAATGTAAGGCCCAATCCTTAAACATTACATAATCTTGAATTAAGTTAATAATTCACATTGAGGATCTTTTCAGGTTTAGAGCTTTAGAGAATTAGGTCATAACTTATACATAACAACTTGAATATTACATGTAGACACATCTACTCAGTATCCATTTTTTTCATAAAATAAAAAATCTTTAAAAAAAAGAAACATGTCTAGTTCCATGTTTTAGACAGCATGACTTTTCCTTTATCCCATCCTTGACCCTATTCATCTTTAAGTCTTGTGTAAAACATTTCAAAAACTTGGGATGAGAATAAAAAGATCAGTAAGGTTTATAAAACAAGGAAAGAAAAAATTAGTCTATCAATACATACAAATCAATGAAATCATACTTTTCAATCATAAAACATAACCTCTTAAACATACCTCACAAAAACATAATATTTATAAATAATATATAGAAATAGTAAATCATAAAGGTAACT
Organism: Viscum album; assembly: GCA_963277665.1. NCBI lineage: Eukaryota > Viridiplantae > Streptophyta > Magnoliopsida > Santalales > Viscaceae > Viscum > Viscum album. The sequence continues at coordinate 619,076,319 of OY728127.1, read as the reverse complement.
TGTGGAATCCATATCATAATTACATTTTAGATTTCATATCTACATATGTAGTTATGTTTGAAATACCCATCATGGTATATTCCCTAGATCTCTTAGGATAAATATTGATGTTTACCTCCGTCACATTACCCAATGCATTGGAGAGCTATCTTGGACTCACCCGCCCTCAGTTTATCACGGATTCACCCATATATGTAAACAATGCCCAAGAACCATAACATAATAATAACACATAAAACAAGAATAAATTAAATATAACATTTCCACATTGCAATCATAGTATATCATTTCAAGATATTGATATAATCAATTCATATAAAACATTCGAAAAGAAGAGTTTTGAATCAAAGTGTCTCATACCACTTTGAAACTTTTTGAAGTAATTTACACTTTAAAACACTCATGTACATATAAATAAATCTTTAAAAACATTTCTAAAACATGTACATGAACGAGAAATATTTATAAGATTAAATATTTAAAACATTTAAAATGATGTTTTAGATAAATAATCCCTTACCACTTGAGAAACACTTGAATAAAAATAAATAAAGAATAACATAAAATGAAACTATAAATATAATGAGAATATATAAATTCATGATATATAATTTCAAAATGTATGTATATACACCTTATAGGATAATAATTATGCACAATGTCAAGATATGCCTCAATGAAAGGAGATTTGAGACGAAGTCCCTTACAAAGATCATTTTGTAAATAAAATAGATCGATTATGTGTATTCACTATAGGTAAACATAGGTAATATATAAATACAATAAAGGACATAAAAATTTATTTCTTACATAATCATAACATGACATAATTAAATGTATAAGATTAACCCAAAGAATGGAAATTGGGTTAAGAAGTTCCCTTCCGAAAATTCGGCAGTCTAACGGCGTCACTTAAAAATTCAGAAAATGATTTTATGAGAGATAAAATGGTATATCATAATATGGAAATAAAATTTACAGAAATAATTATATATAATAACATATTAAAACATAATAAAAATGAAATTAAAAGATATAACATAAATTTATTCTTTGACTAAAAGATGATGGTGAAGGGTTCCCTTACCTTATGTCCGACTTGACTCGTTCATTCTTTAATTTCCTGAATAATAAACTTAAGTTAATTTATACTTTATTCAGAACATTTTTAAATTTTATTATTCCTTTTATATCACTTATTACCTTTCTATAACAATTAGTTAATTATTTTAGTTTATATCGGACAATTTGTCGATGTTCGAAACTTGAGTCAAAAATGAACTTGTTATAATTATAAATTGTCCATGTGGTAAAAATTCCCTTATATCCAAAATGATATTCATGATTTAGATATCATATATATCATTATATATTCAGTATATATATATTTATAATATTTCATATCATTTGGATATATTAAAATGAAATGCACCGTTCATGGAGACGGTAAGTCGTACGTACGCATAAACGCTACTTTCATTCCTTTTTTTCACTTTTAAAGGAATGAAAACCAAATTATACATAGGTATATTATAATTCCAGTATAATATCATATTTTATATATGTTAAATAATTTCATTAACATCATACTTTATATGTTCCATGTATGGCATGAACGAGTCATGTCACTTTGAGGGGGCGATAGTCCGCACTTCCTCAAATAAAATTATCGTATTTACCTATTATGGAAACCATAAAGGTATGATATATATGAAAAATACAGAAACATAGAAAAAATATAAATATTATATATATCATATATAAATATATTACCATCATAATGTCTACCATGAGAGGTGGTATGAGAATATTGAACAATCATCATTTCGTGAGGCAGTAGTTCACCGTCCACAGAAACAGTATGTTCTAAATCAATTAGATGGAGGTGTTTGTAAGTGTATTTTTAATCCTTATCATAACAAAAACCTATTATATTAAGGAGAATATTTTTTTATTTAATCAAATAAAAATAATAGAATAGGGAGTGAAGAAGTAGAATAATGGAAAGGAATTTTAGAGAAGACGTTACCTCTTAAAACGTGTAACTCTCTTTGATTTGAGACAAATGGCTTTATTGAATTAACTTATGCCTAGGGTAAAGATACTAGGAGTAATATGGGGATGTTGTTATATTATTTGGTTAGATTTTTTATGATAAAAGGGGTCTTGAGAGGTGTGATTAAGGGTTAGAGGTGGTTCCCTTTTATAAGAGGGAGGAGGGGCTCTTTAGGAAAGTTTGAAAGTATTATTTTATTATAAAATAATTTTTGGTTTTAAAAGGTCCAAAACTCATTAAATTCAAAGATAAGATGAATATAAGTTGAAATAAAATCATTCAATAATAATTGGATAGGTTTTGGATATTTTTTAATCCTTATCTTTTTTTTATTTAACCCCCTTTTACTCTTACTGTTTTATCAAGCATTTAACACTTTGGGAATCAAAATAGTTACCAAAACATGAAAAATGTCCAAATAAAGAGTCATTAATAAAATTTTAGACTTATGATAAATATTTGTCAGAATGTTATATTTTTTTAACTTTATAATATTTAATAAAATATTTTATATTTTAAAATATGAATTATGTCAATTTTGACACTATTCATATCATGACTTTTTTAAAAACCCATAACAACTTGATTGAATCGAAAAAAACTTCATTAATACAAATATAACATGTAAATATCATCCAAAAAATTCTTGTATGACATAAAAATAACAAAATTACATTTATTTTAACATTTATAATATCATTTATTTGAATCCTTTATTAATGAAGCAATCAGTGCATTGTCATTGTGTCATAATTAACTTTATTTATTTAATATATAAAAATTATAAATAAAATAGAATGATGTAAGAAATATTTTTATATTTATAATAAATATTTATAGTTGAAAATATAAATTATATAACTCCATATAAAAAATTTTTTAGTAAAAGATATATGTTTATATTACATTTTCCTTAACTTTAAATTAATTTTTATAAAATGTCATTTTCACTTACAAGTGGATCCATGGGGTCCCAAAATAGACCCAAGGATACCCATGGTTGGAAATGTATTATAAAAGAGGGTTATTACATGTGTTAGGATAATTTAATATTATTATAATATTATTTTTTACCCTTATTTAAAAGATTTACCCTTTAACCATGGTAGATAAAATATTTACTAAAGTTACTATTCGTAATGTTTAAAAATAAAAGATACATATTTAAAAAAAAATTACCACATGATTATAGATATGAAATCCATTTTTCCAAATTCAAAACACAGAAGTTATAGAAATTAATTTAAAATCAATTCCCATTATCAAAATCAAAAAACGTGTTTTTAAGAAATAAAAACTACCAAAAGATTGACATGTGTTTATGTCCAATTTCAAAGTAAAATTACTTTAAATGATCAAAATTATATTAAATGAAAAAAATATAATCCAATTATAATTTAAAACCAATTAAAATTACAATCTAACTATTTAAAAAAATTAGATGAAAAGGCGGTTTTGAATTAAAATGCAGTATTTTTCACTATTCATTAAAAAATGAACTTTATCAGAAAAATACCAAAATTTTACCCAAAGTAAATTTGGATTTTCAGATTATAAAGAATAAGTTTATTTTGTCAAATGTAGAATATAAAAGTAACAAAAATTATATTTAAAAAGGGTTCTCCGTCAAAAGGCGGTAAAACGACTTTTTAAAAATATTAGAGTTTTTCATGCTTAAAATCAAATTAATTCTTATTTTAAACCTATAAAACTTATTGGATAAAATTAAAAACATTTAATAAACATTTTTAATAATATTGTAGTTATTTATGTTCATTCCTTCCAATATAATGGCTATGCGTTAACTACGATTTAAAATAATAATATTATTATATTATTTGTTGGTATAACTCAAAGTTGTGTGCAACGTAAGATTTCAAAAAAACACATTGTTGCGTGTTGAGTAAGATACCAGACATAGAATACCCTTTAAATTAAAATTAATATTTAATTCAAAAATATTAATAAATATGAAAATTTCATATTCTTTATTTACCTGGGATATTACATTTAATTTCTATTTCCACCCTTATTGATTAAAGAAACATCAAGAAAGTAGTTTGTAAGTGATATTGATCTTGTATCCTCTTTTAGATGGGGAATATTTCTCTTCCATATCCATGTTTTTCTAAAATGATATTATTTACACTTAAATTATTTCTTAAGTTCATTTTCAAGTATATTTGAATTTATTTATAAATATTTTAAAAATGGATCTTTTTAAAATTATCTGTATGAAACATTTTGACTTTATTTACCAAAGTGTGAAAGGAGTGTTTTATTTTAACACATACGGATTAACCAGCTTTTTACTCCATCGTGAATATTTTTTTCTTTGAAGCATCCTTTAAAAGTTTCCAAGGTTATTTCTGAATAAAAAACTTTTCTAAATATTCTATATTTTTTTTTGTTTTTAAAAGTTATTTTCAAAATGGAAAGGATTTTTTTAAGAATGTTTTCAATGATCTTTTAATGATATTTCTCTTCATAAAAAACAACAACCCTTTATGTTACTTATATTTCACTGGGGATATGTTGTAATGATACCATACTTATTCTTTATATGGATGTATTATTAATATTTCAAATAGATTTTCATGGAACCCATTTCTTTTCCATAGGTAAATCAATCTATGAAAGAACAATGGTTATTTTTATATTAAAAAGTGAAATCTTCTAATTGTTTTTCTCATTCTATGGTACTTAAAAACATATATGGATTATTTAAGGGTGGTTCCCTTATAAACCAAGGGTGTATTATTCTATTATAAACCAAGGATGTGTGTTCTATTATAAATGGGTTCATTATATTCCTTCAATGCATTGGGTAAAGATAAAGAGTTAACCATTAAGAGATTATTGGAATTTACCAGGTAGGTTATTTCATTTGAAATATTTATTTTAAAATTGATTTGATAATTATGTTTTGAGATACCAACACATTTTTTATATGCTTTCTATGAGTTTCTAATGGATCATTTGTTCAATGATTTATTTCACAAGTCTCGTGATCATTGACTTTCATGACACTTATCTTATGTTAAAGAATTATGCCATGTATCATGATTTATGACCAAATTATTGATGGTTATGAATTTTATTATGTCATTATCATACAAATGGATTATTTTATCATACCCTTATATTAATCTTATGATCACTAATGAAATTTAATTTTTAATTCTTATGTTTACACTTACTAAGAATTTGATCTCACCCTTCTTGTGTTTCTTTTCCTAGGGTTATAAAGAAATAATTTAAGTAAGATATTTATAGAAGAGTTGTATGTGGGAGATAATGAAGACTTAATTTGGAATAATAAAATCTAGATATATTGGGAAAAATACCACTTAATGTCATGGGTAATGTTATGTAAGAGTTTTTCTTAATTCTCTAAAAATATAAACCTAAAAGATATTTGGGTATGTAGGTGATATAGTATTTCCATTTGATATTGTGTGTTTAGATGGCTAAAATTGGGTCACATTTATCAGTATCAAAGATGGAAATTTAAATATTCTATTTTAAGTATGATATTTTGGAGTATGGGTTTAGGGATGTTATAAAGAAGATCAGCAATGCCCATGTATTCAAAGAAACTAAGGAATATCTAGATCACTGAAGATGTGGTGTGAGTTTTTTTAGACAGGAATACCTAATCATAACAATAAGTTGTTGAAGTTCTTTAAGGATTGTACATGTATGAATGAGTTGATCCATGGATCTCATAGAGGAAGATAAATATCACATGTTTCATAAGAAACTAAGAGAAAATTGATATATTTATTATTGTAGATCAAACCCTTCATAGTGGATTGTGAGAAGTTTTAGTTTCTCTAGTGGGACTCTATAGTAGGAACACATTGGAAATTTACATTGATAGGACCAGGAAGTTTCTTACTATAACCACTTGCATTTATAGTGGAAATTTTGTGGGTTGAGTGACTAAACAATCACTTCAAAGAGTAGGACTTTATGGTTGAACCTTATAAATACTTATGAATTTTGATTTCTCTATATTATATTATATATAATATGTATGAGTTAATTAAAGATTAAGAGGATTGGGGCTTTAACTAGTCCAATAGGTAGAATTAAAAGAATTTTTAAAAATAATGTACCATTGATTCACCCCCCCCCCCCAATTGGTACTAATTGACTTTGGTTATGCTCCTATAAGTACATTTCTTCATTATTTTGGATTAAATATATGTGAATGGAATGATAAATATTAATAGGGGAATAATATTCATGGAATTTTGATCAGAGGTAAGAGGAAAAATTTGGTACTTCTATTATGACATAGTGGTTCATGTGAATAAATTATGTATTTTTTATAAAAATAATATTAAGAAAAATAAAAGAAGAAGTTCCATAACACTGATCTAAGGATACCATCATTGGTATTATGTTGTGAGATTGTGATATACTTTTGGTTGGAAGTGATTGTCACATTTTAGATCCATACAATTGGTGTGTGATTAATTCAGTGGCATCATTCATTATTACACCAAAGATATAATTGTTTTTATTTATATAATAAAGGTGACTTTGGTAGATTAAAGATTTGTAATAGATAATTTTTTGATTTCCTTGGATATGGTGATATTTTTATCTCTGTAAATATAGGTTGTACGCTAATTTTGATGTACAAATGACATGTTCCGAGTATATTCCATAATATTTTATTCTCATGTGTTCTTGATAATGATGGATTTAGGAGTTTTTTGGGGAAATAAAAGATGGAAATTATAAAGATGATCTATAGTGTATGTGGACCTTAGGATTATTGAAATGGTTTATAGGACTATGTTAAATGTGCATGATAATGTGATTAATTTATTTTTCAGGAGGTCTTCATCAAATTTATTACACAGGTAATCATCTTATATGGTTTGATGACCATAAAAAGGATTCAATAAAGTTTAGAATCCAAATAAATGAGAGATTTTTTAAATTTTACACATAAATATTTTTCTTTAGAGAGGTCCACCAATGAAAAAAAAATATTAATATTGAATATTAACATGATGTGCTAGGAATTTAAAATGATGATAGTAATGTTGTTTACTCAGATAAATTAAGTATGTAGAGTTATTAATTCTTAAAAGTTCTTTAGATTTTCTTGTGATCACTATTATGGGGGTAAAATTTTATTCATTCAGATCTTGTTCAAAACGATAGTTTGGATACATGTATAATGAGTAATTTAGTGTTTGTAATTATTTTATAGGGGTGATATTATTATTTTTATTAAAATTTACAAATAGATATATCTGATTTTTAGTAGAGGGTAATGGTTAGTGTGATGAAAATTTATTCTCATTGCAATTGATATTATTTTTTGATATATCCTTTGATGATGTTATTAAGGGGGATATTGATGCAGTTTAGTCCATGTGTATTTTTAAAATATCTGACATGGTTTTTTAAAAATTTAAGACAAATTGGTGGCCTACATTTATTTAATGAATAATATTTGCGGTTCAAAAAGTGAGATATATATTATATAATTTTTATGATGTGAGTAGTTTTATATCTAGAGAGTAGTGGGAATATTTAAAATTATATGTTAGAGGATTTTGTTAGTGTTGTTTCATCTCACATTAGTAGAAGCTTGAATTATGGTTATGAGGCATCATCATTGATTGGAATTAGGCATGCAGCATTGAAATAAATTTATGGATAATTCTCTCATAATAATGTGTGTATCCTTGGAGAAAATAAAACATTAAAGCAGCATACTAGAGATAAGGAAATATTTTTTAGAGATATATGGGTAGGTTTATGAGTATTTAATATATTTTAAGTTATAGATCTAGTAAATAATATCATACAGGCAATGTGGCATGAAGATCTATCTAATAGAAGGGACTTCAAAGGAAATTAAAATTATTCCATCATATTGATCAATTTATTCAATATAAAAAACTATTCTATAAATATAGAGCATGGAATAGGATAGTAATGAATAGGAGAATCCATTGAAGTGGTGATTTGGTGGTAATGCGTGTTTGGATTGATATCTTCAATTGGTGATGTTTTGTCACAAGATAATTTTTAAAGAGATATCATAGGAATATCAAGGTCTAGTTTATACACATTTTATTCTACCATGTCTTTATAATTCCAGTTTGGATGTATTTTTTACATTAATTTTTTAACACAACCCAACCAACTAGGGGTCCGCCAAGCTAGAAATAAGCCAAGAGTGCCACCCCAATCCCACTTTCAATATGTCAAGTGATAGTGACTAGAACTGAGTAGAAATATTATATAGTATAGTATGCCTTAGCATATATCATCCTCTAATATATTCATAACTCCAATATACAAAATAACCAATTGAATATATATAAAAAATTATTTGTATACAAAAAATGTGCAAGATAAACATTGTGATCCAAAAAGTTAATCATTACATAATACATAATGAAAAATGGGGACAAATACACACCCATAATCCAAGAAGGAAAACCATTGTAAAATAGCTAAATATAAGACCCTATAGTAAGGTGTCTCCAAACATAAATGTTTTGCACTGCAATAAACTCTCAATGCCACAAAGCTCTATCGATTATCATCTACAAAGGCTAACATTAAGCATCATCTCTAAATAATCCATAACAGCACACACTCACTAAGAACATCTTCAACCTATGTATTGAATACATAGAAACAATGTGGGTGGGGATGAGTAAAAATATACTCAGTTGGAAACCCAAGAAACTAAAAAGGAAAAAATAAATAGGTCAGATCAAACCCATATAGGAGGGGATGAATAATGCTTATTAACCAAGATGTGATAGATAATTAAAGCTATGTGGAATTAGAGTGGTCCTAACCATATCAGTTCCAACCCATAAAGGTTTGTATCTCATGAACAAGTAAGAAGGCTCAAAGTACTAAATAGGCCCATAAAGACTAAAGTTAATAGCCTTATTGTATATCGTAGCTGGAAGGAAACCCAAGGGTGGATAAATATTCACAAGTCCCTAAGTATCTAATTTTCCAATCCTTCCTTTTATATAGTTGTTGGAGTCCATTACAGTGGAACCAATCCTCATAAAATAATAAGTGCCAATCAATATGGATAATTCACCCTAACATCCATTACTCCCATTACCATCTTTGTTCTATAAATCCTTAAGGAAACCAACACTAAGGAAATATGTCAGACTAAGGAGAAAAAACACCTATTATCATAACCACACAAACAATGAAAAAGGCCGAATCACCTCATAGAGAACCATATTGGGGGGTCCACACCTCATTAATGGATAATTATCAGTTAAGGGTAAATAACTAACCCTAGTGAAATATCCTTTCCCAAGTAGTACATAGTTGATGAAGGAGAGGACCTAACATCTTAGATAGAGGACTTGTATCTTGAGTAGCACTTAGTAAGCACATAGAAGATGAGGAAAAAACATTGTAGGTTGGAAAATATATGCTAACTCTATTAGTATTACAGGGATCCCATGACTCATCGAGAATTTCATTTAAGATGAGGGGGAAGTACATAACCCCCACAAATGCTTTTATCTAATATTATGACTCTCATCATTGCTCCTATGATTCCAAATCTATAATTTTCCTATCTCACCTAAAAAAATAATAAGTTGGCCAAAAGGACTATGCTATTGTGATCTAGGTATAAAATTACTCATGATAAGATATTTATTTATTAAAAATGTTCATTATATGAAATACATGCATTTCATCATAACATATATAGCAACATAATTAGATGGGTCTCGATCTTATTCCATAAGTTAGAAGTATATATGACATATTCGTCTCATAAAATTCATCTTAATGACTAGCTCATGATGTCATAGATAGACCATCAATCTAATATCTCAATAAACAAATACAACTGATAAAAGAATTACCATTAATAACAATAACAATATTGTTGGTGGTGTTGTTGTTTTTGTTGTTGTTGTTGTTGTTTTTTTTTTTTTGTTATTGTTGTATGATATTTATATGTTAATGGTAGGGAAGGGTTTCATGCTACCATTACCCTACTCACATTGAGCACCAGCTCCCCCTAGCCACAACTCTCCTTGTGTTTTAGTCACATATGGTAAGGGTGAAACCCTAGTGCCCTCATTTTTTCCTTATAATGCAGCAGCCGGTATTCCCACCACTTTGAACCTATCATGGTCGGCCACCCTACACATCTGATCCTCCTCTGATGTAATCATATCATGTACCAACCTAAACTGTCACACCTGATCCACCCTTAGTGACACCCTCCCTTTTACACACCAACCACCATCATCTAGGAATCCTCGTCATCATTTCAATTCCATCCACTACACACATGGCTATCCAATCACCCAAACTGCCCAAGCCACAATCCAACTCTTGAGAAGGATAAAATAGAGGGTTAAAAGAGAGAAGATGGAGAGAGAAGGGGGTGTTAGAAATGAATGACTCCCACATTCACCATTAATTCATAAACAAGATTGTGCATTCACCATGATCAAATTTTGGGGAAAATTTTATCTACCATAAAAATTACATGGCATATGGTATGATATTTTTTATAGGGTTTAGTGAATGATAAAAAAATAATAATATTAATAATAATCAGGCCAACGAGCCCATACCCGAGTGGTAAGGGCTCCTTCTTGGAATCCAAGAGCCCTAGGTTCAAACTAGGTAGAGGCGAATTTCCAGGGGGGGTACTGTAGCAGTATTGTAGCAGTTACTATTTGGTACTGTATTAGCCAGAACTATTCACCCTATTTGGGCCTTCGGGTCACCGGTTTGTGCCTACGGGTCTCAAGGGCCTTCGGGTCATCAAAGGCCTTCAGGCCATAGGGTCTTCGGGCCACGAAGACCATGGAGTAGCCCAGTTCACACAGAATAGGCCCCAGAAGAGGATCAGAGCAACATGAGTAGTAGCCATCAGAAGTAGAGATAACCGGATTGGAAGAATGAGAGGGTATGGAAGCCGCCATCGGGACCAGGCACCTTGCATCTTTGTATGGGGCAATGCTTGCCGATCAGCAATGCAATGTGGTGAGCTAGGTGATCAATGACGCAGAATATGGGGAGGTGCAGTTCAAGTGGGCTGGGCCTACGGGTCATGTATTGGGCATGGTATGCCTCTGGGCCTTCAGGTCATGTATTGCGGGTCAGTCGAGCCTTGTGACTTGGGCCTACGGGTCATGTACGGGTTCCCCTTCAACCCTTAAAAGGAGGATTATCCATAATAAAATAAAAAAAAGAAGGCCTTCAGGCCATTTGGGTAATAATCAGTAAATAAAATTTAGCAATGATTGACTTACCTAATTCATTAATGAATAACAGTTACTTAAATGCTTAGATAAAAAATATTAATTATAAAGAATGAAACAAAAATAAAAATAACAAGACCCACCATGATGGTGAATCTTTTTTACTCTATCTAAATTGATGTCGGGGTTACCTTAATCGATGTTGCCATCAAAAAAACTTGATATGTCCCATAATTACCTCATTTTACTCTCCCTCTCCATCTAGGGTTCCTCTATAGTTATCCCTAGAGATATGGGTTATAGATGAATTAATAGGGGAATTAGGGTTAGGATTAATAAATTAATAAATAAATTATTATAATTAATTAATCCATTGAATTCTCCACCTAAAAAAGTTGAAACCAAAAACCCTAATTAAAACTCCAATTAGAGAATTTATAAAGTAAACCCACCATTTTGGACTCAAAAGTGGTCTTGGATTTATCATTTGAGGCTTCATTTTGAAGGAAAATCATAATTCCATTAAATTCATATTCATGGAAAAAAATAATATTTTTTTATTAATTAAATTATTATTTTTGAGGCACTATAACACTTGTAACATAGCATCGGGCCCATTTTGGGGATAAACACAACGTCTTAGGTTCAATGGAACCATTAAATCATTTTTATAAGGTCACTTCCTAAGTTAAATTTACTATTTCACCCCTAATAAGGTTTATGGACTTAGAAACTCAAAATGGAGCAAAGTATCACTTTGGAAAATCCCAAATATCTAATTTTTTCCTATTATTAACCCTTTTCACCCTAGAAAAGGAAAACAACTAGGTATCCTCTACAAGTAATCCCACTAAACAAACCCATGTATAAAACACAATTACACACAATTTCTTTTCCTCAAAGGTCAGAACTCTAAATGAACTCAGTGCACAATCATTTAGGAGGAAAATATCTCATTTTTCATCGAAGTCATCATATCCATATTACCATGAATCAATATCTTAAAGATATCACACATCCTCTATATGAAAATATTACCAAGCCTCTACAGCCAAAACCTTTTCTCATCCTAAGGTCTTCAGGTCACACAAGACCTAATGATTTCATCAAAATTTGATATCCACCACAAAAAAGTTCTTTTATAAGGATACCAAAGGTGGGAACATTTCACTCACCACCTTCTTAGAGCATCCAAGATTTTTATCTCATGATAATAACCCATCCACACCATATTATACCACTAATAACCTCATAAATATTTCATGTTAACACCATGGAAACTTTACATTAATATATTCTTTTTGATCTTCCATGATTTCTCTAACATCACTTACCTATAAAAAAAATATAACCAATGCCACTTCTTTGTAGAATAAGATAAACATTTAATATCTTCCCTGAATCTACACACAACTATCCATGGGAATCCTCCATTCAAATCATGACCTCTAACAGGTTCTCACTCACTATCGAAGACAACCTAATCACATTATCATTTCTCTTTCATGAAATTTTCTAATGATCACATAAAAATTAGCACCAAGAATATCAAAATAATAAAAACCACACAACTTCCCATTGGGGTTCCCTTTTCACTATAATCCAAAGAGAATGGTCTTGATCATTTAGATGAACTTGTTATGTCGGTTATAAACCTGAAGATAACACCTGATTGAGAGACCAACATCCACCTCCTATAAAACCCTCCTCCTCAATCACATTTCAAGAGTTTTTTGTGATTATTACCCCTAAAAAGATCCTATGAACATACCACACTAAGGTTATCACTTCACTAGGATGATCCCTACCCAAGACATATATACCCATACTTAATACAATTACAAAGAGAGAAACACTCTCCACCTAGGAAAGTGGATAACATGATCCCCATATTTCATAAAACCCTTGAAGTCTAACACATAAGAATGTCTGATCACACATGACCACTAAGTCAACATCACCATAGTGGGACCCCTTTTACATAAGGAAGTATGGTAAGGGGACACCATTGACTAAATTTTAGCATCATCTCTCTCCATTAAAGAACTAAATACATCAAGGATAGTTGCACATGTGGCTCATACATCATCCAAACACATAGTCCTCTGTTGGAATCATTTACCACACTGACGGTGTGCCACTCTGACTATATCAACTATCATAGATCCAGTTACATGAATACCAAAATCACTCCATGAATCTATATCTCACACTATGATATGTTACTTCACAGTTGTAAATATTATGGTAAGATAAGGGGAAATGCCTCAAACACCAAAAAAGTTCCTCCATGAACCGATACAAGGTATGGTTCTGTCCATATTCCCATAAATTACACAAGGTTGGTTATAATTCCATATATAAATATCTAAAAATCATCCTTGGAATGAAATATGATGCTCACCTTAGCCTCTACAAGGTTTATCCATGATTCACCCATTAAAAGCATTTGTGTATTTCTTAATATCCTTAAGATGTGAATTTATCATCCACATAATCAAAACATAAAGTTCATTCCTAACACCTAATGGGTAGTAGACCACAAATTTCTAAGGGTGGGATATATTTGTCACAAATAAGGGGACCTCACTCATTGTTAGGGGTGAACCTTGACTCATTTACTCAACTAAACATCATTGCGCAATAATAGAACTAGTGTCTGATCCTTATCAAGGTGAGTACCATTAAATATCATCACTTCCATGAAGTTATCTCATGAATTACTTAACTCTACAATAGGTTTAAACTCAATTTTTTATAAGAAGTGAGTGAGATATGGTCACCGTTGGTGGAAGCACTCTAACTAATAAGGGTTTATCCAAGGTCCCCATTGGAATTTTCAAATTTTGAGTAACTAATGCAAAAATAATAACTCATGTTTGTTCCATCATGTATAAGATTCTATAAAGAAAGAAAATGGATTATACTCTAATATACACCCATTGATTCTTGACCATGGCCATCCATCATGTGTATATTCTCATAGCTCTGACTGTCATCACTCAACTCTAGATATGAAATAGCCAAAGGAGGTTTTCATGGTAGTGGATTGGTATATTGTATCCTGCACCACTCTGGCTATCATTAGGAAAAAATTTAGCCTCCCCTTAAATTCAAGGTACATTCTACAAAGAATTCTACTTTTACTAAAGCTTTCTTGGGGGACTTTGTCATAGTTAGTAGTGTATGGAAACATAACCATAGTTTGGAAACTCCTCACCCAAATCCTCCTCTTAAAACACTTATCTCGAACAATTCCATAGAAAATCATGTCTAAGAAACACCTTTTGAGGTATATGGTCCTTGACACATACTTATATATGGTTGTTCCACATAATGAGGGTTCAACATCATTAGATATGATCCTATCTCAATAAAGAGCTCAAAATATATCCATGGTAGAGCATTCCCATCACAAGTTTGAGAGAAGCATAATCCACTATAGGATCACTAATTTATACAAAAAGATTAATGAAAGGATAATTATCTAGATAGTGAAACTTTGAACTAGATGGAAACATGAGACCAAGACTCAAACTGATTCCCTTTTTCTTTAGGATTAGGCTCACCTCAATCATTAGAATGCACACAATATATCCAATCAATGGTAGTTTCATCCCACTTAGTAGATACTACCATCCACTCTACTAAAAACCCTGCACTAAGCATAAATGAAAGAGAAGCTACCTAAGACCATGGGGTAAGGATATATCTCAAACAAGTTTCCAAAACAATGCCTCATATTATCAAGAACACCATTTTTAGTCAATAGTTTTCATTGTAAGAACCTGAATCTTTATTTCAGGTATGGATCTTTATTTCGGGTTGTTTTTTAGGAAAAATGAAGGAAGGGAATTTTTCTAAGTACACGTTGTGTACCCAGTTGCCGCGGGTAGCCGTGTACTAGCCGTGTAATGGCCGAGTACATGGTCATGTAGGTGACCTGGCAGACCGCCTAAAGTAGGGGACGGTTGAGGCTAGTACACGGTGTGTAAATTAAATAAACATGTTGTGTACTTTTCTTTTTATTTGATTAATCGGACTGGGGTCACGTATAATCTCTAGAAGCATCTTCTTCTTCCCTTTTCTCATACAGGAGAGTGACGTACGACCAAAAATCTTCGAGCTCCTCTCATTCCTCCATCTGAGCTCCAATTGAGATGTTGTTGGGTGCGTTGGATTCCCAGCAATCTATGTCATTCTAGGCCGATTCAAGGGCCAATGTTCAAGATTTTTCATCATACAAAATCAAGGTAGGTGGTTTTTTCCTTTATTTGGTTTTCTTTGGATTATATATGCTAAAATTGTTGAATACCCTTGTTTTGGGTATTGCGTGTTTTGTAATTTTAACCCTATTTGATGCCTGCTATGGTCTGTTTGTTTGAGAAAGGGTTATTGATTATGAATAAGTTTTATTACCTTGATTATGGAGGTGTTACCCATATTTGTTTTGGTTATGGACGTTGGGTATAGAAAGAATGTTAGGCTGCTTTGTTTTCCATTCCTAGTGTTGTTAGTATGGAGTTGTTATTTATATGAGATGCATGTGTTTCACATTATGAAAGTATGACCAGGGGGATTTGCTGTGAGTGCTTCCCAAAGTAAGGTCTTTTAATTTTGAATTGTTTTTATGATTGACCAGAGGTATTGAATGTGAGATTTGTTGTGGGTCATTGACCAGAGGGGTTAGACTGTGAAGCTACCCATAGGGTCATTATTAAATGTATGTTGGACCATAGGTCATTGACTGTGAGAGTTGTCAGAGGGTCATTATAATTATTGTTGATATGCAGAAAAAGGGGGTATTGACTGTGAGAGATACCTAGGTGGTAATTTTTGATTGATTAATGTTATGTGGGACCAAAGGGGTTAGATTGTGTGATATTTCCCAACGGGTTTCTTCTTGAAGGAATGAATGATTGTGACAGGTCTACCAAGCCAAAGCACAAGCTTAGACTTGGTCTTACTTGTTTGTTTAGATGATATTTTGAGACGTCTACAGTTACTATTATACAGGGGAATATAGAGCTTAGTCTAGATACTGAGGTTACATTATTCAATAGTTGAATAATTAATAAATGTAAATGAATGTAATTGGAAACTATAGGATTGTTTACTTTTGAGTACTTTCTAGTTTATTACTTCATTTCTTCATATTACCTGTTATATATATTCACTGACAGTTAGGCATAGATCTTTTGGTGGTTTCCTAGTGGGATTCTTCTCACATCCTATTTGGGTCATGCTTTTGGACCCAAACAAATTATATGGTTGTAGGTATAGACAAGGTCAAGCACCCTTCTTCATTAGGTACTTGATTGATGTTGGAGTTGGAGAGCATGGGACCAAGATGAGGCTTGCGATGTTGTTGGAGTTTACTATTTTCTATACTTGGGTTTCAGTATTGTATTTTCCAGCATTGTGGCTTATTTGGATGCTTTCCTAGTTACATGTGACATGCATCATTTATTTATTTATATTGCAGTTGTTTATACTATTATCCTTCCACTATTTACTTCTATTTTA
Organism: Viscum album; assembly: GCA_963277665.1. Classification (NCBI taxonomy): domain Eukaryota; kingdom Viridiplantae; phylum Streptophyta; class Magnoliopsida; order Santalales; family Viscaceae; genus Viscum; species Viscum album. Next base: position 619,059,486 of record OY728127.1, on the reverse strand, counting down.
TGGTATTACTACTTCTACTACTATTTAATATTTGTTTCCATTGTGTTGCTCTGCCAATGAGGGAATAGTTTCCCCACTATTACACCCAAGGCCCTCATTGTTAGTCAGCAGCCTCTGGAATTTGTGAAAATGTGTTTGAGGAAATGTGACCAACTGGGTACGGGGCACCTTTGGGCGGCACCTAGATCCATGACATTACAAAGTAGTATCAGAGGACTTTATTTTCTGATTTTTCTTAATGTTTAGAGCCTATATACAGGGATATAAAGGAATAGGTAGTTGGTAATAATATGTGCCCAGGATTTTCTAACCCTTGTATATGGAAAATCCATGTTACCTCGAATATTTCAATTTTTCTAGTTTTGTAATTATTATAGTTAATTTTATTTCACTATTAGGTGACATGCTTGTTTTGTGCTATTATGATTTATATCACTGTGGTTCTATTTCTATTGCAACTCAATGAGATTAGGGTATGTCATCTCATGCATCATATAGGAACTTGTTATATATCACATGTCATGCATTATTGTCATGCCATTTAGGATGCATTACTGATTGCATGTTGTTGTGATAGATGTTATGCTAGATATGAATGTTGTTGTGATAGATGTTGTGGTATAATACCTACTATTTTGATAGGGCATTGTAAATTGTAAAGTTTTATTTAGGGTGGGTTCCAAACTTTGGTCCCTGAGGTGTTATGGGCCCTCTTGGATTGGAATTTGGTGGATCATGTTTGAAATTTAATTGAATATTTTCAAGTTATGATGTAAATAAGGATGAAAAACTTTGATTCGTGGGATTATGGGCTCTCACGGATCAAAATTTGTTATTTATTGGACAAAATTTTAATTTTTTAAGGGTTCTAGAGAAGTTTCATAAGAATACTATCTGGAAACCTAGATAACACAACATGTGATTTTATGAACACATGTCATGTGTTCTTCTGTTATGGAAGAAACAACTTTTCTAGAGTACACGTCGTGTACTGGGAGTACATGTTTTGTAGTCTTTAACCATGTGACTGACTATGTGAGCAGATACACGGGGTTGGGAAACTTTGGTAGAACACATCGTGTACTAGGAGTACACACTATGTTGTAAAGACTATGTGTCCATTTGTGTGACTAACGACATGGGTGGATGAAACTTAGGTTGTACATGTGTCATGTTTTTGAATGTCATGTAGAGTCGATCGTGTCTCTGATCTTGTGACTAATGACACGGGTGGTTATAACTTAAGTATTACATGTCGTGTCTAGGGTGAACAAATTGTGTAGTGTTACCCAGGAGAGAACTATATGGTTTATCCATGTAGGAGTACTTGGGAAGGTTGAGAAATTCAATTAAATACCGTGTCTTAGGAGGAACACGTCGTGTGTAGGGGTGTTAACCGACCAGGTTTGGCTGAGGTACACACCCATGTTAAGGCTTAAGGGAACACGTCATGTGAAGGTTATACATGTCATGTAACCTTTTTTTGTAAACTTTAATTCTTTCCTTATCTTGTTCCATTCTTGCACTTATAATTTTTTGTCCTTGATAATCTTGTACTGAGGTGTGCGCTTGATCTTGCAGAGTCATTCCACTGAGACATCCTCCGGTTGTACGCCAGGTACAGGGTGATGATCATACATCGAAAATGCTAGATCAAGGACTACTAGTAGATCCTCTAGTTGTGCCCGTCTTGGTTATAGCTGTTATACCAGATGCAGGTGATGATGCACAGTTCCATGAAGTCTTTTTGAAGATGTTACATACTTTTTAGGGAGCACCTCATCCTGCCCCATCTATGGAAGAGTTGACGTGGGTGTTCTAGTAGTAGAATCCTCCCACATTTTCTGAGGATGGAGGACCATAGGATGCAGAGTCATGGTTGGATTCCATGCTAGCTATCTTTGAGTATATAGAGATTCCTCCAAAGAGGAGGTTAAATCTTGTTATGTATATGTTACGTTATTCATCCATGAGATGGTGGGATGTTATCTAACAGGTGATACATCATCAAGATATGGTTTGGGAAGAGTTTCAAAGGATCTTTTGTGATTAATTCTACACCAAGATGTTGAGGGCCGATTGATCTTGTGATTTCATACATCTGGAGTAGGGCGCTCTTTCAGTGATGGATTACTCTTCTCATTTTATAGAGCTTTAGCGCTTCGCACCTGTTCTAGGAGGTGACAAGTTATCTTTGGCTAGTCGTTTTGAGGATGGTCTTAGGTATGAAATATAATCACAGGTGAATGTCTTCAGGATGACTTTGGTGACTACTATAGTGAACCAGGAACTGATTATCAAGTGCAATATGGGGGAGTTGGGAGCTGTGAGCCAGGGTGGTTCAGCATCTAGGGCTGGTACTCCTTCGACAGATAGCAGGAAGTGCCACAGGGATCTTTCACACAATGTTTCTTTAGGTATCTAGGTGGTATTCTACCAGTGTGGGAAGAGTGGGCATACAAGACCACATTTCCCAAGAGACCCAGTTGAGTGCCGATCTTGCGACAAGATTGGTCATTTTCAGCGTTTCTGTCAATTTTTCTCACCAGAAGCGAGTGATAGGGGTTCTATTATGACTCCACATTCAGGAGTAGGACCATCAGTTTCTCATTAGTTAAGAAAATAGAGTTCTTCAGGTCATTCATGTCGAGGAGTTGGTCAGGGTCATGGTAGCCAGATGGCAAGATTCCAGTGACAACAGAGTGGATCAGCTCAGGGTAGTCAGGAAGGGTCACAAGACTGTGGTACAGGTCAGACTTTTGCAGTAGAGCAGACCTAGTAGGAGTAGGATCTCTAACCCTCTATGGTTATAGGTATGATTCTAGTTGTCTTAGTTTTAAATTCTTCTCTTTTCGACATAGGGGCTTCCTATAGTTTTATATCTTTTTCCGTTTTGGAGAGCCTCGGGATTTTTATCTTTACTTCTGAGGATGTTATAACACTAGACACTTCGTTGGGGCTTAGAATGACTAGTTTTCGTTAGTTTAAGGAGTAACCTTTTGAGGTTGGTGGGTGTTACTTCTTATGGTACCTCTATGTCTTAGAGATGATAGGCTTCAATGTCATTCTCAGAATGGATTGGTTAGTCTCTTTCTAGGCCTTTGTTGACTATTATCATCGTAGAGTGAGTTTCACATCACTAGAGGGAGGATCTTTTCTACACAAGAGTGAATGGGATGTTTAGGTGAGCAGAGCTGGACTTGAGCATCTTGGGTTGGGAGGAATTACATGCTAGATTGCTATTTTGTATCTGGATGACCAGGGGACTTCACATATGGAATTTCATCCAGTGGTGGATCATTTCAGAGATGTCTTTCCAGAAAACTTTTTAGGTTTACCTCTAGAGCGTGAGGTAGATTTCTCTATTGATCTTATTCCTAGAGTGGCACTGGTGTCTATTACTCCTTATAGTATGGTTACACCAGAGTTACAGGAGCTGAAGAAGCATTTAGAATAGTTATAAGAAAAGGGTTTAATTTGACCCAGTACTTCTCCATGGGGTTCGCCTATCCTTTTTGCAAATAAGGCAGACAATACCTTCAGACTTTGTGTGGATTATCAGAATTTGAACCAGTTGACGGTCAAGAACCGATATCCATTTCCAAGGATTGATGATCTATTTGATCATCTTTGAGGATCCTGAGTGTTCTCAAAGATTAACTTGAGATCTTGTTATCATTAGTTGCATGTTAGACCATCAAATATACCTCTTAAAACCTTTTAAAGTAAGTATGGTCTATATGAGTATGTGGTTATGTCGTTCAGTATCACGAATGTGCCAATAGTTTTCATGGCACTGATGAAATTTGTAACTGAGTATTACATCCTTACTTGGATTATTTTTTGGTAGTCTCTGTAAATGATATCTTGGTGTACTCCCACACTCAACACGACCATTTCACCCATCTTGATATCATCTTGAGTACATTAAGAGAGCATCAGTTATATTCCAAGCTCTCAAAATGCCACTTTTGGATGGACCAGATTCACTTCTTGGGTCATTTTATCTCAGAGATAGGAGTATCAGTAAACCTAGATAAAGTGAGATTAATAGTTTCTTGGGAGTATTCGAATAATGTCTTTGAGGTATGGAGTTTTCTGGGGATAAATGGTTACTACATGCACTTTATATAGGACTTTTCACGCTTAGCAATGCCACTAATGGTCTTGACTAAGAAGGGTGTGAAGTACTTGTGGTCAGATTCTTGTGATTCATCCTTTAAAGAGTTGAAAGGGACATTGACTTCAACACCGATACTGGTTTTGTTGGATACGGCCAAGAGTTACACCATTTATTGTGATGCATTAGGTATTGGGATGGGAGTAGTGCTTATGCAAGGGGAAGGAGTCGTTGCATACGGGTCTCGGCTTCATGCCACATGAGAGGAATTACCCAATTAACGATATTGAGTTAGCTACATTTGTGCATGCTTTTTACTGCTAGAGACATTATATTTGGGGAGATCATTTTGTGGTTTTCACTTACCACAAAATTCTCAAGTAAATATTTACTCAGCGTGATATAAATTTGAGACAGTGAAGGTGGGCTGAGTACCTTTAGTATTTTGACTTTGATCTTTCCTATATTCCTGGGGAAGGAAATGTTGTGGCTAATGCATTGAGTAGGAGGACTCGGATGCATTCATTTTATGAGGCTAGCAGTGAGTAGCAGCTTATTTCTCTATTCTCTGAGATGCATTTAGAGGTGCATGATAGATAATGGTAGACGTTTCTTTCTTCTATAACAGTTACCTCTACTATATTGGATCTATTGCGAATGAGGAATCTATCAAATTTTGAAGGCCTAGTCCTATGGGATATTGTGTTAGGAGAGGACCCTACTCATGGGTGGACCATAGGCGAGGATGAGGACCTACGTTTTTCATGGATGTGTATGGGTATCAGCAGACATATGTGAAGAGTTGATGTGGGATTTTCATTCCTTAGTTTGGGAAGTTCATCCTGGTGTCACCAAGATGTATCGAGATTTACACCATCAGTATTAGTGGCCAGGTATGAAGAGATATGTTGCTGGTTTTTTATGAGATGTTCCACATATTAGCAGGTGAAGGCGGAGCATCAGCGACCAGAAGGGCTTTTACAGTAGTTATCCATTCTCGAGTAGAAATGGAATGATGTCACGATGGATTTTATGATGGGTTTACCGAGGTCGCCTTGAGGAAATGTTACAGTTTGGGATGTGGTTGATAGACTCATGAAGGTTTCATACTTTTTACTGATTAAGGAAACCTTCAGTGTTGATGATCTTGGAAGGTTGTACATCTGAGAGATTTTATGTTTGAATGGGGTTTCACATTATATTGTTTCAGACATGGATTCCCATTTTACTTCTTGTGTCTAGTAGGGACTACAGAGGGCTTTGGGAAAACAGGTACTTCTAAGTACAACTTTCCATCCTCAGATAGATGGTCAGTCTGAGTGTACAATTTAGGTTTTGGAGGACATGCTTCGAGCATGCATTTTGAATTTTGAGGGGTCTTGGGAGAGACACTTACCCCTAGTGGAGTTTCCCTACAATAATAGTTCTTAGGAAATGATTTAGATGACACCTTATGAGGCTTTCTATAGTAGTTCATGTCAATCACCCCTATGTTGGATGGAGGTAGGAGAGACAGCTATGCTGGGACCTAATCTTATCCAAGAGACCACTAAGTAGGTGGATTTGATTCATAAGAGGATGAAAAATGCACAGTCTCTCCATAAATCATATGCTGATTGATGGAGATGACCTTTGGAGTTCGAGGTCGGAGATTAGGTTTTCTTACATGTCATACTGAGGTTGGGACATAAGAGGATTAGGAGACAGGGAAATCTTTCAATGAGATACGTCAGACCATTTGAGGTTTAGAGCGAGTCGGGCTGGTTGCCTATCATTTGTAGTTACCCCAGAGGTACCGGTCTATGAACGACGTCTTCCATGTTTCTCAGCTATGGCATTACTTTTCAGAATCATCTCGTGTTTTTCAACCTGAGGAGGTTGAGTTGGAGGTGGAGGCATCCTTCTAGGAGCACCTTATTTGGATTTTGTATCGCAGCATGAAGGTTCTCTATGGACGATATGTTCCTCTAGTATAGGTGTTATGGTAGCACAAATGAGTACAGGAAAAGACTTGGGAGAGGGAGGCTGACGTACAATCATAGTGGCCAGATTTGTTTAAAGTTTCTTCTTCACCACCCTTGGAAGGGCAGTTCGGGGATGAATTGATTTAAGGGGGAAATTTTGTAAGAACCTGGATCTTCATTTTAGGTATGGATATTTATTTTGGGTTATTTTTTAGGGAAAAGAAAGAATGGGAATTTTTCTAAGAACACACTATGTACCTGGTTTCCAAGGGTATCTCTGTACTAGTCGTGTAACGGTCAAGTACATGGTTGTGTAGGTGACCTGGAAGACCACCTAAAGTGGGGTCCAATTGAGGCTAATACACAGCATGTACATTAAATTAACACAACATGTACTTTTATTTTTATTTGATTAATTGGAATGGGGTCACGTCTAATATCCAGAAGCATCTTCTTCTTCCCGTGTCTCATACAGGAGAGCGATGTATGATCAAAAATCTTCGAGGTCCTCCCGTTCCTCCATCCGAGATCCGATTGAGATGTCACCGGGTGTGTTGGATTCCCACCAATCTACGTAGTTCTAGGCCGATTCAAGGGCTGATGTTCAAGAGTTTTCATTGTACAACATCAACGTAGGTGGTTTGTGCCTTTATTTTCTTGACTTTGGATTATATATGCTAAAAGTGTCGAATACCCTTAGGGTATTGTGTGTTTTGGAATTTTAACCTTGTTTGATGCCTGTTATGGTTTGTTTGTTTGAGAAAGGGTTATTGATTATGAATAAGGTTTATTACCTTGATTATGAAGGTGTTACCCATGTTTGTTTTGGTTATGAATTTTGGGTTTAGAAAGCATGTTAGGCTTCTTTGTTATCTATTCCTAGTGTTGTTAGGATGGAGTTGTTGTTTATATGAGATTCATGTGTTTCACATTATGAAAGTATGACCAAGGGGAATTGACTGTGAGAGATTATTGAAGTAGGGTCTTTTGATTATGAATTGTTGTTATGATTGACCATAGGTATTGACTGTGAGAGCTATCATGGGTCATTGACCAGAGGGGTTAGACTGTTAGAGCTACCCAGAGGGTCGTCATTAAATGTATGTTGGACCATAGGAAATTGACTGTGAGAGCTGCCAGAGGGTCGTTATAATTATTGTTTCTATGCAGAACAAGGGGGTATTGACCGTGAGAGATACTCAGGTGGTCGTTTTTTATTGATTAGTTCTATGTGGGATTAAAGGGGTTAGACTGTGTGAGCTTTCCCAGAGGGTTGTTTCTTGAAGGATTGAATGATTGTGACGAGTCTGCCAATCCAAAGCACAAGCTTGGACTCGGTCTTACATGTTTGTTTAGATGATCTTTTGAGACATATGTTGTTACTATTATATAAGGGGATACAGAGCTTAGGCTAGATCCCAAGGTTACATTCTTCAATGGTTGAATAATTAATAAATTTAAATGAATGTAATTGGAAACTGTAGGGTTGTTTACTTTTGATTACATCCTAGTTTATTACTTCATTTCTACATATTACCTGCTATATATATTCACTAACAGTTAGGCACAGATATTTTGGTGGTTTCCTACTAGGATTCATCTCACACCCTATTTGGGTCATGATTTTGGACCCAAACAGATTATATGGTTGTAGGTATAGATAAGGGAAATTTCTCTTCTTCATCAGGTACATGATTGTTGTTAGAGCTGGAGAGAATGAGACCAAGCCGAGGCTTGCGATGCTGTTGGAGTTTACTATTTTCTATACTTGGGTTTCAGTATTGTATTTTCCAGCATTATGACTTGTTTGAATTCTTTCCTAACTACATGTGAAATGCATCATTTATTTATTTATACTGCAGTTGTTTATACTATATGTATTCTACTGTTTACTTCTACTATATGGTATTACTGCTTCTACTACTATTTACTATTTTTTCCACTATTTTACTCTTCCAATTAGGGCATAGTTTCCCCACTATCACACCCAAGGCCCTCACTGCTAGTCGGTAGCCTTTGGTGTTCGGGGAAATGCACTTGAGGCCCTGTGACCAACTAAGTACATGGAACCTTTGGGTGGCATCCAGATCTGGGATGTTACAATCATTCACCAAGGTATCCACATAGTTCCCAGGGAGGATCACCATCTTCATTATAGTATGTGGGTCCTGAACCCATCAGGATTGAGGTAGTACCAACCCCATGCCTAAATGGAGGATTTTATATATTTAATTAAGTCACACTCTACACAACCATCCATAGGATAATCAGCACATGGCCTTGAGAATCATCACACCCACTTAGTAACACCTTCGTTGCGTCACTGGAGTCATAAGGAAGAACATGTGCCTCATAAAATCACAAAAAATACAAGTTTGTAACATATATAACAATCACATATATAAAGAAGAACCTACTCCTTATTGAATCATAAACAGTTGAAAAATGTGGCATATAACAATTGGGTATAACACAAAGAAAAAGAGTAGCTCATGGTATATAGAAGAGTGGTATTGGTCCCCTGTATCTATGGGAGAATTCCAAACTCCATAATATATTATGGGGGGACCCATATCATGGTATAAATATAGTTTTGAGGTGAATTAACTTCCCTAATACATGGTACCCACACAGTTCCTAGGGGAATTATCAACTCCATATCCTTGTATCCACATGGTTATTTATGGAAATTTCAAGGGAACAACAGCTGGGAAGCTCACTCATCTATGATTAATCTTGTTATTCACACCATACATAGAAGGCCCATATCATATCTCTAACTAAGGAATTTCCATAAGAAAAATATTTATCCTTTTTATATAATGAATTCTCAAAAATTAGGATATCATGTCATGAAATCAACAATGCACTTTCCACTATATAATGCATGGACCAACTCAACTATAACCTATAACCAATATGCTATGTACTCATGTTAGTCAAAAATTATTAAGGTCCTTGGGTAGAAATGTGTCGGTTACCACAACATAACTAAATTCTTTGGCCTATTAACTAGACCTAAGTTCCTTTGGGGATTTTTTTTCTCTATGTCCCAAACTAAGATCACAAGTCACCTGTATCTAAACTCCACCCCTAATACAAACTTGCTATGATATAACTCATACATGACATGACCCACTAGGGGCCCACCCAGGATAATAGTGAGTTATGAGTATCACTCTGATCCCACCTCCAATAGGCTAGGGGGTGGTGACTATCACTAAGTAGGCATAACACATAGTGGGTTTGGCCTTAGCCTATATCAACTTATAATATATTGATAAATCCAATGTACAAAATAACTAGTATGATATATATTAAAAACTAACTTGTAGAAAACACATGAATGAGATAAATTTTAAGATCCATAAAGGTAATAAATACATGATCCATAATATAAAAAGGGAAACATACATACCCATCATCTAAGAAGTAAAACCAATGTAAAACAAATGAAGATAATATCTCATAGAAAGATTATTCTAAACACAAATGATGTTTACTACTATCAAATATCTATACCAAAAATCTCTTATAATTATATTTCCATCAAGGTCACCACTAGGCATTATCTCTAAACAAGACATTCTAGTACTACATACACCAATAATATCTGCAAAATTTGTGTCAACTACATAGAAATGATGTGTGTGGGTAAAAAACCCATTCAAGGGTGAGCTTAAACATACATAATAGGACTCCATGAAAATCGAAAAGGAAAAAATAATAGATAGGTCATCTCAAAACTACATATTAGGGGAAAAATAACACTTATAAACCCATATATTATCTATAATTAAAGTCATAGGGACTCAAATAGTTATTTATTATCTTAGTTCTAGCCCATGAAGGTGTGCATCTCATGAATAACTATGAAGGATTGGAGTACTAAATAATCCCTAAAAACTGAAGTTGATATCCTAGTTTTATATTGCAACTGGAAATCAAAACAGGGGTTCTTGAAGAGTCACAAGTCCTAAAGTATTTGATCTAACCATCCTTCCTTTCATACAATTTTTAGATGCCATAAAGGAGGAACTGATCTTTATAGAAGAATTAGCATAAACCAAGGGGGATACCTCACCTTAACATCTATTACTCCCAATACTATCATTATTCTATAAAGCTCTAGGGAAACCCACATAAATAAAATATGTCATCTAGGGGTGAACTAACCACTACTATCATAACCACCTAGACTATGAGCAATCCTATGTCACCTCACAAAGAACTGTATTGTGGGAACCATGCCTCACCGAGGGAAAAGTTTTAGTTGAGAGGAAATAATTGACCCTAGTGGAAGCTTCATGCCCAAGTAGCACACAATTGATGAGGGAGAGGACCTAACTACTTAAATAAAGGGCCTTCACCTCAAGTATCATATAACATGAACATAATGGATGGGGAAAATTCACAACAGGAAAGAAAAGAGATTCTAACTCCATTAGTACTACATAGAGCATGTTCCTTTCCAAGAAGAACACAAAAGTTGAGGGGGAAGTACCTAACCCCACAAACGCTTTGATCTTACACGTTTGATACTCATCATCATTCCTACAATTCCCAATACATACTTTACCTATGTCACCTCACAAATGGACTTTTTTGGACAAAAAAAACCATTTCATTGTGATCAATATTGAAAAATACTTGGGTTGGTCTATTTATTAATTAAAAACATGTATCATATGAAATACATGAATTTCATAGTAATATAGAAAATTGAAGTATTTATACAACTCCATGGCTTGTGCAATGATATATAATTATGCATCAAATAATAGTCTCATATATTTCATCTAAATGTAGACCTCATGATGTAGTAGATAGATCATCAATCTGATGTCTCAGTAAACAGATACACCTTAAATAATAATTATAAATAATAATGATAATAATGATAATAATATAATTGTTATAATAATTATATGATATTTATATGATAATAAATGTTTGGTCTCACGCAGCCTTCCCTTCCCGCTTACACTACATGTTGTCCCCACTTATCCAAAACTCACACTCTTATTTTTTTATCTTTTTAGTCACATATAGAAAGGGTGAAATCTTATCCCCCCCCAACACACACTATTTTTTCTCAGTAATGTGGAATCCAGTATGGTTGTTGACTCAAACTTAACATATCTAGACACCACACATAGCTAGTCCTCCTCCAATGTTGTTGTATCATTCCTCGATCTAAACTAATGTACTTGATCAACCCCCAGTGCCACCCTCTATTTTACATGCCAATAAATACCATCGTCTTGGACTCTTCGTTGTGATGAAAACACCATATATTATGTGCATGGAAATTTAATCACTCAATCCACCTGATCTACAATCCAACTCCCATGTGAGAAGGAGAAAAGAGAGGGCGAGGAAGAGGGTAGGTGAGAAAGAGGAGTGTTAGGGATGAATGGTTCCCTTGTTCACCATCAATTTTTCAAAAATATCACACATTCTCTAAGATCCTATTTTAGGGAATGGATTTTTCTACCCTACAAATTATGTGTCACAAGGTATGAGAATTTCGTATAGTATTTGTTGAATGATCAATAAATAATAATATTAATAATAATCAACAAATAAAGTTAACCAAAGATTAACATACATTTTTAATTAAGGAAGAACGATGAATTAAATTCTTATATCAAATATGGGAATCATGAATAAATGGGAAAAAATCAAAATAACGAGACTTACCTCAATGGATAATCTTTATCGGTCTATCCATGTTGAAGTTTGGGTTTTATTTATCGATGTCACCCTTGAAGAACATGATTTGTTCCACCATCACACCATCTCCATATTTCTATCCATATAGTGTTCCTCTATATATATCCCTATAGAGAGGTGGTAGAGATGAATTAATATGGGAATTATGCTTAGGTCTAATAAATAAATAAATAAATTGTTTCAATTAGTTAATTCATTGATTTCTCCACCTGTGATAGCTCAAACCCAAAACCCCAATGTGAACTGGAATTATAGTGTTCTTATGGTAAAACCACCATTCTAGACTCAATGGTGATCTTGGATTTCCCATCTATGGCTTCATTTTGAAGTAAAAGTACAATTCCCAAAAAACAACATGTATGGTTAAAAATAATATTTTCATACTTAAATTATTATTTTTGAGGCTTTGTAACACCCAAAACATCACACCGAACCTACCTAGGGGTGAAAACCTCCCCTCAAGTTCAAGATAACCATAAAATGATTTTTACAAGGTCTTATATAAGGTTATATTTACCATTTCACCTATAATAATGTCTTATGACTCTGAAACTCAAAATGGAGTTATGTGTCGCTTGAGAGAAAACCTCGGGTGGAACATTTTATAGTAAATTTTTCAATGTTGTCCCATGATTTTTAATCCTCCATATTGGAAGATTTTTCAACATTTAATTCTTACATGTTGATTTTATTTTTCATTAATATTATATTGCTTCTATTTTTCTTTAGACTTTCTTACAAATATTTTTTGAAAACAATTTTTATTAAGAATTATGCACTAAATCACAAAACATGATGTGGTGAAAGTTACCATGTTGTAGTCTATATATTCTTATGGTACATTATAACATGTCATGGTGCATTAATAGAATGATATATAATATAATTTTACCAACTCTCACATGTGAATTTTCATGTTTATTTTAGCAAAAAATACATCATATGAAAATATATTGATTTAAAAATGTTAAATGGAATTTTAACATATCATTTAATCAATGAGGTGGATGTTAATGGTTTTGTCATTTCATAATGTATAAAACATAAAAACTCCAAGAATCTATTTAATCTAATTAATTAGGCCTATAAAATAGAGATATGAGGACCTCATTTGAGATATTGGATATCATTATCTATTGTCCAAAACTCTTTAAACTCATCTTTTCTCCATTTTCCATCAAGAAGGGGGTTATAGCACATTGGTGTGGATAATAGATTCCACTAGAGCATTCAGTGATTTTAGTGGCTGGTGGATACCTTTTTAATTAAGATCTTGTTGGTTTCTTAAGGGATTTTGATCAAACTCTCTTCTATAATGATCAAAATCATTGATAGTGATGTTTTTTTATTGTTTTCTTATTTTATCTTATCGATTTTTATCTTGGACGATCTTGGAATGGATTTTGCGTTTTTTTACATAGGCATAGAGATGTCCCATTAAACCCGTTAGTGGTATTAGATACATTTTCAATCATAAATAAATAAGATGAAAATCAATGATAAATTGAAAACTATTTTTTGGTGTTTTTACTGAACCATAATAATGGCTATAAAACTATTTTATGGTTTAAAATGTTTTTCTCCTTAATGTCATGGTTTGTTGGCTGCCACATCCTAATATATTAATATTTATAGGTAAAAAAGGAATTTTTTAGTGAAAATGACCTTGGTTTTATTATCATAAATCATATATTGGTTTTTGATATCACCATGATGTGGTTAAATGATCATTGTGTCATGGTCAGAGACACTATGATGAATGACCATGTAATGGTGGATATTAACAAGTTGTGGTTCTTGGTGAAATCATAGAACCGAAACAATATATTGTTATACATTATATTGTGGTCACATTGATTTATGTATTGTCCAAGATAGTTTGGGTGATTCGACTTATCTGTGGTGGTATGCCATGGTCTTCTATAAAACTAATAAAAATGATTTTCTCAAAAACCTTTACTCAAGTAGGTTAAAACAGCTCGTGATGAATCTTTGTGACTTTAGATCATATCAAAAGTTGTTTTGAATATTATTGTTGTGTAAGTTTGTTATATCACATTTTAAATATATGAACGATTCATTTATTTATTACTATTCCAATTTATATATCAATGTATATGAATTGTTCATATTGTATGAATATTATATATATGATTTAATTTATATGACAAATTTTGTATTATAAAATTGACATACCATGCATTATGATGTAGGGTATACATATTATCTTGAATTTATAGGTTCAATTTAGAGGTTGATTATAGATTTATGAGCTTGAATTTAGAGGTTGATTATAGTGTATACATATTAGGTGTTATAATTATGATGTAATTGAGGTCCCTCTTATGTATTAAAACATGGGTAGGGAGCTTTGGGTTGGACTAATCACTATCCTAGGATCTTATGATTTATCGAAAAAAGTGGGGGTTGGCTACCTCTTGCTCTATAATTACTCTTTTCATGATTTTTGATTTCATATGATTCTATGAATTTATTGGAAAATGTTTCATCTACATTATACAAGTGATGTATTTAGATATGAATAGATGTATATGGATTATATTTTTAGGTTACTAACACAAATTTTATGTTTTGTAAAGAGTTTCACATTAATATGGTTTAAACATTTTAATTTTATAGAAGGAATAGAGGTTCTAAAACTAAGTTGTTAGAAGTATGCATATATATAAGAGTAAAATATTAAATAATAAATATTGAATGAGATTCAATATTTATAGATTTAATATGTATATGATATATATTAAAATGATGAGATTAATAAAACCACTCAAATATTATGTGTGAGATTACTTCAAAATAAATCGCATGTTAAGTCCGCTGTTATTCAAACTAGTATCTTTTGACAAAGTAGAGTTCCTATGGATTATGTTATATAAGGTATGGTGGAAATGGATAGCCCTATGAGTTAGGTAACCAAATCTTGTTGTGAGATATGTCTTTATAGGAAAACCTCTGAGATATGTCTTTATAGGAATAGAGTTGATTTTTTTCATATAATGGATTTGGTAAAAGGGATGTCGATTCATATATCCAACATTCATGTGTGATATGATTGGTATGGTGGTCTATCTGAATAATTGATGATAAGAAACCCAATGTAGACTCGTTAATTAGTAAAATTTGTATCTTGTACTACTAAAGTTAATGATGTAAGGGGTCATCATTTTAGTGGGAGTTATTTTATTAAAAGTACTTAAGAAATGATAAAAAAAAGATACTCACTAATAGATATTTCTTTGTTTTAGATTATATCATGCATTATGACTATAATTTTTAGATATCTCATAGGTATAACCTATAATATAATTCATTATTTGAATTTATGGTTGATAAGTGTATTCAAAAAGAAGAATTATCTATATATATATATTGATATTCCTAGGTGGATCGTGTAGTCACCCTAAGAGTGGGGGTGAATCAGTGGTGAATAAATTTGTAGTGATTATATTCAACTTAACCTATTTATTACTTTATGTTGAATGAACCTATGTTATAAATTAAGATTTGTGGATATTTATAAACTCTTCCTCACTAATTTAACCTTATGTAATGCAGATGATATAAGGAAAACAACGCACATGTTTTTTTACAAGGATCGACCTCAGTGTGAGAATGTGAATCCTTTACATAGTGACTCTTATAGGTCTATGGATTCTTCCAAAAATAATATTTTCATCAATTATATGTAAGTTTAATTTATACTACATCTCTTAGTTGAGATATCTCCTAAAAATATCCACTTATCTCCCAATAGGAAAGATTATACTGACTTTTGTTAGTTGATATATCTCTCAAAAAGCTCCACCAATATCTCAATAGGAAATTATATTAACTCCCATAAGTTACAAACTTTGATTATATTTCAAGAAAACATAATATAAAAACATGTACGCATCTCACATAAACTTCATCTGAAAAATATCCATCTAATAACACCGTTCGTTATCTCTATTTGGTGCGCCTTTGGCCTTCAACTGGTATACTCCATCTGATGTGCCTCAATTTCCATCCATTATGCCTATGTCTAGTACACATCTAAACTCTATGTATCAATACATTATTACTTAACCTTCATCTATTATTACTCTATCTGGTGGTCTTGAATTAATTCTCCTCTAACTGATACTTTTGTCTGATAAAACTCTATCTCATACCTACAACCATTGAACCTCTATCTAATACTTTTGATAAAAAACTCTAGTCAGTACTCCTCTTCTCAGTACCTCTATATAGTGTGTTCTCTTCAACCAAGTATTCCCTAGGTTGGAAACTAACATTGCTTTAAAATCATTATCACTTCTCTTCCCTCACGCATGTGAAGAGTGTTACATTTTAGTAGTCGTATTGTACTTGCACCCCCTTTTTATAGGAATTCCTCTGGGAGGAAAATGTGAGAACCTGAAATATTTTCTTTCTTAGATAAATTCCAAAATAAAATTATCCCTATCATATGATCTTCCTTATACACTTCTCAATTATTCTCAAATATTATTAAAGATTCATGAAAACTCCAGTAATTGGAACCTTCTTCGAACTTCCTTAACCTTAGAGTTAAGGAACTTCTTCAAACTTCCTTATATTAGTAATATGGAAAATGTTGAATGAATGGCAATGAATCTTCATGTTGAAGGATTTAAAAAGTTATGCAAATCATTCTCAAAACCCTATCTGATAAATTTTTATTCGATGACTTCATAATAAAATTTCATCTAGCTCTTCTCCATTTAACTTCCATCTGTCTGGTATTCATAGATCGACTACCATAGTATGATGCATTCATTACTTCTTCAAGACAATGCTTTTCATATGATTTATCTGATCAGTGATTCACCTCTACATGATCTTTATCGACTAATTGCTTTGGTCTGGTGAACATGTCATATCTTTGTTTGGTGTTATACACGTGCATCCTCTAACTGATAGACTTTACATTTTTTCATCCAACATGATATTTCTATTGAGTCAACATGGCTCTATATAGTATATATCTCCTGATGGAATCATCCATTTGATGACATCATGTTTGTCTATCTAATGCTTATCCATCTGATTGATCATTGACCGATTGACTGCATGTAAGTTCGACTGACTTTGTTAGTCTGATGAGTCAATATCTCTATATCCAATCCATCCCACCTCAGCTTAAACTTTAAAACTTGAATCACTGGGTTTAGGCTGGTATAAATTCATAAGATCATTATTTAGATGAAATCATGCACCTTTTTCTTATGATCATCCATCTAATGAAACTTTTTACATTCAACCTAGATTTCAAAACTCATCCAATCATCTCCTTTGATAAACCAACTTCTTCAACTTCATACTCTATGATCGGTAGGACTTTTTCTATTATCCATCATATAGAACTCAATTTCATCATAGGATTCATTAAACTTCCTATGCTAGAAGTGCCTTTATATTTCTCCAGTTGATTACATCATAAATCCCTATCCAATTTCATTTTGGAACTCCATCCATTCACTACACCTATCCATTTTATGATATTAATAAAGATTTGGATGAACTTTACTTCTAATAGAGGAATAAAAATTTTACCATACAAAACTTGGTATGATGGATCTTTATCCAATGGACTTAATCTTATATCCTCTAAATAGAAATATGCTCCTAGTATTCATAACATCAAACTTCATGCATCTTGTAACATAGTCTTTTCCACTTGGACTCCATACAAACTGTCTGTCTAGTATACTCAAGTTGATAGCCTTTAATCATGTATTTATGATCACTAGCAGCAACTTCACTATATCTTTTTTGGTATTTTGTGCCATCATGAATCCATTTTGTAGCTCAAAATTTGGACCCATCTCTTTTTAAAAACACTACACTTTCCAATTATAGCTTCTAAAAACTCTTCATATGGTAACATCATTCATGTTCCATCTGGTTTCTCGAGAAACTAGACTTCATACTATAGCATCTTCTTCTGATCACCTCAGTTTGATGATCTATGTCCAGTATCCGGGATCCGTTAACATCAGTTCAACAACCTTGATCTCCCCCTTTGGATTTAATCTTGGATCATGAATATCTTCATGATGTTACAAACTTGAATAACGACATAACATCTTCTGGATATGGAAAGTTTCTTAACATATTTTAAGAAAATTTTCTTAACCACATCCAACACTTCATATAAAAACTTTCTTAACTACAACAAGGAATGTTTCCTAAACTTCACCACAATGCTTCTGATGGTTTTACCTTCAAACTAACTTCCTTCAACATACTTATTTAATATTCTTATCTATTGTTACTTACTTCTTCAACTTCCCTTCAAATTTTACATTGAATTTACAACAAACTATTGGCAACATATACAATATATCAACATCATCTTCCAATAAGAACTTCAATATCCCCATTTGGATTTGTTGTCAATGTCAAATTTTCTTTAAATTCAATGAAATCTTTATCCCCCTTATTGATAATGAATTCAAAGGATCCTTGTTTTTCAAGAGATTTAAGTGGGGGAGCATATTTTCTATCCCCCTTAATGATCTGAATTTTGAATCTCCTTTATTCACATTTTTGGGGTGAGGGAGGAACATTCTTCATACCTTTTATTCTTCCCTTATTTTCTTCTATAGAACCAAATATTAACTCTAAACTTCTTGAGAGAAGGAAAGCATCGCTTTTCTTAAAGCACTAAGCCTAAAATCAACCAACTCTAAGTTTATGTGATCTATGCTCGGTGTATAAAATAATATTGATTAACTCATACATTAAATCTCTCCATGAAGTTTTTCAAAGTGATGCCAAATTTTCCAAAAACTTATTTCAGGGAAAAATCATCAGAGTTTCATTAGACTTAATTTCATACATACATCTTAACAAACATATCAAAAAAGTTCAAGTATAAAAATGAGTAGGTTTCTCCCCCTTTGTAAGATAATACAAACTTTTTCATCAATAAAAACATTTTTCTCTTTAACATTTGAACCTTAGTTTTTGTTATGAAAGTGTGATTATATAAAAACATACCTTGAGGATGAATGTAGCTTTAAATATTCCAGATTTTTAGTATCTAATGTTGGAACACCTGGGTTTATTGGAATATATTTCTATAACACTTTGTAAATATTCTAAAAAAATCAGCTTCATCTTTCTACTTCAGGGTTCCCCTTGAATATCATCACCTTCAATATCCTTTCATGTTGTAAGCTTGTTGAAACAAATGAGGGAATAAGGTGGATATTTATTAGCTTTATCAAATATAGTGATAGGGATGATAAAGTTTCCCTAACCCAAAAACTCACTTTTCTATAACTTAAATTTTCTTCATGCTTTCACCTTTTTTTTCAAACATTGATCTTCTTAAATTGCATGGGTTTCTTCTCTTCAAATTCTCTTTTAAATTTGTGTGGTGGAGTTTTCATAACTTTTGTTAGAAAGTAGAATTAATTTTTCTTATTTTTTTCTACTTTCAATATCTTTTATTCCTCCAACTATTTTGGCTATACATCTATGAAAACCTTTAGAGTTTGTTCAAATTTCATATTGTGCTAAAATTTATTAACAGTAAAAAAAATACCTTCTGAATCTTTTCTATTGTTATTTAAAAACTTCTCCTATCATGGTAACATTATAATGTAATTTTCAGAAGTGTGGCTGGCCAACTTACATCTTCCACATATATTTTTATCTTATGTTTGTTTACTCTTCTGAGGTGACTTCTGATGAACTTAAAATTCTTCATCAGAGATATCTTCCACCATTCCAATCATCTTATGACTTTCTCATATTGATTGAAATTTCTTTTTGAGATTCCTTATGTAATCATAAACATTCATGGAAATTTTAAAACTATTCATGAATTGGACTTTTATTCTAAGAAAATAACATTTTTTATGGGAATGAAATCTTTCGTAACTTTCTTCCTAGGTGTAAGATTTTTCTTTCCTTTTTTTTCTTTCACCCTAAGGTAAACCTACAGTATACATTCCTTAAATTTTCTTTCACCTTGTTTGGACTATTTACATTGTTGGTGCTTGTTTTGTTCTTGGTAAAATTAAACCATCACTTTTATTCATCATGGCCATTTCTTCCACAACTCCCAAAAAAAATCTTCAAGATATCCAAATATGTTGGATGCTGGTAGATTTTTCTTATTTTGTGAAGGTTGGATAAAATTAGTTGTGTTTTCTTTTTTTAAAACTTTATTACTCCTCAATGTTGGATTTTTATATTATTTATACCTTATAAAATTGTTCCAATAATAAATATTCAGGTTCCCAAACTTTCCATAGCACCAACAGTAACCAATAAGCCTTGGCTTATTTCATTGTGTTTTATTTTTCACGGTGAAAACATATTCTGAAACTTGTTTCTTTTGGATGTTAACTTTTTTATTTAGTACATCTCTTAGGGAAGTCTTTCCCTTTTATTTTATAACTTACTTCTTCTTAGGATATATAGGTTTCACATCTTTCTTAACCCATTTTTTCCATAATTAAAACCTGCACTAATATTTCAAGAGTTGGTTCTAACATATTCATTGGAGTGAGGGGTTACCTTTTTCTTCATTTTATCAGAAGATGATGCTTCTAATGCTTTCACATGCTTCATGTCGTTGGATTGAGTCTTTCCTAAAGTAATAATTTCCTTATAAACTCCGGTAGATATTCTTATCTCAACATTATGAGAATATTCATATTGAGTAGCTTCTATGTTTTTCAGTCTCACTATCTATTTAAGACACTTTATTTTTAAAGTGTTCTTGTTATTTTCAAGACCCCTCACTTTTTATTCACATTCAACTTCTAAATTTTGTATCGTTTATTCATGAAACTTACTCACCTATTTAAAGGAAAGTTAAAGTTTCTTTACTTTATTTTCATTGATATATAGTTGAAAATTATTAACCTCAACAATTGCTTTGTGAGTATCTTTTAGTGAATAGAGATTTTTTTTGAAAAATTTTGTCAACACATATTCTTCACACAAACTTCTCAGTAAATATTTTTTTGTAATAGAGAAATTTTCATTATAGGATGTTTATTATTCAGCCTTAATATCATTTGGTTTAGTGTGGGAATCACATGTGTGTTCCTTATGAAAATTTTCTTCACACATTTTACTCTTCTTCTATAGCGATTCTTTAAGATCTTCAATTCTTTTAACTTTATCGACTAACTGAGAGTTCTTGACTTGAATAGTAGATTCAAACACATGGAATCTTCCCTTAAGAACTTCCCTAAAAAAACATTCTCACAAAAACTTATGTACAATATTTCCTTCACAAGGTTGAATTTTTATTGAGAAAATAACACAATTTCTTCCTTACCTTTAATGAGTTTAGTAAGAGGTTTACATTCTAATAGATTCTTTCCTAATTCTTCCTCTATGTCATCAAGTTTTGATTTTAGGTGTGATATTTCATCCTATTTTCCCCCTATATTTGAAATTATATATGTAGTAACTTCAATAGGATCTTTTGTCACAAAATGTTTGATTTGAAAATAAAAAACTTCCATAGTTATTACTGAATCATAACTTGAGCAAGATTCTTTTGATGGATCAAGTTTCACATATTCACAATAATTCTTACTAGACACTTTAACTTCAGGTGGTGGTGGATCCTCATTCTATTGGTTTTGAGAGGAAAACTTATGCTACTTCTGAGCTCCTTTCTTCTTCGACTTTTTCAAAGTTTTGGCCAAAACATACATGTTTCTACATCCATAGATAACTTTTATATTATTCAACTCAGGATGATCTTTCTTATCTTCTAGAAAAAAAACTTTCTTTAACTTCCAAAAAGTTGGACTTTATATAAAATAGTAAATACACAACTGGGATAAAAAATTGTAGATCCAAAGAGAGGGAACCCTTCCTTTAACACCAATTGAGATTCCTAGGTGGATCATGCAGACACCCAAAGAGGGGGTGAATCATTGGTGACCACATTTTAACCAATTATATTCAAATTAAACTCTTTCTGAATTTAAGTTGATCAAACCTCTATTATCGGGTAAGATATACTTATCTTTATAAACTCTTCATCATTGCTTTAACTTTATGTTATATAGATGATATAAAAAAACAACACATGTGTATTTTTACATGGTTTGGCCTCAATTTGAGAACTTACATCCTTATAATGAAGACTCCCTTCAGTCTATAGATTCTTCTACTAATAATATTTTCATCAATTACAAGTGATAGGTATTTATAATACACCCCAAATTTGAGCTATCTCTCAAAAAAAACCACCCATATCCTAATAGGAAATAGTATGCTAACTCTCATCAGTTAAACTATCTCCAAAAAGCTCCACCTATCTCCCAATAGAAAATTATACTAAATCCCATAAGTTATAAACTTTTCTTATCCCTTTAGCCAATATAAGATAAAAATATATATGAAAATCATAGAAGCTTCATCTTTAAAATATATGTCTAATAACTCTGTTTGGTATCTCCATCTGGTACACCTTCTACCTCCATCCAGTATACTCCATTCAATGTGCCTCACTTTCCATTTGGTATGACTCCATTTGGAGCACCTCTAAACTCTTCACCTCAATACACTACGCCCCAACCTTCATTTAGTATTCCTTCATCTAGTTTTCCTCCTCTAACCTATACCTTTGTCCAATAAAACTAAGTTTGTTGCACATATGACCAGAAAACCATTATCTAGTACTTTAGATCAAAACCTCTGGTCAGTAGTCCTCTAATCGGTACCTATGTATCGTGTATATTCTTCAACCAATTATTCCCTTGGTTGGAAACTCACACTACTTCGAAATCTTTATCACTTTGCTTCACTCACGCATGTGAACAGTGTTATATTCTATTAGTTGCATTATACTTGAACCCCCTTTTTATAGTTATGCCTCTAGGAGGAAAGCGTAGGAACCTAAAATATTTTCTCTCTCAACCAAATTACAAAATCGAATTCTCCTATTCATGTGAATTTTATTGGATGCTTCTCAATTCTTCTCTTATATTCCTGAAACTTCATGGAAACTCCAATGACCGCAACCTTCTTTGAATTTCCTTAACCTTGGTGTTAAGGATATTCTTCAAACTTCATTATCTTAGAATGTTAGAAAATTTTGAGTGATCATCTCAGCATCTTCATGTTGAGGGATTTACAAAGTTATGTAATTTTTTTCTCAAAATTGTGTCTAGTAAATGTTTCTCTGATGGATTCATAAAAATATTTTGTGTAGGTATTCTTTTTTTAACTACCTTTTTTTATCTACATCGATCGATTACCTCAATCTAAGGGATTGATCACTTCATCAGATTGGTCCTCTTTATATGCTTTCTCAAACCATTGATTCACCTCTTCATGATCTTCATTGACCAATTACTTCAGTTCAGTGAAGTCAGCATATCTCTATCTTGAAGGACCCAGAACACCCTGAGAGGGGAGGATTGAATCAGGGTGTCAAATATTTCTTCAAAAGTGATGGATCTTATTCCCACATTGGTAGGAACACTTTAAACCTATCTAAGGAGAATAACTAGTAAACAAACAATCACATGCAAAGATCCAACACAGTAATTTTACTTTGTTCATTACTAAGAGTTATTCCAAGTAGAATATGATGATAGTGTTTCGGTTATACTAACATCGACTAATATTCACTAGATGTGAAGTATAAAAGTTTAGGCATAGTCACTCTATTCCAGGAACACTTCCTTTATAATGTTTTAGGGATAGCTCATTGTGTCCCTCTGAACACTACCGTTGACTCCCCCTTACTCACTACATTGGGAAAGATCCACACATAGTTTATAGACTTGTAGGTCCCATTATTTTCATTGAAGCACACATCCTCAACTGTAGATAGATTCTCTGTTGAATTCATGTTTTTACCCTTAGATGTAATCCACTTTTCCACACACTCTTTGTTCGTGAATGATTCCTTCACGAACTACACTGCTCCACATACCACATCTGCGTACTGCCTCCGTAATGTGTGACCACGAACTACTTTTGAAAACTATGACCATGTATTGCCTTCACAAACTATGACCACATACTACTTATTCTCTGCAAAACAACTCCTCCTCCATGAACTATCTTCCATGAACTATCTTACATGAACTATATTCCATGAAATGTCTTTCACGAACCGTCTTTCACGAATCGTCTTCCACGAACCTTCTTTTGCGAACCTTTCTAGACTTCACTGAATTCCTCCTGGATTTCTAATCAAAGTCTCCTTCATGGGGTTGTCTTCCTGTGAACCACTCTAGACTTCACTGAATTCATCCTATATTTTTAATCGTATTCTTGCACCTTGATGAAGGGATTATTGATCCTTATATAGGAAAATAGATCTACATAATCCACTAAACCAATATTTACTAAATATTAGATACGGTACCACCTTTACCGCGTACCATGAATCTCCTTCAAACCATTTTCCCTAAGTGGTTCGCGTACCACCACTCTTCCTTCACGGTGGAAGAACTCTTCCGCAAACTAATATCCTCCTTATTTTTGCCAATGATAATCCATCCCATGAACTATTTTCCTTCCTCATACTATGAACCTTCCCGCGAACCATATCCATCCCACGAACCATTTTTTGTTCATCATCCATGTACAAACCTTCATCATCTACGTAGCACCGATACGCAGAAATCATTCCTCTGTTGTTTTTCTTCTCCAACCTATGTACCTTATACGTGGTCCGTGAAATATCCTTCATGGTCTGTGAACCAAGATTTGTGGACTCCTTTACATAAAACCTTCCTTTTCCAAAATAATGAACTCTCAATTTTGAGAGCCAAAAATTTGGAAAACACTAGGAAACTACGCCACCTTTAAAACCTACTTTGGGTTGTAATTTAATAATCATTGTCTTGAAAAACCCTTGATCAACCTAATATGGATTGAAAAAAAATACAAACCATACTTTAGTTCCAATAAAGAACACCCTTGGGTCCAACAATATCCCCCTTTGGGTTTGTTAACAATTTGTAGATAAATTCAATAAGGCACATGCAACTATCAGAACCTAATATAAAAGAAACAACTCGACCAACACTCTAATTCTAAATGAGAAATTCTCAGTGTAGAAAACAAGAGAGTAGGCATTAATTGAGTTCACATGTCTCAAAAAGCTTAAATAATTACAATATATTTGTTAAAAACCTGCAACCAACAAACCGTTTTTTCGATTCCCACCTTTTGTTTCTCAAATCTCCTATAGCTTCTCATTTCACCTCTATTTCTCCTCCAAATTCAATGAATTGAATTTATCCATTCACCCCCTGGAAATAAACCCAAAGAACCTGTTATTGAACATGTGGAGCTCAAAACACACTCCTCATGGATCGTATCTCCCCCATAAACCTGCATTACTTCCATGAATATATTATAATAGTTAACACAACTGGGTATAGGGGAACAACTGAAACCTCCTCATGCACTGGGAGGTGGTTGAACACTAAGGTTCAACTGATGTTTCTCAAACACATGTGCTGACAATGGTTTGGTTATTATGTTATCCACTTGATCATCAGTTCCAACATGATCCATTTTAATCATGCCTTATTCCACTTTTTCCTTGATCAAGTGATATCTAATTTCAATGTGTTTCATATGATAATGTTGAATAGTATTATTCATAATATCAATTTTACTCTTGTTATCACAATGAATCATCATTGGCTATTTCACCTCATCATCAATATCAGTCAGTTGTTGCTTTCATCAAAAGTAGTTGAGTGAAAGTCTTTGTAGAAGAGATATACTCAGCTTCAACAGTATTGATATAAGTACTTTACTATTTCTTACTCAACCATCCCACACATTTCTTACCAATAAATAATGCTCCACCACTTGTGGACTTTCTGTCCAACACATCTCCATCCCAATCAGCATCAGAAAATGTCTATATTTCATTATCTCTTCCTACATCAAAGTATAATACATAATTATGAGTAATTTTAATGTGACTCGTGATTCTTTTAAATATCTCCATATTCTCTTACTTTGGGTTACTTTGAAAGTGGGATACTAAGCTTGTTTCAAAGACATATTTGGTCATCTTGAGGTTAAGTATAGTAAGATTCCAATGATTCTACTATACATGGTGGGATCTACAAAAGTCTCATCATCATGATTTCCAAGTTTAGTTCCAACTTCAATTGGAGTTGAAATTGGTTTGGATTCATGCATGTTGAATTTATTCAACAATTCTCTTGCATACTTTTCTTGAGAAATAAAAGTTTATTATTTCCTTTGAATCGCTTATAGTCCTAAGAAATATATGAGTTCACCAATCATAGACATTTCAAATTCATGTGACTAGAAAATTCATCCATTAATCCCTGCCTATTTCCACCAAATATAATATAATCTACATACACCAGTACCATGAACTAATCTTTCTGATAATTCTTCACAAAGAGATTTTGATCCAATCCTCCTATTTTAAATTTTATCTTCCTTATATAAGAATCTAATCGGGAATACCATGCTCACAGTGTCTGCTTCAATCCATAGAGTTACTTCTTTAATATACAGACCTTCATTTCATCATTACCAAGTAGAAAACTCATTGGTTGTTCTATGTAGACTTCTTCTTCAAGAACACCATTTAAGAAAGTTGTTTCAACATTAATTTGATACACTTTGTATCCTATTTGAATTGTCATGGAAAAAAAGTCTTATTAACTCCAATCTAGCATTCAGAGAAAATGTTTCTTCAATATCAACCCCTTCAATCTTTGAATATCCTTTACACACCAATAATGTTTTATTTATGATCACATTTATATGATTATCGAATTTATTTTTAAAAATCCACTTCATACCAATCACATTTTGGTAATCAAGTCTCTTAACCAAATATCATGTTGGGTTCTTATCGATCTGATCCAACTCTTCATTCATGGCCTTAACCCATGATTCGTCCTTTGAAGATTCTTAAAATGAGGATAGTTTCACAACTGATAAGAACACATATTGTTCATTATTCCTCATTCTCTTTGTTTTTGTGGGAGCTATCCAATCCCCAATGATGTTAATTGATCAATTTCTACTCTTCAATTTCTCCTATGAAGTTCAGATGAATTTTATTTATCCATGGTTTCCTATTCTGATTCTTCTTCTAATTCAACATCATGATGTGATTCCTGAGTGTTTTTAATGCCTTCCTATACTTTTGTATTTGGTTCCATTCCATGTCCACATTCTTTCTCATCTTTTATCATATCAGTGGATGAATTTCTTGAGGCATTTGTGGTTTTATCTTCAATGATCTTCACATCACTTATTTCTACAATTTTTCTAAGATATTTATTAAAACATTTGTAGGATTTTCTATTCATTGAATATCTGAGTAATATTCCTTCATCTGCAACATCACCATACTTTACTTGATTCCCTTCTTTATTTCAGATAAAGAATTTACTTCTGAAAACATGAAAATGCTTCAAAGAGGGATTCCTTCCATGACATAACTCATACGGTGTCTTGGTTTCCCCAATATAAATCCCTATCTGGTTTTGAATATAAATTACAACTTAAACATCCTCTTTCCAGTAATGGCAAGAGATACGACTCTCAATCAGCATAGTGTTGGCCATATTATTCACCTGTCGATTCAGGTGCTCAACAACTCCATTTTGCTGCGGAGTTCTCATAGCAGACACCTCATGTTGTATTCCATGTTTCTCTAGGTAATTTTCAAATTAAATGGTTGTGTATTCACCTCCATTGTTAGAACACAGAACTTTGATTGTCTGTCCAGTATCATTCTCAGCTATTCGGTGATAAATTTTCATGAAATCAAGCATTTGTCATTTCCTATGTATAATCATCACACAATTCATTCTACTATAATCATAAATTAAAAGGATGAAGTACCTTTCTCCATATGTTCCATCAACATTTATCGGACCACATACATCTGTATGAATGAGATAAAGAAGATTTGATGCTCTTTTCTTCTTTGGGTGATATGAACTGTACCCCAATTTTTCTTGCATGCAAGCATCACAAGACTTCTCTTGTTCGTGCTTTAGATTTGGGGTATCCATGAAAATCTTCAGTTTAGATATTTTTACATATCTTGTTGATTGATGTGACCCAACCACCGATGCCACAAGTTATAATCTTCTCCAATTGTCATGTAACAAATGTTCTCTTTACTATCAACATGATATAAGTTTTCATTTGTTCTACATCCTTTCATGAGATAATTCTATGTTATTCCTTTTATAGTGCACCCCTTTTGATTGAATGTCACTATAAGTCCAGAGTCACAGAGTTGACTCACACTTAGAAGATTGTGATGCAACCAAACCACATAAAGAACTTTAGTCTTCTTTAGCTCACCATTGGCCAGTTTAGTACTTCCACCACCTTTGATCTTCAAAGCACCATTATTACCAAATCTCACTAGTTCATCAACCTTTTTCTTGACATTTGTTAATAGGTCTGTTGTAACAACCCAATATTTCTTCAATGAAAATTCATTTCTTATAAATATGTCATAATCACATGAAATCACAACATAATTATCTACTGAGTGCTATGTGACCCTTAAAACATAAGTTTGTCACTTATGTGATGTGAATTTTGAAAATCTAACACACACGGTTGCGATCAGTAAGTTATTTGAAGTCCGATAAGAAAAACATAATTTTTAGTGAATAGTAACATACCCTTATGAATAGTAACATACCCTTGTGAATAGTGATATACCCTAATGAATAGTAACTTTACCTATGTTGGTATATGAATAATATTCAAGTGGAAGTACGATATACCTATGCTTTGGAATAAGTAAATAAATGTTTTAAAACTATTGTTTTTAGAATAAATTGTGATTTTAATTAAATATTAAATTAATCATATTTATAAAATTATTTTTGAAAAATAGACTTCATTTTTGGATTTTACACGTAAAAAAATGGTTAGGGTGAATTTTTGGTATTTTTCTGAAAAACTCGAATTTTTTATGAATAGTTAAATACGGTAAAATACCGTATATACAAATTATCAGTTAAATACACTATTAATGATATCACAAGTGATGTAAGCCTACTTGGTTCGAACTCAAATGAATTTATTACTATTCTTGGTCATGGAATACTAACTATTCCTTGTCTTGTAAAGAAATAATAAATTAATGAATATAAAATTGAGAAATCTCCTCTCCCCTCCACTATAAAAACCCCCCCATCACTCCCTCTTCTATTCACTCCTCTCAAGCCTTGTGTCTTCTCCAAATTCTATCCAAATATCCTCTCAACCTCCTCTCCCACGTCCAGAAAGCCTTGGTCTCATAAAAATACCAAAACCTCTCCCTTAAAGAGGCTCTCGAGGAAGTTTGGTTCAAGAGGTAAATTCCTCTTTTCAATTCTTTGTCTTTCTTTCAAGTTCATTTGTTTTCTTTTTCTATTATTACCTCTCCTTATCCAAATGTTGTGATTAATACAGTACCTTACATGTACTGGAATTTTTTCATGATAGTGGAATAATTTATCAACATCTCTTTCTTTTACCTTATTTTATACTAGTAGCAAGAACACCATCCGAGATGTGTCAATTTACCACATTCAAGGACGATGGGATTTCGATTTCTACTATCATTATCAATTTTGGTAATGAAACCATTATTGTTATGGTTGAACCAGATTATTATATATGTAATATACCCTATTTAATGTTCTGTAATCCCTTTGTACAAATGGTATTAAGTTATAAAGAAAAATGAGTTCGTTGTAATCAAAACCCACAAATTGACCGAAAGAGTTATCATTAAAGTTCTATATAATAATTAATACTCATGACATGTAACCAAGTTATATAAATGACCACTAACACCTATGAATAATCATAAATAATATTCAAAATCAATTCTGGAGATTTACATCCATTCCACATGAACTCCATTACTTAAGAAAAAGTGAACCAATTATGAAAATAAAGAAAACGAACACTGTGGAACGGCAAAATTCAATATAATAACTTATCAATAAGGGAATAAATGAACTAAAAAGAATTATGATAAAATAAATACATGTCTAATAAGTTCTGAAATAGGTTATTAATAAGTATAATTTCATATTCGAGGAGCTTAAGTTCAAGAGCGGAACACGTTCGGATTTAAGGTAAGGGTTTTTCCACCCGAACTTCCATTTTCATTCGGGTTACTTTTATTGTATAATTACCTAAATGAAATTCTAGTATATTATTATGTAATTATCATAAAATCTATGTGAGTGTTCTATATATGTTTACCAACTATAACCCTTCCTTATTTTGTGGATAGTTACACGTTTTAAAAGGAACTTTCAAAATTGTTTCCGAAATACAAGCCTGATCCAAGGGAATTTCTCTAATTCTTACCTATTTTAAAGGGCACTCTATAATCTATTTTTGGAAACCATTATCTTTATAAAATCAATAATTTTATTATTAAAATAATATCTTACTTAAATTCTGGTTTTATACAAATATTTTTCCAAAAGAACCCTTCTTTTCAAAGTAAAAGAGTATTTATCTCAAGATTTACTCAAAGATTTTATAAGAGTATCTTCATCTATTTCAACACTCTTGTTGATTATTATGTATTATTTGGATTATTATTCCATGTTATAATCTAACATATTTAATTTAATGTTTTATGATTATTTTTTCTATTGATATGCTATCTTAAAACCATTCACCAGTTTACTTTGAATGGTTAGTGTTTTTGCTTAATGTTCGGGGAAAGCTATTTTCATTTCACATATTAGTTTCAATATGAATGTGTGTGTTGTTTATGTTTATCTCCATTCATATGAGGAATTAATTGGACATATTAAGTGTCAGTTGGGACCCTCTATAGCCCCTCAGTGCATCAGTAGGTCTCATGAGACAAACTACGGTCTTGGCGCCAGTCCTTGACAAAATGATTATTTATGGTCTTGGCATGATGCCTTGACATTATGGTTATGTTGTCCTGCATTATGCATTCCATCATTATGAAAATATTATTGATGGTTCATGTGGTTATTCGACTAGTAGAATACTCATGATTATGTTATATTATGGCAATATTTACTCAGCTCATTTTTCTACCATATTATGTTCAAGTTTATTTTTAGAGGCATGTGTTTTAAATTATTCACCATATCTAATGTTTATGTTATCTTCCACTATATTGCTTACCCTTACTGAGAATTTGAGTTCACCCCTTTATTATATTTCATTTTCTCAAGACATAAAGAAGTTTATTGTGAATTATATGCTGAAATAACCTAGGAGTTATGGATGTTGTCTAAGGAGTTTCTATGTTGTATTTCTTTTCAAGTTGTAATGTTTAAATTATGTATGAATCTTGTTTCAAATAATACTATACTACTCGGTCCTTTGGGATGCTTATTCCTTATTTGTATGCAAATGTAATAAAATAAGGCACCAGCTCTGGGCAATTGGAGTCGGGTCCTTACATCTGCATTTCCCATCATATGGATGTGCATCCACTATCAAGAATCTAAGTGTTGTTGCACTTGGTAGCTTTGAGAGATACTTCTACAAGGTTTGGTTTTTTATTTTTATTTTCTTCCTTCCATGAAATATTAGTTTTATTGAAGAAAAAAAAGATGGATTTTGAAATCTATTTTCCATGTGCATAGGTTCATCATACTCACACTCTTCTTCCAGAGGTGAGAACCTGCTTTTAAGAACAACACCGTTTGGTTGGCGAGTATTAACTTGTCTTTGAGTTCTGTATGAATTGTTCATGTCATTCCTCTCCCTACAATCAATAGCTTTATGGCCAAATTTAGAATAATGAAAACAATATCCATAGAAATTTTTTCTTCTATAAGAATTAGGACATGAATTCTTTCTCCTTTGTTGACTTTCTAGCTCTTCCCCATTCAAATATATTATTTCCTCTTCACAGTATGACATGGTATGGCACAAATAGCCATAGAATTGACATTTCATAAGTGGATATGTCTTTTCACTTATATTCCTCCTTATGTAAACTTCCTTAGGAGGATAGTTTTACTGTCTATCATCTCAATAAACTCGAGGATAGTTTTCAATCCTCCTTTCAGCACTACTACAAATATGGCTTATAATAGCGCTAAAACGGCCTTTAACAGCACTAAAAAAGCGCTGTTAATCTCGACGAAGATAAAGGGGGACTTTTATCAGCGCTGATAAAGGTAGTATTTATCAGCGCTATTTTCAACGCTGATAAATATATAATATATCAGCGCTATTGTGAGCGCTGATAAAAACTACCTTTATCAGTGCTCAAAATAGCGCTGATATATTATATATTTATCAGCGCTGAACTAGCGCTGATAAAGGCCAAAGATCCTATCCAAATCCAGAACCTGCACAGAACCTGCCCAGCACCTACACACATTACAGCACCTGCACAGTCCAAACAAAACCTGCACACAGCACACACAACACCCACACACAAAGCACAGAAGAACAAAAAATGATACATACATTTACTTGAAATCATGAATACAAAACAACACACTTCTATATACATTTCAAATAATGTTTAATTTGGTTACAATTACATTTATCCAACAAACAGTTAAAAAACAATGATGTTCCATCCTTTTTGCATTCATCCGCTCTAAAAAATTGTCATCCATGGCGGCGGTTTCCAAACAAAGCATTCGAACTGAGGAAAAAGATTTCACCTACATAATAAAACAAATATTATGTTAGTAATACAATAATGAAATAAAGAATGGGGTTGCTAAATGGAATTATACTAGTGAGGCACAAAACATAAAATAACCAATTATACTAGTGAGGCACAAAACATAAAACAAATATTATGTCCCCCCATTCCATAAAAAAGAAGCACACCTGCCCCCTTCCCCAGCACACCCCCAACACACTACCCACCCCCGAGCACACCCCCTACCCCTGTACACTCCCTACCCCCTGAACACCCCCTGCCCCCTTCCCCAGCACACCCCTGCCCACTGCACTTCCCCCTACCCATTGCACACCCCCATGCCCACCCCCTATATATTTCAAAAGAACCCAGCACACCCCCTACCCCTTCCCCTACCACTTTTCCCCCTTCCCCCTCCCCCAGAAAACCACCCCTGCCCTCTCACCCTGTCCCCTGCACATCATAAATAAAATACATTGTATGGAAATTGTGCTCAATTTACATTATACACATCATATATATCAACACATTCTCATGTACTTTCATTCAATGTAAATACACATATATAGAATCTCTACATCTCATAAGAAAACCCTCTTTAAAATTCACAAACACATTAAATCCATTTGAAAACACCCATCACACAACTTTCTCATTTTTTCAAACACATTTAAAGGACTTAAGCATGAAAATCCACAAGAAATACAACTGCATTCATTTTAAAAATAACTTTCAAGTCTATACACACCCCAAATTCCTTTGATAACACATTTTTAACCACACAAACATTTCATATAGTACACTTAGAAAGCAAATACAGGATAATAAAATCATCATATAATGTAAAAGCATGGAATCACCTACATAAAGCGTGGAATCTTCCGAAATCTGCTAGAAAACATAAAACCACACCTCCACAATACCTTAATAAGGACTGATTAAACATTAATATTGAATATATTAATGGAAACCCATGTTTAACTTGTGTTATTCCATGAGTTTAACATCCCACAAGGATAGAGGGTCATGATTTAATGTCTTACAGAGATGTAAGACCTGGGTGGATCAAAACACTTATAAAGGTGGATTAGGTAGGTACATCTCTAGGAGGGAGCACCTGGAATGTTTACCTGATAGATAGATCAAAACGCCCAATGAGGTCTGACCCAAGTGTGGTGCATCCCATAAAGGTAAGGTTTCTCATTTTGAAGAATTATTCAGACACCGCTAAGGGAAATACAAGAGGTAAAATAAGCGAAGGTGTACCCCAGTGAGGGGGTCACCATGGTTTACCATTGGTTGGGATTTAACCTCATAGAGGCTTCCTACGTACCCTATTTAGAATACAAGGATCAAAACCCATATATTTAAAAGAGGTATGATGTGGGTATTACCCATGGTTAGCTTCCCTTCACACTAGGAATACTCTTGGTTGGATGAGTATAGGTCTTGTGAGGCTTATGCATTGTCAGATTCTCAGGTTCTTCCAAGAGTAGCAATGCGCTGAATGGGACATACGTGCTAAGATGGACCATGTGAATGGCGTGATCCTTGTAAAGAGGCACGAGGCACAAAAAACATGTGGAGCTGTCTGTAAACATTATTTATGGTGGTCATGGGGCTTATCAGACTCCCCATACCTTCCATAAACACCTCAAAACATCATGAGGACCAGATTCTACATGATAGTGCATCACAGGGTTGATTCTTTTGATGATGTACTGGTCGTTTGAGCTTGTATTTCATCTCAACCAGCCTTTCCCTTACTTGAATTATCCTGAGACACATATTTTGGTTCCAAAAAATCCCTCAACGATACTGATTATCTCATGCATCTACCTAGAAATAATTGTGCAAGTCAAACAACAACACATGTGCTCAAATACAAGTTCAAACAAACGAGATACAGAAAATGGATTTTGTTGATCCTCGATGGTTTCGTCGTTCACCCCATACGCACTACACACCATCATTCCTTACTTCAATATTGATTTGTTCAAAGATCAATAATATGAATCTGGGGATAGAAAACATTGAGTAATAAATTAAGATTTCAATACATCGGAGCATTCTAAATTCACGAAAGAAGGTTGGAGGATAATCAATGATCATATATAGATAACATAAGTGGTAGGAATTCACCTTCATCCTATTTGTGTACAATCTTCCATCAGGTATGTTGCCCATTCGTTTATAAACACATGTATATCATCTTCTGAATATGAGTTTTTGCGACATTCATGGTAGTACTGAAAAAATATAAATACACAAAGGATTAATAAATATTTTAAATGAACTCGTAATTATTTTTGAAAATACCTCATCAGGGATGCTAGTTTGTTGATGAAATATGATCTCTTTCATAAATTTACAAACATAATAACCATAGTCCTTTCCGTTTGTTTGTTTTGGACACTACAGAAACATCGAAAACAATAAGTAATTTGTTTTGATATGTGTTTGGATAGTGAAATGTTATTATATATACTCGGATACTTTTCCAGTTGTAGATCTTATAGGCGTGCTTATCCTTATGCCCTGGATTCATTCCATGCATTAGACGATATTGATGCACTGCCCTATCATAACAGAATCCTCATTAAAAGATAAAATAAATTATATAACTAGATGTTTAGTTTGAAAATGTTGGATCTAGTGTATTACAAATTAACAAACGCCATCATGCGTGGTCGGTTTTTTGGATATCCATGCGTTGAATCCAGAAAATAAATCTTTGTAGTATCCAAATTGACTGCAATCAGCATCCAATGCTCCCTAAAAATACAAAAAGGAATAAGTAAAGAAAGAAATGAAAATATAGTTGATATGATTAAATTGTAGAGTTTTACCCCTGCATCGTTGGTATTAAAAAGAGTCTGTCATCCGTAATTTTGTTTTCAAATGATTTGAGCAGGGATGAAATTATTGTAGCCTCTTTAACAGAATCTATTTCATCTTTTGAAGATGTGGTGTGAGGACTAACGAAACCAAATTTTTGTTCATGGGGAAATCCCTTCAATTGTTTTTCATATATACGTCTGTGACAAATATAAAATGTATTTAGACAAAATTATCAGAGTATATCAGCTTTTGTAAAATCAAATCATGAAAACTTACCTCATGTATACATTTACAACTGAGGCGCCTAGCCATTCATACTTGAGGATTTCATTTACATTTTCAGCACTAATGAAATCTGATATCTCCTCTCCATACATATCTTTTTCGAAAACAACTATGTGAGTACTGTCGTCTTTCAACTTTGTATCCACATGAGCCTGTAATGATATTAACTGTGGATATAGAACGGGCGGGGTGAAGGTGCTCTCAGTAGACCATTTCAATCGGTTGGTTGATCCTTGAGATAGTTTTGAGCTGATATTTCGTTTCACCCCACAGTCTTTGTCATTCTGTAATAACATTCATCGGTTCAGACCTTTTTTCATTAAATGTTAAAGGTCCAGCTTGAAAAATAAATAAGAAATGAATACCTTTTTTTCGACATGTTTTTTACAAGAACTGTCGGCCATGCGATGAATGTTCCAACAGCTTGTTCAACCATATGAATGTCGCCATCGTCATTTGGAATAGGTATCTCGGCACTCGGCTCATTAGCTATGTTAATTGACACTCTAAGATGATCTTTTGGAAGTTTTCTGTTGTGTAGCATGTCGTTTTTCATATTGAACATCGTAGCCCTCGCTACAAGGCGATAGGTGGGAGTTGATAAATATAAATCACAGTCATTTTCACCCTATGGAATATTAGTACAGGAAAGGTATCAGTGTCTATGTAAATCACATTTCACAGAAAAAATTATTAAAACATTGATTACCTCATCTAAGTCAGGTTTTTTAGGGGAATGGCTCACCTCAAAGCTGGAGGGGGGTGGGGCGAGATCGTCACGCACGGGTTGTTGTTGAGTTGTTTCTTCTCTTTGCCTATCCCCCATCAATTTTGCTATCATCTCTCTTTGGTATTGTAATTCTTCTTGAAAAATAGATAATTGTTCTTGCAGCTTTTCCATTTTTTCATTTTGATCCTCTGCTTGTTTTTGTTTTTGAAAATATGTTAGGGGTGTCACCCCAAAACCCGCACCTCTAACGCGGCCATACTTTTCTGGCTGCTTCAAGGCTGCTGAAAGTATGTCTGCATCTGGTGCGGTTGTTGTTGATTCTTGTGACTATTTCAGATAGAAAATATAGAAAAATAAGTAGTTATTGTAATGTAATAGCGATTTAAAGCAACTCAAATTTATATTATGTCATACTTACACATGTTTCCCACACTTTTTGTGTGTTTTCATCTATCAATGTCCCCTCTTTATTTACACGAGCCTCCTTCCATAGCACATGGCATAGGATGGATATGGATTTCGATTTCGATTCATCAATCTGCATATAAATAGAGAAACATGGTTATGGTGTTGTTTTATGTCACATACTAATAGTAGGGTAGATTTAAAAGACGTACCAATTTTTTCTCAAGTTCAGCGTACCCCATCCTTGCTTTACGGTAAGGGTACGCTGGTTCTGTTGCGCGTTTTTTATTTTCAGCACTCAGTAGCTGTTTCATAAATAAAAAACTGTCAATCAGAGTGATGAATACAAGAAAACATCAAACAACATATTACCCCACACAATGTACCTGAAAATTATGCTCCCCACGACGGTTGCTAAACGCATCCCACGCTCCTTGGGATATCAAGTGTGCGTAAAGAGGAGGTGGGTGTGGCTTGATTTTCCCTTCTGCATCTTTAAGATGATATTTCATTAAAATTGTGCGAAAACCTCTATGAATCCTTCCTGCAACTCTTAATACATATTCCTTATGCGAGACATCTACTATAAATGCACTCTGCAATGGATGATGAAGAGTAAGTAAATGTTTTGGTATTTTATTTTATTTTAATAAATTAAAAAAATGATATCATAATGTTACCTTAATCTCTTCCCACATTAGTGTCTTCAGCCCGGTGACAACATGGTGCCACGACTGTACATCAATCGGCACGCGTTGCCGAGTGATGATTCCAATGTAGCTACTAAAGATGGCTTTGTTGGGGTTAACATGTTGGCTTCGCTTATTCCATCCCACCTCAAATTTGATGCCTTTTGCTTTTGCCTTAAGGATTTTGGCCAACACTGTCAAACTATAACGCTCTTTTTTTTTTGTGCTTTCAGGGTTTCATTTCCTACCATTTCCTCAGAAGTAGCATTAATATCTTCCCCCGGAGCGCTATCATCGGTAATGGGACCAGCAGCAACAGGTTGAGAAACTTGTTGTACCTCAGCACTGGGACCAACAACAACAGGTTGAGAAACCTGTTATTGCTCTGCATTGAGACCACCAGCATTTGGTTGAGAAACTTGTTGTTGCTCTGCAGTGGGACCACTAGTTGCTGGTTGAGAGACCTTTTGTGCCTCGGGATTGGGCGCATCAGCAGGTGCAGAAGTCATTATCTGCAGAAGTGGTTTAATATTTAATTTAGATTACATAAAAACGGGAGCGAACAGATAATAACATAACGTAACACAATGTATGTTACAATAAACAAATAACCTGGTTATTGTACTCTCTTTTTTTTCTTTAAAGGCTGAAGTGATTTGACTCCTCTATCGACTATGTAAATTCCTTCATTGTGGTCTCCTCTGACATAAAAAACGCCATCTACATTTGGACCGCTGTGAAATGATTGTGAAGTCCCTATAAAAGGGTCAACCTCTATTGAACTTTCATCTGACCCTTCAGTTGTTTTGGTCGATAACAGAACAATTGACCAATTTTGGTTTGCGGGGTCTGGAACATAAAATACTTGTACTGCCTGTGATGCCATTATAAATGGTTCGTATTTCTCCCCTTCCTTACTAAAATCAACTTTCACGAATCCTAATTCATCTATTTTAACAGCAGTCCTGTTATCAACCCACTTGCATTGAAAAATCGGCACTTTGAATTTCGTATAATCCAACTCCCATATTCGTTTGATGATGCCAAAGTATGACATATTCGCATAAATTGGATTTTTTTCCTTAGCACCGGAAACATGCATCGCCTCAGCCACAAGTGTAACCCCACTATTCTTCATGGTACTGTCTTCATCATGTTCATTAGTATAGAATGTATAACCGTTAACTGCATAAGCATTGTAAGATAATACGTACACACTTGCTCCTCCGGCCAGCCATCGAAGTCGTTCTGAAATTGAGTCTGGATTTTCATCTAACTACTTAAAAATATGGTCTCAAAACCATCCTATAAATTGTCGATTATGTGTATCTGATATCCATTTTTCAGCCCTAGAAGGATTCAAATGCCAAAGAATTTCTTTGTGGGTTTGAACATATGGGTCAACGTCGAAACTGTTATGCAAAACGTAAAGGTGGGCATGCTCCCAATCTGTAATATTGATTGTGAAAACCTCTCTTCCAGAAATTCCTTCACCCTCAAGCCACTCAGTGTGACGAGATTTCGGTAGGCCAATGATTTCCACACCAGACAGGTATTCGGTACAAAATTCAATAGCTTCCTCAACAATATATTTCTCCACAATACAACCCTCTGGCCGACTTCGGTTTTTGACATACCCTTTCAAAATCTTCATATACCGTTCAATGGGGTGCATCCATCTATAATGTACAAGACCACATAGTCGAATCTATCTCACAAAATGAACCATCAAATGAACCATCATATCGAAAAATGTCGGTGGGAAGAACATTTCCAATTCACATAATATGATGGAAATTTCTCTTTCCATAGTTGGAAATTTCACCGGGTCTATAACTTTGCTGCATATAGCTTTGAAGAAGAAACAGAGCTTCGTTAATGTATGGCGGACATTCTTGGGCAAAATGCAATGTAAATCTATAGAAATTAGATCTTGCATCAAAACATGGTAGTCATGTGATTTCAGACCCTTTAATTTTAAATCTCTCATTGACACGATGTTCTTGATATTTGATGAATACCCCTCTGGAACCTTTACGTCATTCAAGAAGTTGCAAAACTGATATCTCTCCTGTCTGGAAAGAGTGTAAGCAGCAGGAGGAAGAAATGTTCGTTTTTCACCCTTCGCTGGTGCCAACTCTTCCCGTATTCCCATCTCAACCATGTCCAATTTAGCTTTAATTCCATCCTTTGTTTTACCGGGTGCATTTAGCAACATGCCGATGACACTATCACATACATTTTTTTCAACATGCATAACATCAAGAAAATGTATAACATACAGACAATTCCAGTATGGTAATTCAAAAAAAAAACTGATCTCTTTTTCCAACCAATTTTCGTAAGGTTTTTCGAAAATGGTTTACCAAAAGTAGTGTCCAAATCTTTCACTTTCTCAAACAATTGATCACCTGTTAGTGGAGACGGTGTTGTACATTCCTCTGAACTTCCGTCGAATGATGTCGTCCAAGATCGGTACTTATGTCGTCGGGGTAGAAATTTGTGATGTCCTAGAAACACGGTTTTCGATGAATGTTTCAACCTAATTGACTGTGTACCTTGTTCGCAAATGGGACACCCTTGAGTTCCTTTAATGCTATATCCTAACAAATTTCCATAAGCAGGAAATTCATTTATCATCCCGTACAACATGGATTTCAAAGTGAACTGTTCATTTTTGTAAGCATCATACATCGTAACATCTGAATCCCACAATATTTTCAAATCCTCGATCAATGGGGCCAACTAAACATCAATATCATTACCCGGTTGTTTTGGTCCTGATATAATCATAGATAACATGATGTATTTTCGTTTCATGCATAACCACGGTGGTAAATTATAATTTACCAACATAACCGGCCATGTACTGTGACTGCTGCTTTGAAAACCAAAAGGATTCACCCCATCTGTAGATAACGCCAGACGAAGGTTTCTCGGCTCGTTCCCAAATTCAGGATACTCGTGATCAATTCTCTTCCACTGAGGAGAGTCTACAAGGTGACATAGTTTCCCATCTTTAATTCTTGTATCTGCATGCCATGTCAATTGTCTTGTAGTCTCCTCACTTCCATATAGGCGTCTAAACCTAGGAATGATTGGAAAGTACCATACAACTTTCGTAGGACTAGAATCATCTTTCTTGTATCGGGAAGAACCACACTTTGGGCATTCTTTAAGTTATTTGTGGTCCTTGAGAAACAATATACAGTCATTCGGTCAAGTATATATTCTTTCAGAGATCATACCCATCGATCGTAGCATTCGTTTGGCATCATATGTTCGGCTTGGGAGTTCATTATCTTCTGGGAGCATGTCATTCAGGAGAGCAAGTAGTTCCGTAAAACTGGCGTCACTCCACCCGTTTCCTGCTTTCAAATTATACAGCTTCAATACGGCTGACAATGCTGTATATTTAGTGCAACCAGTATACAATGACGTTTTTTCACAACTCTTTAACTTCTCAAAAAAATTTGGGCAATCACGAAGTTCATCTTCAACTGTCCTTGTC
The DNA here is from genome assembly GCA_963277665.1 of Viscum album. Classification (NCBI taxonomy): domain Eukaryota; kingdom Viridiplantae; phylum Streptophyta; class Magnoliopsida; order Santalales; family Viscaceae; genus Viscum; species Viscum album. The sequence goes on along the minus strand of OY728127.1, from coordinate 619,018,540 downwards.
ATTTACTCAATACGATCTTCATCATCATTCACATCTGTAATCACACCCTCCATACAATCGTCTTCACTGTTCACACTTCTAATCATATCAGATGATCTATAAAATGTCGTGTTCTCTGATTCACTACCTACATTGGTTTTTTCCCCGTGTTTATTCCAACATGTATAACTTTGATCTATTCCGTGACAGATCAGGTGTTCTTCCAACTCCTCTAGACTAATTTGTCTTGAATAACAACAGCGTAAACACGGACAAAGGATTTGAGAAGGGTCACATGCATGATCTTCTGCAAACTTGATAAACTCTTTCACGCCATCTTCATACTCTTTTGTCAACCGATTGGCATTCATCCATTCTTTATTCATATTCATCGTCTTTATGGGTTCGATCTCGAGAACTTGCCTAATATTATGTTTTAATTAATCAGGTAGCATTTTTTGGGTTTTAGAAAAACAAATCATGGTACAAATGCCTTTAAACACATGTGAAATCCATATACATGGTGTGTCCATTAGGGTGAAAATCGTGTATGTATAAGGTACCTGATTTAATCTGACATATATCAAATTTATTCCAAGTTAGTCTTACAAAGACTGAATGATGCCTTAGAAAATACATTACATGCAAACAAGAGGAAACCAATGAGTAACAGGAGAATACAGGCCATAACTACTCCTAAAAGCAGTCCATGGTAGGTCCATCGATGTCCAACTCATCTAATGGTATCCTAATGTCAAATCTATCTTGGAGAAGATCATAGAACATCATATATGATCAATGTGACTATCAATGCGTGGATGAGGATACATATTCATGACTCTCATCAGGTTCAATCTCCAATAGTCCAACAAAATAATAAATACCAATCAACCATCTATTTTAGAGAACTATAAAACCCCATGGTAAAGTACTATGCCATATAAAACCATTATATTCTATATCATCAAATTGTAATTCAAACAACTGATGCTCTTTTGGTGTTATTTTAGAAATTGTGATAGAAACTGAATTTTCTCCCAAAACTAACTAGATTATAAAGTTTATATCTTTATTAAGAAGTAAATTTAATACCTCATCAGTGAAAACATCCTAAAAATGTACTACCATTGGGGAAAAAGAATCCTACAGCATTCTAGCAACATCTACAATATGCCTGACTATTTGATCCATTAGGGTACAGTAAATATATAATTATAACATGCTATTTAAAATGAAATGTGGAAACAGGAAATCATACAGACTCCTGATAAACCCATAATACAAAACATATCACCTAGTATGTCTGTCACATATATAAATAAATAAATTAGAAAAAAACATGCTACAAAGCATAAAGGTACCATTAAATACTTACATTGGTCAACTTGTTTTAGAAATTGTTTATCTTCATCTGTGTCGTGTGCTTGCACCCATGAATTTGAAGGTGAGTATGCGTACACGATAGTTGACCTTCTTAGAGAAGAGTTTCTGGAAGAGTATAAGAGACATGAAGCAATGAAGATCTTGCTATTCATTGTGGCAATCAGCTTGTGCAACGTGGCCTAAGTTACAATACCTGCAAGTTGTAACTTAGGCCGCGTTGCACAAGCCGATTGCCACATTGTTTGTAGCAACCACATTTTCTCCAACACTCTAATGATCTTCATTGCTTCATGTCTCTTATACTCTTCCAGAAACTCTTCTCTAAGAAGGTCAACTATCGTGTACGCATACTCACCTTCAAATTCATGGGTGCAAGTACAAGGCACGGATGAAGATAAACAATTTCTAAAACGAGTTAACCAATGTAAGTATTTAATGGTACCTTTATGCTTTGTAGCATATTTTTTTTCTAATTTATTTATTCGTATATGTGACAGACATACTAGGTGATATGTTTTGTATTATGGTTTCATCTTTGTCTAATCATATAACTATGAGATTATGCTATGTGATGAAAATTAATATGGATCCATCATCATTTCCATTGGGATAATCTTTGGGAATCCATATAACCATAAGATTAAAAACCATTTCCTTTGTATCTCATACATAAATATTCAACTCGAAGGGGTAGAACTTACCACCCATGGTAACTCAAAATAAAAAAAATGAAAACAAGGGTTGGTTATCCACATAAGTCATCACACATAACCTCGGTAGACCTCTCACACATTTGAACCATCATAACTAACCAATTACCATATACTTCATCTTAGAGTCAAGATATCCCTATGGAACCTATAGGGTATCCAATTCCACATCATTCACAAACAACCCACTTGTGTTGCTAAATATCAATAACATCTCTTATTTCGACACTCATCACTAATTATGAATCACATCCCTAGACATAATCATAATCGCATTAAGACCACACTATCTATTATGGAAATCCTTACTGGAATTAGGCTCAAGATATGGTATCATTCCTATCTCACATCTATATTCACTATTTGTTCCTCACACACACAATATATAAATAATATACCAAGGGAATACCATCCATGGAACTCACCTCCCACCTTGAGAGCACGAGGAGAAGAAGGAAGAGGCGGCGGCGGTCGTGGCAGCGAGGGTGGAGGCGGCGGCGGCAGCAGAGGTAGAGGCGGCGGCGGCGGCAGAGGCAGAGGCGGCGGCGGCGGCAGAGGCGGCGACGGTTGCGGCAGCGAGGGTGGAGGCGGCAGAGGCAGAGGCGGTCATGGTAGCGGGAGCGGGGGCGGAGGTGGCGGCGGCGGCGGAGAAGGAGGAGGACGAGGAGGACGAGGAGGATGAGGAGGAGGAAGGAGAAGGAAGGAGGAGGAAGGAGGAGGACGAGGACGACGAGGTCGCGCGGCGAGGGGCCTGGTTCAGCTTCCGCGAGAGCTTGACTGCGTGCAAGCGAAGATGGCCTGTTAGGGTTATTAAATAAACAGAACCTTTATCAGCGCTAAAATAAAAGAGCTGATAAAACATTCATTTATCAGCGCTTTTTTAGCACTGATAAAGAGCTACCTTTATCAGCGCTAAAAAACACGCTGATAAATGTTACCTTTTATCGATGCTAAAAAAAGCGCTGATAAAGGGGTACCCTTTATCAGCGCTTTTATATAGCGCTGATAAAGTCATACCCCGTTATCAGCGCTTTCTGTTTAGCGCTGATAAAGGGCAGTGCTTCCCTTTCCCTGTTTTGTGGTAGTGCAGTTTGATTTAAGAATTTATTTGTTTAGAATTCAGGTGTCTTTATGATATGGTGGAATTTTAGCTTTCCTTTTTTTCCCATTTTACTGCCATCATTCGATGTTTCAGCATCAAAAACAACTCTCGTGTTTCCCATGCATGAGGGTTTTTAATTATTTAGAACCTTTTCAACTCCATTAGAATCACACTTATCTCTCTCTAACAGCTCAACATTTGAGAATTTTCTAAACTGAATTTTATTCTTTGTTTATTTTGAACTTGATTCACATTCATGTTTACTCCTAAGAGTAACAACTTCTTATTCAAGTCCCTCAAAAGTTTTTTAATTCTCCTCTAGTATAGATTTAAGGTCATTAATGACCATTGCATGTTCTTCAATTCTGATCTTTAGTTAAACTATGTCTTCTGAGTTTTCAAAAGTTATTGAATGTTTCTTTACTACTTCCTCAATTTGATCAATTTCAGCTTCAAATATATCAATATATTCTAATGAATATTCCACAACTGCACTCCAGTTTTTTCATCTCTTTCATTGATTATCAAGCTTTCCAAAATCATCCTTAAGTTGGAAATTGGGATAGACATTAGTGGTCAACTAATTATCTCTAGATTTATCTCCTGATGGTTTTGACTTTTCAACGGTAGCCATCATTGACGTATGGGTTTCAAATTTAAATTCAGGTTCTTCTTCCTCAAATAATTCACTGTCATCATCTTCTTCTTCATAGAAAAACTCTTTCTTTGTAATTTCTTACCAGACTTGAAGTCTCCCTTTTTGAAAAACCATTTTCGAGGCTTCTACATGTCTTTAACTTCACTTTCTTCATCATCAAACTTTCTTGTGCATCGATAGGCAATGTTCCCAACTATGCCGCAATGAAAATATGTTATAGGTAACTTTCCTTCAAATTTCCCTTTTACCTTCATGAATTTCTTGTAAATTATAGAAATAAGTTCTTTTTTCCTCATTATCTTCATCAATATTATCTTCTATTTTGATGCTCATCTCATATGCCACTAGGCTGCTCAGCAGATCATCCAGAGAGAGTTTGGAAAGATCCCTTTCCTCAAGGGATTACACCTTTTCATTGTAAAGAGGTGTAATTCTTCTCAATATTTTCATTACAATATCAATGTCTTTGATTTCTTCAAAAATTCCTCATATTGCTCCAACAACTTCAGTAATTCGATTCAAAAAGGTATCTTCATTTTCATCAAGATGCATCTTTAGACCATCAAACCTATTATGAAAAATGTGTAGTTTCACCCCCTTCACTTTTGTGTTACATTCATATATATTCTCTAGTTTTCCCACATAGAATTTGTGGAAGTACAACTCATCACCATTAGATAGATTTGATCAGAAAGAGATATAGTGAGGGTATTCTATGCTTTAGAATCTGCATCAATCATTTTCCTATCTATATCAATCATAGACAGCCCAGTTGGATCAATGACCTGTATTCCTTATGCATTGGAAAATTGGACTTCCATTCCAAGAGATTTTAGATGAGATCTCATCCTATTATTCTAGATCTGAAAGTTTCTTCCATCAAATAGGGGGACTCCCCTGACATTCACTATATTATCCATGATAGAAATGAAGTGTATATTTAACACCAGTAACCTTTACCCTCTGATACCACTTGAAGTACCCTGGAACACCTTGAGAGGGAAGGGATGAATCAGGGTGTCAATTTTTTCTTCAAAAGTGACAGATCTTTTTCCCACGTTGGTAGGAACCTATTAAACCTATCTAATGAGAATGATCAGTAAACAAACAATCACATGCAAAGATCCAACACAACAATTTTACTTGGTTCACCACTAAGGGATAGTCCAAGGAGCATACTCCAACATTGTGTCGGTCATACCAAAATCCAATAATCTTTACTAGTTGTGAAGTAAAAAAGTTTAGGCATAATCACTCTATATCAGACACACTACCTTTAAAATGTTTTAGGGATAGCTCACTACATCCCTCTGAACACTTCCGTTGACTCCACCTTGATCACTGCATTGGGAAGGATCTACACACAGTTTATGGACTTGTATGTCCCTTTATTTTCATTGTAGCATGTATCCTCAATTATAGATAGATGCTCTGTTGAAGTTCTGTTTTTACCCATAGATGTAACTCACGTTTCCACACACTATTAGTTCACGAACTGTTCCTTTACAAATTGCACTACTCTGCGTACCACCTCTATGTACTACCTCTACAAACCGCGATGGCGTACTGCCTTTGAAAACCGTGACTATATACTACCTTCTCAAACTGCATACTGTTTCTTCTCTGCGGACCAACTCCTCCTCCATAAACCGCCTTCCACGAACCGTCTTCCACGAACCGTCTTCTGTGAATCGTCTCCAACAAACCATTCTAGACTTCATAAAATTCCTCCTGGATTTCTAATCAAAGTCTTCTTCACAGGGTTGTCTTCCCACGAACCACTCTAGACTTCACCGAATTCCTCCTGAATTTTTAATCTCATCGTCATGCCTTAATAAAGGGATCAATGCTCCTTATATAGGAAAATAGATCTGTATAATCCTCTAAACTGAGATTTACCAAATCTTTGATACAGCACTTCCTTTACTGAGTACCATGCATCTCTCGCGAACCATTTTCCTTACATGTTCGGCGCACCGCCACTCTTCCTTCACGGTGGTTGAACTCTTCCGTGAACTGATATCCACCTCATTTTCACCAACAACAAGACATCACATAAACCATTTGCGTTCTGCGTAATGTGAACCTTCTTGTGAACCATATCCATCATGTGAACCATTTTTCATTAACGATCTGCGTACCGCCCTTCACTATCTGCATAGCACCGCTACACAGAAATCCTACCTTTTCTGATTTTCCTCACTGACCCTCATACCTCTTATGTGGTATGTGAACTATCCTTCGCGGTCCATGAACCAAGATTTTTGGACTCCTTTGTATAAAACCTTCCTTTGGAAAAATAATAAACTCTCAATTTTGAGTCCCAAAAATTTGGAAAACACTGTGAAACTGTGTCACCTTAAAAACCTGCACTACTACAAATACCCCTTTTATCACCACTAAAAATGGCCTTTAACAGCACTAGAAAAGTGCTCTTAAATCTGGTGAAGATAAAGGGGGGGTCCCCTTTATCAGCGCTCCAAAAAGCACTGATAAAGACCCCTTTTATCAGCGCTAAAAAAACATTGATAAAAGGGGTCTTTTATCAGCGCTAAAAAGAAGTGATGATAAAAGGGTCCTTTATCAGAGCTTTCTTTTTAGCACTGATAAAAGATCCCTTTTATCATCACTTCTTTTTAGAGCTGATAAAAGTAAAAAAAAATTAAAAAATATCCTGCCAATCTGGGGGGCTTTTATAGCGCTTGAGCCCCCTTTTAACAGCGCTTTCCCGCTCCTCCAGTGCCCGCACGCACCCCCTCCACCCTTTATCAGTGCTAGCCCCCCAAATTCACCCCCATGTGCGCGTCCCTGCCTCCACCAGGTTTTGAACTCGAGACCTCCCCCCTGCGCGCCTAAGCCCTTACCACTCCTCTATTTTGATTAGATTTCCATTTCATGATATCTCTATTTATATATATATAGTTATATTTATTCGTATAGTAATATATATTTATATTAATATATATATATATATAAATATATTTATATTAATATGTATATATAGTTATATTAATATATATATATATAGTTATATTAATATATATATTTATAGTGATATTAATATATATATTTATAGTTATATCAATATATATATGTAGTTATATTAATATATATATAGTTAGATTAATATATAGGTATATAAATATTTATATATTGGTATTTTAAATAAAATGTATATTAGTTATTATTTAGATAAAGCTAATATATTTTATATGTAAATATATTTTATTATTTATATTTATAATTAAATTTTTATGTGTGAGTATATAAAAAAAATATGTATATATTATTATATATTTGATTATAAATAGCAGTGCATTATAAAAAATGATAAAATTTCAAAGAAATAATATCAATATGAATGTAATACCTTGGAATAAATTTAGTCCCCACCAAAAAAATCCAATAATACCCCCTTAAACGAGGTTGAAAATCCACAAAATGTTAAAAAAATCGGGATATCCTGACTAAAAAATCAGTTTTGGAGGCCTTCTGGGCCTTTTTTGGCCTCAAAAAATGTTACAAAGGCTTTGTTTAGGCCACCAGCATGTAGATCTCATCGCAGGCTTCGATTTGATATATTGTAGAGCTCAAACGGACACTCGGATCAAAAGTTATGGTCGTTTGAAGTTTGAGTTGCGTTTTCAACATATTTTGGATCTTTTTTAATTTTTTTTATTTTTTTAGTCTTCAAATTGTTATTAAATGACTATTACTCCATAATAATTAGCAAATTATTTATTAAAAATATTTTTTTAATTTTTTTATAATCCATTTTCACTAAATATCTTATATATTAAGTGTAATTGTATATTTATACTTATCTAAAATATATTTAAAATTATATTTAAAAAATATATATTATATTTATATCAATATAACTATATCTATATATTTAAATATTAATATATTTTTTTTAATGAATTCTTTTTTGGAAGTAGACCCTTTATCAGCGCTTTTAAAAAAAAGTGCTGATAAAGACCCCCCTTTATCAGCACTACTAAAAAAGCGCTGATAAAGGGGTACCCTTAAACAGTGCTAAAAAAACGCTGTTAAAGGGGGTACATTTATCAGCACTGATAAAGGGGTAATTTTATCAGCACTTTTTTTAGTGCTGATAAAGGTACCCATTATCAGCGCTTTTTTTAGCACTGATAAAAGTACCCCCCCCCCTTTATCAACGCTTTTTCGTTAGCACTGATAAAGGCTGGCACTGGCCTTGCCCAGTTTTGTGGTAATGCTGCTTTGGCCTATAGTGTAAGAATACTTATCTTGAAAACCCCTTAATCAACCCAATGTGAATTTACAACAAATACAAACCATACTCTAGTTCCAGTAAAGAACGCCATTAGGTCCAACATATCTGGTGTTCTGCACATGCATCCTCTAACAGATGTACTTCACATTCATTTTTCCAATGTGATCTATATAATGAGTTGACATGGTTTTGTCTGAAATATCTCACATGATGGAATCATTTGTCTAATGGAATCATGTTTTTATGTTCGATACTCATCTGTCTGATTAATCTTGGACCGATCGACAGCACGTAAGTTTGTCTTATGAGTTAACATCTCTTCATCTGATCCATCCTACTTCAGCTCAAACTTCAAACTTGACTCTCTAGCTTTAGGCTAATATAACTTCATATTATCATCCATCTGATAACATCGTGTACCTTTTTCTGATTCTTTTTCATCAAATTAAATTTTTTTCCATTCAATCTGGATTGCAAAACTCATCATAGCATCTCCTTTGATAAATCACCTTCTTCGACTTCTTACTCCCTGGTCGTTAGAAGTTTGATAATTTTTCAATATGATAGAACTCAACTTCATATCATGTTTCATTAAACTTCATATATTGGGAGTTCATTTATATTTATCCAGTTGATGAAATTGTAAATCTCCATATGATGTCATCGTGGAACTTCATTTGTTCACTACACTTGTTCATTCGATGGTTTTAATAAATATTTGTACGGACTTTCCTTCTGGTGGAGGAGTAATATTTCTATCATACAAAACTTGGTTTGATGGATCCTTATCTGATGGAATCAATCTAGTGGCCTCCAAAAAGCAGTACACTCCTAGTCTTTGTAACATCAAAATTTATACAGCTTGTGACATAGTCTTTGCTACTGGAACTTCGTACAAGTTGTATGTCTGGTATACTCGAGGCATTAAACTTCAATCATGTTTGTCAGATCACTGTCAAAAAATTCACTATATCTTGTCTTGTATGTTATGTCTTCATGACTCATTTTTTATAGGTTGAACGTTGGATTCATATCTTTGTACAAAATCATATATACTCTGCACTCTACAATGCTATCTTCTAACAACTCTTTGTCTGGTAACATCATTCATGTTCTGTCCAGTGTCTTGAGCCGCTAGAGCATTTTCATCCGATCACCTTAGTCTGGTGATTTGTTTCTGAAAGCTTGGATCCATTACCGTCAGTCTGGAAACCTTGATCCCTCCCTTTGGACTAAATCTTATTTCATGAATATCCTCATGATGTTAGAAACTTGAAAGAATGAAGTTTCATAACATAGTTGATGAAACTTTTATTAACCTCCTCCAGTACTTCATATGGAAACTTTCTTAACTACTATAAGGAATGTTTCCTAATATTGACCATTATACTTTTGATGGTTTTACCTTCTGGCTAACTTCAGCAAATTTATTCAATCTTCTTATCTGTTGGTACTTACTTATTCAACTTCCCTTTAACTTTCTCATTGACTTTACAACAAACTATTAACAACATATGCAATATATCAAATGTGTGATATAAACCTCAAATCCAATACCCATTAGTCAGAATAAGAGAAATTTATTTATGTGATTCATATTTGTATTGGAAATAGGGGAAGAGTTACTGCATTGAAGTTTGGTAAAAATGATCTAAGTCTACCAAGATGATTAATTATATAATGAAAAAAAACTATTGTTATATTCCATATATAAATATAAATCTTATTTTTGAATCTTGCTTAAATAAGAAGGGTTTTTCATTCATTATTAAGAATAAGAGTCATTCGATGTATGTGAATGAAATTGTTTATGGCATTGGGAATGTGGTGAATGGTTTATAAATTCTAGACTTGGATAATCTTATCTATAAAATTCAAGATAAGCAGGTCTAGGTTGATTTTAACACCACTTGTCTTTGGAATTGTTGTCTTATACACATAAATGAGAAATATATTTCGAGACTCTAAAGATCCCAAATGATCATGAAGGGATACTGAGTGGGGGTGAATCAGTGTTCCCAACTTTTATCGAGTTTTATATTTACTTAATTCTCCCCCTCTTTACACAAACCTCTACCTCGGTTAAGAGAGATGGATATAGTGATGTGCACTCAACCCTCTCCCTGAAATTTAAATCATAATAAAATAAGAAGACAACACACATGGATTTTTACAAGGTTCAACCTCAGTGTGAGAGTTTAATCCTTACCATGCTCATATCTTTTCGATTCATGGATTTTATTATCATTATAAATTTGTAGTGATAGCAAGTGTAGTTCAAGTCGCACACAATGGTTGGGCCAGTATCATCCAAATCCCTAAGGGAGGGTATCATCCACTTCCCTTTTCTATGGTGTTGTTTATACTGGCACCACTAGTCTTCGCTGGCGTTGTTTATGCAATAACCACTAGTCCTTCAAAGGGTCCTCCCACAAACTTCGAAAGAGATCTCTCTTTTATGCTTCAGATGTCACTGTATCATCTTCAATGAGATATTCTCCTTCATGCAACAGATATTCAACTACCAGAATATTATAAGCAAGAATGCATTCATGTTGGTTATATTTTATCTCCTCAAACTCACTATGTATTTTGATGACAGTGGTTTTCTTTTCAGTAAGGGTCTCAACACTAATATTGTCAACAACAATAACAAGGTCGGTCACTTCTCATCTCTATCTTCTTCTCACCTACTTCATTGAGAGATGTTGTTTCTGTAAAGACCTGGAAATTCCGTGAATTTTTTTTTCTTAAATACATGGGATTTTTACGAGTCTGCGAAAATTTACGGCGCTTGATTCTGAGGCCCGGTGTGTCTGGAATCAATTTCTGAAGTTTTATTTGGGTACGTTCAGTTAACATACGAGCGAGATTTTATAACTTTTGAACCAGTGCTCGGAACTGAAATTTGAGGGCACCGTTGAACTCACAGCGCCAGTATTCGCTTAAGAATAATTTCACCTCAACGGCAGTCGATCGGGAATAAAAGTTAGTTTTTGGATTTTTATAAAAAAATAATAAAAAAATAAAGTATTATACTTTATTTTATTTTTTAAGATTCCTTGTGTTGAGTGTGTTGGTTGAAACCTCCCCTTGGGAGTTAGTGGTGGGACCGCCACACCCTAACCTCCCATGAGAGGTTATGGTTGTGGGGGCCACCCGAGCATAACCTCCCTATCAATGATAGGGGTGGGGACCACCCAACCCCTATTGATGGTGGAGGATGAAACCTCTCCACTCTCCCTCATTAATGAGGGATGACCACTTGACCTCCTCTGCACAATTAATTGTGTCAATGCATGTGCCAATTAATTGTGCCAATGCACGTGTGAATTAATTGTGCCAACGCACATGCCAATTAATTGTACCAACCCACGTGCCAATTAATTGTGTCAATGTGCATGCCAATTAACCGCACTAACGCATGTAGATTTAATAAGGGGAGTTTCTTTCTCCGTTTAAATTGTGTGCCAACAATAAAATAATAGGAAACCTATTATTATTTTTTGGTTGACATTCTCTTTTGGTGGAACGGAGGAAGAGGAGAGCTAGGGAGAACCATTCTCCCAACGAAGAACACAAAGAACACGAAGAACGTGAGTGAAACTTCTTCCTCGGTCTTCTACCCTGGCCACTTTCCGACGTAGAGAAACTTCCCTCCTCATCGTCATCAATGAACCGACGCACGAGCTTGGATTGGGAGTGTGTGACGAACGCGAAGATCGACGAACTTCATCGTCTTCTTTCCGTAACACCGTCAACAAACTTCGATCGACGACCGGCGAATCAAAGGTAGGGGTTGTCTTCTTTTAAATGTCATGTTCTTCCTTCCTTAATCATAGAACGTTGATGTTTACCTTTTTGCGGGTGTGGTGTCATGCTTCGTTCTTGAGAACTCATTGCTACCACCCTAAACGCGGAGGGTGTGAGCCAAACCAACATGGCCTGACCCCTCTATTGTTCTTTTTGTGATGACTCCACGACGGCATGGCAATGAAGCAACGACGATGAAGATGGCGAAAAAAGGTCGCGCTACCCGCGACCTCCGTGAATCGCGCCGCCCTCGCGGCGCACCGGTGCTTTCGGCCGAACATCGCCGACGCCCTTCCCGCGCGCCCCGCGCGCTACCCGGCACCCCCGCGCTTTGTCGGTGGCCTGCCTGGCGCCCTCTTGCCCTGCCAGCGACCTGCCCGGCGCCCCTGCGCCCTACCGACGGCCTACCCGCGCACCCCGCACGCTGCCCGGCGCCCCCGCGCCCTGCCGACGGCCTGCCCGGTGCCCCCGCGCCCCGCCGGTGACCAGCCCGGCGCCCCCGCGCCCCGCCGACGGCCTGCCTGGCACCCCCGCACCTGCTCGTCGCCCCCACGGCCTACCCCGCGCCCTGCCCAGTGCACCTGCGGCCTGCCCGGTGTCCATCCAGCCTGCCCGCGCCCCGCGCGACCTGCTCGCTGGCCTCCCAATCGCCAACCTCCCGAGTCGCGCCCCTCGAGGCGTTGGCTGAACCGGCCCCGGCCTTCAGCCTAAGCCGCCTGCGTGACGGCATCTGGGTCGAATCGCCACTACTACAAATATGACTTATAATAGCGCTAAAAAACAACTTTAACAACACTAAAAAAGCGTTGTTAATCTCGGTGAAGATAAAGGGGGACCTTTATCAGCGCTAAAAATAGCACTGATAAAAGTGCTCCTTTATCAGCGTTATTTTCAGCGCTAATAAAGGCCAAAGGTCCTGTGCAAAGCCAAAACCTACACAGAACCTACATAGAACCTTCACACATTACAGCACTTGCACATAGCACAAACCACACCTGCACACAGCACAAACAACACCCACACACAAAGCATAGAAGAACAAAAATGCTACATACATTTACTTGAAATCATGAATACAAAACAAAACACTGCTATATACATTTAAAACAATGTTTAATTTGGTTAAAATTACAATTATCCAATAAACAGTTAAAAAACATTGATGTTCCGTCCTTTTTTCATCCATCCGCTCTAACAAATTGTCGTCCATGGCGGCGGTTTCCGAACAAAGCATTCGAACTTAGGAAAAAGATTTCACCTACATAAGAAAAAAAATATTATGTTAGTAATACAATAATGAAATAAATTAAACATTAATATGAAAGAATAAATTAATAAAATGTCAATTGTTACCTATTACAACATTTATTTTCATTAGTTCATAGGTCTAGGAGAGATTACTATAGAGCGAGAGTTCATTCCCCATTGTGATGTGATGACCTGGGTAGGTAAATATTTGTGGGATGGTTTGTGGATTGTGGGGACTTTCATGAGGATTTCAGGCTATGATGACACATAGGGGACCCAAGAACATTCCCAAGATATATTCTCTCATGTTAGTCTATATAAGAAATGAAAAACACTCATGAAACAGGACCCTGATTTACTCAGATTGCTAGAAAACTACTGGGATTCCTAGATAGTAGAAGAGGACGCACTCTAGTTATACCTAAACGATGGTTTCATCCTTATTTTAGCTAATCTTGGGATATTTATATCCTATTAGATTCAAAAATAGATTCTATTCTAAAAGAGATTGAATAAAAAGAGTGGTGGATACTAGGGGAGAAGTCCTACAAAGGAAATGCACTAATGAATGCCTATAAAAGATAGCATAGAGAAAGAAGCACCAGGACTCTTACACAATCGTTTCAGTACTCAGATCGGTGGGTAGGGAAAGACCTCCATATCCGGATACGTAGATAATAGAAAGGGAAGCACTTAGCACACATACAGGATTCACCTCACTCTATTCCTGACTAGCAGCATGAGAGGGAGGACTTGGGGAGCTCAGTTGGGATCAGAGGGGAAATACCTCTTATGGTAAACAAATAGTTATGGACTCAGATATAATGCTCGTACTTATATTGATATTTCCCTCTAGAAGAGACTCCTTCTTGTAAATATACTCAATCAGGATACCCAGCTAGAAAATGACTTCATTTATGCCTTTTGTAAGGCCTACCCCTTATAGAAGGAAGAGGTCTTTCAGCACCTGATTGTAGACCAACCATAGGAGGGTCTGAAGTAGATCAACCTTTCTAATCTTCTTAAAGCACGTAAAAACTACCTAACCTAATGAGGATATAAAAAATTATATTTTAAATATATAAGAGAGACCTTCAAGAACTATAAAATAGAAGGCGACCAGAGGGAGGATGATAGGTTGATGTTGTTGATCTCTTCTAGGTAGAAAAATACACAAAGACACTAGGACTCAAGATATTTAGGTTGTAATTAATGTATGTTTATGTTAAAAATAATATAATAATATGTATTAAAGAATAGGGTTGCTAAATGGAATTATACTAGTGAGGCACAAAACATAAAATAACCAATTAACCAAGAGACACAATTAGGTCAATGCCCTTACCTCAACCAGAAGTCCAATAAACTATTTTTAGTTCATACCAACCACAACTGAGTCCATTATCACATGTATTAATGTCCAACAACATTAAATTAAATAATTAGTTAATTTTAACCAAAAATCCAGCATGGTATAATAGGCGCCAAACTCATCGTGTAATCCAACAAAGCCAGAATGCTGAGAAACTAGGTTTGATCCACTCCTGACGCACCCCTAAGCCTAGAAAACACTAAATCCCCAATCTATATTACTAAATTTATGACAAATTAAGCCTAGATTTTTTAAAACCCATAAATAAATCTTCCACAAAATATAATCTGCATCAAATAATGATTGATTACTGGTTTATGAAATTTTGAGACATGCTCTAAGAGTCATATATAAAAGTCCCATGAAGAACAATGATTTATCCATACTATGGTATAATAATTACACCTAGAACCCTAAAAACTGAATGAAAATCTTTGAGCAAGAAGTTAGAGAATCAAGGAAGATGTAGGAGAAGATACCACATTGATTCGAAATGACAAACAAACAATAATCCACTCAAGTCTAAGGGGAAGGAAGGAGGGGAATGGGGTTTGTCCACCCCCTAAGAACTTGGTGCCCAAACGAAGAAACCTGAGGTGTTTTATACTTTATAAACCCATCACCCACATAAAAATAAGTTTTAAATCATGTTACATGAAATGAACCAAGTGGTGACATCACTATATTTTGGGTCCAAAACCTTACTTCACCCCTTTTCCCCATTCACGACCATTATCACCCTATTAAATGCATTCATGTTGTGAATTACCCTTTCACACTATGAGTAGCCTAATGCTACTACATTTCAATATAATGACTACCCAAATCATCCTTGATATCCTCCCAAAACCCAATGACATCCCTCTAGCCCCAATACATGTCTGAAACACCTATTAGAGACATTAAAACTCTTAATAACCCAACCTGAGACCTGGTTCAAAAAATGAAACCATCAATAAATGAAAATTCAATTTCCCTTAGTAATTTCTAACCCACAATGATGTGGTCCATTACACGCTTGGGTTATAAACAAGCTTGTTCTTTTATCCATAGTTCTACAGAGTATCATGGCCACCTCACATTAAGTCTAATGCATGAGAAAACCAGTGAATGAAATTCCATCTCAAATTCAATTATTTTAAATAGGGTACTCAATATCATATTCTTTAATCTGGTTCAATATACACACATTACCCCTCAATCATAATTGGATTAAATAGATATTATTTAGTGACTTAGTTTATTTTAATGATCACTTCATCAACAAAAACTTAGGTGAGTGTTTATCCACACTCTAAGGCATAACATAATCATCTTGGTCAAGATTTTGTTTTGAATCTTATTTCGATCAACAATAAGATCATCTTGAAGATCAACAACAGCAACCTATCATCCTCGCCTTCCATCAATAGGTTCTTAAATAGGGTTTTTACACTATGTAGGAGTTTAATTTCCTTTCTTTCTATTGTGTCTATTTAAGTAGACAAGCCCTATGTAAGTATGGAGTGACATGGGTATCCCTATTAGGAGATCATCTCCTAGGGGAAGAAACTCCCTGAGATATTTAGGAAGTGAACCACCTCAATCATAATAAATGATTTATGATGGTTCAAACTTGTTGCTTAAAGGGATAAAAGGCCTGGCTGATATATCCATACCTCTAGCCCCCCTGTCTTAGGTTTAACTGGAGTCACCTCCCCCTCACTGTGTTCCTTGAAGCGATCCCCTTCAACAACCAGCATCGACCCTTCTAAGGCATTCACCCTGCCAAAAATCGCCACAGTTCCCTGGCCATCCTCGACCAACTCTCTACTGACCTCCTCTCCTCCCTCTGATCAGACACCACTGTAGGTTGAGCCTCCCTTCCACTTCCTTCTAGTCTTTCTTCCTCTAGAACAGGTACCTCCCTCACAACAACCTCCAACGCCTTCCTCAGGACATCTCCTTCTCCTCGAACAGAGCCAAGACCAGCCACAACCTTCATTCTATAGTCCTCAACCAGTTGTCGTTCCAGGGCCCTCCCTTATTGCAAATTGCCACTAAACGACCCAAGCGGTGACAAACAGAACAATAATCTATCCAGTCCTCATAAACCACCTACTATTTTCACCTATACTCCTCCAATTGTAATTCATATATGATCAAAAGGTATCTGGGAAGCATCCAATTCCACACAAACCTGGGGATTAACCGGGTGACACACAACTTCCGTTCAAGAATCAGAACATAAATACCTTCCTACGAGATTACCTAGCATGAAAATAACAACCAGATTCTGAAAAGGCGGTGTAATACCCCACACATCTTCACCTCCAATGGTAAGAGAGTAACCAAATCCAATATATGGATACAGATAATATATATATATATATATATATATATACTTAGTTAGAATAATCCCAAATGAGATGGTAAGGGAAGTGTTGTTAAAGGCGCATGCATCCCCAAGCGGCCTTTGCGCCTTATTGCGCCGCGTGCCTTTGACAACAATGGGTAAGGGGATATCCATCTTACAGCTCATTCAAGGAAGAAGAGTAGCCAGTAGTTCCAAAAGTCCCTCGACGATACTCATTATCTCAGGCATCTACCTAGAAATAATTTTGCAAGTCAAACAACAACACATGTGCTCAAATACAAGTTCAAACAAACGAGATACAGAACATTGAAATTTCTTAAAAATGAACCAAGGGGTACAAAATGTGTGAGAGGAACCAAACGGTGTCTGGTACCACTCCACCTATGGACCATGTCCATGGGGCTACATGTACCCAACTACACACCGTGTGTTCATCCTTGTACACAGTATGTAGTCGGGTTTTCTCCAGATTCTCAAATACTATCTCTGCATGTTGAATATGATCCCTTTACTTTAATTTCAGAAATATTTATATTTAGGCCCTATATCTAACTAAAAATGCCTTACTTAAATATTGATTTGTTCAAAGATCAATAATATGAATCCGGGGAAAGAAAACATTGAGTAATAAATTAAGATTTCAATACATCAGAGCATTCTCAATCCACAATTGGTACATATCCATCGAAGGGATCGATCTTCTCAAACTATTTAATCAACAAGGGTGTAAACATAAAATTTAAGATTCCTACTCGGATATTGGATCATTTTTCATCAAAAATCATGCTATCTAATGATTGAAGGAAGTCATTGTGTTCATTGTATCTCGATATGCTCTAATATGGCATTTCTTCATCATCCAAGGTTATTCACCAAAGAAGGTTGGAGGATAATCAATGATCGTATATATATAACATAAGTAGTAGGAATTCACCTTTATCCTATTTGTGTACAATCTTCCATCAGGTATGTTGCCCATTCGTTTCTAAACACATCTATATCATCTTCTGAATATGAGTTTTTGCGACAGTCATGGTAGTACTGAAAAAATATAAATACACAAAGGATTAATAAATATTTTAAATGAACTCATAATTATTTTCGAAAATACCTCATAAGGGATGCTAGTTTGTTGATGAAATATGATCTCTTTCATAAATTTACAAACATAATAACCACAGTCCTTTCCATTTTTTTATTTTGGACACTGCAGAAACATCGACAACAATAAGTAATTTGTTTTGATATGTGTTTGGATAGTGCAATGTTATTATATATACCAGGATACTTTTCCAATTGTAGATCTTGTAGGCGTTCTTATCCTTAGTCCCTGGATTCATTCCATGCATTGGACGATATTTATGCACCGCCCTATCATAACAGAATCCTCATTAAAATATAACATAAATTGTATAACTAGATGTTTAGTTTTAAAATGTTGCGTCTATTGTATTACAAATTAACAAACTCCATCATCTGTGGTCGGTTTGTTAGATATTCATGCATTGAATCCAGAAAATAAATCTTTGGAGTATCCAAATTGACTACAATCAGCATCCAATGGTTCCTAAAAATACAAAAAGGAATAAGTAAAGAAAGAAATGAAAATATAGTTGATATGATTAAATTATAGAGTTTTACCCCTGCATCGTTGGTATTAAAAAGAGTTTGTCATCCGTAATTTTGTTTTCAAACGATTTGAGCAGGGATGACATTATTGCAGCCTCTTTATCAGAATCTATTTCGTCTTTTGAAGAGGTGATGTAAGGACTAACGAGTCCAAATTTTTGTTCATGGGTAAATCCCTTCAATTGTTTTTCATATATACGCCTACGACAAATATAAAATTTATTTATTCATAATTATCAAAGTATATCAGCTTTTGTAAAATCAAATCATGAAAACATACCTCATGTATACATTTACAACTGAGGTGCCTAACCATTCATACTTGAGGAGTTCATTTACATTTTCAGCACTAATGAAATCTGATGTTTCCTCTCCATACATATTTTTTTCAAAATCAACTGTGTGAGTATTGTCGTCTTTCAACTTTGTATCCACATGAGCCTGCAATGATATTAACTGTGGATATAGAACAGGCGGGGTGAAGGTGCTCTCAGTAGACTGTTTCAATCAGTCGGTTAATCCTTGAGATAGTTTTGAGCTGATATTTCATTTCACCCCACAGTCTTTGTCATTCTGTAATAAAATTCATCAGTTCATACCTTTTTTCATGAAATGTTAAAGTTCCACCTTGAAAAATAAATTGGAAATGGATACCTTTTTGTCGACATGTTTTTTTACAAGAACTGTCAGCCATGCGATGAATGTTCCAACAACTTGTTCAACCGTATGAATGTCGTCATCATCATTTGGAATAGGTAGCTCAGCACTTGGCTCATTAGCTACGTTAATTGACACTCTGAGATGATATTTTGGAAGCTGTCTGTTGTGTAGCATGTCATTTTGTGTATTGAACACCGTAGCCCTCACTACAAGGCGATAGGTGGGAGTTGATAGATATAAATCACAGTCATTTTCACCCTGTGGAATATTAGTACAGGAAAGGTATCAGTGTCTATGTAAATCACATTTCACAGAAACAATTATTAAAACATTGATTACCTCATCTAAGTTAGGTTTGTTAGGGGAATGGCTCGCCTCAAAGCTGGTGGGGGTGGGGCAGGATCGTCACGCACAGGTTGTTGTTGAGTTTTTTCTTCTCTTTGCCTCTCCCCCATCAATTTTGTTATCATCTCTCTCTGGTATTGTAATTCTTCTTGAAAATGGATAATTGTTCTTGCAGCTTTTCCATTTTTTCATTTTGATCCTCAGCTTGTTTTTGTTTTTGAAAATATGTTCGGGGTGTCACCCCAAAACCCGCACCTCTGACGCGGCCATACTGTTCTGGCTGCTTCAAGGCTGTTGAAAGTATGTCTACATCTGGTGCGGTTGTTGTTGATTCTTGTGACTATGTCAGATAGAAAATATAGAAAAATAAGTAGTTATTGTAATGTAATAGTGATTTAAAGAAAATAAAATTTATATTATGTCATACTTACCCATGTTTCCCACACTTTTTGTATGTTTTCATCTATCAGTATCCCCTCTTTATTTACATGATCCTTCTTCCATAACACATGGAATGGGATGGATATAGATTTTGATTTCGATTCATCAATCTTCATATAAACAGAGAAACATGGTTATGGTGTTGTTTTATATCACATACAAGTAGTAGGGTAGATTTAAAAGACGTACCAATTTTTTCTCAAGTGCAGCGTACCCCATCATTGCTTTACGGTAAGGGTACGTTGGTTCTGTTGCTTCAAACAATGTATTACCCCACACAATGTACCTGAAAAGTCTTCTTCCCATGACGGTTACTAAACGCATCCCACGCTCCTTGGGATATAAAGTGTGTGTAAAGAGGTGGTGGGTGCGGCTTGATTTTCCCTTCTGCAACTTTAAGAAGATATTTCGTTAAAATTGTGCGGAAAATTATATGAATCCTTCCTGAAACTCTTAATACATATTCCTTGTGCGAGGCATCTACTATAAATGCACTCTACAATTGATGATGAAGAGTAAGTCAATGTTTTGGTATTTTATTTTATTTTAATAAATTAAAAAAATGATATCATAATGTTACCATAATCTCTTGCCACATTAGTGTCTTCAGCCTGGTGACAACATGGTGTCACGACTATACATCAATCGGCACGCGTTTCCAAGTGAATATTCCAATGTAGCTACTAAAGATGGCTCTGTTGGGGTTAACATGTTGGTCTCGCTTATTCCATCCCACCTCAAATTTGATGCCTTTTGATTTTGCCTTAAGGATTTTGGCTAACACTGTCAAACTACGATGCTCTTGTTTTTTTTTGCGCTTCCAGGGTTTCATTTACTACCATTTCCTCAGAAGTAGCATCAATATGTTCCCCCGGAGGGCTAGCATTGGCATTGGGACCAGTAGCAACAGGTTGAGAAACCTGTTGTACCTCAGCACTAGGACCAGCAACAACAGGTTGAGAAACCTGTTGTTGCTCTACACTGGGACCACCAGCATCTGGTTGAGAAACCTGTTGTTGCTCTGCAGTAGGACCACCAGCTGCTGGTTGAGAGACCTTTTGTGCCTCGGTATTGGGCGCATCAGCAGGTGCAGAAGTCATTATCTGTAGAATTGGTTTAATATTTAATTTAGATTATATAAAAACAGCAGCAAACAGATAATAACATAACGTAACACAATGTATATTACAATAAACAAATAACCTGATTATTGTACTCTCTATTTTTCTTTAAAGGCTGAAGAGATTTGACTCCTCTATCGACTATATAAATCCCTTCATTGTGGTCTCCTCTGACATACAAAACGCCGTCTACATTGGGACCGCTGCGAAATGATTGTGAAGTCCCTATAAAAGGGCCAACCTCCATTGAACTTTCATATGACCCTTCAGTTTTTTTGGTCGATAACAGAACAATTGACCAATTTTGTTTTGCGGGGTCTGGAACATAAAATACTGGTACTGCCTGTGATGCCATTATAAATGGTTCATCTTTCCCCCCTTCCTTACTGAAATCAACTTTCATGAATCCTAATTCATCTATTTTAACAGCACTCCTGTTATCAACCCACTTTCATTGAAAAATCGGCACTTTGAATTTCGTATAATCCAACTCCCATATTCATTTGATGATGGAAAAATATGACATATTCGCATAAATTGGATTTTTGTCCTTAACACTGGAAACATGCATCGCCTCATCCACAAGTGTAACCCCACTATTCTGCATGGTACTGTCTTCATAATATTCATTAGTATAGAATGTATAACCATTAACTGCATAAGCATTGTAAGATAATACGTACACACTTGCTCCTCCGGCTAGCCATCGAAGTCGTTATCAAATTGAGTCTGAATTTTCATCTAACTGCTTAAAAATATGGTCTCGAAACCATCCTATAAAATGTCGATTATGTGTATTTGATATCCATTTTTCATCCCTAGAAGGATTCAAACGCCTAAGAATTTCTTTGTGGGTTTGAACATATGGGTCAACGTCGAAACTATTATGAAAAACGTAAAGGTGGGTCTGCTCCCGATCTGTAATATTGATTGTGACAACCTCTCTTCCAAAATTCCTTCACCCTCAAACCACTCAGTGTGATAAGATTTTGGTAGGCCAATGATTTCCACACCAGACAGGTATTCGGTACAAAATTTAACAGCTTCCTCAACAATATATTACTCCGTAATACAACCCTCTGGACGACTTCGATTTTTGACATATCCTTTCAAAATCTTCATATACCGTTCAATGGGGTACATCCATATATAATGTACAAAACCACATAGTCGAATCTCTCTCACCAAATGAACCGTCAAATGAAACATCATATCGAAAAATGTCGGCGAGAAGAACATTTCCAATTCACATAATATGACGGAAATTTCTCTTTCCATAGTTGGAAATTTCGCCGGGTCTATAAATTTATTGCATATAGATTTGAATAAGAAACAGAGCTTCGTTAATGTATGGCAGAAATTCTTGGGAAAAATGCAACGTAAAGCTATAGGAATTAGATCTTGCATCAAAACATGGCAGTCATGTGATTTCAGACCCTTTAATTTTAAATCACCCATTGACACTATGTTCTTGATATTTGATGAATACCCCTCTGGAACCTTTACGTTATTCAAGAAGTTGCAAAACTGATATATCTCTTGCCTGGAAAGAGTGTAAGAAGTAGGAGGAAGAAATGTTCATTTTTCACCCTTCACTGGTGCCAACTCTTCTCGTATTCCCATCTCAACCATGTCCAATCTAGACTTAATTCCATCCTTTGTTTTTCTGGGTGCATTTAGCAACGTGCCAATGACACTATCACATACATTTTTTTCAACATGCATAACATCAAGAAAATGTCTGACATACAAACAATTCCAGTATGGTAATTCAAAAAAAACTGATCTCTTTTTCCAACCAGTTTTCATAAGGTTTTTCGAAAATGGTTTACCAAAAGTAGTGTCCAAATCTTTTAATTTCTCAAAAAATTGATCACCTGTTAGTGGAGATGGTGTTGTACGTTCTTCTGAACTTCTGTCGAATGGTGTCGTCCAAGATCAGTACTTATGCCGTCGGGGTAGAAATCTGTGATGTCCTAGAAACACAGTTTTCGATGAATGTTTCAACCTAATTGACTGTGTACCTTGTTCGCAAACGAGACACCCTTGAGTTCCTTTAATGCTATATCCTGACAAATTTCCATAAGCAGGAAAGTCATTTATCGTCCCGTACAACATGGATTTCAAAGTGAAATATTTATTTTTGTAAGCATCATACAACGTAACACCTGAATCCCACAATATTTTCAAATCCTCGATCAATGGGGCCAAATAAAAATCAATATCATTACCTGGTTATTTTGGTCCTGATATAAGCATAGATAACATGATGTATTTTCGTTTCATGCATAACCATGGTGGTAAGTTATAGTTTACCAACATAACCAGCCATGTACTGTGACTGCTGCTTTGAAAACCAAAAGGATTCATCCCATCTGTAGATAACGCTAGATGAAGGTTTCTCGGCTCGTTCCCAAATTCAGGATACTCGTGATCAATTCTCTTCCACTGAGGAGAGTCTGTCGGGTGACGTATTTTCTCATCTTTAATTCTTGTATCTGCATGCTATGTCAATTGTCCTGCAGTCTCCTCACTTCCATATAGGCGCCTAAACCTAGGAATGGTTGGAAAGTACCATACAACTTTCGTAGGACTAGAAACATCTTTCTTGTATCGAGAAGCACCACACTTTGGGAATTATTTAAGTGATTTGTGGTCCTTGAGAAACAATATACAGTCATTCGGGTAGGCATGTATTCTTTCAGAGATCATACCCATCGATCATAGCATTCGTTTAACATCGTATGTTCGGCTTGGGAGTTCATTATCTTCTGGGAGCATGTCATTCAGGAGAGCAAGTAGTTCCGTAAAACTGGCGTCACTCCACCCGTTGCCTGCTTTCAAATTATACAACTTCAACACGGCTGACAATGATGTATATTTAGTGCAACTAGAATACAATGGCTTTTTTGCACAACTCTTTAACTTCTCAAACAATTTTAGGCAATCACGAAGTTCATCTTCAACTGTCCTTGTCATTTCCTCAATGTGATCTTCGACATCATTCACATCTGTAATCACACCCTCCATACGATCATCTTCACTATTCAAGCTTCTAATCATATCAGATGATCTATAAAATGTCGTGTTATCTGAGCCACTACCTACATTTGTTTTTTCCCCATGTTTATTCCAACATGTATAACTTCGATCTATTCCATGACAGATCAGGTGTTCTTCCAACTCCTCTGGACTAATTTGTCTTGAATAACAACAGCGTAAACACAGACAAAGGATTTGAGAAGGGTCACATGCATGATCTTCTGCAAACTTGATAAACTCTTTCATGCCATCTTCATACTCTTTTGTCAACTGATTGGTATTCATCCATTCTTTATTCATATTCATCGTCTTTATGGGTTCGATCTCAAACTTTCCTAATATTATGTTTTAATTAATCAGGTAGCATTGTTTGGGTTTTATAAAAACAAATCATGGTACAAATTCCTTTAAACTCATGTGAAATCCATATACATGGTGTGTCCAGTAGGGTGAACATCGTGTATGTATAAGATACCTGATTTAATTTTACATATATCAAATTTATTCCAAGTTAGTCTTACAAAGACTGAATGATGCCTTTGAAAATACATGGAATTTAGAACAACTTGAGCTAAAGGTGTGTACTTTAGATACATATTGAGTCACCTCACCAGCTATGCATCACATTTTTGTGGAATACACGGTGTGTAGTCCTTACATGACCACTAGGGGTGTATAGACTATACACATCAAGTTTCTATGGTATCTATACATGGTGTGAGTGAAGTAAAACACATGTCACATGGTTCTACCATTATTTCGTGGCATGTACATGATTTCATGATGAAGTATATGTCTTGGAGATACATTGTGTGTGACCTAGGTTCACATGACATGTAACATTTAAAATGAAACTTATTCCAAGTTTGAGTCAGAAGATTAGTCATGTGGTGTAAATTTTGGAGATAAATGTTGTGTGGCATTAAAATCTATATGAAATACATGTATGGTGAAGCATGTTCCATTTAACAAGACTACATACTATGTATTTTAAAGTGTCTCATAGAGTCCTCTAGAAGTGGTTTTCTAGGATTCAGTGGAATTGCACTAGTAACAAAGTGGTGGTGCCATTGAAATGGGTAAAGTTTGGATTGATATTTAATGGTGGAATAACTACAACATGGAAAACAAATGGCATATCAATCATGCCAACAACCGCAACACCATACAAAAACACAATCGTGATCACAATCGCAACACCATACAAACCAAACAATCAAAAATTTAGATTTTACAAAGCATCCCTTATTCAATTTTGTTTGTTAATTCAGGGGTTATCACAGAAGTTTTATCATCCTGGGGTGTTCATTCATAATTCAAGTATACATAAATTACCAATTTTTATATTCCAATGTTCAACAAGAACCAACCAACATTCAATTCATTTAGTGAGAAAACAAGGACCACCAACGGCCACGATTTTCAGTGGGGCATTTAGCTCGTACATTTCACATTATAATCATCAATATCAATCAGTAATAACATGTGAACAAGAGGAAACCAATGAGTAACAGGAGAAAACTCACCACGAAGGTGTCGTTAAGAACACGACAGAGGTGCGTTCGTGGCAGAGGAGATGCGTACAGCAGAGGAGATTTCCAACTGAAAAGAAAACATAAAATAGGGGAAACCCATGAGAATAAAATAATCTAAAACTGAGTACACCATTTACCACATCCCACAAACCCTAAAAGACAATGCATGTAAATAAATTTAAATTTATTGATAGAAATCACTATCTGGTCACTAATTTTTATCCAAACCATAGGTGCAAACAAATCCAAATAGGAATCAGAAGGATCGCGTACCTCGAGAAAAGAAATCCAACCATAATAGTGATCAAGCATAGAACAATATGAACTAGATGGGTGGGAGTGACCCAAAATATCATCGGGATAAAGTTCTATCCAAGAGGATAATTTTGTAAAAAATATGAAGCCTCAAGAACTCTATGGATCCCAAAAAACCTTTTCGGTGACATTGACACTACATGTAATACATTTACACGTCGTGTAATCCTCTTGACTTAGATACACTAAAAAACAAGTCAATTTTTATTTAAAACATTATATTTTTTATTTAAATGATATGTAACCATTACAAAGTTTGTAAAATTGTCACGTTGTGCAACCAATTAATGTGTCATTTTTGGCGGTCATTACATGTCATGTACTCCATTTACACGTCATGTAATTTCTCAGAATATAGTAAAAAATGTTGTTTTGTTTCTAAAAATTCCCTAAAGATCACTAAATTTACCAATACATGTGTCCTCCAAATCCTTTCTCAGCATTCCTCAACAACAAAAAATCCAAAAAAATGTTAAAACATACCTCACATAAAATGTAATGATACTTTATAATCTCCCGACCATAAATGATTTTCCCCCATAAATCCCTCAAGATCATGTATCCTCTAATGAAGAAGGACACTACTACCTCATCAACGAGTCATTCCCCCATGTATCATGGATATATTGTCTGAACTACCACATTAACTAGACTAGGGGTTGTTTAATCATGTAGTACCTTATACTCCAGATTCATAATCTGAATTGGTTGGGGAACCAAAGTATTATCGGGATCAAGATCAACATCCCTCGTCTAATCACATGTAAATGATCTGGTATATACCTACTCAAATGGAAAATATTAAACACATCATGGAAAGCTATCAAATCAGATGGTAACTAAAACCAATAAGAAATACTCCCTAGTGACCAAAAATCACTACGTTTATCCCATTACTCGGTGCAAACAGACATTGATAACCTAGCCGCTGATGTCCCAAGTGATGTGAAACTACGACAAAGACCTAATCACTAAACTAAAACACCAGCAGTTGATTCCAACGGTTCGTATTGAATTTATTATGACTCTGTGTAATGATTAAATTCTTCCAGATCAACCGCACCATCTCTTTCATCTCTTGAACAACACTCGAACCAACTATGGACCACTCTCCCAACTCTTCCCACTACTAGGGATATCTATATGAATTCCCATATAAAGAAATGTAGGGATCCATCTTTATCACATCCTGATAACAATTGTTATAGGGGAAATCAACAAAAGGAAAATTCATTTCCCAATATCCAATGAAATCATGTGCATGATTCTGGAGAGTAACCTCTAGAACATTGACTTCCCTCTCTGTATATATATCCATCTATAGATGATAATGTGTTCATAATTTACCATGGAAAACTACTGAAACCTATAATGATTTCCAAAACCTAGATTTCAACCTATAATGATTTCCAAAACTAGTGAAACCTATAATAATTTACCCCGGAGGAGGAGGCGGCGGCGGCGGCGGCGGAGGTGGCGGCGGTCGTGGCAGCGGGGGAAGAGGCAGCGGCGGCAGAGGTAGCGGTGGTCGCGGGGGCGGGGGCGGCGGCGGAGGCGGCGGCGGCGGCGGAGGAGGAGGAGGACGAGGAGGAAGGACGAGGAGGGGGAGGACGAGGTCGCGACGGACGAGGGGCCTGGTTCAGCTTCCGTGAAAGCTTGACCGCGTGCGAGTGAGGATTTCCAGTTAGGGTTATTAAATAAAAACCGATGGAACCTTTATCAGCGTTCGTTAAAAGCGCTGATAAAGGTATGTTTTATCAATGCTAAAATAAAAGCGCTGATAAAACACTCATTTATCAGCACTTTTTTAGCGCTGATAAAGAGATACCTTTATCAGCGCTTTTAGATAGCGCTGATAAAGGCATACCCCTTTATCAGCGCTTTCTGTTTAGTGCTGATAAAGGGCAGCGCTTCCCTTGCCCTGTTTTGTGGTAGTGCGCCCTCGCAGTCCGCTGGGTCGGGCCCAGCGGACCAGGCCTAACTTAGCGGGCTGACCCGCCCAACGGGTTGGGTTAGACCCATCGGGTCTGTTCGGGTTGACCCAGACCGGGTCGGCCCAGACTGGGTTGGGTCGAGTCGGTCCGACCGGGTCAGACCGGACTCGGGCCCACTACCGACCATTTGCTTACTTTGGCCATATCTTTGACACCGGACGTCCGTTTGACGAACCGTCAGCGGCGCTGGTAATCTCGATAAGAGACGGTCCCTCTGAGAATACCCCATTGGAGTTCGGGGTATAGTTGAGATACGATCAGGTTGGTTCGTACACGAATCCAACCGGGCCCTCGGGACTAAAAATCTAATAACTAACAGACCGGGCGTCCGATTGACGCGTCGTCTGTTGCGTTGAGACCCCTATGACGAGGCGGACCTTTGAGATACTTCTACGTGGGACTTCACAACACTTGGAGTATCAACATGTAGCTCGTGGAGCGGACCCTTCCGGTGTCGAGCGAGCAGATTGCAGAAACCTAGTAGCTGGCTGAGACTTGACGACTGCTGACCGATCGACTCGAAGTGATTCGGATGACCCAGTGGGGAACGCTTGGTTGTAGCAGCAGACCCACGGCAAATGAGCACTTGGTTATAGCGGCAGACCCGCGGTACTCGACAGAAGGAGTACCTCTGTAGGCTATGAGGGTGAGTGCTTTGTTGTAACGACAAACCCATGGTGGGGAGCGTCTCTGTGTGAGCGCGACAAACCCACAGTACCCGACAGGTGGAGTACCTCAGCAGTCTAAGGTTAGTGGGAAGCGCTTGGTTGTAGCGGCAGACCCACTGTACTCGACAGAGGAGGAGTTCTCAAGCAGTCATGGTTTCGACATCGTGAATAAAAATCCTGGTTTGAGCTGTGTCAATGACTTTTGTGTTTTTCTCACAATTGAGATGTGTTTCTAGATAACTTAGGTATATGTATGAGCATATACCGAAGTAATGGTTATCCGTTGATTTCGTGCTTGTGGTTTATCCTTGTTGGATTTTGTGAAACCTTGAGGGTCTCGGGGTCCCTACTGAGTATCATTATTCTCACCCCTGCACGGGCTATGCCCGCACCTCATTGTGTTGGTTGCAGACGACGAACAACGCTGACGGAGGCCGAGAGCGCCAGGACTGGACGGTACCCGGAGGTGGACCTTACGACGAGTCGGTACACAGTGGAGTCTGACAGACGTGGAGTGTTGTGGTGGTCATTTGTACCTACCCTTCAAGTAGGAACCCCGGAGAACGATCCATGAGCTGCTCTTTACCTTTTAGTTGTTTGTCCCTTTTTCAGTTGTACTTGTACTTTCCTGTTGGACTTGTATTTCCGGCCCCTTTTACTTTCCAGCACACTTTTTGTATACAGTTTTTACTTAGTGTTTTGCTTCTAGTTGTGTAATCTGATGTGTTTGTTTACAGTTATAAAGGCAATGTCTTCCCAGTTTTGGGATTTACGCCTTGGGTGCTAGTCGTCGACCCCTGGCCTATGGAAGACGGGTTTGGGGTAGTCACGATACAGGCCCCGGGGGACGAGTCGTGACAGTTTCTTTAAGATGAACACATGTTGAAGGCTTCTGCAATTTCTTCATTAATACATAGGAATCATTTCAAGGATCACAATATCAATCCTCACTTTTTTTTTCTTTTTTTTTTCTTAAGAGGAATACCATGTGAATATATTCCAATAATTTAGTTCGGTGAATCTCCATTATTCTCGATATTTCAAATTACCTAAAATCTCATTGATGTGGTCATTATTTGATATAGGTTGCGCATGCATTTCAATTGTTTTATGGTTATATTTTATGTGAAACGAGCTCTGGTTGAAGAAATGAATGTGTTTTATATCACTGCTCATAAAATTTTTAAACAATTGAATTGTGTGTTGAATCGTGCTATTTGGTGACAAATACTCTCATTGTAATTTATAAATCGTTCGGTGGAGATTTTATGTTCTATAATGTTTGATTCAATAGATTTTTAATTGTTGAAGAATTAATGTTTGAAATTGAAAAGATTTTATTGGAATTAAATGGAAAAAATATTCAAAATATTCATGAAAAAATACTTGTTAAGATTCCATTTCGCAATTTGGTTGCTTCTGGAAATAAATTGTTGTTGAATTAGCATTTGATAATGTAATGGTTAGATGATTTCTTTGGATTAAAATACTCTTAGTTTTATGCCATATTTGATAGGGGTGTCCATGGGTCAGGTTGGGTCAGGTTCGGGGGGTGTCTGGACTCGACCCAAGAAAAATAGGTTGGATTAGGTTGAGTCGCAACCATTTTTTTGCTGTGACCCAACCCGAACCGACCTGTGGTGGGTTCGATTTAGAAAAAAAATATAGTAAATAATAACAAAAAATGTAAAACCATTACTTAAATTAAAACTAAAACAATAACTAAAAATTAATATTAAATATAACCTAAATACAATGTAAATAAAATGTTCTATAAAATTGTATAACGTAAATAAAACATTATATAACATAAAAATAATGGTATATTTATGCTATATAACGTTATATTTTAGTAGATCAAATGTTATACAATGTAAATATAACATTATATAATGTGAATATAGTATTATATAATGTAAATATAAAGTTATATAATGTAAATATAGCATAAATATATTGTAAATATATTGTAAATACAATGTAATATTTATGTTGTAATTATGTAATATTTATGTTATACGACCTTATTATTTATTGTTAATTATTATTAATTATTAGTTTATTCAGTATAAATTATTATTAATTATTAGAAATTATTACTAATTAATTATCAATTATTAGTTATTTTTTATTAATTATTTACTTATCAATATTATTTGTTATTTGTTATTTATTATATATATGCATATGGTTGAGCTAGTTGGGTTGGGTTGGGTCAAGTCATAATTTTTCCAACCGGTGACCCGACCCGACCCGACCGACCACGACCCGACCCAACATAACTCGACCCAACCACACCCCACGTGTAACCCGACCCGACCTAATCCAACTCGGTCGGGTTGGTCAGGACGAATTGGGCTTGGACACCCCTAATATTTGGAATGAAATCTCATTTTTGAAAATGTTATTTATCAAATGAATTTTAGAATTTTATTTTTGAACATATATGGTTGAATTGTATTAAAAATTTTATTCTATAATTTAGAATTGATTTTTGTGGATGAATGTTTCTGAAGGATTTAACGTGGAATTTTAATTCATTTGCAGGTAAATTGGGCAGGATGAATGATGGTCGTCCGATCTTAAGAAGTGGAAGCTGGTCGTTGGGTCACCTGAAGTGAGAGATACGGTGCAATCGACTCAAATCAGGGATGAAAAAAAGGTAGGGATGGAAAGTAGGAATCCCTAATGCCTTGAATTTGTGTGGACGACGCTGTTCCCGCCCGTGGTTCATTGTTGCTCATGCCGGTTTGAGTAGTGAGAAGCTATTGAAGACGGGTTTCTGGCCGTTTGCTTCCGTAGATGCAGATTCGAATTTCGTTTCAGTAAGAAGGTGTTTTGTTTGCGGACACCGGTTCCACGCAGCCCCAAGAACCACCATTTAGTTGCTGGATGTCCGTTGTAAACCTAGATGATGGTTGATAGGGACATAGAGGAGGTCGTCGATCTATGACGCGATAGTGCTGGTTAAAGCAGAGTTCGCTATGGGTTCCGAGATGTGCAGAGGGCTTCAATTGCTGTTGCTGGTCCGGTCTCTTTTTCTATTGCAGTCGAGGACCGTGTTCAAGTTGGAGCAACAATTTGAAGTAAGAGGTTCATGTTGTTCATACGAAGCTGATTTGTGGTGGAGTGCATATTCACTCAAGCCACCGCAAGGCCGGGCTGGGCTTTTTCAGGTTTGGGGCTGGGTCGGACAGGCTTTTGACCTACCCGGCCGAATCAAGTGTGATATTTGGATATCACGTGCCTCACTCACTCGTCCAAGCATTTAGAAGTCTCAAGCTGTTGAGCATTGTCAAATTAAACGATGACACGTGGGCTAGAAGGGTGGTGCACAGTCAGATTAAATGAGAGACATACGAGATTTCATGGGGGATTTTATCTGACGGCGGGACACGCATAAGTGCACCAGTGTGAGGGAGACTTTGACAGCGGTGAGGTTGGAGGAGTGTCAGTCAACTATGCAGGGAAGATTTATTTCTTTTCTAATCTCCCACTACTTTTCATTCTTCTATTTTTAAGAGTTTTCAGTTGTTACGTTATATCCGTCTGAATATGGTTATGGTTTAAATTCATTGGGGAAATTGGATTGCTTGATCATCTTTTTACTTGTCCTCATTCATTCTTTTCTGGGTAGCTTCTCCTGCATTTTCTTAGCATCAGTCAATTTTATACTCTCAAGAACCAACTACAGTTGGTCTTGACTGAAAATTATATAATGTCAAGAACCCTTAGTTTTAAAACTATCTGACATGAAGTTTCTATTTTTGTGAGAGTGGTGCACTGGGATCAAGCGACAGTCTGGTCTTAGTACAATCAACTTCACTTTTACCTTTGGTTGGGTGGAATTGGTAGTTGACGGACTACCAATCTTACCCAGTGGTGAGCCGGAACCCTCGACGGAAGGTGTTAATTCTATTTCTTGAATGTTGGTGCCCAAACTTATTACACTTCATGAGGGTAGAGAAATACAAATTTGATATCAAGAAATCAAAATTTTCCCGAACCTCTCTACTATTTGTTTCTACTACCCTGCTAACGCTTGTTATTCATTCTTTAAAATACAGTTTTGTCACCATTTCATTTTGGTATTTGAATATTTCACATTTCAAACTTCTCATCATCTGCTGTTTTTTGTCCTTTTCATTATTTTTGTATTGTTGTTTTGTCTCTTTCATTGAGTTTTTGTTTGTTCTTGGCATAACATGCATATTCCTTGTGGGTTCAACGCCTACTTTCCGCTATACTAGTTCAAAATCGGAAAAATAAATAAATATTTTGTGTACATCTACGACCGCACATCAGAATTTGGCACCGTTGCTGAAGAAGGTTTCGTGCGACCAAGAAATAAGAAAAATTCCAAATAAAAAAAATTCAAAAAAAATCAAAAATGAAATCTGAAACTGAAATTGCTTTTGTTTTCTAGAAAATTCTTAGAAAACATTGTCTCGAGTGGTCATGGATATATTTTTTTCTCAAGGCTTTGCTTGAAGATCCAGAGATGGATGACATGGTTTTAGGAATTAATTACCTTCATGAACAAGTGGATTTAATGAAAAAAATTGATAAAATTGTTCAAAAGAATGTTAAATGGATTAATTCTTGAGATGTCATGTTAGAAAAAAAATTAAAAGATAGTGACCATTTGTCAAACTTTTGTATGCATTTGATTTGTTTCTACTCCCAACATAAGCCAGCAGAGCTTGAAACCATTGAAGCTGAATTAAGGGAGTTTGACCACTCTATTGAAATTGTTGACTTTGATTCTATTTCCTTTAATGTTGAGGAAACACACTCTCTCCCTAGAGTCAAAACTGAGCAATAAAACTAATTAATTGTGGAGTTTGTTACGATAGAGGTTGAGACCAATATCTTTGATTACATCACAAATCCCAACAATCCTTTTATGTCTGAACATGAAACAAGGGTAGTTGATCTTGATGATGAAGTTGAGATAAAAGTGGAAGAGGATTCAGAATTGACTTCAAATCCTCCAAAATTGTTTCAAACAGAATTTGATAACCCTCTCCTTGAATCTATCTGTTAGACCCCGACCTCATATATTGCATACTTATCATAGAAGGCCTAAAGGGAGGAGGTTAGTCGATAGTGAACCGGGTGTTATAGTTGGTCCTAAAGGGAGGAGGTTAGTGGATAGTGAACCGGGCAGTATAGTGAGTGAGTCAGTTTTTCCTCCAACCGACCAACCTGGACAGTTAATTGTGGTTGGTCTGTTTGGGAGAGGTACTTTTTGATTTTGAATTAAGAGGAGAGGTAGTGGTGGTCTCTACAGAGGAAGTTCCATCAGCGACAAGGAGTCTAGACAAGGAGGTGGTCTCTCCCGTTCGTCCTCTATTGCACTACTAATAACTTCCACAATTACTGTAATCTCTTAATTATTAAATATGTTTGAATAAAATAGTCTGATTTTTCTTCTTTCAATTTTAGTTCAATTGTGTTAAAACCTAGTTGTTAAAAGTCCTAACAATTTTGGTGTTTTCATTGAAAGATAACTCTTTTCCTTTCGTTGTTGGATACATGTTTGTTGTGCGATCAATCTCTAT
The DNA here is from genome assembly GCA_963277665.1 of Viscum album. Lineage (NCBI taxonomy): Eukaryota > Viridiplantae > Streptophyta > Magnoliopsida > Santalales > Viscaceae > Viscum > Viscum album. The sequence continues at coordinate 618,984,347 of OY728127.1, read as the reverse complement.
GGACGAATTCAGTTGTGGATTTCGTGCGGTTGTCGTGAGAACTGAACGATTATTGTGAGGGAGGAATACGTCTTGGATGCAAACAAGAATGGAAAGCGGGATAATTTCCATTGAGTCGGTGATGAAGAGTCTCGTGCGGAAGTTTGAGGAGAGAGAGTGGGCGTAAGAACATAGGGAGCAGACACGATAATAGCGGGAACAGACGTGAGAACAGTCGATTTTGACCATGCAGACTAACACTGACAAGCTGAACCAAAGCCAAGCCGAATATCAATGATTTTTGCTCGAGCAAACGCAACAGACTGAGGAACACATGTGTCTCAAAGTGAGAACATGGATGAGCAGACTTTTGAGTGGATTAAGGATCTGGAGTTGTAAGTCGAACACAACTCCGACACTGGGTAACAGAGTAAAGTCGCCGTAATGATTCCGAGCGGAAGAAGGAACGAGAATTTGGAACATGGGAGCAGGATAGCTGGTAGTTTGTCTCCTGAAAAACCAGTATGAGTTGACGTACTAAGGAGTGTGACTAGTAAGATTAAGCTACCTTTGTTCTCAGGTGATGATCCTTTCGGCCGGATTACCAAAACTGAGAATTGTTTTTGGATTGGCCGGACGCAAGAGAACATGAAACTTCCTTTGTCTCAGCTCTGTATGGCGAGCACAACACTGTATTGGTTCTTATCCTGGAAAAATGTGAATCCGGGATTGAAGTGGGATCGGTTGAAGTAGGCTCTTATGGAGAGATTCGGAAAACCAATGGAGGGGGATCCATTGAGGTTCTTGAGAATTCTATGGAAAACCAAGACTCTAGAATAGTATATCAAGGAATTTGAGCAAGTGGTGTTGATGATTCTAGATTTTTTGGAACCGTGGTATATGAGTCTGTTCATGGGAGGTTTGCGGCAAGAGATTGAAAATCGAATCCCCACTCATGAACCGGATAACAAGTTCAGACTCTTAATGTTTGCGAGAAAGGTTGAGAGGGAATTGATGGGGGAACGAGTGTTCAAGGGGGGGCAAGGAAAACTGGTGCCAACGTAAGGATTCCGGGGAGGAGGTTACACCAACCAATTTTCAGTTTGGATGACCAATGGTAGAAAAGAGTAAAAGGGAAGTTTAGACGGCCAGGAGGGGATGAATGCTGGAATGGGAAAAGATCGATTAGCCGATTGGAAAGGGAAGACCAGAGGCAGAAGGGGTTCTGCTTCTGTTGTGGGCGACCTTATGGTCCTTTACATCGGTGTGCAGATAAACAGTTGAGGTTGTTGGTCTGAGAGTTTGAGGAGCCGACTGTCGAGGGGGGAGGTTCTAGTTGATAATTAGTAAATTACAGTGCCAGAGGAACTGGTAGTACGGAAGTTGGGAGAGCTGGTTGAGTATCAGAGTATGGGGAAGCCAAAGGCAGATTCATTATGGTTTAACGGACATGTTTTGAGAGTGCCAATTGTGTTACTGGTTGATAGTGGCGAGAGTCATAATTTCATGTTCAAGTATCTCACCAAAATGGTAAATGTTGTGGTCAGTCTAACTAAACCATTCAGTATTAAACTGTGTGACATGCATAGGACTTTTTCACTGGGGGTTTGCAGGCTGGTGGACGTGTGCCTATTAGGATTGAAGCATTTGTTTTTGACACCCGGGGGGGGCTTGATCTTTGGGATGAAGTGGTTAAAGACCTTGGATAATGTGATGATAAACTGGAGTCAAAAGACCATGGAATTTTTATGGGAGGGACAAAAAGGGAAGTGAAGCTGCAAAGGATTACAGAGATGTTGGGGTAACCTGTCGAGCTATGGCAGTTGTTGCAGAAGTCAGAAATCTTTTTGGAAGGATGGGTTTGAAAGACCTAGCTTGTGTTTCTAGATGGTATGAGTGACCTATAAGGGCAACATTGTCGGCAATAGTCAGAAGACCTGGTGTTTAAGAACCATGCTCTTTTTTATGAACCTAAAGGGGTATCTCCAAGCGAGCTGACTAACCATGCCATCTCATTAGTAGACGGAGCAGTATTGGTGAACATCAGACCTCATAAATTAGCACATTACCTAAAGGATGAGGTAAAGAGACAGGTGTTAAAGATGTTAGAGAATGAACTAATCCGTCATAATAATAGTCCTTATGCTAGCCCAATAATTTTAGTCAATAAAAAAGATGAGGGTTGGAGAATATATGTCAACTACTGTGCATTGAATAAACCAACAGTTCCAGATAGGTTCCAAATTCCGGTTATAGAAGAAGTTTTAGCTGAATTACACAGGACAATGTTTTTCTCTAAGCTGGATTTGAAGTTGGGGTTCCATCAAGTTCAGATGAAGACTGTAGATGTTTGTAAAACAATTTTCAAAACCCACGAGGGACATTATGAATTCCTTGTGATGCCTTTTGAGCTCATGAATACACTAGCCACATTTAAGTACATTGTGAATAGATTACTCAGGGGGGGTACTACAGAAGTTTGTGCTGGTTTTCTTCGATGAAATATTAGTTTACAGCAAAATCTAGGCTGGATACCCTAAGCATTTAAGAATTATGTTTAGTATGTTTCATAATGACCAACTGAAAGCTAACCGAAACAACTATTTATTTGCTCAAACAATTGATAGGAATGGCCAATCACTTTTGTATTATATTCAATGGGACTATTCCATAATTACAGTGGAATCTGGAAAAGTGTAAAGAAAGCAGAAAAACAGACCCTCAAGAGCCCCTCTTGAGTTTCCCGCCCAAGACATACTGTGTACTTTTCTAAACAGAAAAAGACTCCCTTGGTTCACTACCCACATGTCCCTATTTAACAACTTGATCCCCACTGTTGAACGCCTAACAACCTGGCTGGACCGCTTTACCCCTTCTAGAATATACCTTTCATCCGCCCGTGTGGTCCCAAGTCCTATTAATGGCCGCCCCTTGAAGAGCAGTCTTGTCCTCAAGGTTGCATGAAGAGAATTGGTTCTGGATGACAAATTGATCCTACCAAGTGGCCTCCTCAACTGGTTGATTGTCCCACTGAATTAAGACCTGGGGCTGCAGAATTCTATCCCGGAGTTGAGAGCGGTGGGACAATATAGCTATGGGTTTAGGATGAGGTGTCGCATCACCTTGCAGATCGTGGGGCAGAGATTGGGAGACAGACTGCTCTCCAACTGCTCATTTGAGCTAAGAAATATAAAAAACTCAGTGGATTTGGGAAGTTGGAGGAAGTTCCAACTGATATGCAATGGGGCCAACCTCTTTGAGGACTTTAAAGGGACCATAAAACTCTGAGGGGATAACTTTGGGTTTATCCGACGAGCTAAAGATTGCTGCCTGTATGGGCGAAGCTTCACATAAACCTGCTCGCCAACCGAAAAAGTGTCAAAACGACAATGTTTATTAGCCTGCCAACACATGATATCTTGGGACCATTGGAGGTGATAATGGAGTTGGTGTAAAGCCTCTTTGTGATCAAAAACAGCCTGAACCACAACTTCGACTTTAAGATCCGACGGCAGAAAATTGACAATAGTTGGGGGCTTCCATCCATAGACAATTTTAAACGGAGTGGTGTTGGTGGAAACATGCCAAGTGGTATTGTAAGAATACTCAGTTCATGGTATCCAAAAGGTTCAATTTTTGGGGTGGTAAGCAGAACTAAAATTTAACGAAGTCCCTTGTAATTTGAAGAGGGTTTTCCAAAAATGGCTGAGAAAAAGCGGGTTGTGGTCACTGACAATGGACTGTGGGATGCCATGAAGTCATACCACCTCGGAAAAAAAGATCGGCAACTTTTGCAACAGTGTAGGGGTGTTTCAGCAGCAGAAAGTGTGCATATTCAGATAGTCGATCGACCACCACGAAGATGGTATCATAGCCGCGTGACTTGGGCAGCCCTGTAATGAAGTGCATAGATAAATCTGTCCACACACCATGAGGAATGTCCAGGGGTTGTAGCAGGCCAACCGGAGAAAGAGTGGATTACTTGTTTTGTTGACAAATGGCACATTGATGGACAAAGGTTTGGACCTGTTTTTTCATTCCTGACCAATATAGAGTGACAAAGAATTTGCTGTAAGTTCTGTAGAAGCCAGAATGGCCCCCTTGGGAGATTGTATGATTCTCTTTAATAAGATGAGACAACCATGGTGAAGTGGTTGGTAACACAAGCTGACCCTTATACAACAAAGTTCCTTGATGCAAAGAAAAGTGAGGGGGAGTTGGCTGACTGATCTAGAGGGCATGAAGGATGTGTTGAAGCTGAGGGTCGGTCGAAATGTGTTGAAGCAAGGTGCGCCCATCCTCCCAAAGTGAGGTGGACTGGAGTAGGTGTATACCAGCCTACTCAGTGCAGCGAGACAACGCGTCAACTGCTGAGTTGTCACGACCCGGTTTATATTTGATTTCAAAATGATAACCCAGTAATTTAGCCATCCAATTTTGTTGATTTGTTGTAGCAATTTGCTGGTGCAGGAGAAATTTAAGGCTATACTGGTCGGAATAGACAATAAAAGGACGACCCAACAAGTAAGGACGCCAATGTCGGGCGACTAAAACCAAAGCCATAATTTCCTTTTCGTAGGTAGATTTGGCCATATTGTTACCCGATAATGCCCTGCTGAAAAAAGCAATTGGCTGGTGATGTTGCATAAGAACCGCCCCAATACTCGAACCTGAGGCATCATATTCCAATTCAAAGGGTTGGGCAAAATTTGGTAATGTAAGAACTAGGGACTGAGTTATGAGTTCCTTGAGACAAACAAATGCTGTTGTAGCAGTGGGTGTCCACGAGAAACCATTTATCCATCTTGGTAAGAGCCGTGAGGGGTTGGGCAATGGCACCATAACCTTGGATAAATCGGCGGTAATACCTGGTGAGCCCCAAAAATCCGCAAACTCCTTAAACTGTTTGAGGAAGAGGTCAATCCAAAAATGCTTGTATTTTGGTGGGATCCATAGATGCCTTTTGAAGAAATAAAATGACCTAAATATTCCACCAATTGTTGAGAAAAACAACACTTGCTCTGATCGACAAATAAATGGTTGTCCAAGAGTACTTGTAACGCAACAGTAAGGTGGGAAAAGTGCTGCACCCAACTAGAGCTGTAAACAAGAATATCATAAAAAAAAATCAAGATAAATTTGCGAAGGGATGAAACAAATCATTCATGGTGTCCTGAAATATAGAGAGAGCTCTAGTTAACCCAAAGGGCATAACTAAATACTCATACTGACCATTGTAGGTCCGAAAGGCCGTTTTCTCCACATCTTTATCATGTATCCGAATCTGACGATAACCAAATTTGAGATCGAGTTTGGAGAAAAAAATCGTGCCATGCAGTTCATCAAACAATTCTTCCACCACTGGAATTGGAAACTTATTGGAATAGTTTCCTTATTTAGAGAACGATAGTCAACACAAAGGCGCCATGAGCTTTCCTTCTTTTTGACTAGGAGGACATGACTTGAGTAAGCAATGCGGCTTGGATGAATGATGCCGGCGCGCAACATTTCTTGTACCTGAGCTTCAATTTCAGTTTTCTGGTAATGGGGATATTTGTAAGATTGAACCATAATTGGTTTATGGTCAGCAACAAGGCGAATAACATGATCTTGTGGCCAACGAGGAGGATGACCTGCAGGAGCTTGAAAAACTGGAGCAAGCTGAGTTAAAAGGTGGGACAACTCCTGATGTTGTTGGGCTGTCAGTTCTGGAACAGAAGGCGGGGTTTTGCCTCACAACAAAAGCCGATGATAACCGCTTGGAAGTGGGAGGAGCCGATGATTCAAGGAGTTTGTCGATTGAAACGGAATATCTGCCCCTTGAATACAGTAAGAACAGTTAGCAGCCAAAAACTTCATGATCATAGAGTGCCAGTTGGTGTGGACATCCCCCAATGTACGCAGCCAGGTCACGCCTAAAATCAAATCCAGATGACTAATGTCCAAAACATGAACGTCAACCGAACAAGTATAGTCACCGATTGAAAGGGTCAACTGTGATTAAATCCCCTGTGACCAAATGGTGTGTCCATCCCCTAACTGAATGCACAACCGATGGGGGCTGTGGGTTGGAAAATCGAGGAAACGAACCAGTTATGGTGAGATAAAATTATGTGTAGCACCGCTATCAACAAGGTCGGGGATTGGAATTCCAGTAAGAGAACCAGTAATTTTCATGGAAGGGGGTCCGACGGTAGGCTGTTTCTGTCCAGAGGGGTTGACCTTAATAAGTTGGCAGGTCATGATGTTGCAGGTGGCCTCAGTAGGAAGATTAGATTGAGGGGAGTCGGGTGGTAATGCGGTCTGCTCAACAAGCTCAGAATAATCTTCACTGAGAATAAGGATCCGCAGCTTGGGGTTGGCGCATTTATGTGGGTGAACAGGGCAAGGCACAGTGAAAACAGAGAAGGAGCCGCTGGACCGCGGGGGGTCGTGGAAGCGTGAGCGAAAAGTAGGACCGTTGGGCGGAAGTGATGAAAACCGAGGAGGAAATGAAGCCGACTCCCGATCATGGCCAGAACCAACAGAATGCAGGGGATTTCCATGAAAGGAAGAACCAGTCCCGCAATGGAGAGCATGTTCAACATGGCGAGCTAGCCTCATAGCTTGCAGTCGAGTTTTAGGATTGTGTATACGAACCCAAGAGCGAATTTCATCGCGCAATCTGTGCAAAAAATATCTGACATATTGGTGTTCGGGCTGTCGAGGTACGAGTGAAGCCAAATATTCATATTGTTCTATATATTCCTGGACGGAATTCTATTGTTAAAGAGCAGAAAATTCCTCGTTAGGATTTTGTATCTTCAGGCCAATGAAGCACTCCAATAATTCAGTACGAAACAATGGCCATACCAAATCGGGATAAACCTCATGGGGGATTGTGAACCAATGAATGGAGAGACCCTCCATGCTGACCTGTTCGAGCGGAATCTTCATATCTTCAGATGTCTGATTAATATGGAAATATAATTCAGCCCGGGTGATCCAACCGCGATGATCCGTGCCATCAAAGACAAACATGTCCATGCGGAGACCCACATAATTGTGATCAAAGGTATGGAAGACATCGCCCGTAGCAAACCGAGGGTCAAAATAGGGAAGAGGGATCTGATTATCAGTTGACGTACCGGAATCAGCCAACGACAAAGGTTGCTTCTCACGTTGGCGCAACATGAGTTGTCAGAACTTCCATTTGAGCGGCTATCTCCTGATCCTAGTGATGCTGGCCTTAATAGAGATCATGTACTCCCTGATGGAGATCAGTGATAGAAGTAGAAAACTAAGAGAGTTGTCTCTATAGTGTTGAGATGAGCTTTAACTGCCTCCACCCGAGAATGAGTGCGCGTTTCCATCGCAAACAATGTGAAGATGGTAGAAAGGCAGGTCAGACCAATTTGATAGGAATGACCAATCACTTTTGTATTATATTCAGCGGGATTGTTCTAGAATTACAGTGGAATCTGGAAAAGTGTAAAGAAAGCAGAAAAATAGACCCTCGGGAGCCCCACTTGAGTCTCCCGCCCAAGACTTACTGTGTACTTTTCTAAATAGAAAAAGATTCCCCATAGTCCACTACCCACATGCCCTTATTTAACAACCTGGTCCCCACTGCTAACAACCCCCCTGGCTTGATTGCTTTACCCCTTCTAGAATATACCTTCCATCCACTCGTGTGGTCCCAAGTCCTATTACAACAGTGGAGTATTTTGGACGTTATTTCTAGGGATGGGGTGTCCATGGACCCTAAAAAGATTGATTGCATCAAGGGTTGGCACAGGCGACATAAGGTTAAAAGGGTGAGGTGTTTCTTGGGTTTCACCAGTTATTACATAAAATTTATTAAGGGGTATGGGAAGGTAGCAAAACCTCTAACTGAACTAACCAAGAATGATGATTATTTGTGGGATGCAAGGGAAAACAAAGCTTTTACAGAGTTAAAACAACGCATGATGACAACTCCACTTTTAGCTCTTCTAGATTTCTAGAGAACTTTTTTCATTGAATGTGATGCCTCCAATCCGGGGGTGGGGGCCGTGTTAATGAAGGGTGGCCGCCTCGTGGCTTATTATAGCAAGGCTTTGGCAGAAGAAAATCTTTCTAAGACAATTTATGAGAATGAGATAATGGCTTTGGTGATGAATGTGAACCACTGGAGGCAGTATATAATGGGCAAGCATTTCGTTGTTTACATGGATTACAAAGCTCTTTGACATATGCTTAGCCAAAGAATACCTACAGTCAACCAACAGCGCTGGCAAGAAAAGTTAATGGGATTAGACTTTGAAGTCATCTACAAGCTTGAAAAGCATAATATGACTTCCGATTCCATGTTTCATTTGGAAGAAGGGGAAGCATCTAATGGCACTATGGATACATTGTTATGTTCGGCTATATCTTATCCTTTTTGGATGGAGCTGGGAACGGTCAGGGAAGAGTTGCAATAGTTCCAGAACTTATTAGTATCGTTTCTTCCATTGAACAACAATCCAAATCTCAACCTGGATTCCAGTACCTGGAGGGTTTTTTGTATTATAAGGGAAGACTTGTTGTTAAGATCTTCAAACCGAAACCAACAATTCTAACTGCCTGACTAACACCCGAGCCCCTTCCCACATTCTTATTCCCCAGACGATTAAGAGTCACATGTGCCCTGGTCCCCACGTGACTCCCTACTAACAACACCCCCTTATGTGACCTGCTTGCTTCGGGAGTAAACCTGCAAAGTGGCAGGGTCCCCACCGGCTCTAACACGCCCCACCTTGAAGAACAGTCTTGTCCTCAAGACTGAAATGAGGAAACTGGTTGCGGAGAGTAAATTCATCCTCCCAAATTTCATCGTCGGCTGAACTGTTAGTCTACTGAATTAAAAACTGAGGTTGCCATCTTTCAAGTACAAACAGTTGGATAAGACAACCAATCGTTCAGGATAGGATGCTGTGTGGGGAATAAGAATGTGGGAAGGGGCTTGGGTGTTAGTCACGCAGTTAGGAAGTGGAGTTCCTCGGCTTGTTGCATGGGTGGGAGAGCGCAAAGCCTTCCCGAAGTTCTTCTGGTACCTTCGTTCCTCTTCTTCTTCCTCTCCTAAAGAGTCTGTAATCTCTCGATCTGTTCTACAGGATACTCATATTACACTTTTGAATATAAAACTGCTATAGAATTGTTTGTTTTGGTTTGAGTATCTTAACATTTGGTCTGATCTGCCGGATCCACTTCAGTCCGTCACCTCCTTTAACTCGCGTTTTCCTTTCTTTTCCTTTCTCGATTACCTGAAGCAGGTGAAAACAAACCTAAATTGAGAATGGAGACTTGGTTACAAACTCGCCTAGAGGCGTTAAAACAGAGGATTGAGGGAGCTGAAACGATGCGTGACCAACAAATTGAACGAGTAAAGGTGACTGTCAGGATTAATGACCTCCGTGGGAACTTTTCAGCAAGAAATTTCTGGCCTAAAAGAGTTAAAAAAATCAATGGCTGAAATTGTGATGAGACTGGATAAGTTGCCAGTACATGAGGAGGCGACACAATCTGCTCCCAATTTTGAATCGGGAGGGTTGTTGATGTCTGCACGAGAAAACGGGTTTGACTGATTATATTCATGGAGTAGGGTAAACTGTTAGTGAAGGTCCTACACCAATGTTAGTGGTCCGACGAGTGGAACTTCCTGCTTTTGATGGACAGGATCTTCGGGGGTGGCTTAACAAAGCTGAGTTATATTTTTGAATTAATCAGACTGCTAAGCAGGCCAAGATTTCTTTGGCTCTGGTGAGTATGGAAGGGGTGGCTATTCATTGGTTCACTGTTTTAGAAGAAGTGTTTTAGAAGTGTATCCACAACTGACATGGAAACAATTTAAGACGAAATTAATGGAAAGATTTAGTGGACTAGAAATACAAAAGCCGTGAATCAACAACATGGCACAGTCTAGGAGTATATTGAGTGGTTTGAATTTTTGTCTTCCCTCATTCCACAGTAGCCAGAATCACAATATGTTGGTTATTTTTTACACGGGTTACACGAGGAGGTGCGGAGCTGGGTTCAAATTCATAACCCAAAAACTCGATTACTGGTAATGCGGTTAGCTCGGCATGTTGAAATGACTCTTGGCAAAAGGGGCAGGACCCAGTTCCAGGTTGGAAATTCACATTGGTCTGGTGGAAGGGACTGGGTGCAATCTTCTCAGACACATGTAATTCAGCACCCTAGTCCATCGCCCCTAGCTTTATGAAGGGAAGGCTATGCGCTCTCCCACCTAAGCAACAAGTCGGGGGACTCCATTTCCTAATTATCTGACCAACACTCGAGCCCCTTCCCACATTCTTATTCCCCAGATGGTTAAGGGTCATATGCGCCCTGGTCCCCACGTGACTCCCTACTAACAACACCCCCTTGCGCGATCTGCTTCCTTCGGGAGTAAACCTGCCAGGTGGCAGGGTCCCCACCGGCTCTAACACTTGTCTTGTCTAGGCATTCGATTTTACTTCCAAGTTTTTTACATTATTACCACTCATCTACTGTGGGGGGGGGCATGCTGGATACCTAAAAACATAAAAGAGGTTGGCTGTAGGTTTGTACTGAAGAGGGATGACACAGGGAGTGATGCAGTTTGTTCAGGAGTGTGACACTTGCCAACAGTAGACGTACCCAACAATGTCACCACCTGACTTGCTCCAGCCTCTTCTTGTTTCAGAGTTGGTTTGGAATGATATTTCCATGGATTTCATTTCTGGTTTATCTCGGCCCGAAGGGTCTGATGTGATCAAGGTTGTGGTTGATAGGCCATCCAAGTATGCTCATTTTGTGTTGTTAAGGCCCTTGTACAGTAAAGGGGGGTGACTGAGATTTTTGTTAGGGTGGTACGTCTCCCTGGAATTCTTGGATCTATTCTTAGTGACCGGGACCCTCTGTTTGTTTGCAATTTTTGGAAGCAACTTTTTTTGTTAGAAGGGACTTAGCTCAAGATGAGTTTTTCGTATCACCCCCAGACGGATGGGCAAATGGAGACCGTCAACCGAAGTTTGGAGATGTATTTATGGTGTTTCTCTTCTGAGCGACAACTCACATGGGCTCGATGGATCCCATGGTATGAGTATTGCTATAATACCACAACCTATGTTTCAACCAATTTATCACCTTTTGAAGTTGTTTATGGAAGGAAACCACCTATGATAATGCGTTGAGTCAGTGGCCAATACACTCGAGGACAAAGATATGGTGTTATCTCAGCTTTAGAGTAATCTATCTAGATCTCAACAGCCGATGACTCGGTTTTCGAACTGGTATAGACATAATGAAAATTTTGAGGTGGGGCAATTGGTATTTGTTAAGCTTCGGCCAAATGTGCAGACTTTGGGCAGCTAGATCCAATGGGCCTTACAAGGTGCTTGCTTGGATTGGAGCTACAACATACAAGCTTTCTTTGCCCGCGACATCCTGTTTACATCCTGTTTTCCATGTTTTTCAACTCAAACTGGCAGTTGGGTCTTTACCTGTGCACTTTGATCTACCAAAACCATGGGATGAAGATGCTGGATGCAGGGTGGAGGCGTTTTAGTTGTGGGTGTAAAGACCCGTAAATTTCAAGGAATTTTTTTTCTTAAATTCTTTGGGATTTTACGAGTATGCAGTTTCTGACGGCACCTAATTCCGAGACCTGGTGTGCCCGGAATCAATTTCCCAAATTTAGCTCGGGTACGTTCAGTGAACGAACGAGCGGGTTTTTTCTAACTTTTGAACCGGTGCTTGGAATTGAAATCCGAGGGCACCGATGAAACCGCAGCGCCGGTAATTGCTTAAGAAGACCTTTACTAGAGTTGCGTTTGCTCGGGAGGAGTTGTTAAAAATTAGGGAATTAAATGTTAGGTAAAATAAATTGTGTGCAAATTTATTTTACCCATGGTAGTTTAATTCTCTCATGGGAAGTTGTTGGTGGGGCCCACAACCACCCAACTTCCCATGTGAGGTTATGAGGGCGGTGGGGCCCACACGAGCCCCCATCTTCTCATATTCCCTAACTCCTCTAATCTCCCTCTTAAGTGTGTAACCCTTAAAACTTCCCATTAATTTGTGACCTTCCCTCTCCCCACATTTATTCAATGCCAACTCTTTAATTTAATTAAGTGAGTTATGTATTTTGAAATTTGTAATTTTGGAAGGCAAGACTTAAGATAATAAAATGAGAGGGATCTTATTTTATTAGGTTGGCTTGTGGTGTAAGGGGATTGGGAGAAGAAAAAGTCTGAAGAACTTCATCTTCTTCGCGAAGAACGCTAAGACTTCGACGAAGAACGCCGTCACCGCAAGGAGAGATCGACGTGCCGTCTCTTCTCCTCTCCGCAGCCGGTGTGTGACGCCTTTCCTGAAAAACGACGACGCGCCCTCTTTCGATCTTCTTTCCGCGTCAAAGTAAGGGAGACGCCGCTCCTCCTCGGACGTTCTCCGTCAACATATACAGAGCTTCACCTCGCGACGCCGTTTCCCGCAACGATCATCGTTCGATAACTTCTTCGATGTAGGGGTTAAGTTCAAATTTAATCAATTAAATTTGCGCTTTGTTTGTCGATGAGATTACTCGTTCTTTGGCCGCCTGTTATCAATATAACGGGAGGAAGTCGGACCGCACAAACACGACCGACCCTCCTCCCCTTTGTTGTTGAATTTCTTCGTGGTTTGGAACGGAGGCGGCGCGGTGCAACGACACCGCGCGGGAACGAGGGAACCGCGACCGGAGCGGGCCGCGGCGAAGGAGCGCGGCGCCGGTGAAACCGAAGGAAGCCGCGACGGAGGGGCGCGGCGCCGTCGCGCCGCGCTGGTTCGACAGAGGCGGCCGGGCTCGGCCAACCGCCGACACCAGCAGGAGGCGGGACCGGCGGGTCCCGCGGCAGCCACACCGGCCGGCCAACGTGGCCGACCGTTTTGGGAAGACCGGGGGTTGTAACCCCCGGCGGCAGGCAAGGGCGGGCCCCTCCACGTGGGGGCTGCCGTTCAAAAACGAGGGGGGCAACGCCCCCCCCTTCCTCGTCCGCTCAGCGCGCAGGCGCCCGCGCCGGGCCGGGCCGCCCGGGCCGGGCCGACCCAGGGGGTATTGGGCCGGGTCGGACCGGGCCCAAACCCCCTGTTTCCGGACAGATCCGTTCAAACGCACATAACTTGAGTTACAAACCTCCGATCGACGCACTGTCAGTTGCGTAGCGATCCTTGGATCAAGACGGTCGTTTCGGTATATTACACTCAAGGTTTCGGAGAACTTTGGGTACGGCCGGGTTGGTTCGAACACGAAACCAACCGGGCCCTCGGAGCGGAAACACTTATAACTTGAGTTCCGGATGTCCGATTGACGTGCCGTCGACTTTGTTGGATTCCTCTTAGTGAGACGGTTCTTTTGGCTTACTCCGCTCGAGGTTTGGACGCAACTGGAGTACGGTCGGGTTGGTTTTAGCTTAAAAACCAACTGGGCCCCTGGGACGAAAAAGCCAATAACTCTCAGACCGGGCATCCGATTGACGCGCCGTCTGTCGCGTTGTGTTCCTATTGACGAGACAGAACTTTGGGATAAATCAACTCCGGACTTCGTGTTAGTTGATGTATCGACCCCCCTTTGGCTCGTGGAGCGGACCCTCTCGGAATCGAGCATGCTGTGTGCGAGAACCCTAGAGCTGACTGCGACTGCGACGACGATAACGACTGTACTGGGATCCTCCGTGGGTTCGGCAGCGACGGCGACCGTACTGGAATCCTCCGTGGGTTCGACAGTGATGACTACTGTTCTTGTATCCTATGTGGGTCCGGCAGTACTCGACTACTGTTCTTGTATCCTATGTGGGTCCGACAGTATTTGACTCTGTACTTGTATCCTATGTGGGTCCGGCAGAGTAGCTGGTCTTGTATTCTTTGTGGGTCCGACAGCTTAGCTGGTCTTGTATCATATGTGGGTCCGACAGCTTAGATGAATCAGTGGCTACATCTGATCATCTCTATCGCCTTACGAGAAGTATACCTGTGTGAGCTGAGTCTTGACTTTCAATCATTATCTTCGATATGATTGACTTGCTTTCCTGTGTGGATTGAGTTGTACTATCCTGTGTGGACTAGATCGAACTTGGGCTCGGATGTTGGAGCCGAACTGGAATTGATGACTTAGGTATATGTATGAGCATATACCTAAGTAGAGTTGGTTGTTACTTCGTGATTGTAACTTTCCTTTGTGGTTTATCCTTCGTGGATTTTGGGAGACCTTCGGGGGTCTTGGGGTCCCTACTGAGTAGCGTATACTCACCCCTGCACGGGCTATGCCCGCACTACGTTGTGTTGGATGCAGACGACGGACAACGCTGATTGAGGCGGGAGCACGTGGAGCTGGACGGTACCTGGAGGTAGATCACTGGACGAGACGTACTCAGAGCGGACGGTTGGAGCCGAGGAGCAGAGGAGACTATCTATACCCACCCTTCAGGTGGAATTTCCAGAGGACGGCTCGGACTCGCTGCTTTACTTTCCAGTTGCTGTACTTTCATTTCAGTTGTACTTTCATTTCAGTTGTACTTTACTTTCAGTTGGGTTTGTATTCTGGCCCATTTACTTTCCAACACTTACTTTTTTACTCAGTTTACTTAGTGTTTACTCAGCTTGCGTACTCTGTGGTGTTTGTTCACTTTATAAAGGCAATGCCTTCCCCTTTATCGGGATTTACGCCTTTGGTGCTAGTCGCCAGCCCCTGGCCTATGGAAGGCGGGCTTGGGGTAGTCACGACACGGGCCTCGAGGACGGGTCGTGACAGTGGGCTACCAGAGAGGCGCCTGGGAGTCCCCGGGGCATGTGACTTATCAAATGGAAGGGTTTACCATAAGAGGAGTCCACTTGAGAAGATGCTGAAATGATTTTGGAGCAATTCTCAGACTTCCACCTTGGGGACAGGGATTTGAGAGAAAGCTTGGAGAGGTTGGGACGAGTGTCACAGACATAACACAGACACCCAAATACACAGAGTATGAGTGGGTGAGGAGGGAGAGAGGAGAACAAAACCCGAAAAGGAATCTCCTCCTAAATAATAGAAGAAGAAAGTGGATTGATGAGGTATGTAGTAGTAATGATGACATCCCCCAAAAAATGAAGAGGAACTTGCATGTGGAATAGGACACAGACAGTCTCCAGAATATGACGATATTTACGCTCAGACACTCCATTCTGCTGAGGTGTATTGAGGCAGAATGTCTGATGAATGATGCCTTTATCTTTGAGAAACCACTGAAAGAAAGTGGATAAATATTCTTGTTTATTGTTGAAGCAGAGATATTTAATGGAGGTGGAGAACTGAGTATGAATTTAATGATAAGAGGTCTCAATCGTAGAAAACCCTTCAGACCGATCATGAAGAAGGTAAAGCCATGTCACACGCGAGAAATCATCAATAAAGGATACAATAACGGTACCCTAATTGACTCATGACTGCACATGGACTCTATACATCTGAATGAACCAAGTCAAAAGGGTTTGGAGGCCCGTGTTACCAACCGAGGAATATATGATGTGCGATGATGTTTCGCAAATTTACATGACTCGCAATGAAAAGACAAATGCGGACTAAGATCCAGAAAAAACTGATGAAGGGTGGAGGCACGAGCAGGGAGTGTCGTGCAAGCTACGAATGCTGGACCATCGAACATGTATACCCCGTCCTGAAGCTGACCTCTACCAACTTCCCGATTCATCGTCCGCTCCTGAAACATAACCTCAGAAGATGTAAAAATAACATTACAGTTGAAGTTCTTTGTAAGCTTACTGATAGAGAAGATTACAAGGATTTTGAGGAACATGTGCTACAGACGACAGACGAATATATGAATTCAATGAGTAGGCGCCAAATCCCGCAATAGAGATAGTGGATCTATCAACAACAGTGATGGCTGTGGGGCCTGTATACGGACGGTAAGTAGATAACATACCTGCATCACCTGTGAGATGATTGGATGCACCTGAGTCAAGCATCCAAGCAGGTGGACGATGTGTGACACAAGCGGTAGGGCCACTACTCCGAGCAATGGAGGCCGGAGAAGAGGAATGTGGCAAAACAGCCTGATAAGATTGTATAAATGCAATCTCCTCCTTCGAGAGTGTCAGTTTGCGATGGATAGTGGATGATGGCGAGGATAAAGGCATGTCTGGGTATGCAGAGTGTGCCAGGGAGGGGAGTTGCCTCGCGGGAGGGCCAGTGATAGCCGCGCAAGCGGGGCCGGGAGTCCAAGAGATTGCCAAGCAGGCGGGGCCGAGAGTCCGTGAGGGAGGCGGGGCCGGGAGCTCGTTGAGTAGGCGAAGCCGGGAGTCCGCGAGGGAGGCGGGGCTGGGAGACGCCGAAGGACGCGGGGCCGGGAGTTGCCAAGGGAGGTGGGCCGGGAGACTCCGAGGGAGGCGGGGGCCGGGAGACCGCGACAGAGGTGGGGCTGGGAGACGCCAAAGGAGGCGAGGGCCGAGAGACTGCAAGGGAGGCGGGGTTGGGAGACCGTGAGGGAAGGCGGGCCGAGAGATCACACAGGGAGGCAGAGGAAGATTTTCGTCGGGAGGAATGAGCGCAGTAAAAAAAATTATTGGGAGTTTTCTTCTGATACTATGTAATTGGTGAATTCCCCTTACCTCAAGGTGAGGTGGATACATTCTTTTATAGATGGATAAAAAGTGTAGATCGTGAATTTCTCTTACCTTAAGGTGAGACATAGACATTCTTTTATAGATGAGTAAAATAGATTACACGGTGGAGTATTTTGATGTGGGACTCGGAAATACCCGTTACAATAAAACATGGTTCAACACTCCCCCTCAAGCTGGATATGCCCAACTTGGACCAAGAGTCCCACAAAAGAAAGATGACACCGAACAAGACCAGACACCCCCCTTCAAGTTGGGTCGCTGATGCTGTGGATACCTAGTTTGGTACTGAGGGAGTTCAGACGAGCTCTCAGGAGGCCTTTGGTGAAGATTTTGGCAAACTGGTCTTTTATCGGTATGTGGCCGAAATTGATATGGTGCTGCTTGAGGTGATGATGAAGAAAGTTGCAATTCACCTCAATATGTTTCGTTCGTTCATGGAAGACGAGATTAGATGCAATCTTCGTGGTTGCCTGATTGTCAGACCAGATATGAGCAGACGTCTGACGTGGGAAGCCACGCTCATGGAGGAGATAATGAACCCAAATGATCTCAATAGTGACAGTGACCATTGCACGGTATTCAGACTCCGCAGTAGATCTGAAGATGACAGTCTGTTTCTTGTTGCGCCAAGAGATGAGGTTATATGCCAAGAAAACGTCAAACCTAGAAGTAGACTTTCGGGTATCAGGGCAACCACCATAGTCAGCATCACATAAGACCTCAACATTCAGATGATCGTGATGTGAGTAAGCAGGGTCTTTCTTAATGTATTTGGCAATGCGGAGGACAACATCCCACTGAGATTTGGTCGGATGCTCCATGAATTGGCTAATTTTGCCAATAGTGCAGATAATGTCCGGACGCATCATGGTGAGATAATTGAGTTTTTTCACAAGACGACGGTAGCTCTCTGGGCAAGAATAGAGTTCCGTTTTGTCAATAGAGAGACCATTCCCCAGACTCAAGAAAAATGTCAACGATAGTTGCCTGAGTCAAACCAGCATCTTGCAAGATATCCAAGGCATATTTTCGTTGATAAAGAAAGATGGTGTGCGTAGAACGAGAGACCTCAATGCCAATGAAGCATGTTAGTGGATCAGGATCTTTGGTGTGAAAGTGGTGGTGAAGATGCCCCTTGAGTTGGGCGATTCTAGTTGAGTCGCTCCTAGTGATGATGATATCATCAATATATACCACTAATAGGATGCAGTCAGAGGACGTCGTTCGATAGAAGATGGTGTGGTCCTTCATACTTCAGGAGAGTCCAAATGTAGTGATGACAGTGCTGAATCGGCCAAACCAAACACGAGGAGACTGCTTGAGGCCATATTGAGAGCGACGGAGTTGACAGACACGAGAGTTGTCTCCGGAGGCACAAAATCCTGAGGGTTGCTGCAGATACACCTCTTCTTCAAGAAAGCTATGAAGAAAGATATTCTTGACATCAAGTTGATGAAGGGGCCAATGATGATGAGCGACTAGAGAGATGAATAATTGGACAGATGCCATCTTTGCAACTGGAGAGAAGATATCAAAATAGTCGATACCATATGTCTGAGCAAAGCTCTTCGCCACAAGTCTGACTTTGAGGCGATGAAGAGTGCCATCTGCATTGAGGCAGACCGTATAAATCAATTTGCTGCCGACTGCCTGTTTGCCTGCCGGAAGGGGGACCAGATCCCATGTCTGATTGTCGTCCAGAGCCTGCAATTCATCCTGCATTGCTTGAAGCCACTCAGGGTGATATTTGGCATCGTTAACCGTGCGGGGAATAAATATTGTCTTCAGAGCGGAAAGACCTCTATATGAGGATGTGTACAGAGAAGTATTCTGGAAAGAACGAGTACCTTTTCGTAGTGCAATGAGAAAGTCATCTGGAGCCGAAGCAGGAGCGTCGGACGAATCTGGGACGATGGTGTCCTCGGCCTGGATGGGGATACAGTCAACGGGCAGCGAGATTAGACAGTGTCAAACCGGTGACCAACAGAGTGGGACACCAGAGGTGAGTGGATAATGAGATGAATACAATCATCAATGATGGTGTTTGGATGAGGAGAGGAAAGAGTGAAAGGAGAGCTCTCAATAAACGATACATCTTCAGAGATGATATACCACCATAAGTCGGGAGAGAAGCACCGATATCCGCGCTGAGTGTAGGAATATCCGAAGAATATACAACGAAGGGATTTGGGAGAAAGTTTGGAGAGGTTGAGATGAGTGTTCCGAACATAACAATGACACCCAAACACACAGAGTGGAAGTGAGTGAGGAAGGGAGAGAGGAGAACAGAGTCTGAAAAGAAGTCTCCCCCTGAAGGATAGAAGAAGAGAGTCAGTTTAGGAGGTAGGTAACAGTCAAGATGACATCGCCCCAAAAAAGGAGAGAGACTTTCATGTGGAATAGGAAAGCACGAGCAGTTTCCAAAATATGGAGATGTTTCCGCTCGACTACTCCATTTTGCTGAGGTGTATCGGGGCATGATGGCTGATGAATGATGCCTTTATCTTTGAGAAATTGTTGAAAGTAAGTGGATAAATATTCCCGTCTATTGTTGGAGCAGAGACATTTAAGGGAGGAGGTGGAGAACTGAGTATGAATTTCATTATAAAAGGTCTGAAAAGTAGAAAATACTTCAGACCGATCACGAAGAAGGTAAAGCCATGTCATGCACGAGTATCATCAATAAAGGATATATAATAACTGTACCCGAACTGGCTAGGAACCCTGCAAGGACCCCATACATCGGAATGAACAAGGTCGAATGGATTAAATGCACGCGGTTCCAGTCGAGTAACATACGTCACCTAATGATGTTTAGCAAACTTGCAGGATTCACAATGGAAGGAAAGGTGGAGATTGAATTGGGGGGCAAAGCTTATGGATGACGGAAGCCGGTGGATGGGAAAATGTAGGTCAAGGGCACGGGCCGAGGTGCATGAGCAAGCCAAAGATGGTGGGATATCGAACATGTACACCCCATTCCGAAGATGACCTCGACCAAGTTCCCGATTCATCGTCCGCTCCTGAAAAACAACACCAGAGGATGTAAAAGTAGCAACACAATTTAAGTCTTTGGTGAGTTTGATGATAAAGATAAAATTAAATGGACTGTGAGCAATATGAGTGACTGAAGTCAGACGAATAAACGGGGTCAAGGGGCATGTTCCAAATCTGGCAATGGGGATTGTTGATCCATTAGCGACAGTAATTGTAGAGGCACCAGCATACGAATGATAGGTAATGAACATACCGGAGTCCCCTGTGAGATGTTTCGACGCACCAGAGTCAAACATCCAAGCTGTCGGTCGATGAGATACACAGGCTGTAGAACCATCAGTTTGAGCAATGGGGGCTGGAGAGGAGGAAGGTGGCACAACAACCCGATAAGATTATATAAATGCAATCTCCTCCTTCGAGAGCGCCAGTCCGTAACGGGTACTGGATGAAGGGGGACTGCCTTGCGGGAGAGCTGATGACAGAGCATGAGACAACTGCTCAGGCGGGCGCACAAACACAGGGATGAAGCTTGGGGCTGGTGTGCGGGAAGGCCGACAACGGTGGTGAGGGGAAGACTTTGCAGGAAAGCTGACGACCGGAGGTGGTGCCAGAGGGCCGCGGGATGAAGAGCCAACCATTGAGGAGTTGGGAGGCCGGGAAGCGCCAAGAGATGCGGGGCTGGGAGTCGCCGAGGGAGGTGCAGTCGGGAATGCTGAGGAGGGTGGGGTTGGGATTGCGCTCGTTGGGAAGGCTGTGCGTAGGGAGCTGCGCAGGAGGGAGGAGTGCGCAGGGTGAGGCGGGGCCGGGACGTCGCAAGGGAGGCGGGTGCCGGGAGGTTGCGTCGAAGGCGGGGCCGGGTGAAGTTGGAAAGCCGCTGGAGGGTGGGGCTAGGAAATTGCTGCGGGAGGTGGGGTCCGGTTGCGAAGTCGGGAGGCCGCGAGCGTGCGGGGTCGGGAGATCGCCGCGGGAGGGCGGGGTCGGTCGTTCGCGTCGAAGGCGGGCCGAGACATTCCGCGGGAGGGCGGGGCCGATCGTCGACGAGAAGCCGTGCAGAGGGTGGGATGGGAGTCACCGCAACAGAGGGGGTTCCGCTGGGAGGGTGTCGCTTGAGCGGGATGGAGGGCCTCAGGCGGGATGATTTTGCCGGGCGAGAGAGTTCTGTCGGGAAGGACGGAGGGCCGCGTCAGGATTGGGAGGTGTCAGGAGAGGCAGGACCGATCGTTGAGAGGGAGGTCGCAGGGAGGGCGGGCTTGGAGTCGCGAAGGAGGTGGGCCGGGACGTCTACGCGTCGGAGGCGTGGGGCCGGGAGACCGTGTTGATCGGGAAGGTTCCGCCTAGAGGGAGCCGGGAGGGATTCGGGGTCGGTCGTAGCCGGGAGGTCGAAGGGAGGGCGGGGCATGGCAGAGCCAGGAGTCCGCAGTGAGGGCGGGGCCGGAAGAAGCCGGGACGCCGTTGGGAAGGCGGGACAAGAAGTGCTGCATGAGGGATTCTTCGGGAGGAATGAGGGTAGTGGGAAAAAAAAATTATCGGGATTTTTCCTCTGATATCATGTAGATCGCGGATTCCCCTTATTCAAGGTGAGGCGGAGACATTTTTTTATAGATGAGTAAAATAGATTACACGATGGAGTATTTCGACACGGGACTTAAAAATACCCGTTATAATAAAACAGGGTTCAACAAAAAGGATTACAAGTTGGAATAATTCGATATGGGACTCGGAAATACCCTTTATCATAAAAGGCCTAAAGGGAGGAGGTTGGTCGTGCTGGGCGGTATAGTTAGTCCTAAAGGGAGGAGGTTAGTTGATAGTGAACCAGGCGGTATAGTTAGTTGGTTATTCCTCTAACTGACTGACCCGAACTATTAATTGTGGCTGGTTTGTTTGGGAGAGGTACTTTTTGATTTGCAATTAAGGCGGGACCGTTGGAGCAGAGGTAGATGTGGATTCTCTACGGAGGAAGTTCCATCAGCCGAAAGATGTCTGGACGAGCAGGTGGTCTCTCCCATTCGTCCTCTTTTTCGCTACTGATAACTTCCACAATTACTATAATTTCTTCATTTTTAAGTACTTTTGGAATAAAATAGTCTGATTGTTCTTCTTCTTTCAATGTTAGTTTGATTGTGCCAACTCCTAGTTGTTAAAGTCCTAACACTATTCTTCAAAACTCAGCCATTTACACGGTTGTTTTTGATGATTTAATGATCTCTAAAAAGGAAGAGAGTTCTAGGAATCAAGTTACATCTCTAGAAGCATTCTATACATAGATTCCCCTTCACGAGGGAATTCCAGCTGGGGACTTTAAAACTGGCATTGCATGAGAGACAACCCATGATTTTTTTGATTTCAATAAAACAATTTGTGTTTCAATAAAAATGTTCTTGTTTTGATTTTCAAAATTTAAAAATAAAATAAATTCCCCATGTTTCCCACAGAACACTGTAGTGACAACGCACTATACTGGAACTTCATGGCCATGCCCTTCTCTCCTTAAACTTGGTTTATTTTTCTTGAACTTAAATGTTTAAATCTAATTGTGAATCTATTCCTCTTGTAGGTACTTTATAGAGAAATCAAGTTGGTGAAATCTTTTAGTTAATTTTTTTATTTGATTTTACTTTATAATACATGTTGTTCACTTGTGAGATATTATACTATGCATACTGATGATCGCTGTACTAAGTCCTGGCTATTGCAATTCTACTTGCTTGTAAGACATTGATAAGGACTCTCATGCCAAAGAGTAGCTTGAACAGACTTCTTTGTATGTATTGCAGTATGAGAATTAGAATTACAAAGGAGAGGAGTAGAAGGAGAAGAAAGGAGATGAAGAAGATTTTACAGAGGGAGAGCAAGGATAGAAGTGTAGTATTCTCGAGAGGCTCTACAAGCGCTCTCGCCCAAGCCTGTAGGCCGAAATCCCAAAGTTGGCAGAAAGTTCACATCCCCTGACTCACCAGCCTCCACCTCTATTTTAAAACACCATCCTCCCGATTTTCTTCTCACGTGGGGCCCTAACAGCTTCTTGTTACACACAGCTATAGCCAATTGTATTCATTTTTCTACAATGACTTATATTCCCCTTCTAGAAGATACTTTCCCAGACTGTCCAATTATGCCCATGCACAAGCTCTACCACTCACCCCACCTTAAAATCAGTCTTGTTCTAAAGACTAAAGGAAGAGAAATGATCATCAATGATGAATACTGCCATTCAAGGCGTTGTTCGGAACAAGACAACACTGCCGGCGTTGGACCATATGCTATAAGCAATTTGCCATATGCTCCTTCCTTCATGTATCGGCTTTGGAGAGAAAATTACGCGAGTTGCAACACGTCCCTCTATGCCATCTTTTGGACGACATTTCTGCTGTCGTGCACTGACAACATATCCAAAAACATTGCATGGACCACCCCCATGGAGCGGGGGACCTAATTTGTCCTCCCCACAAACATTGTTGAGTAACATGTCCCTGCAGCCAAACGATGGATGATATGGACAATTTGATAGCAGTAATAAATTCCAACACTGAGTGGGCCCATCAAAGGAAATCTAGGCTGGTGGCACTCGCAAATCACTGCGAACACACATTGTTACACGAGCTGCCCAAGTTGCAGGAACAATAGAATCACCTCTAGCAAAAACCAACTTCACAACTCATGCTGCGACTGTTTGAAGTGAGTTTCATACCTCATCACCTCTCTCAAAAGGAAAATCCTGATCTAATTCCACTATCCAGTCAGTAGCCAACATGCCTACTTGAGTCCATCCAGCATCCAACACCCTATCATTGCCAGAGAGAGGAACCACCCAAAAACTCTATGAGGAACCGGCCCATGGAGGTTCTTTTGATGGTGGCTGCAGAAACAGCTGAGTGTTCTGCTACCTTTGAAAATGAAACCCCACGTGATGCACACTTGGCTTTAATTTGATGTGTAACTGAGGCTCCACTACTTGTGCCCTTAATTTGTTATGCTGGTTATCACTCATAATCACAAACGTTGACTTCCCGTTGCCGCCCCGGCCCAATCCCATGTCGGTCGACTCCATATTCAATGTCGACCAACTATCCTTTTCCCCTTTTAGTGCCCCGATCATCACAGTTGCGAGCGGCGGGCTGGCGTATGCTATTGTTGCACCGCCTTCAGCTCCATGATTACTGACGAACGGTCATTGGCTTGTAGAGAACAAGGTATAAAGGGCGCCTCAACCTCGTTTTCAGCTGCATTTTCTGCCAAAGTCGCATCTAGGCCAAACACATCGGACGTCCAGATCGTCGGTTGCTTTTGCGACTCCTTATCATCGCCTCGATCCAAACGGATGCCGACCTCTTCCATAACCAGCATTGGTCGAGCCTCTTTCAGCAGCTATGTAGGAAACTCACCACGCACTAATTCAACGGTAGCCGCATCGTTGTGCCGCAGCACCATCGTCCCTTTCATCGTATCCCGTTCTTGGTCCAGAATGAATAAATCTGAATCATCCACCCCAAGCTTCCCCGTTTTACCTGCGATAATGCCAACAAAAGACTGCATGGAGACAAAGTATGCCTCATGCTTCACGGTTGTCAGAGAAAGCAGTCAGACCTCCTTCTGCGCCTGATGTTGTGCCAATGTCGTTGAGCCACCACTCATCTCTGGCTTGTGCTGCTACAACTCTTCTCAGTGATGCATCCACAATATAATAGTTTCCCAAAATTCAACCTCCTCTTGCCAGTGGTGATCCTAGTGCCGCTCCCATGTTAGCTTGTAGGGTCGCCTCTTTTGGAGCGGAGTAGAGTTGAGGTTGTGGAATTGAGCAGCAAGTTGGACCAAATGATAAGGACTCTCATGCCAAAGAGTTGCCTCAAATAGATTTATTTGTATGTATTTTAGTATTGGAATCAAAATTACAGAGGAAAGGAGTAGGAGAAGAAGAAAGGAGGGAAGAAGATTGTACATAAAGAGAAGAAGGATAGAAGTATAGTATACTTGAGAGGCTCTGCAAGCGCTCCTGCCCGAGCCGGTAGGTTGAAATCCTAAAGCTGGAAGAAACTACTACCCGCCCGTGCTATTGCACGGCGTATTCGATTACTGGTTTTTCTTTTAATAAGATATTAATAATTATAAAAGTTGAGAAAAAACATCAATGTAGAATAAATTTTAATTAGAAAGTAATGATGTATGATAATGGTATAAGAGTGCATAGAATATGAAGACACCATTCGAATAGTTGACAAAGAAAAAAGGATTGTGTAAAAGTATATGATTTTTTAAATTTTGAGGAAGATGATTTGAATTCATTTTCAGTTTCAATCACAATAACTGTAATGCGGACACTAAAAAAACTAAAAGTTAAATCAAAGATAAGATAGTGGTTGTAACATTAAAAATGAGAAATGTGAAAATAAATGAATTAATAATAAATTTAATGAGTGGGATGTTCGGGAAAAAAGAAAACGGAGTGAAACTATTCATCATGTATATCGAACAATATGGAATGAGGGACGTAGACATCAGAGACAAATATGAAACGAAAGATGAAATTGAATAAAATAAATAGATAAAGACAGAGAGTCGACATCCACTTCATTATTATTGACAACATGAAATTGAATCAAAAGAAGAGATGAAGACAAATTTAATCTGGTTGTTTCTTCACTAAATGTCAATAATCTTGTGTTGTTGTTTGTAAAAGATCGGTTGAATAAAGACCTTTCCTAGGTAAGCGGAGGGGCATCAAGAATTCTGCTTCCTGAGTGGAGCCATGCACCCATGCTAAGCTGCTTCAAAATCTATTAATAATTTATAAGTGATCGATGAAACTTAAGAATAAATATGTTGAAATTACAATTGTGGTCATAGTTCTCAAATATGAATAAGTTACAGTAAATACTGAATTATGTAAAATGAAGTTAAATAGAAATAATAAATGGAAACAAAAGTTATTAATAGACGAAGTAGCTGAAACATGTAAACAGAAACATAGAAACATAACATGAAAAAGAATAGAACAACATGGTTCATTGTCAGCAAATAAACAACCCTCGACTGTTATGTCACCCTAGAAATTGGGCAATGATATGTTCTGTGACGTTGGTAATAGTACTTAAATATGGTTTCAATATCAGATACATGAACGATAATAGTAACAGGAACCATGATTTTCAATAGTAGTATGTCCGCCCATTAGAGTCTAGCTCGTGTCATTAGAATGTGCATTCAATAGCCTCCCAATACTTCCACCATCTGTCGATGCAGAGCATTAGCAGTTTGTCAAGTTTGTAGACAGTTATATTGATCCTTGCAATAGGTAATTAAACATCAATGTGAGTAAAAGTAGTGGATTTCATGGAAAAAACCAAGCATTCAACTATTTATTCATGATGTTTCGAATGATACTTTGAATCAAAGATTATAAATTTGAACGAGCTGAGCAAATCCATAAGAAATCAAGGTAGGTTTCAATAACTAAATACAAAAAAGAAAATTTATGCATGATTCCGTAAAAATATATAACATGAAATTTAGGAATGAATTTCTAAGAAGCTAAAATGATACACTACTCAATGGACCGTAAAAAAAAGAATAATTTAGCATTGTTGCTGGAGAATACAGTTTAAGGGTGAATAAGAAACACATCTTCGAATGTATGGAGGTTGATATTCTCATTTATGATAACTCTATTTTTTTTTCTTTGTTGATGTGATATCGTAACATCTTAGTTCCAGTATATTTTACATGTTTAAGGTCAAATCCTTCCTCAAATAATTGTTATAATAAGGGAAACTGTGCACATCGGATAATAACCATCTATCACCAGACACTGTAATCATCAATCAGACAAACATAATTAGAAAACATTATGTCATTTTATTTACAGCATCAGGGTGGTTCATTAGACAGGTTCTAAAAAGTCTCGGGACATGTTGAATCTCTTATCTCTCAATTTTTTAGTATATATTCACATAATTCTATTAACAGTAATGTAATCCCATCAATTGATGGTAAAGTGAATCACTCTTAGAAAGAATGAATGATACCTCACATTAATTCTCTAGAGATCTATGTTCTCAGTTATGAGTAATTTTGGATTCGATTTGATAGACAATATTTAAGCAAGATATCTAAATTAGTGAAGAAATATTCAAATAGATATGAAGGACAAAAATGATTTATTATCTTCTTTATTCGTAAGGGGTTCAATAAGTTTATAGGATGTTAAACTACTAATTCTATCATAAATAAAGTTCAAATAATATATAATGTAAATGAAAATGTGAAGAAAGAAAATCCAAAAGCTACAATTACTGGCAAAAAGTTACAGAAATTCATCATATTTTAAGAAAACTTTATCTTGCATTGCATATATTCATACCCAATTGTAATATCACCAATGTCTGACATAAAGAGGAAACCATATTTGTCTTCTTTTCCACCAATACCTACATAAATAACCATCAATGAGAGTATATACATCGATCATCAAACACAAGTCTTAGAAATGAGGCTCAAAGAATTTCTTGAAAATTTTTCACAGCATAGCTATAGTGCAACAAAAACCATCTTGGAAATAATGATGATACACATGGCAGGACAAGTATCCCAAAAACAATACATCAAAAAAGTTAAGATCCCTAGATGAAATTGGAAAAAGAATATTTTGCGTGTAAAGAATATCTCATCAAATGTTATAGATTGAAAATTCAAAGGATGAATAACATGATATTTCTAGGGATTTGCATTAGAGTCCATCATTAGCCGAACACAAGAAATACGAACAGAAACAAAATAATTATTGATGATAACAATAACAGTTAGAAGCATAAGCAAAATCCATCACAAAGATCAAGCTAATGCAAAGGGTTATTTACAGAAGACCCAGAAAATAAATGGCAAGAGACAAATATTCTATATAATGGATTTAGATAATGGATGTGTTGGATATGATATATACAAATGTGTGACATCTTATTGGTAGAAGTAAATAATAAACTAAAGCATGATCAAATTATAAAAAAGAATAAGATAACTAAAAAAACAGAACAATGTGATCCACTGATACCTGAAAATGCAAACTCATTTCTGGTCGCTTTCATCAATATGTCTTCCAAATTGCTGGGCAACAGGCACCTGAAAATGAAAATTCATTTATTCTCAGAACAACTGCCACATGCATATAGAAATGGACTCAAGAACAGAGGAAAATCCTGATTGAGACTGTTAAGACCTGTAAAATGTGCTGGTTTGAGGATTCCGGACCATTATCCTTAATATCACTGGATGATGGAAAGTAAAGCTAGACTGACTTACCACTACTGAAACCAATCAGTGATTCTGAAGACAAGGTTTGAGGAAAATAGTTTAAACTACCGAAAAACCTGTGTTGAACAAAACCAAAACACACCATGGATGGTTC
Organism: Viscum album; assembly: GCA_963277665.1. Lineage (NCBI taxonomy): Eukaryota > Viridiplantae > Streptophyta > Magnoliopsida > Santalales > Viscaceae > Viscum > Viscum album. The sequence goes on along the minus strand of OY728127.1, from coordinate 618,956,335 downwards.
TTATGAACACACATGTACCTGGAAGACACGGTATACCCAGGAAAAGAAGTAGAGATGCCCAAGTTTCAAGAAGAGGGATATCCTACCTTTGATACAGAATCCGAACAAATAGGGAATTGGAGCCAGCCAGAGGTTTGACATGGATCCGTAGGATTGCTGGAGACAGGCTCGTTCCCATTTTTGCCTGCTACAAACCTAAAACCACAGTCCACAAATCTGTCCAAAACCTGTTGATTTGCAATGAACAGATGACAAATGTTAAAAATTGTAGATGAGTATCATATCATTGCCACCAATTTAGTGAAACGGAAAAGTGATTGTCTTGAATTTTCATATTGGATTCAGTCACATCCATGTACACATGACCATACATTTTGCATGTAATTAACATATTTCCAGACATGAACTACTATTCAATAGTTACAATTGAAATTTTATTTGGAAACAAATTAATCAAAACAGAATACATGTTTGGTATATGAACTAAATAGACTGCAACAAAAGACATGTTCTCTTATCTATATATAAGAACTTCATTATTACAAAAATATGTAACATTGCAACTGCTTATAAAAAAATAGAATGATATTTTCAATTGAAAAGACAAACCAAAAACAGAAATCATGTTGTATTATAATTAAGTTAACTTCAACAATCAAAACTCACACTTAATCAAAAGAAAATTAACAATGTGTGGAATTACCTATCTGGTGTTGTTAAATATTTTGGTAACAGCCCGTGGGTGTGTCAAGAAAGGAATAGTTTACAGATATCCAGGTGACTAAGACTTCATCTACTACAATAGAGTATTCATCAGAATGAAAAGAATGTTGAATGAAGATAATGCACAGATTGACGTACCAATTATAGAATGAATAGTGTTGTGGAAAAACATATAAAATTCCCAAACACTACCCTCCTTGAAGCTGTATGCATATCCTATGATTTTCCCAGATTGAAACCCAAAATAAAGAAAACATAAAAACGTCTGAAGCTGGTTTCTTTGTTTCAATTACTATCCTGGAAAGGAAGACATTTTTGTTCTGAGTCTCCCATCCAAGTAATATTTTAATGGTTCCACAGGAGACTATCATACATTATTGTTGACAATTTTTCATCTAAGGAACTTGTTCATGAACAATAAGGAAGCAGAAACAAAGACTCCTGAACAGAGTACATTGTGGGTTAGAGGAGAACATTTTGGGATAGAGAAGGGGCAGTCAGATTTCATTTCCTAATTGAAGACGGTCACCCATGTAAGCAACTTCAACAGGAAAAAAATATTGACGTAAAAAAATTCCAGAGTATTTAAAAAATATTCTAAATCCAAAACTGAATAAAAATTTTTTCTAGTACCAAGAAACTGAGGCACCATATCCCCATCTCTTTGTTTTTATTTTTTCCGATGTTATTGTCAGAGGAGAAATATTCATCATTAATACTTAGAAGTACTGAAATTTATTTATGTCAAAGAATATAATATTCATAAATGAAAAGGATAAACTAATGATGTGAAATATTAATAAGAATCAATTATATTAATTCAAAAGGAAAATAGATCTCCACACATTTTTCGTCAATTTGCATTTGGATCAAAGACAATCTTTCTAGATAATCAAACAAAACATGGTACGTACCAAGAAAACAGCTTGCAAATCCACGTGCGGGGAGGCTCCTTGAAAGTAGCTTGCCACGATGGCTATCAGAAAGTCTTCTTTGGAAGTCGGTACTGTGAAGAATCCTCGTCGTTTCTGTCCCGACACCGTATCCCATCGGGAGATTAGTAGGTACCTGAAGAGTGTGTATATTATCCTATAGAAGCTTCCATGATGCTGAAGAAAACACTATAAATTTTCATGAGGACTCAACAAAGTACGTAAATATACCAGGGTCCCTAGAGCTTTGAATTAGTGAAACATTTCTCCATGCAAGCAATGATACCTGGAACCTCTTCATTCACCACTCCATTGAAAACAAATTCATGATTCTATAAATATTCTGTAAGTCAACCTATAGACATGCAAATTAGGGGATCACTTTCAAAGTATCCTGCATGAGTAAGAAAATTAAACATGAAAACATAGGCCAGCTGTATCTTCCTTACCGATTACATCCATATGCTTCTTATTGCTTAAAAATTCAGAGGACGGCCATCACCTGCTCTTCGCCTACAACAATGTCGTGACATGAATGTCTTAATGAAAAATGTGCTCAACGTGGAAATGATCAATCAAGTTAAAAACCTATTCTGTTCACACCATTGTTTCCATCATTGATCATATATGGAAATAAAGAAACTTCTTGCAAATTGGTTGAGTTTGACATGAGATTGTGATTGTTTGCATGTATTGTGTTTGTTAACATAAGGTGGTGTTTGTTTTTATGCACCATGTTTGCACAAAATTAGTACATGTATAGACTTAAAATCGTTTTAACTAAAATAGCCATGGTAAAACTGCATATATGCTGGAAAATGTCTAGTGGATGCTAAAGTGGGATGTGGCATGTGGAGATGCTCTAAGAAGTTTGAATTGGAGAAGGTTGTTCAACGAAGAAGGAAGAAGTCATAAACAAAAAAATGTATTTCATTACAAGGAAAACATGGAATATCTACCAAATGAAACACAATGATAGTCATATAAGCCACCCTTAATTATGATGTTAATGGACTTGTATTTAAATCAATAGAGAAAAAATTCTATGAAGTAGTGACTACATGTACAAACAAACATACGATCAATGGAAAATACTTTGATTCAAAATGAAATCATATGAAAGAATCATCTTATTCATGCTCAAGTGTGAAATAGTGATATAGGATACAACATTATGTGTATTTTTTCAGTAATCTATAAATCTAATTAATCTGGACTAAGAGAGCATAGATCTGGGAATCAAAGTTCATTAAACAATTCAAGACAACATGTTGTTTTTCTTAAATGGGAACTGAAAACCTCATGGATTAAAATAGGGAACATGAAGAAGGAAATGAGGAATAAAAGTTTGTGGCTGGGAAGGAAGATTAATAAAGGAGAACATCAAAATATAAAATTAGAAATTGTCCAATTACCTTGGATTGGGGCTCTTATTGACCATCTTCTTCCCGTGCCTCCTCCACTTGAAACTGTCGTCCAAGATCTCCAAATCTGATTTCGTGCAAAACGCTGCCGTAAACCCACCATCTACCTTTTTGTTTGTCCTAATCCCATATCTGCAAAAGTACAAAAAGACAGAGATGAGTAGCAAATATTCTGATGATGATGAATGAGTCCTATTCATACATAATTAAACAAAGGGTTTCCATGTATTGAAAATAAGATGGTGACTTGCATGTGGGTGGGGGGTGCAGAGGCGCCGGCGGCGTAGTGGTGGTTGACCACTGGAATGTGGTTAATCAAACACATTTGCAGATCTTCTTCATGTATTCACATGCACTGACAAAATTAATAGGAAAGATATACCAACTACCGGTTTCCATGTAAGGCCAGTATTAAAATCCATTGACTGCATCTTGAACTACATGACAAAACATCAGATCATCACATTAGAAATCCATAAAAATATATTTATTTAATAAAAATAACACAGAAAACATTAAATTAATTCATCTATAAAAGAGGAAAATAAATAAAATAAGAATGCTAAAAAGTAACAATGAATGAAATCAATATAACGCACCACATGAAATAAGTCCAATTCCAGTTTATGTATTCGAATGCGCACTGAGAAAACAATTAGAAAACAGTCAAATAAAACTATAAATATTTAATTATGAATAGAAGGGAATTTTTTTTCATTAAATGAGGATAGAACATGCTTTTCACATAGTGATTGACTAACAGAGTACACTCCATCCCTACCCCCTGTTTGACTCCAATGAAATAATTAATAAATCAACAGAAGGATTGAAATTAGAATAGGCACATAAAGTTTGTACATATAGTTATTATTATATTACCCATGTTTCCTGTGATTTATTCGGAGAAAGAGGAGATTTTTGTGATGTAGAAAAATTTATAAATTTTGTTTCATCAACGTGTTCCAAGATGGTGGAAAAGGGATTAGAGGACTTCCACAACAAACACTATATGTTATAAAAAGAAAAAGGATAGTTTTTTATTTGTGGAGGGGTTATGCAAAAAAATCATTGTTTAAAGACGGACCATTTTTTACACTGCATGCTGTATCACCAGAAAGATTCACATTTTCACATATAAGAGATCTGTAGCAGAAAATCCCGGACTTCTCAAGTTCATTTTCATCATATAAAAAAAGTACTCTAAATCTGCTTGACCGTCCCCTTCCTACCCTGCAAAATCAAAGCAATCGTGCAAAACATAGGCACTCAGAACAACTAAATTGCATTAAAATCGACCAAGAGGGATGACCAAGAAAAAATATAAAATCATTCCAAACATGAGATGGACCATCCATAACCCTAACAATGTCATTAATGGATACAGTCTTCATTTTCTTATCTAAAGGAGTGACTTTCTTATCAAAGGGGGCATTCATAAAGTCATGCAGTGCGGCAGTCACAACAACTTGTCCCTTTGGTCCCTCTTAGAATCTACAAAACCTAATTTCATGTCGACAAACAAATTGGAATGAATTGCATTGCATAATCTCATACCTTGTATCATCCTTCTCTATACCAACAATAACACCAAAATCGTTCTGCATGCAATACCAAAGAAAATTAACAGGAAAACATTATAACATCCAACATGTAGGTTCAGTTTGACAACATCTATTGAAAACTGCTTATAGAATCAATCACATAAGTTGATCATTTTGAAAAATTAAGCAGTGTTTTCTTTGTTTTTGAAAAAAACACTTATTTAAATTTTAGAAGAAAACCCTTTAAATGATTGGAAGTAGAAAATTCATTTAACAACAAATAATATTGTAATCAGTTTTCAATAAGAACCCTGAGATGGAGCTGAAAAACACTGAAATGGTGAAATAAAATAGGCCAGGGCAAACCCAATGCAGACAAAATCATTCACATCAAAACCATCCATATCAGGATATGATGTGCCTTTGCCTTTCCCAGAAACATTATCATATTAAAAACTAATTACATGACTTTTTTATTTTTTCACAAAAAACCTATTTTAGCCGATATGCGTGTTCAGACTACACTTTTATAGAGTTATGAAATTTGTCAATATCCTCCAATGAAGGCTTAACACCCAACAGTTTATGAACTCAATGGATACTTGTATATGAACCCGTCTTTGAGCATAACCCTTCATGAACTTAAAAAACTATGCCAGTTTCATGATCAAGTATCTGTTGAATAATAGTCTGGAAGTCTCTGCAAAAACCTGCTTCAATAAAAATAGGAGCAACAATGTTTGTTATTGAAGAATAACATAATTAATAATTAAAATTAATCTTACCCAATATCGCTTGAACTAATTAATCTAGGAACTGGTTTCATGTTGTTTTTTAGAGGAACTCCCCCGCCCTACAATTTATTTCCATGGATACCATAAGAAAAGATTGTATTATTAACAATAATTAAAAGATTCATACAGTAAATACAAATATTAACAACCAATATCTCAATATCACGCTATAATAAAAAATTTCCACAAACCCTCAATTCCTTGGGTACCCAAATTAATTACTAACTCTCTAATAGCCAATCAAAGATCGAACAAACATGGGATGCTAACTCGTAATTCACCTTCATGATTTTGATCTTGATTGACAATGAATACCTTTCTCTTAATTGAGTATGGTTGTTTTAATCATGAATATTAAGCATTTAAAAAATGTTTTAAAATGCTTGTACCCCAAAAGTTGCTTACAGTTATTAATGTAATAGAAGAATCCAACGCAATTAGTTGTTTTAAAGTATTTTTATATATGACACAAACATGGGATGCTAACTCGTAATTCACCTTCATGATTTTGATCTTGATTGACAATGAATAGCTAGATACATTTTCTAAAAAGTGATTAACCTATTTGAACTTAGAAAGGTCTGCAGTTTTTTATGTTGAATGTACAAAAGGTATTGAGGCACTTAACTTGGTGGTAATCAAAGTTACCAGTTTTAAAGTGGTAAGTGATGAACAAAACATATGGATGAAAAATTATTTTTTTGTGGTAAATAGTAACATGACATATTGAAAATTACCTATCCGTTGTTCTTCATGAAGTATCTTTTCAATGTTGCTAACCAAAGGAGAGAAATTATGTCTAACAGTTGGGTAACTGATTCCACGGTCAAAGGGGATTGCTGTAAGGTATTGAGGAAATAGTAAATGAATGAAACCACAATACCCGATAAGAATGTGTAACAAATCAAATAAACTATATCATATGCAATAATTCAGTACAACTAAACCCTAACCAAGGAAAATCTGACAATAATGAAGACAATAAATTGAAAGAAATAAATTATATCGGATGAAAATTGGAGGATGAGTTGAGGGTTTCTGCGAGCGGCTTGTAGTGTTGGTGGCGGTAGGGTTACGTAATGCCTTCGATGGAAGCTTAAGCGACAACATGTTGTATGTGAAATACAGTATCGATTGACGAGTAGATCGAGCAGTAGGAAGTCGTAGATTTGCGGGAAATGGTGGAGGAGTGGAAGAAAACCGGGAGCCATTTGCGTTGGGGGTTTAGGTAGTGGACAAAGGGAATGATTGATGGAAGGTATAGGCGTTTGTGGAGCTTCGACCATAGCATAGGATTAAAAAATCGTTGGAGGTGTTGATTTCTGGAGGTGGAATGGAAACGAGGTGAGAATGGAGGTAGAAGTCGACACGAAACCGTAGGGTGGTCATGGGGGAGGCGAGCAGGAATGGAATTGAAGGGAGGAGGTGTTGATGGCTAGAGCTGGGAAGGAGACGACGGAGTGCGGGTTGACAGGCAGGGGGAGGACGACGGAGGCGGGGCTTTGGGGTGAGTCTAGGTCGCGATATGCGATACCCTAAGCGGGAGCGGGAGAGCGACGCAAATGGATAATGTGAAACCGTGAGGGGCGACATGGATAAGCGGAGGAAGGGCACGTATGGGAAAAACGATGTGGAGGAACCTGAAAATGACACGTGGTAGCAGGAAATCCAGAATTAGCATATATAGTAGAGTTCACATCCCCTGACTCACCAGCCTCCCCGTCTATTTAACAACTCCAGCCTTCCGATTTTCCTCTCACGTGGGGCCCTAATGGATTCTTGTTACACACAATTATAACCAATTGTATTCATCTTGTTGGATTGGTGTAGCCCGATATGTTTTGGATGTTGTTGGGGCGAATGCTTCCGGCCCATACTGCGCACCAGGCCGCAACTCTCACATGCCGAACTCTGCAGTGAGCTCATGGGGGTTTTAGGGGGCAACGCACCCCTGTTCCGGAGGTCCGGAGGCCGAAGGCCCCCAATCCAAATTTTGGGAAACTGGAGGAACTCTGACCACTGTAGCAAGGCTGACCAGGTGACACCGATAAGGCACTGTAGTAGTGCGGACTTTGGCATGACAACTGCAATAGCTCGAACTTTGGAGACAATGGTACTACAGTTTCACGGACGTCTTGCCATCGACCACTGTATCAGCTTGGACTTGGGTGACCGCAACACTGTAGCAGTGTGTACTTCCAGCCACTTTTCACTGTAGTACACTGAACTTTCTGTGTGGTTGATGGAACAATGTTTCATCCTCTTTAAGAGCTCATTTTGAGTTAGGGTTTTTGTGTTGTGAAACTCTGTGATCTCCCTATACTTGTGCTCCCGAATCATAGTGAAATTCTACTTCTCCATGGATGTATAGATTATTCCCGAACCATGTAAATCGTTGTGTCCGTGTTCTTCTTCTTCTTCTTCTTTTGTTTCCGTCTTTTCTTCATCTGCAAACTTGTTCTGTCGTTGCGACTTCCGGAATTTCCGCAACAACTGGTATCAAATGTTGAATTTGGATTTCTCGAATTGAATGATAACTGTGGAAGAAGGCAAAGTGAAGATTGATCGCTTTGATAGAACCGACTTCAGTTACTGGAGGATGCAGATCTAAGACTATCATTACCAGAAGAAATTGCATTTGCCGCTTCTGGGTTTTAAGCCAACGGACATGGAGAAGACAGAGTGAGAGTTGTTGGATCGCCAGGTTCTGAGAGCTGTGCACCTTACGTTGGCTAAAAACGTGACGTTCAACATCAGAGAGGAGAAGACGATGGTTGGGATGATGCAATTTCTCGCGAATATGTATATGAATCCTTCAACGTCAAACAAAGTGTACCTGATGCGACGATTGTTCAATCTGAAAATGATTGAAGGGAGAATTGTTGTAGACCGCGTCAATGAATTTAACAACATCATTAGTCAATTGACACCGGTGAATATTTCTCTTGACATTGAGGTATGTGGACTGATTTTACTGACTTCATTACCTGGTAGTTGGGAAACAACTGTAACATCTGTGAGCAGTTCTTCGGGGAATACCAAGCTGGTTTTGAAGGATGTTTAGGACCTGATCCTCGGTGAGGATATTCGAAGGAGTGAATCAGGCAGATTCTTTGGTTCTGCTCTGAACGTTGAAGGAAGAGAAAGATATGCATAGTGAGACAATCACATAGGATGATCAAAGTCAAGAGGAAAGAGTTGAGAGAAGTAAAATGGGGTTGCTCCTATCTTCTGGATTTGCGGGAAGAAAGTACATGACAAGAAGTGAAGAGATAAACGAAAGACGTTTGAAACTCACGCAACAAACACGACAGTTGAAGGAACTGATGATGTGTTGCTCTTGAGCGTGAATAGCCTTACGAAGTATTGGATTTTAGATGCAGGGACATCTTTCCATTCAACTTTGGAGAAGGGTTCCCTAAACAATTTTGTTTTTGGAAATTTTGACAGGGTACAACTTACTGATGATGAACCATTGCAGATTGTGGGGAAGGGTGATGTAAAAATCAACACCAACCGTGAGTGTTTGCTGGTTCTAAAAAATGTGAGGTATATCCCTAGATTGAGAATAAATATTATTCTGTTGGACATCTTGGTGATGCGGGTTTTAGTAGGGGTGTCCATGGGTCGGGTTGGGTCGAGTTTGAGGGTTTTTCGGACCCGACCCGGTCAAAAAATGATGGGTCTGGTCGGGTCGGGTCATAGCTAATTTTTAGTTCAGACCCGACCCAACCCAACCCATCTTGGATCGGGTTGGGTCGGGTCGGGTCCATTGGGTTAGAGGAAAAAAATTGCATCGCTGCTTCATAAAAAGAACGAGCTCCTTCCTCCCGAGGTGGCGACCTATCCTCTCTCCAGCATCTTCTTCCATGCCAATTCCACCAAGAATCAATGCCGAATTAGGGCAGCAGCAGCCACCCACCTCGAAAAAAAATTGTGTTGCTACTTAACCTAATTATCTCCTTACTCAACGCCTGCTCTCGATGGGGTGATTTAAATGGCCAGCGACCAACCATGTTGAGGAATAAACAAGAAATGAAAAAAAACTGAGCATCTGCAGTCATAGCTGTAAGAAGATTTGTAATAAACCCTAAATTTATGAAACGACAATCAACAGCTGCAGGAGTTTTACAGATTCACGAACAATTAGCAATGATTCGGAAGAAGGGAGGTCACCCTCATTCGTAAGAGAAGCAGAAAGATTGCGGACTCTAAATGCAGCATCGTGGGAAGCATCGTTCCCCGCCATGGCTGATTTCACAAGATTTTTCGTGTTCTTCACTATCTCGATCCATCCGATCTACTCCCGCGCGCGAGCTTCGTCTTCCTTCCACGCCAGTGCCAATGCCATTGGTCGATAGCATTATGTGGTGATAGTTGCGGTGTAGATCCAACGTTGATATCACGAGACTCGGCGCCGGCGGCGTTGCGGCTTCCGGCCGTCACGAGGTGAATCACGGGTCTCAGGCCGAGAGGAAGGGGAAGAAAGGAGAGCGGTGGGTCGAGCGAAGTCCGAAGCGAGGCAGTAATAAAAATGAAGGTCGGGTTGATCTTGTCGGGTCGGGTCATTTTTTGGCAAACTCGTGACCCGACCCAACCCGATCTCAACCCGACCCAAACTGACCTGACGTCAATATTTCTGTGTAACCCGACCCAACCCGGTTTGGTCGGGTCGGACGGGTTGGGTCGGGTTTGGACACCCCTAGGTTTTAGCACCATGTTCATTGGTGGTGCATGGAAGATCACCAAGGGAGCCATGATCATAGTTAGAGGAGCAAAGAATGGTTCCTTGTATAACATGATAGAGACATTCATGGACATGATTACATCAATGAACTCTGTCGGGGATTCACAACTGTGACACTACAGGTTATGCCACATGAGTGAGAAGGGGATGAAGGTGCTGACAACAAAAGGAATGGTACCAGAGCTGAAGTCGGTGGAAGTTGGCTTATGTGAGGATTGTATTCTTGGAAAATAGAAAAAAATATCTTTTGCAAAAGGAGACAGAACACTGAAGACCGAGAAGCTATACCTGGTGCACACTGATGTTTGTAGGCCTGCACCAGTACATTTCCTTGGAAGGTCACAATATTATGTGACATTTATCGACAACTCAACAAGGAAGGTATGAGTTTACTTTCCGAAAAGGAAATATGATGTGTTTAAGGTGTTTCATAAGGGGAAGACCATGGTGGAGAATGAGTCAAGAACAAAGCTGAAATGTTTGAGGTCTGACAACGGTGGAAAGTATGACAGTAATGAGTTCAGAGAATTTTGTGCACATAATGAAATTCGGTGGGAGAAGACTATTCTAGGAACACCACAATGAAATGATGTGACAGAAAAGATGAATATAACATTTAATGAACGTGCCAGGAGCATAAGGTTTCACTCGAGATTACCCAAGATTTTCTGGGCTGATGCAGTGAATATGGCTGCATATCTCATTAACAGGAGTCCATCTGTACCAATCATAGAATGTCTACTCGAGGGGCTCTGGTCTGAAAAGGAGGTGAAACTCTTACATTGACGAGTATTTGACAGTTTAACATATGTACATATTGACGATGATGCAAGGGACAAGCTTGATGCTAAGTCCAAACCATGTTTCATTATTGACTATGGTGTCGAGGAGTTAGGTTATCACTTTTGGGATGATCTCAACAAGATGGTAATCAGGTGCCAGAACATGGTATTTAATGAAGCTGTCACGTACAAGAACCGTCATGCAGTTAAATCTGATAATGGGAATAAAGAATCAGAGTGCCGCCATGAGCAAGTGGAGTTGAAGGTGTGCCTGATCATGTGATGCCAAAACCAGTGGAGCCTACTCCTCAAGTGGAGTTGAGGAGATCAACAAGAGTAAGAATGCCTGTGTAGAGGGTATTCACCATCCTTACATTATTTGTTATTGACTGATGGTGGAGAACCAAAATGTTTTGAAGAGACAATGCAATTGAAGAAGTCGAGTAAGTGAGAGCTAGCTATGAAGGAGGAGATTTCCTCATTGCATGATAACACTTGAGAGTTGACATCTATGCCGCAAGGAAAAAAAGCATTGTAGAACAAGTGGAAATACCGGGTCAAGGAAGAACACGATGGAAAGAGGAGGTACAGAGCAAGATTGGTGGTGAAAGACTTTCAACAGGAGTATATTTTACTAAAATTTTCTCACCTGTAGTGAAGCTTACCACCATCCGGGTGGTTATCAGCATTGAGGCATCAGAAGAGTTGTATCTTGAGAACCTTGATGTGAAGATGACTTTCCTTCATGGAGATCTAGAGGAGGACATCTATATGCAACAGCCAGAGAGATACGTTGAGTCTGAGAAGAAAGACATGGTGTGCAAATTCTAGAAGAGTTTATATGAGTTGAAGCCGACACCCAAGTAGTGGGACAAAAAGTTTGACGCATTCATGACTAAAAATGCATACAAATGATATGGTATAGATCAGTGTTGCTACATCAAGTCTTTTGTTGATAAATATATCATATTGCTTTTATATGTGGATGACATGCTCATTGCAGGATCATGTATGCTGAGGATTGATGAGCTGAAAGAGCAGCTGACTGAGGAGTTCGTGATGAAAGGTCTTGGAGAAGCTGAAAAGATTTTGGGGATGAAGATCAAGAGAGACCACGCAACAGGAACCTTGATGTTATCATAGGATGACTACGTTGAAAAAGTTTTGAGAAGATTCAGTATGATGGAAGAAAATTCTGTTTTTATTCCCCTAGCAGACCATTTCAAATTATCAATGGAGCAATCACCAAAGACGGCATAAGAGGTTGAGTACATGACAATGATCTCATACACATCTACTGTTGGAAGCCTGATGTATACCATAGTCTGTACTTGACTTGACATTTCTCATGCAGTAGGAGTTGTGAGTAGGTACATGGCTAACCCTAGAAAGCAACATCGGGAAGCTGTGAAGTGGATATTGAGGTATTTGAAGGGCAACAAGTATCTCTGTGCTTTGTGAAATGAAATTCATTCAAGGGGTATGTAGATGTTAACCTTGTAGGTGACGTCGATAGCAAGAGAAGCACCACAGGTCATGTATTTACTTGTGGAGGAACTGCAGTAAGCTGGATATCACAGTTGCAGAAAGTGGTGACTTTATCTATCACCGAGGCAGAATACATTGCTATAACAGAAGCTTGTAAGGAGATGGTTTGTCTAAATAACTTCTTGGATGAGTTGGGTAGAAAGTGAGAGAAAAATATATTGCATTGTGACAGTTAGAGTGATGTACATCTTGCAAAGAACCCAGTTTTTCACGAAGCACATTCAACTGAAGTACTCTTTTATCAGAGGCTTGATACAAGATGAGTTGCTGACATTGCAAAAGATTTGTGGAACAAACAATTCATCAGATATATTGACGAAGCCGATGATAATATAGAAGTTGAGGTACTATTGTGCCTTTGTTGGTCTCCATTGATGAATGGAGGATGAGAGGCAGAATATGTGATGACGCTATGAGAACACAGAAGGGAAAACAACTGGTATTTCATGAATCGTTAGTTTGAAATTGAAGCTGTGAATGGAAAGCACACACCGACGATTGAAGAAGATCTTAGATTAAGTAAGTTGTCTAAATCAGTGGCATTGAAGCAGGTCATTATAGCGGATCCGACTCTAAGTGGGAGATTGTTGGATTGGTGTAGCCCGATCTGTTTTGGATGATATCGATCCGAATGTTTTCGGCTCATACCGTGCATCAGGTAGCAACTCTGATCACTCTAGCAAAGCTGACCAGGTGACACCTACAGATCACTGTAGCAGTGTGGACTTTGGCACGACTACTGTAGCAGCTCGAACATCGGAGATAACGGTACTGTAGCTCCATGAACTTCTTGCCATTGGCCATTTTAGCAGCTTGGATTTGGGTGGCTGCAGCTCTGTAGCAGTGCAGACTTTCAGCCACCTTTCACTGTAGCACAACCGATTTTTTTGTGCGGTTATTGGAATAGTGCTTTGTCCTCTTTATTAGCTAATTTCGAGCTAGTGTTTCTATGTTGTGAAACTCTGTGATCTACCTCCATGGGCGTAGGGATTATTTTCGAACCACAAAAATCGCTGTGTCCGTGTTCATCATCTTGTTCTTTTGTTTCCATTTTTTTTCTGTTCTGTCACTACGACTCGCATTTCCACAAAACATCTTTCTATAATGACGTACATGCCCCTCCCAGAAGATACTTTCCCAGGCTGTCCAATTATTCCCATGCACGAGCTCTAATATGCTTTCTGGTTGTTTAATTTAAATTTCATGTTGGTGCTTTTGTGACATGTATATAGCATTATATTTTTGTTGAATCTCAATATGAACCTTTACTGTTAATATACATGTTCACCCTGGAATTTCTTGTAGACACATTTTGAGAGCAAGTTCACCTGTTGATTTGTGTTTGTTGGAAATCATTTTGAGCTGTAATGGTAACACATGATTCTTCCCTACATCATGAACTGGTTTCTAGTTGCGACCTGATCTCACATGACTGATTACATGCTGTTCTGGTAGAAATGCACTGGTAAACATCAATATTGAAGGAAGGGTGATGCCCACGACATGATTGATCAATGGCTTCTCCAAATAATGGGTACACAGACTCGGGGATGCTCTAGAAATCACCCTGGCTGGCTTGGTAGATCTTTAATGGAAGCAACCTGATTATTTACAGCATGGAAAGTGAATTTCAACTGCTGAATTCAGTGGATAAAGTTGCGTTCATAAGGGGAGTGGCTCTTTCACTTGTTACTTTCAATCTCTGAATTTTATTCTACAGTAAATTGTTGATACTGGTTTCTTACTATTTTTATTATCTGCTTGCGGAAACTTTCTTCACGCTGAAGTGCTTATGTGCATGTTGATTTTTTGGTTATTGTTAAATACAATGTAGAGATTATTGAAAATATGAACCATTAATCTGAATCAATGCCTTTTACAATTCTTTTCATGCTATTAATTTCTTGAAATGTGTAAGTTGCATAACCTAATCTGTACTTAATTGAATACCTGTTGTGAAATAATTGATAACACGCTTTCTCATTTTTGCATGTGTGTATTTTTGTTTCTGCTGAAACATGGTGTTTGGTTGCTGGTTTTAAGTGTCTTACATGCCGTTATTTGAGTTTACTTGAAAAAATTATGTAAGCTGCCTATGAAAAATGCATGTACACTGTCTAATAATTGTTAAATCAATACTGAAAATTGTTCTACACATTTAGAGCTTGTCAAATGATTAGAACTTTTTGGTATGCATGCTGCTATTTTTAAGCATTCTTATGACCCCTTGCACATGTTTTTCACTACTAGATTGCAAACCATCTTGAACTAAACTGTCTATATGCATTCTCCACCTTAAGGTTCAATATTGAGGACAGTGTTGATTTCTAAGTGTGGAGAGGTGGATCTTTTTTATGCCAAACAATGTTTCAATGTAAAACATATCAAAATACCCTAAAATATTTTAAAATTGACTGTTCTTCAGCTTCATTTCATATTTTTGGTGGTCAATTTTTTTTCTTGATTTTGAGGATTGTTTTGCTACTTTGAAGTGATTTATCTTCTCTATTTAACCATGGATTCAAACGAGTAAAATCATTTCATTCCACTTTTGAAAATACTTTGGTGAAATTTTGGAAGTATGTTTTACATTTTAAATTGAATTTGAACCCCTTGTTGGGAGCTAAACTAATAATTTTTGCATTCAAATGGTCCAAGAAACAAACTCCTAATCATTGTTAAACTTTTTATTTCTTTTTAAACTTTTGAATGAGTTTAATTATGCTATATTGTAATTTATTAAATTTTACTCATCTAATAATTGTATTTAATTATGTTGTGCGGATCAACAATGCGGGTCTCTTGAGGAAAAGAAGATAAATTTCAATGTATAATTGAATGAAAAGTTATGTTGGTTTTCAAAGTTTTCAATTTCAATTATCTTTATCAAAACTAAAATCCAACTTTTTGCTAAGATCATATCTTTTTTAGAGAGCAATCACCTTTTCTTACTTGAGTAAACACATGGGGAAAAGACTTGAATAACCACATGGGGAAAAGACCTTTGAATAACCACTTCTTTGTTGGCACTCAAAATCTTTCATTGTTAAGATTAATTGGTTTCTACAGAAAATATTGAATTGATTGCTTGAGGAAAAGAAATTTGTTATGTGAGCGAATTTGATGTGGTCATTATTTGATATAGTTTGCATATGAATTTTCATTATTTTATGGTTATAGTTTGACTGCAAATGGGCTCTACTTGAAGAAATGCATGTGTTTTATATTGTCGCACAGAAAATTTATAAACCTTTGAATAGTGTTTGGAATCACGCTGTTTAGGGACAAATATTCTTTGATTGTAATATCTAAATCATTTGGTGAACATTTTTGTGTGTTATAATGTTTGATTTTATAGAATTTTAATTATTGAAGAATTAATTTTTGAAATCGAAATAGTTGGAAATAAGGTAGGACGACTTGAGCAGATGTAGAGATGGACTCTTTATAGAGGAAGTTTCATTAGTGACAAGAAGTCTGGACCAGGAGGTGGTCTCTCATGTTCTTCCTATGCTCCGCTATTGATAACTTTCACAGTTATTGTAATCTCTTCAATGTTAAGTGCTTTCGGAATAAAATAGTTCGATTGTTCTTATTCATTCAATTTTTGTCTAATTCTTTCAACTCTTAGTTGTCAAAGTTCTAACAACTTCGGTGCTTTTATTGAGATAAATTTTTCCTTTCGTTGTTGGAGAGGCGTTTGTTGAGTGATCAATCGCTATTGATGAATTTGGGCGAGCGGATTTCATGTGGTTGTCACGAGAACCAGATGATTGTTGTGAGGGCGGAATACGTCTTGAATGTGATCAAGAATGGTGAGCGGGATGATTTTTGTTGATCCGCTGATGGAGGGTCTCATGTGGAAGTTCGAGGAGAACATGAGAATAGTGAGAGTAGGCGTGAGAACAATCGATTTCGACCATGTAGACTAACGTAGACAAGTTGAATCGAATCCAAGACGGATATTAGTTATCTGTGCTTGAGCAAACACAACTGACCGAGGAACGCATGACTCTCAGAGTGCGTAACATGGAGGAGACTTTTAATAGGAATAAGGATTTAGAGTTGCAAGTTGAACACAACTCTAACATTGGGAAATCGAGCCATTATTAGAAATTGGTGCTATACCAAAGAATCTATACCAATAGTTTGGAAAATCGTTGGTATAGGGCACCTATACCAATAGTTTTGGCAAAACCGTTGGTATTGGTGCCTTACAAATAACCAATATGAATGGTTTTGTAAAAACCATTGGTATAGGTTCCTAAATTTTTTATGAATTCTTTTGTCAAATAACATTAAATAAATAAAAATTTAAATTATTTGTAAATATATATATACAGATTTATCAAATTATATTCACAAAAGTTATTGTAGATTAGTGGTTAGGTTGTTGAAATACAAGTGTGAGGTGCTGAGTTAAAATTTCGGCTAGTTTTTTTTTTAAATTACCCATACCAACGGTTTTTCAAAACTGTTGGTATAGGTATTTCATAATGGCTTACACCAATGATTTTCCCAAAACCATTGGTATTGGTCTGTACTGATGAAAAAAGAGCCAATGACTCTCCAAACTATTGGTATAGGCTATACCAACTGTTTGCGTCCCTATACCAATGGTTCCAAACCATTGGTTTAAGTTTTTTTTCCAGTAGTGAGTAAAGACACTAACGATTCCGAGTGGAAGCAGGAATACGAATATGGAGTATGAGAGCATGATAGGTGGTAGTTTGGACCTTGACAAACCAATACGATCTGACGTATTAAGGAGTGTGATGAGTAAGATCGAGCTACCTTCATTCTCGGGTGATGATCCTTTCGGTTGGATTACCAAAACCAAGACTTATTTTCGGATTGGCCAGACCCATGAGGACATGAAACTTCTTTTGGATCAGTTTTGAATGGAGAGAACGACACTGTATTATTTCTTATCATGGAAAAATTCGAATTTAGGATTGAAGTGGGATCAGTTGAAGCTGGAGCTTTTGGAGAGATTCAGAAAACCAACAGAGGGGGATCCATTGAGGTTCTGGAAAACTCTACGTCAAACCAGGACTATAGAGGAGTATATCTAGAAATTTGAGCAACTGGAATTGAGGATTTCAGATTTTCCAGAACTGTGGTATATGAGTCTATTCATGGGAGGGTTGTGGCAGATGATTGAAAACTAAATCTCCACTCATGAACCAAATAATAAGTTCAGACTCTTGACGTTGGCTAGAAAGGTTGAGACGGAATTGATTAGGGAAGGAGTGTTGAAGGGGGTCCAAGGGAAATTGGTGCCAACACAAGGATTCTAGGGAGGAGGTTATACTATGGTTAGTTTTTAGTATAGACGACTAGTGGTAGAAAATAATAAAAGGGAAGATGAGTTTAGAAGATCAAGAGGGGATGGAAGGTGGAATGTGATAAGATCGATTAGTCGACAAGGGAAGATAGGAAGCATAGGGGTTGTGCTTCCGTTGTAAGGGTCCAGATCCGTGTAGTCTGACCCTTTTCTTGTTTTCGAAGCCTGTGGTGCTCAGAGGAGGCCTAGAGTATGTCTGGAGGCGTTAGGCTACTAAAAGCTGGAAGCAGGGAGAATTCACATCGTATAAAACATGCAGTGAAAGGGTGGTTCATGACGTGTAATAAATTGGGATTTAAATGGTCGAGATGACGTCTTTTTCGATGAAAACTTAAAATTCGATACTTACATGACGTGTGAGTGTTACACGCCATGTAAATCTGTTGTACAACGTGCCTATAAAGGTTGCAGCACCTTGGGGGTTCTCAAAACCAACAGCCTCCCTCTCGACTTCTCGGCGACCAACAACCCTCCCTTCAAGAGTTTTGGAATCCTTTCATCAGGGATCGATTCTCGGCTCCCCATCTTTAATCTGTGGTGATCTGAGGTACGCTCAAGCTCTTCTCTCATGGTTCTTCGACCGGATCCTCCCGTTTCTTCTTTCCATGCAATGGTGATTCATCTCTATGTTTCTAATGAAGTTTTCTTGGTTGTTTGTTGGTGCGGTTGGGCCGCGACATCCTTGGAGGGATGCAACTTCATGCGGGAGGGGTGATCAGGATCTGCAACGTTGGTCTGTTCTCATGTGAATAACGTCGACGCCTTTGAGGTAGGATATTTGTTCCTTATATTTTTTATTTACGTGTAATCGTAAAGCTAGCATGGTTTAGTCCTTTGGGTGGTAATGAAATTAACCTAATAATTGTTAAACCGAATTAAAGAAATTGGTTTTAGTGATCGCATGTTGATGTTGTTGCTTTATACTGTGATAACAGTTTCCCTCTTGATTTGCTAGATAGTGGTTTATCTATATTATGTGTGTGAGCATGTTTGGTTATGCTATGGATTAACATGTTGTTCTTGATAGAAAATGACAAATAACGTAAAGTTGGAATTAATTGATAATTAATTGGCTTAAGAATTAAAGAAGAGACACTTTTGAATTTGGTGGTTGTTGTAATTTGATATTGATCAAATTAATGTGAGTATGCATGTTTAATTGAATATGTAATTCCATGTGATTAATGGAATTTAATAAAGAGTGTGAAACATATTAATGTTGGTTGATGAGAAGAATTAAAGGCATGATAATGAATTGTAATTCCACAAATTTTGTTCAAACTAGAATTTATTCTTGGAAGCATGTTTAAATTAATTATTTAATTAATTTAGTAGTTTGTTATAGCTTGATGCCTTAGTTTTCCCGTAGTTGGAACCTGTGAATAATGAATCAGTTAATTGGAGATGTGATAAGAACTTGTTGTTTGATAAAGATAATTGCTGGGGACTGAGTTCTCTGTTTGCTTATGAAAGCTGATTTCCTTATGTTTGGAGTCGTGAGAGCTTGTTTATGTGTGATGTCTGGATGCATTGTTTCAGGGTCTAGATTTCCTCATGCACTATGTTTCCTACTGCTTTTGTGATGTACTCTGGATACGAGCCTTGTGATCTGGGGTGGGGAGGCCCAGATGTGATGTGAACTTGGGATGGCTGAGCTAGGGAGTGACTGATGATATGGGCGGGGAGGCTTGGATGATGTGGCAGCAGTTGACGCCCGTGAAAGCAAGATGCATCGGGGTATGCATGTGGGTTTTGAGGATGACGTCAGAGATGATGGAACGAGTTGAAGTTGAGCTTACTCATTAATGTGATTAAAGTTGGTTACTTGCTTGGAATGGATTTGTTAATGGCCAATGGTTGGGTTTCTTGTTTTATCTACATTTCATTCCCCACTGCTCGAGACAGCTAGGTGTGTTTGGTTATATGCTTCCTCTTGGTGGTAGCTTAAGATGGTTTTCCTAGAGTTTTTAGATTATTGAATGATTCTAATAATGAATAAACAATTCTTAACCCGTGGGGTTGGTTGTGATGGAATACAAATGCTGGAATGATGTTGATCTTGAGTAACTGTGGACTTGGTTTAGATTATTCTTGGAGGGCATGAACTTTACTCTGATGTTGAATTAACGTAAATGGTTAATTAATGGCTAATGAATTAATTAACCTAAAGTGAATTGTTTAATGAAAAGAAGTAATTTAATTTTTCTCTTTAAATACTTGTGTGCTTATAGGATATCTAGTTTTAGCAGTGGTAGTAGGGAGTCATAATGACGTTAGCTACAGTTGATTTTAAGACTAGGTTATACGCATAGTGTGGTTGTGGCCTATATTATATCATGTATATTTTTTGATTTCATATGCTGCCTTACCCATGTTGATTAGGGCAACTGACACCCAATGGACTCTGGGAGCATGTTTTCCTCAATATATTGGTGGGAGGATGGATGACTAACTACTCACTCTGGTCCCGCTCTCTTCTCTTGGTAGTTGTGTTGGTATGCACAACAGTTAGTTTCCCCAATATATGTGTGTAGAAGGCTGTGATGTCTTGTGGTTATTCACACACATGTATCTATAGGTATAGTATCCAAAGGATTAATATAGGTATGATGTGTATAAATTGTGATGGCTTGAAGTACATATTCGGTGTATGGGCTGTGATGGTTTGATGTATAATACCCGATATATGATACACGTCATTTGGAATGCAGTGACTCCTGGAAACTACTTGGTTATTATATACAAATATGTGGATGAGATGCTATGATGCACGAGGTGCATGTTGTGATGCCTTGTCCAGGTGTCTTTGGGCTGACCTATTTTGGAGAGAGATGCCCAAGATGTACGATGTTAGGGCAGAGTGAAAAACCAGTGGGGAAGCAGGACCGAGGCACCCTTGATGTTCATTACTATATTATATGCTCTCTTGTATTCAATATTTGGTGAGAGTTAGCCATGGTACGATTGAGAACTCAGTATATCTGTTTAAGTGATGAGTTAGTTTCACTGTCGTTCACTATGTTTTAACATGTTTTCTTTATCTTTTGCATGAGAGACTCCGAGGAGGATCTTACTAAGTATATTGTTATACTCACTCTAAGTACATATAAACTGTTTTTGAGGTCAGCAGGAGCAGGTTAGAGATCGAGCGGGTTACTACTAGCTTGTGGGTTTACAGGAGCCGTTTGGGCTTCATGGTTGCTGCCATCTTTACCTTTTTGGTACTTGTAATTTTCCTTTCAATTGTTTACATTCTTTATGAAATTACATGTATGCACTTGGTATTTCTTTATATATATATATATATATGTCTGAGCAGGTGTTGATGGATGTATCTATCTTATCTCTCTCTTCTGCATGTTCTCTCTTCCCCATCTGCGTGCTTATTATACCCTCGGTGCTAGTTGTCAACTCGAGACCTACTGGAGGCAGGACTCGGGTAGTCACCATCTCTCTTCTCTCATTGTCGGCCTAGGAAAGGTACTATTTGGGGGGAGGGGGTCATGACAGAGTGGTATCAAAAGTTTAGGTTGAGGGATAAGATGAAGTTTGGAGTTAGACATGTGTGAGATTTCATGGGTTGGTAGGACAATGGTGTTAGTTAAGTTTAGTAGGCAATGTAAAAACGAGAGACCAACTGAGACACATGTATTTAGGGCCCCTTATCTTATGATGCACAAACCTTTCTGTTTACTGAGCCTACTAAACGAAGTGATGCTTGTTGCGTGGTAGGAACCTAGGAAATGTCATGCATCATTTTTCTTTAGCCTGTATTTGAATGGGTAGACCTTGGTATTTGGTTAACCTAAAATAAAAGGAAATTATTAATTAATTAGTTAATATTAAATATTCCATATTCTAGGTTTAGTAGTCTAACCATTTTTTCTTTTGCAAATATGGCTCCAGGTCGACGTCCTTGTCAGGTTCACATAGAAGATGTTCAGTAGGGTGTGCCAGTAGATCACTGCAGAGTAGAGGTCGATGATGACAACACTTGGAGGAGGACACTCCAAGTGTTTCAACACCAGAGTTTGTAGAAGTATGAGAGTTCCATTTCAGATTTAGTCACAGAAGACTGGTTGTAGGAGGTTGAGATAACTTTCAGTTCGATACATGCTTATAAGGAGCACTTGGTTTTGTTGGTTTTGACAATGCTATGTGGAGCAGTGAGACAATGGTGGTTCTTGTTCCTAAGGGATCACGAGGAGTCAATAATCTCATAGGAGAAGTTTCGAGACCAGTTCTGAGTAGAGTTTCTTTCTTCAACCGTGAAAGCGGCTAGTCACCAAGAGCTGCTTACCCTTCGGCAGGGGAGCTCCAGTGTGCAAGAGTTCGAGATCCATTTTAGGACCCTTCTAGGATATGCTTCAGACCTATTTCCAGATGAGGAGGCCGGACCAAGGAATTTTGAAGAGACTTTGCATTTAGAGATCCAACGCCATGTCACCGTGTTTATGCTGAACTCATATCTCTAGGTTCTAGTGAGAGCATAGGTTATTGAGAGGAGGTTGACCCGGATCAGATTGTCACGAGAGTGGAGTCGTCAAGATTCCTCACAAAGAAGAGATGTGATATGGGGTTCCTAGTTGCCTGGACAGAAGAGGTCTCGATCAACTGGGGTAGGTCCCAACCCTCATCGTCTCGTTCCTTTGGGGGTGGCGGCTCTCAGACCTATGTTAGAGGATCATATGAATTTTTTTCTTATGGAGGTCGAGGTCATCAACAGTGAGAGTGTCCGACATTTCTGAGCAGTCAGCGTGCGCTAGGACTTCCGCTTTGGGTTCCTCCATTGAGGCAATTTCAGTCGAGGCAACAACAAGAGGGTGTTCCAGTCTGAGACCAATAGAGAGGAGATGGGGAAGACAGATTGTAGCCCCGAGACGCTCCTCATCCTCAGAGAACATAGCGTGACCATGGAGGTGGTCATCAACAGGGTTAGAGAGGCTGCAGATCAGGTTCTGGTCAACTTCATGCTTTAGCGTTGCTAGCACCGGGCAAGCCAAACGTTGTTCGAGGTACCATTTGCCTATTTTCTACATGGGTGCATACTTTGTTTGATTTGGGAGCTACTCACTCCTTTATATCACTTGCCCTCATCCATGCTTTGGGACTTGAGGTAGATAGGCTTCCAGTGCCCTTGGCATTGACTACGTCAGTTAGAGGTTGTGTTGACTTGTATGAAGTATGTGTTGCGGAATCGCCGAGAGACACAACGACAGAAAACGAGAAAACGAAAGAAGGAAAAGCAACAATGAACACGGCGATTTACGTGGTTCAGGAAAAATCCCGTCGTCCACGGGAGAGGCAGAATTTCACTATGATTCGGGAGCACAAAATTACAGAGGATTTTCCAACATGAAACCCTAGCCCGAAATGGGCTATAAAACAAATGGAGAAGACGATCACTATTCGAAAAGTGGTCCGCGTCGCTACAGTGAACGACGACTGGCTTTGTCAAAAGCGCTACAGTAAAGTTGACCCCAAAGTCCGCACCGCTATAGTGCCTGTCGGTGTCGGTCGGTCAGCTCCGCTACAGTGGTCAGCATTTGCTACAGTGCCGAAAATTTGGGCCGGGGGCCTTCGGCCCCTAGACCCCCGGAGCAGGGGCACGTTGCCCCCTGCAACCCCCAACGAGCTCACCGCGGAGCTCGACCCGCGAAAGTTGCGGGCCACAAGCATTCGGCCCAACCGGATCGGGCAACACCAATCCAACAGTATGTAGATACTGTGAGCTAGTGTTGGGGAAACACCGCTCTTGAGGAGACTTTCTATGTTTATGAATACAACTATATGTCATCATCCTCGACATAGATTGACTATATTTGGTGCAGACTATCGTGGACTACTTCAGGAGGTAGGTTGTGTTCTATGATGTTGATGGAGTGCCAACAATGTTCGTTGGTGAGCAAGACCCACCGATGGGTCAGAGGTATGTTCCACCCTTATCATATTTGATGGTCAAGCTGATGCAGATTTTTTCGGAGGTTCAACAGTCAGTGTTTCCCAAGATTGTGGAAGAGTATCCTGATGTCTTTCCAGTGGTGGTTGTAGCGTTACCCCCTTAAAGGGAGACTGAGTTTGAGATCGAGTTATAGTCAGACATGTCTCCTATCTCGATGTCTCCATATAGGATGACTCTTTCTGAGTTGCGAGAGCTGCAAGTACAACTCGATGTTTTGTTGCGACAATGTTTTATTCAGCCAAGTGTTCCACCTTGTGGTGCACCAGTTTTGTTCGTGAAGAAGGATGATGGTAGTTTGCGGTTTTGTATTGATTATCATCACTTGAACCAAGTGACAACGAAGAACCGCTATCCTCTTCTGTGGATTGATGATTTATTCGATCAGCTGAAAGGAGCTAGTTGGTTCTCAAAATTGACTTGCAGTCAAAATATCATCAGATGCGGGTGAAAGATGAGGATATTCATAAGACTACTTTCCAATGTCATCATGGACATTATGAGTTCATTGTGATGTTGTTCGGTGTGATGAATTCTCTATCCATGTTCATGGGGTTGATGAATGCAGTGTTTAGAGAGTTCCTGGATAAGTTTGTGATAGTTTTTATTGACGACATCCTTATGTACTTTGCGTATGAGGGGGGGGGGCATGCAGAGTATCTGTGTGTCATTTTGGGATTTCTCTATTGCGAGAAGTTGTTCGGGAAGTTGTCGAAGTGAGATTTTTGGGCTCGTGAAGTCTGTTTCTTGGGGTATGTTGTGTCCAAGCATAGATTAGCTGTGGATCCTTCGAAGATAGAGATGATTGTTTCTTGGGAATCCCCCAAGACAGTGGTAGTGGTGCAAAGTATCCTTGATCTTGCAGGCTGTTACAAGAGGTTCATATCCAATTTCTCTCGGGTTGCGACTCATCTGACAACCTTGACAAAAAGGATCAAACATTCTTGCGGAACAACCAATGTCAGACGACTTTCAAGTACCTGAAGGAGAAGTTGGTCAGTGCTCCAGTCCTTTGTTTTCCAGCAGAGGGAGTTCAGTTTGAGGTTTTCTGTGATGCTTCGCGTCTTGGCTTGTGCCGCGTTCTAATGCAGTAGAGATCAATTGTTTCTTATGGGTCTCAGCAGTTATGTCCCCATGAGCGGAACTATGCCACCCATGATCTCGAGTTGGTGATAGTTGTGTTTGCCTTGAAGTTGTGGAGAAATTACCTCATCGACAAACGTTTTGTGGTTTTTACCGATCATAAGATTCCGAGGTATGTCTTCTCCCAACGTGACTTGAAATTACATCAGTGACGGTGGATGAAATTCTTATAGGATTATGAGTTTGAGATTTTGTATACACTAGACAAGGGGAATGTTGTGGCTGATGCGTTGAGCAGGAAGTCACGTAGTGATGCCATGCATTGATCTGGGGATTCTTGGAGAGTGACGGGAGAACTCTCAACAATGAATCTAGATATGGGAGAGGTTGGGGGAAGATGTTGTCTTTTTTAAGATGAAAGTGTAGTCATCTTTGGTGTAGTGGGTGAAGGAGTCCCAGTTAGGAGGATTCTGAGGCAGAGGTCTAGAGATGTAAAGCCCCGAACCCGCACTTCCGGATTCAGTACATAAAAATGCGGTGTATTTTTTTAAAAAAGGCAACAAAAAATATACAGTATTTTATACACTCTAGGACCTTTTCCGGTCCAGGTTTCAGAGAATTAGACAAGCACATTACATTCTATCAAAGCTGTACAAAAATTTATGCAATTGTCTTCGAGATCACGACCTCCTTATATGAAACAAACACCAATTGAAAATCTACTAAACCTGTGAAAAATAATTTAAAACATAGGGTGAGCATTAATTTTCACGGTAAGGGGTTTTAAAATCTTTTGGAAATACTTTTTCTTGAAAACTATAAATCTCTTTGGAAATATTTATCATTTGATAAAATCAGTACTTAGAAAATGGCTTTTCACACATTGAAACAATTTCTAAATATCCTTAAATAGTGTATATTATTTTCAAAACCATATAATTTCAAAATAATAATTCTTTTGAAACACTTCTTTGGATTTCTCCATTTTGAAAATAATAACTTTTATGGATTATTTATGATACTTAGCTGGCCATAAGAAAACCCTAAGACCACTTAACCGTATCACATGTATGACAACGTCCTCTTGAGGTCATGTGTTTACTCCCCATACTATATTATTTCATTCGATACTCTAGTGCCATAATTTAAGAAAAAAATTTAAATGGTCATGCATTTCTCACTCATAACAAAAAAGACATTTCTAAACCATTTAGAAATTATTTTCATATAAGAAAATAATCTTACAAATTTCATTACATGACACAATCTTATTCTTTTAAGAATTTCTAAAAATAACTAGGAAAAATCCATACTTATAAAGAATTGTTCTTATTTAAAAGACATAAATAGAACTGCTTAATAAATTAAACTAATGCTTGAATTAAAGTGCATGAAATGTCAACAATATCTTAGATGATGACCATATCTAATGTTACAAATGAAATTCATGGGCATGTAAAAAAAAATTCACACATAAGATGATAAATTTTATCATTTATAACTTGCCATAAATGAATGGTACACATAAAATGATAACCTATATAGAATACATAAAATGATAACTTCTCTCATAGAAATTATTGATAAAAGAAACAATTCAAAGTTAATAATAACAAAAAAAGTTTTTTATTATTTTAAAGTAGCTTATTTAAGGTCAAGAAATAATTCTTTTTAACATTGTTTCTCTACACAATACACACACACACACACACACATATATAGTTCTTTGAAAATAAATTAATAGATGATTGGATTTCAAATACTTCCCTTAGAAGGGTTATGATTTAATTCAAAGTTTGAAAACAAAATTGAAAATTTCTTTTCTAAAACATATATTTGATGGAAATTTTTTAGTATTAACATCCATATATTATAGAATTTGAAAGTATATATATATAAATGTATAAATTTGTAAATTTAAAATATTCTTTACCTTAAATGAGGATGAGTAGAAGACTGTTGGATTCTAGACACAGAGAAGAAGAATGAGAGAATAATTTTGGTAGAAAGGATCAGGTCTTCTAGGTGTTCAAAATTGAGGCTTTTATATAGAAATTTCATTGAAAATATTTTATTCATATTAACTGTTTTAGTGAAGAATTTGCAATATGATTTCCTTTTTGACAATTAAAATCATTCAAGGGTTTTTCCAAGTGTTCGATTTACCCTTGTTTGATGATAATATATATATATATATATATATATATATATATTATTATTTATGCAAGTTGGGTTATTCGGGGGATTTCAAAATTGGACATAATAGAATGAACAGTGGTGTTCATTGTGTTTTTTAAGATTCTTAATTACTCTTATTCATATTTACAAGTGAAGATAACCCCCACACATATAGAGAGCTTCCTTTAGAAGGTGATGGAGGAATAATAAAAAAATAACCAAAAAAGGGTCTAGGATTCAGTTTCATATTTTATAAATTATTTATATAGTTTTTAGAAGACTTGTAGTCGAGCTGGGCCATGGTTGAAGAAGGCTACGACAGAGGAGATGTGAAACAATTTGACGTCGGGGGTCACTGGTTAAGAAAAGTGGGGAAGATGAATAATGGAGAGGTCAAATGCTGAGAAAAGGAGCGAACAACTCAGATGAACCCGATCTCGAATGAATGGCTGAGATCATGCCCCATGGTTTTCCAACTCGTCCCACATCGAAACATGGAGAATTTGGGAACCCCTTTATAATATAGGGTGCAATTTCTATGCTCTGAAGACACACCACACATGGAAAGGAGCCTTACACATGGGTTCCTGTGGGCTATTTGTCCACACTATGCACCTAATGAGCGGGCCCTACACACGGGTCCACCCCTGACCCTGGTGGGAACTATGCTCGAGCCTATTGGCTTACATGCTGCTCTGCACCTAAGTACCTTCACTCATCAAAGGCTTGGCTAGTGCCCACCTAAGCAGCGGTCGCACAACTGTCTTTGGTTGTGGGTGCGTACAAGTATTATTTTTTTTTCAAGTAAAATTTTTCTAAACAAAGGCCTTTTTTTTATCAAAGTAACATTTATTTTTAATCATTTCCATTAAGTTAATTATACCATTTTAAACATTAAATTATATTACTTTTATTATGATCACTATTTGAAACTATCTTTTAAATTTTATTACATTTTATAATTCTCAAAACTATATATATATTTTTAAAAGTTTTACTTATTATTAAAACATTTTCATTAAGTGATTTCATTTTAAATATTATATTATTATTTTGTTTTACTATTTTAAATTTATTTTAAATTTTATTTTAAGCCACTTAATGGCTACTAAAACCCCAATGATTATATTTTTTTTCAACGGTCAAAAAGAAAAGTCTTATAAATACCTATGTCTGAGGGTATTCAAAAAATACCAAAATTCACCGAAGTTCATTTCTTGCTTCAATAATGGTGCTCTACTTCCCTCTTGTTCTTATTATTCTTTTTATTCTTCTTGCTATCACTTTTCTAATTGTGGTAGATTTAGGGGAAGTGAGCTACACATTCGACATTATTGTGTTAATAGGAGGTGTTCTAGTTGTGTTGCTAGTGCTTATTGTGAGCTTACTGAATTAGCCATGTTTTTTTGTAAAGATGTAATGAAATCAACACTATTAATAAAATATTACTTGTTTGTTCTTAAGTTTTGTATTCTTCTCTATTGAAAACATTTATTAAAAAAATAGATCATAGATCTGTGATGTTATATTCTTCCCCCTTAATTGAATTGCGCCATCGTAATTCATTCGTACACACACCCCACTTCTTCTTTCAACCTTGGTGTTTCTAAACAAACAACTTTATTATTATTTATAATTATTAAATTTGCATTGTAACAATTAATTCATACCTTCACCAGAATCTCCAATGTTGGTGATTCTCATGAAAAGGCAGATTTCTTCCAATCAGCTGGTCCTCATAGCAGATTCAAGTTCTCCAACTTCTTTTTCCCATACACAGCTTGAGAAATTCAGGTCAAACTCATATAAACATCAATAAGATGTTGAGATAGAGGTATGAGGGGTATAAAGTTTAGAGACATCTGAGTGGACTTGATTTTTATAGAATAATCGAACCGAATCATTTTCTAATATTTCAAAGTCTTTGAGTCTTCTGTATAAACTAAAACACAAAGATTGACCCATATAAGATGTGTGGAGGTGACCATCTTCTACAGCTTCTAGAAAAGGCCACTAAAGACTCAAACTGATCAGATAGGGTAAAACATTTGAAAAGGACCTCATAATATTTTCCTTGTCGTGTATAAAATGGAAGTTGTGTATGTACAATGGAAAATAGACAAAACCATATTCTCAAAAGAATCAGAGTATATCAGGTGTGTTGGATATCTTGTAAATGTGTTCACAAGAGTCAAAGGTTTGCAAAGGATTCAAATTCATTTGAGCATGATTTTAGAATTATCTTTTTGAGTAATTTATCTGGAAGGGACAAAAGAGTTGTTCACGCTCTTCTGTATTCTATCCGAAAATGTTAAGGAAAAAGAATTTTACACAGGAGGTATACATAAATTATTAATTTATTCTAATTTTTCAAAATTATCTAGACCGTTGCTTTAATACCAACTGTAAATCCCTAAACCCGCACTTTCTGATTCAGTACATAAAAATGATGTATATCTTTTTTTATAAGACAACAAAAAAATACATAATATTTTATTTACTCCAGCACCTTTTCCGGTCCAGGTTTCGGAGAATTAGACAAATACATTATATTTTATCAAAGATGTACAAAAATTTATACATTGTCTTCATGAGCATTGCCTACTTACATTAAATAAACACCAATTGAAAATCTATTAAACCTGTGAAAAATAATTCAAAAGATAGGGTGAACATTAATTTTCTCAGTAAGGGGTTTTAAAATCATTTGGAGATACTTTGAAAACTATAAATCTATTTGGAAACATTTATAATTTGATAAAATCAATACTTATAAAAGGGTTTTCACACATCGAAACAATTTCTAAATATCCTTAAATAATGTATATTATTTTGAAAATCATATAATTTCAAAATAATAATAATTTTGAAATACTTCTTTGGATTTCTCTATTTTGAAAACAATAAATTTTGTGGATTATTTATGATATTTGGCTGGCCATAAGAAAATCATATGGCCACTTAGGCATATGACATGTAGGACATCGCCCCCTTGAGGTCATGAGTTTACTCCCTATATCATAACATTTCATTCAAAACTCTATGCCATAATTTAAGAAAAAAATTTAAATGATCCTGCCTTTCTCAGTCATAACCCAAAAGACATTTCAAAACCATATATAAATTATTTTCATAGAAGAAAATAATCTTACAAATTTCTTTACATGGAACAATATTATTCTTTTAAGAATTTCTAAAAATAAATAGGTGAAGTCCATACTTATAAAGAATTATTCTTATTTAAAAGACATAAATATAACTGCTTAATAAATTAAATGAATGCTTGAATTAATGTGCATGAAATGTCAATAACATCTTAGATGACGACCATATCTAATGTTACGAATGACATTCATGGACATATAAAAAACAATTCAAACATAAAATGATAACTTTTATCATTTAAAACTTCCCATAAATGAATGGTACACATAAAATGATAACCTATATAGAATACATAAAATAATAACTTCTCTTATATAAATTATTGATAAAAGAAACAATTTAAAGTTAACAATAATAAAACAAAGTTTGGTTCTTGTTTTAAAATAGCTTATTTAAGATCATAAAATAATTCTTTTTAATATTGTTTTTATACATAATATATATATATATGTAGTTCTTTGAAAATAAATAAATGGATGATTGGATTTCAAATACTTCCCTTAGAATGGTTATGATTTAAATCAAAATTTGAAAACAAAATTGAAATTTTCTTTTCTAAAACATACACTTGATTGAAAATTTGAAGTATTAACATCCTTATATTATAGAATTTGAAACTGTATATATATATATAAATGTATAAATTTGTAAATAAAAAATATCTCTTACCTTAAATGAGGATGAGTCGAAGTCTATTGGATTTTGGACATAGAGAAGAAGAATGAGAGAATTATTTCAGGGGAAAGGATTGGGTCATCTAGGTGTGCAAAATTGAGGGTTTAATATATAAATTTCATTGCGAATATTTTATTCATATTAACTATTTTGGTGAAGAATTTGCATCATGATTTTCTTTTTGACAAATAAAATCATTCAAGGGTTTATCCAAGTGTTCAGTTTACCCTTGTTTGATGATAAATAAATAATATATATATATATATATATATATTGTTGTTTCTATAATTTGGTTTATCTGGGAAATTTCAAAATTGGACAAAGAAGAACAAACACCGGTGTTCATTGTGATTTTTAAGATTCTTAATTACACTTATTTAGATTTATAAGTAAAGATAGACAATATATATATATATATATATGTATGTATATATATATTTATATATATATAGATTCCTTCAAAAGTTGAGGGAGGAATAATAAAAAAAATAAACAAAACAGGGTCAAGGATTCAATATCATATTTTACAAATTATTTATATCATTTTTAGAAGACCTGCGGTTGAGCTGGGCCATGGTTGAAGAAGGATGTGATGGTGGAGATGTGGAACGCGTTGATCTCGAGGGTTATTGGTTCAGAAAATCAGGGAATATGAATAGTGGAGAGGTCAAACAAAGAGAAAAGGAGCGAATAACTCAGATGATTCTGATCTCGAACGGATGACTAAGATCACATCCCGTGGTTTTAAAACTCATCCCACATCGAAACATGGAGAGTTCAGGCATCCCTTTATAATACAAGGTGTGGTTGCTACACCCCAAAAACAAAAGCACGCATGGAAAGGAGACTTACACATGGGCTCCTGTAGGCTATTGGCCCACACTATGCACCCAATTAGCGAACCCTACACATGGGTCCACCCCTGACCCTGGTGGACACTATGCCCAAGCCTACTGGCTTACACAATGATTTTCACCTGAGTACCTCCACTCACCGAAGGCTTGGCCAGTTCCCACCTAAGCAGTGGTTTCATGACTGCCTTTGGTTCTCAGTACTCTTATTATTATTCTTTTTATCAATTTTATAATTATAATAGATTGAAGGGAAGTGGGATACACATTTGACATTATCATGTTAATAGGAGGTGTTCAGTTGAGTTGTTAGCACTTATTACGGGCTTACTGGATTAGCCATGTTTGTTTTTGTAAAGATGTAATGAAATCAGTGCTTTATTAATAAAATATTACATGTTTGTTCTTAAGTTTTCTATTATTCTATATTTTAAAACATTTATTAAAAAAAATACATCATAGATTTGGGATGTTATAAGAGAGATTGAGTTGTTTTTGGTGATGCTCCTGATAGTTGGTTTGAGGATGGACAACATCGAGTGTTGTTCCAAGGAAGGATTTTCATTCCTTTAGCGATGTGTGAGATGGTTCTTTGTGAGTTCCATAGTTCGCTTTTGGCGGTACATCTCATCATGAAAAATACGTATCAAGATTTGAGACATCATTTTTTGTGGCTTGGGTTAAAGCATGCATTTTCAGAGTTTGTTTTTTGATGTTTGGTCTTCCATAAGGTGAAGGTTGAGCATTGTGTTCCTGATGGTTTACTATAGCCATTAGATATTTCTAGTGGAAGTGGGAGGAAATATTGATGATCTTCATTATCGGTTTACCTCAAGCTAATGGAGGATATGATGCTATATGAGTGATAGTGGATCATTTGATGAAATCATCCCTTTTATAGCAGTTGGGGAGTTAAGCTGAGTGGAGGCTTTATCAATGAATTATCTGGAGGATGTGGCGAGACTCCACAGATTCCCGAGGATGATCATCTTTGATCGAGATCCTTGTTTTACCTTTAGGGTGTGGAGAGGTCTCTAGCACAATTCTTGTTCTCAGTTATGTCTTAGCACTGTTTTTCATCCACAGACGGATGGTCAGACAGAGTGGACCATCCAAACTCTTGAAGACATGTTTCCCTCTTATGTCCTTTATTTTGGAGGTTCTTAGATGAATCACATTCCCTTGGTTGAGTTTTCTTACAATAATAGTTTCCACTACACCATTGGTATGATTCTATTTGAAGCTTTATACGACTGAACTTTTCATTCTCCGTTGTGCTGGATCGGGGTCAGAGAGTCGGCAATTCTCAGGCCGAAACTTGTATAGAATATGAAAGAGATGGTTCAGGTAATTTGTGATAAGTTTAAGGCATTACAGGATCGTCATAAATCCTATGTCGATCATAGGAGGAGACCTCTGGAGTTTGATGTTGGAGATCATGCGTTCTTGAAGGTGACTTATCATGGACAATAAAGGTTTGGTCGTGGGAGTATGCTTTCTTCCTGGTTTGTTGGGCCTTTTAAGGTATTGGCTTGTATTGGAGCTATGACATATCAAATGACACTTCCCTCATAGATGAGCCAGATACATGATGTTTTTCATGTGACGCAACTCTGACATTATCTTCATGATGACGCTCATGTCATCAATTGGGGAGAGATCAATGTTGACGATGAAGTGACCTTCTCTAAGCGGCCTGTAGAGATCATGGACCACCAGGTGAAGGTGTTTTATGGGTGTGATATTCCTTTGGTTCATGGATTATGGTGACACAGTGGCGTGAATGAGAGTACCCATGAACACGATTCATAGATGCGAGCTCGGTACCCCAAGCTGTTTGTTGTTTAGCTTTCTTTGTAGCATTATTCAATTATTGATGCTGACCTTTCAGGTTTATGAGATGGTTTCCTCTTGTTTCTTGTTGTTTCCTTATTCTATTTTGAGAGGTATCTCCTCTGGGAGAGTGTTTAAGAGATGGTTTTTGCTGTTGCATGATTTTGTGCTTGTTCCTCTAATGAGGTGGTTAAGCTCCTGTGATTGAGAGATCCTTGAGAGATATCTCATGGGGTGACTTTTTGGATAACCCCTTTCTATTTATTTATCTCCGAGTGTGGTTTTAGATTCTCAAGGATGAGAATTTTTTGAGAGGTATCTAATGTAAGGGCATGAATCTATGTTGTATGATCCTTTGTGTGTTTCTGAAGCTATTGGTGCTCAGAGGAGGCCTAAAGCAGGTCTAGAGGCATTCAATTGCTAAAATATGGAAGCATGGATAATTCATGCCGTGTAAAATTTACATGACATGAAAGGGTGGTTCATGATGTGTAATAGATCAGGATTTAAATGGTTGAGGTGACGTGTTTTTCAGTGGAAACTTAAAATTAGATACTTACATGACATGTAAGTCTTACACACCATGTAAATATGCTATATAATGCACCTATAAAGGTTACAACGCCTTGAGGGTTCCCAAAACCTACTACATCCCTCTCAACTTCCAAGAGACCAATGACTCTCCCTTCAAAAGTTTCAAAATCCTTTCACCGGGGATCGATTCTCGGCTTCCCGTCTTCGATACGTGGTGATCTGAGGTAGGTTCTACCTCTTCTATTGTGGTTTTTTGATATGGATCCTCCTTTTTATTCTTTCCATGTGACAGTGATTCATCTCCATGTTTTTAATGCAGTTTTCTTGGTTTATTGGTGCAGTTGTTCCGTGATGTTCTTGCAGGGATGTAACTTCTTGAGGGAGGGGTGATTGAGATCCAAAACATTGATCCATTATCACATGAATAACGCTTATTCCTTTGAGTCAAAGAATTCATTGCTTCTCTTTTTTATTTATGTGAAATGGTAAAACTAGCATGGTTTAGTCCTTTGGGTGGTAATGGAATTAACCTAATAATTACTAACCCAGATGAAAGAAATTAGTTGTAGCGACCGCTTATCAATGTTGTTTCTTTATACCATGATAACAGTTTGCCTCTTGATTTTCTAGATAGTGTTCTATCTATATTATGCGTTTTAGCATGTTCAGTTATGCTATGGATTAGAATGTTGTTTTTGATGGAAAATGGTGAAGAATATAAATCCAAAATTAATTAAAAATTAATTGGATTAAGATTTAAAGAAGAGGCATGTTTTAATCCGGTGGTTGTAATTTGATAATGATCAAATTAATGCAAGTATACACGTTTAATTGAATATATAATTCCATGTGATTAATGGAATTTGATAAATAATGTGAATAATGTCAATGCTTGTTGATGAAAATAATTAAAGTCATGATAATGAATTGTAATTCCACAATTTTTTTTTGAAACTAGAGTGTATGCTTAAAAGAATATTTAAATTAATTGTTTAATTAATTTAGTAGTTTGTTATCGCTTGATGCCTTAGGTTTCCTATAGTTGGAACCTATGAATAATAAATTTTTTAAATCAATATTGGTTAAGAACCAGTTGTTTAATAAATATAATTTCTAGGTTCCGAGTTTCTCTCTTTCTTGTGAAGGTTGAGTACCTTGTGTTTGGAGCTGTGAGTGCTCATTTATGTGTGAATCCTGGATGCCTTGTTTTAGGGACTAGATTTCCCTATGGACTATGTTTTTTTTCTACTTTTGTGATGTACTCTGGATATGAGCCTTATGATGTGGGGCGGGGAGGCTCAGATGTGATGTAAACTTGGGATGGCTCAGCCAAGGAGCGATTGATGATATGGGGTGAGGAGGCCTAGATGATGTAGCTGGATTTGACACATGTGACAACAAGATGCACCGGGATATGCCTGTAGGTGTTATGGATGACACTAGATATGATGGAACATGTTGAAGTTGGGATTACCTGTTGATGTGATTAAAGTTGGTTTCATTCCTAAAACGAATATGTTAATGGATGATAGTCCGGTTTCTTGTTTTATATGCATTCCTTTCTCCGCTACTTAAGGAATCTGGACATGCTTGGTTGCATGTTTCCTCTTGGTGGTAACTTAGGATGGTTTTCCTAGAGTACCTGTGTTATGAAATGATGCTAATTATGAATAAATAATTCTTAGCCCACATGGCTGGTTGTGCTAGAATGAAAATGATGGAAAGATGTTGATCTTGAGAAACCATGGACTCAGTTTAGATTATGCCTGGAGGGAATGAACTTTACTATGATATTGAAATAATACAAATGGTTAATTAATGACTAATGAATTAATTAACATAAAGTGAATTGTTTAATGAAAATAAGTAATTTAATGTAGCTCTTTAAATGCTTGTGTGCTTATAGAATATCTAGTCTTAACAGCGACAACCAGGAGTCCGAGTGACATGAGCTACAATTGAGTCTAAAACTAGATTATACCCATAGTGTGGTTGTGAGCTATATTATATCTTATATATTCTGTGGTTTCATGTGCTGCCCCACCCATGTTAGTTAGGGAGACTGACACTCAGTGGACTTTGGGAGGGTGTTTTCCCCAACATCCTAGTGGGAGGATGGATAGATGATTACCCCCTCTGGCCCCACTCTCTTCTCTTAGTAGTTACTTTTACTGGTATGCACGATGATTAGTTTTCCCCATATATCTGTGTAAAGGGATGTGATGGCTTGTGGTTATTCACACACATGTATATCCAGATATATTATCTAAAGGATTATTATAGGTATGATTTGTATAGGCTGTGATGGCATGAGGTACTTACTCGGTGTGATGGCTGTGATGACTTGAGGTATAATACATAGTGCATGATACATAATTAAAAACTGATAATTAGAAGGATACATAATTTAATAATAAGGATACATAATTAAAAACTGATAATTAGAAGGATACATAATTTAATAATCAATTATGAATATAATACATTAAAAACTGAATACGTAATTATATGTGATACAGAATTAAGAATACATACAAAATTGCATTTTTTATAACACATACACGATTGAATTCATAAATTCGAATATAATAACCCAAAATAAGGAAATGAATAAATGAATTCAACCAAACAAAAATATAATGTCAGGGTTTGGGGTGGGTGTATTTGAACTTAGTGATGATGATAATGGGTGTGTATCAATGAGCTTGTGTGACTTAGGGAATATAGTTGTCCTTGGCGTATTAAATGTCATGTGTTTTAGAATAGGGGTAGGATTTCCTCACATGAGAAGTGGATTGTGTGAGGCTGGACCATGGATCGTTGTGCTAAAGTATCAACACAATCCGAATACGTTTGGTCGGTTTTCCGTATGCCAATTGTTTTTACTTAAAATGATGTTCATTTTAAACAAAAGAGAGATAGTTAGAGTGATACCAGCCACACCATGCCTCATATTGAGGCAGGGTTGACTCATACACATCACATATAACCCATGGATCGTTTTCCTAAAGTATCAATACAATCTGAATGCGTTTGGTTGGTTTTCCGTATGCCAGTTGTTGTTTTCACTTAAAATGTTGCCCATTTCAAATAAAAGTGAGACACTTTGAGTGGTACCGGCCACACTAGGCCTCATATTGAGGCTCGGTTGACTCTTAAATTTCCTAAATGACCCATGGATTGTTTTGCTAAAGTATCAACACAATCTGAATACATTTAGTCAGTTTTTCGTATGTCAGTTGTTTTTACTTAAAACAATGTCCATTTTAAACAAAAGAGAGACACTTAGAGTGCTACCAGCCACACCGTGCCTCAGATTGAGGTGGGGTTGACTTGTAAATGTCACAAATGACCAATGGATCCTTTTCCTAATATATCAACACAATCCTAATGCATTTGGTCGGTTTTCTGTATGCTAGTTGTTGTTTTCATTTAAAATGTTGATCATTTCAAATAAAGGTGAGACACTTTGAGTGGTATCAGCCACACCGCACCTCGGATTGAGGTGGGGTTGACTCGTAAACATCAAAAATGACTCATGGATTGTTTTCCTAAAGTATCAATAGAATCCAAATATGTTTGGTCCATTTTCCGTATGCCAGTTGTTGTTTTCACTTAAAATGATGTCCATTTTAAACAAAAGAGAGACATTTAGAGTGGTACCGGCCACACTGTGCCTCGCATTGATGCAGGGTTGACTCATACATGTCACAAATGTCCCATGTATCATTTTACTAAAGTATCAACACAATCCTAATGCATTTGGTTGGTTTTCCTTATGCCAGTTTTTGTTTTCACTTAAAACGTTGTCCATTTCAAATAAAAGTGAGACAATTTGAGTGGTACCGGATACACTGCGCCTCAGATTGATGTGGGGTTGAGTCTTACACATCACATATGAACAATGGATCGTTTTCATAAAGTATCAACACAATATGAATACGTTTGGTTTCTGTATGCCAGTTGTTTTTACTTAAAATAGTGTCCATTTTAAACAAAAGAGAGACAATTTGAGTGATACTGGCCACACTGTGCCTTATATTGAGGCAGGGTTGACTCGTACATATCACATATGACTCATGGATCATTTTACTACAGTATCAACACAATCCAAATGCATTTGGTCAGTTTTCCGTATGCCAGTTGTTGTTTTCACATAAAATGATGTCCATTTTAAACAAAAGAGAGACATTTAGAGTGGTAATGGCCACACTGTGCCTTTTATTAATGCGGGGTTGACTCATACACGTAAAAAATGTCCCATGGATCGTTTTCCTAAAGTATAAACACAATACGAATGCGTTTGGTTGGTTTTCCACATGCCAGTTGTTGTTTTCACTTAAAATGTTGTCTATTTTAAACAAAAGAGAGACATTTAGAGTAGTACCGGCCACACTGCACCTTGTATTGATGCGGGGTTGACTCCTACACATCAAAAATGTCCCATGGATCGTTTTACTAAAGTATAAACACAATCCGAATATGTTTGGTCGGTTTTCCATATGCCAGTTGTTTTTACTTAAAACATTGTCCATTTTAAACAAAAGAGAGACACTTAGAGTGGTACTGGCCACACCATGCCTCAGATTGATGTGGGGTTAACTCGTATACGTCATAAATGTCCCATGGATCGTTTTCCTAAAGTATCAACACAATAAGAATGTGTTTGGTTGGTTTTCTGTATGCCAGTTGTTGTTTTCACTTAAAATGTTGATCATTTCAGATAAAGGTGAGACACTTTGAGTGGTACCGGCCACACCGTGTCTCATATTGATTAAGGGTTGACTCCTACATGTAAAAAATGCCCCATGGATCGTTTTTCTAAAGTATCAATAGAATAATAATACGTTTGGTCCATTTTTAATATGTTAGTTCTTGTTTTCACTTAAAATGTTGTCCATTTCAAATAAAAGTGAGACACTTTGAGTGGTACCGGCCACACTGTGCCTCAGATTGAGGTGGTATTGAGTCTTACACATCACATATGACCCATGGACCATTTTCCTAAAGTATCAACACAATCCAAATAAATTTGGTTGGTTTTTCGTATGCCAGTTTTTTTTACTTAAAAGGGTGTCCATTTTAAACAAAAGAGAGACACTTTGAGTGATATAGGCCACACCGTGCCTCAGATTGAGGTGGGGTTGACTCGTACACGTCACATATGAATCATGGATCATTTTAATAAAGCATGAACACAATCCGAATGCGTTTGGTTGGTTTTATGTATGCCAGTTAGGAAAATCATGCAACAATAGTGATAATATCTTATACTAAAACTATAGACATTGTGCATGATGTGCACCCCCTAGTGCATGGTTAGGGAAAATCATGCACATTGATTATAATATATATCCCTATATGGTTGGTAGATACCATGTGGGATGGACTTAAATTTGTTTACTAATCGTGAGGCATAGTGTTTTTCTACGCCGACCGGGGTTCCGAGCTCCGAACAAGCCCCATAAGCCCCATAAACCATTATAACATCATTAGGCTTCCATATTTGGTAAAAAATAAAGAGTTATACTGAATTCAAAAATATCCATACCATAGTGAAAAACCAGGTTCTTATAGTCTTCTCATTTAAAGGAACTCATCCTGAAGTTCACCTTCAATGGGTGGCAAAAATTTATTTGAGAACAATTCTGTCCGGGGGGTTGTCCGAGGTCCAGGGGGGCTGTTGGGGTGGGGGTTGTCCTAGGGGCTATCCAGGGGGCTGTTCGGGGGGCTGTCAGGGGGGCTGTCTGGGGTCCTGGGTAGAGGGTGGGGGTGCTGTCTGGGGAGCTCTCTGAGGGGCTGTCTGAAGGGCTGTCTGGGGGGCTGTCCGGGGTCCAGGGAGGAGGTGGGGGGGGGGGGCTATGATGGGTGTGTGCAAGGTGTGCTAGGCTTTTAAGTAGAACGACACATCCATATTAAATCAAAAATCAGATGTCATAAATATCAGTAAAAAATGTAATAGATCAATATGCCCCTGATCACCATCACCATCACCACTGTCATCATCAGCCTCATCCTTGCCGCCATCTCTATCCTCGTCGTCGTCCTCTTCATTATCCTCATGCTCATCCTCGACCCCATCCTCGCCCTCATCCTCATCCTCATCCTCGCCCTCAA
Source organism: Viscum album (assembly GCA_963277665.1). Lineage (NCBI taxonomy): Eukaryota > Viridiplantae > Streptophyta > Magnoliopsida > Santalales > Viscaceae > Viscum > Viscum album. The sequence continues at coordinate 618,916,102 of OY728127.1, read as the reverse complement.
TCTCTACATCATCATCATCCCCAACATCTTCCTCTTCAGCATCCTCATCATCACTAGGAATGTCATCATCTCGAACGCCACTAGAACTTCTGCTTGGTTCATTGGATAATGCACCCATAAATGACATATATGTCTGACAAGCCACGCTGGCCTCTGGTGGAAGTGATGAAGATAAAGCTTTGATCAGTTTCATAAATTCTTTCTCCCTCATTTGAACCTATTCTTCCAACTCTATGACCCTTTTATCAGACCATCTTGTATGCTCCTTGACCTGTTCCAACTCGGTGGTACTAGAATGGATACCTGGAGAGGACCAATACCTCACCAGAACTATATTCTTACCAGGTCGGCAGCGTACTCGACCAGAGTTCTCATCTCCCAAAAACTGATATAAATGATCGTGTGGACCTAAATTGTCAGGCTCCTGGGCATCAAGGGCCTCTAAAGCAGCATATTAAAAATATTAATAGATTATTAAATTTCAAAATAGATATTAAACTTTTAAATAAACAAATTAAAACTTACAATCTTTTCTTGTGTCGGTTTATTAACCGCAGTTCCATCTTTTTTCCTTCTACTCGAGCAAAACAATTTTGCTCGAGGGAGACGTCCTTAAATATTCAATTTGTGCTTCTATAATGACATTGAAACAATATAAAGTGTAAGTATAATCATATATTAAATATTCAATAAATCACATAATTTAAGTAGGAAACAATAAAAAGGGAAAGTCCTAAATAAAAATTATAAACAACTATATCGTACTAGCTACCTATCATGATCTAACATAGTAGTGCACCCCAAAGTGTGGAGGTATTTCTTTGAATCAATGTTTTTTTGTTTTTTTAGAATATTCCTAAATAATGTTTAATAATAAATAAGATAATATTAATTCAAAATATGAAAACTGTCATTTAAATACCTCAAATGGGATTAATACCTTAAATTTGGCAGTTTCCCAATGGGTAATCATTTGGAGATATTGCTATATCGGGAAGTCATCCACGATAGGTACTGTCTCCAACTCCATTCCCACTCTATCACACCATCCAACATACAACTCATGCTTATAAGCTCTCCAAAGCTCTCCTAGCTCTTTTAAACATGTTGGTCGTGCACCTTCGTCATCAGGGAAGTTAAACCGAAGCTGAAATCCAATAGATTAATTCATATAAATACAAAAAAATACTACATTAAATCCAATAGTTTTTTACCCATATTTGTGCCCACGCATTATCCTTGACTTCTTGTGGCAGATGTCTCCAATAGAGAGGGTTGACCGGAATGATGTTGGAGTATTTGGATAGCGTCGCCAAAAAACCCCGACATTCCTGCCCAGTTTTATCAATCATCTGTCCATCATCATTGTATTCAACCATCAACTGTGTCTGGCGGTTCCATACCACACACAAGTGAGTACGCCCCCTCCCCCGCCTCCTATCAGTAGATAAATCTGTTATTAAAGAAAAAAATATCAGTACAAGTTATAATAAAAATAAATTTTGGTATAAAAATTTGTTAGAGTTATATAAATATACCTGTGGTAGTCGGATCAATGGGCGTCACTGGATGTGCAGAAGCTGAAGGAATATCCTATATAGGTGGAGTGTCCCTCAGTGTACGCTCCTCAGCCACATATTGTGTTAGAGTAGTAGTCGAAGAAGGTGGAATATAATAGCTAAGAGATAACGAACCAGAAGCAAAAGATGATGGCACAGACGTCTGGCCAACTGGTAGTGTAAACATCAGAGGCCTAAATATCCCATGTGTCCCTAAAGACACACCAGGATCAAAATGGGGCGTAGAAGATACGTCTGTGGTAGGGGCATAGTCCAATCAGGTACGACCAGTGGATCGTCTAACTCTCGAACCACAAGCCCTCGTACCACCGGCCTCAGTACCGGGACCACCCGATGATCGTCTAACTCTGACACCACCCCCCTCCTACCACCAGCCTCTGTACTGGAAGCAATATCAGGCTCCTCATCGGATATCTCTTGTATAGGGGGTGGATCCTGAAAAAAAGTTTAACACAAAATTAAACACATGATATTATAAGTTATTGAAATATATATATTTGAAATAAAATACTCACAATAGGGATGAGTGGAGGAACACCCATCTGTGTCATGCGACGATTATTTTCTGTCATCTTTTTCTGCTGCATCTCTTCAATGGGTGTCATTTCCTGCAATGAAAACAAATATGGAAGTAATTAGAAACAGATAACTAATGTGTAACCCAAAAAACAAAATATAGAAAAACCATTTTGATAAAAAAAACATAAAGAAACAGAATATTTATAGTGGTTTGAAGGTAAGTACTAGGATACACACTCTGAATGATGTAGGTGAGAACACGACTGTATGATTCTATATATTTCCCACCACAACTTTGGGTTCACAATAAACTTTGAAAATTGAGATATTGGAGTCATCATAAGTAATAAAAGGATTGCTTCCAATTGCAGTAGAGATAGTGTCAACTTCATCATCACCATCATCAAAAACATTTATGGGATTTACTTCAATAATTACACCGAATTTAGGATGAAGATGATCTTTGACATAAAAAACTTGTTTCACCATTGATGCCAATACATATGGTTCATCAGTGGCAAGAGTGCGAGTCATGCCAATAACTCAAAATCCACAATCATTAATAAAGGTGCCTTGCCTCATCATTGAATCAAACCATTGACATTTCATCATCATGACTTGACCATGCGAGTAATAATCCAAAATTATTATTTTCTCCATGACTCCATAATAAGCTACATTTTCATAACAAGGTCTATTATCCGATGAACTAGCATAATAGTCTGTTGTGACAGTTAGCATAACACCATCATGCTATGTTCTTATGTTTCTTGCTCATTCAGTGATAATAAATTTGTATCTATTGATCATAAATGATTTACAATCCCAAACCATGGTATTAGGACCAAAAGACAAAGCTCTTATTTCCTTATAAATAGAGTCTACAAGAAAACTCGATACTTGAAATATAAAAAAATAGTAAACTTAATTAAATATTATTTTTATTTAGTTATTACTGAAATATTTTTACCTTCAATTTCAAACAAGCAGAAAACCCTTTGCTATGAAAAGTCTCTTTCCTTCTCAAAGATAAAGAACGATGCTTTCTATATATCAATTCTTTATGTTCCTTGTAGATAAAAATAATAATAGTTTAACAAATATTTAAAATTACAAGAGATAATATAAGAGATACATGTACAATTTACTTACTTGATTCATCAAACAAATCACAATTGAACAACACTGTGCGATGTGCCATCTCTCGCTCTTCAAGGCTTAATGTCGTCAATGTATATGATCCCGAAATTCCTCCTGTCTGAGGAAGTTATAGAAAACTGGGTTCAATTTTCTCATACAGTTCTTCTTTATTTCTCATTGGTCTGTTTATTCTCGTAGTAAGATCAGACAAATACATTGAGCATAAATCTATACATTCTTGAGCCAAGTAACCATTCACAATAGAACCGTCAATATAATTCCTGTTCCGAACATATAATTTCAATGTGTATATGTTTCTTTCAGTTGGATACATCAAATGGAAAGCAACGGGTCCTCCAAGAAGTATTTCAGTCGGAAGATGGACAGTCAGATGAAACATGCATGTAAAAAATGATGGAGGGAATATTTTCTCTAGCTCACACAAAACTAATGGTGTCTCTGCCAATAGTTTTTGTAAGAAGGATTTAGACAACTTCTTAGCACAAAAATCTCTAAACAAACAGCACAACTGAATAACTGAGACTCTTACATTATTGGACAAGAGATGACAGATTGCTATTGAAATCAACTCATGAAAATGGACGTGATAATCATGAGTCTTCAAAGATTTCAGCTTCAACTCTTTTCTGTTGACCCGTTTTGATATATTGCTTGAATAGCCATCAGGAACTTTAATAGTCTCTAGAACTTCTAGAAATTGATTTTTTTCAGCAGGTTTCATCACATAAGAAGCACATGGAACTTGCCATTTATTTTCAATGATATAGACAGGATGAAATTCTGGTCTGATCCCCCAATCTACCAAGTCACGCTGAGATCATAAATCATATTTTGTCTTCCCCTTGACATTTAAAATAATCGAAAGCAACATTTCACATATATTCTTTTTAATGTGCATTACGTCTAAGCAATGACATAACAAGTTGGCTGATCAATACGAAAACTCAAAGAATATACTCTTCTTCTTCCAATTGTAACAAGTATCATTGGAAATATTTTTCCTCTTTCTATATTTCATTAAACCCTTCCCAAATGAATAACTGAAATCTTTCAATTCATTAAGCACATCAGTTCCAGACATACACTGAGGTGGATCGTCAGTCTCCATGGTATTGTCAAATCTTCGACGATTGTTTCTATATGGATGGTTCATTGGCAAGAATCATCGATGTCCCATAAAACTAAAACTACGACGATATTTCATTCTTCTCGATCGATTATTCTTCATACAAACAGGACATGACAATTTTCCTTTTTTGCTCCATCCAGACATCATTGCATAAGTAGGAAAATCATTGATCGTCCACATAAGCACAACATGCATTTGAAATATGTCTTTTGAACATGCATCGTATGTGGGCACACCCACATCCCAAAGAAGTTTCAACTCTTTTATTAAAGGTTGCATGTATACATCTATATCATTGCCGGGATCAGAAGGGCCAGATATCAGTATACTCAAGAAAGTGTAAGACTTTTTCATACACAACCATGGGGGAAGGTTATAAATGTGTATGAAAACCAGCCATGTGCTGTGCGAAGTAAGAATCTTCCCAAATGGATTAAAACCATCACATGAAAGACCCAGTCTCACATCACACACGTCTGTTGTAAATTCAGGATATCGAGCATCAAATCTCTGCCATGAAAATCCATCTGCAGGATGAACCAACTCTTCATTATTCTTTTTTCTCTTGGTGTCATGCCATCACATTTTTACTGATATTTCATCAGACATGAAAAGGTTCTGTAATCTAGGGATCAATGGAAAGTGACACATTACTTTTTGTGGCACACGAGATGGTGTCCCATCATCTTTTGGCTTCCATATGGAGGTTCAACATTTGATACAATCATTTCTTTCAGCAGTTTCCTCCCAAAATAAGCTGCAATCATTTGGGCAAGCATGATTTTTTTTGAGAATCCAAGTTTATCAACTAACTTCCATGCCATATAGTGGTTTGAGGGAATATCTGCATCATATGGAAGTAAGTCCTTCAAGAAGGTAAGAATGTAATCAATTGTAGTATTTTAAATCCCATACATAGTTTTCCCATGAAACAATCGGATTAAGAATTCCAACTTTTTCATTTTACCACATTGTCGATATACTGGAGTCATCGCAACATCATTCAATTTTTTCACCCTATCAACATCATCATTTTCATTGGATGCATCATGTGTGCTTGTATCAAAATCTTATTGGATGGACATAATTTCCTTCTCATGATGCCAAATAAATGGAAACCGATCATATATCAAACTCTCCAATTCAGTCCTATCATTTGGATCATCAACATTTTGAGATTCCATTTTCTCTCCATTGTGATACCACACATAATAGTTTTTTTGGAAACCATATTTGGTTATATGATAGCTAACTGCTTCACTACTCAACCAAGGTATTCCAACATAATTAGAACACGAACAGTGTATGCAACCACTATCTGAAGCCTTGTCAAATGCAAAATCTAAAAATCTGTTCAAATTATTTTGAAAATCGGTTGAAATCTAATCAGTTTCGTACATCCAACTTCTATCCATTCTGTAAAAAAATTGAAATAAGTAATTTCAAAGCAATTCGATAACATTGTAGTTCAATCGAAAAAATATTTAGGTAAATGAAAATTGTTTACTTTATATAAAAGCATAACTGACACATTACTCTATATGAGAATCATATTAAGAAACACAACAAAATACAGTGTATATAAGAAAATAAGATACATAATTTCTAATGCCTATATTCAAGGATTTCACAGTAAGATATTGGAAGTGGATCAAGGAATACATAATCCTTAAGGGTCTTGTTGGGAGTACATGAGTTTTATACTTTAACTTCTTTAAGGAGATTAGGATGAGGATCACTTCAAAAGTAGTTATGGCCTCATCAAGTTTCACCTTAACCATGGATTAAAGGATCCTAGGTTTGGGGCCATAGATCATTGGTTGGTAGGGTGTATTCATTAAATAATGTCCCAATTGATTTTGGAGAGGGACCTTCAATAGTTAAAGGTATGGATTTGATTAGAAACACATATAAAAAGGATATCCAAGAATTGTGACATCCCAAACTAGGATGCCACTCATTAGTGACCTGAACCCAGATGGCCTCATGGCCTTAAGAACATCTACCAAAATTCCAAATGTTATTGACTAATAGTGTGAGCCGTTGGTGTGTCTGGGGGATACTATTCTCTCATTACCTAAGTTGCACAATTTTAATATTATCAGTTAAAAAGTAGAAGAAAGATAACAATGGGAAAATATTGGAAATGGATGAAAATAACCAAATCAATGATACCAACTAATAACAGAATCATAAACTGAATGATGGTAATGTATGTCATGTATCAAGAAGAAAACATAGTTACAACTAGTAGGAAGTGGTACTATGCAAGAGGCTCAATAAATTCTAAAATTCGACATAGCTTCTTGAGATACAACCCAATCACCTGCTACATGCTCCATCCTATGTCATGTGAGTATTCATGCATCTGTAAAATGGTGATTCCCTTTATCTAAACATATAATCATGTAGTTTATCCAGGTACCCAATGGCATCTCGAACAATGTGTGAGATACAATTCATGTAGGGGACCATTGAGAGGTCTATAACTATCTAGTCTATTTATATAACATTTTAATATAATGATATGATAAATTAAAGTGACAACTAAAAAATATAAAAGGGTTTTCTATGGTTCTGGAGAAAAAATATAAAAGGGTTTTCTATGAATTAGTTTCATGAAGAAGAAAGAAGTACTACATGGGAGAAGGAGAGGTCCCACCGAGAGTTCCCTTTGTAGATATTTCATTCATAAAGAACATTGGATTGTACGGTTAAGTATTTCTTATCTCTTCTGTGAAAAATAATTAGGGACCACATACTATTTTGAAAAGTTGAAGAAGATACTCCATCTGTTCTATTGTGTAAAGGATAAGTGAACAATGTGTCATTATATATATATATATAAAGATTTTGATAGAAACATGATACATACTTTCTATGTAACACACATAGTGTACAAAAATGAAGATGAATAAGATCTTCATGTTTGACATGATCTTAACGAAAGGAGTGATTTTCATGAAATACTATGAATAAATATTAGAAAAAATTTCTTATGAGTTCATATACATGAAGCTGTAATATTTGGAGCATTGAGATTAAAAAAAGAACTATGAATCTTTAAAATTAGAAAACAAGAAAGAGACTATGCCCTTATAAATGTATATGTGTAATGAAAAAAATTAATTGGACAATGTGTACATTGATGTAGTGATTTGAGTACACAATTCTTGAAGGGAGTAGTGAATCATAAAATTTTCCAAAATCCCTAGAAATAGGACAAAACGACGTGATCTTTCTAAATAGTGAAATAAATGGATAAATGTTGAGAATATAAGGATATTCTTAGATAATATGAGAAGAGGTTGAAGGAGTCTAACCTGAATGGGGGATTTTCAGCTGATCGGATGGAAGAGGTTCACCTGGTGGGCGCTTCTAGGAGTCGGGGGAATGCGATTCTGGAAATTGGGTGCTTCTGGGAGTTGTGGTTCTGTTTTAGTGAATTTGGGGGGGGGGGGCTTTTCCCAACGGTTATTAAAAACCATTGGGAAAAGCATGGATTTCCCAACGGTTTCTTCAAACCATTGGGAAATCCTTCCCTAACCACACCTTTACCAATGGTTTATTAAAACCGTTGGTAAAGGACACCTATACCAATGGTTATTTTGAACCATTGGTATAAAAGTGTTGGGAAAGCTTGCCTTTCCAGTAGTGTGTAACCATCACAGTCACACTTGGAGTAACCTTACAGCCAACCTACAAATTACACATACCCAATGCATTGGAGGGAGATATCTTCATCATAAAAAATTCTCAAGAACTAGAACATAATAATAAATTATAAATAATTGCATAAAAACATTCCTTTTGAATTTGGTAAAAATTGAAATTTAAAAGAGGGTTTATAAAGAAGAGTCGCTTACATATAACATATCATTGAATAGATAATTAATAAAATGAAATGAATATGTAGACTCACTATAAATCCACATAATAAAACATAATATAATTCATTTCACAAATAATATTAGCATGGCAGAATCAATAAAGTAGAAGGATAACCCAAAAAATGGATATTGGGTTAAGAATTCCCTTACCCCGGGTTCATATTACTTCAAACTTGTTTAAACCTCCTTTATAATGGTTAAAAAAATGTTATTAATATTTTATAGAAATATAATAATGTTTATAACACCTTATATGACCATTTTATAACATCATTCGACCCATTTATTAATAATATCTTTTTATTTTCATTGTTTAGGGTGCGTGCTTTACATGATTTCCATGGTCAGTTTGTAAAGGATTTTCATGTCGAATGGAAACAAAACTCCAGAAGTGGAATGGAATGGTATTAATATGTTTATATAATATTAAATGATTCCATAAATCATTTTTATATGGTATGAGGATGAATCATTAGATAAATCATTAGTGATATCTGTTTAGATCATTTTGGCAGGTCTTCGATAATCATGAACTTGTTTCGTTATATAACTTAACATTATGTATATATGTCAACTCCAGAACATAAAGAGGTTATATCATACACTTTAAAATCGGTTTCAACCTTTAAAATGGTTTTATGACCAGCTTGAAGGAAGTAATGGAAATTTAAAACACATCGTCCACGATGTTGGTAAATCGACACACCACAGATGATGTTTTTATTTTTAGAATAAGAGGAGGAGGAGAAGAAGTAAGTTGATGAACTTTTCCATAAACATAATAACATTACAATATATACAAGTTAATGGAGTTTTAATTCCACATGGGTATGGGGAGGCGATGAAATAAAAATAATTGAAAATAAAAATGAAAAGAAAATAAAAGAAAATAAAAGAGGATTTTTACCTCTTGATCTCTTCTCCTTGAGATCCTCCTTAAGGGCCTTGGTTTTGGCCATTTGGTGAGACCGGAAGGTCTTGGACATGGGGGAGGGGCTTGATAAGATTATTTTTCAGAATATAGACAAGGATCAAGGCTTGAGTGGTGTGAGTAGAAGAGGGGGTGATGGATGGTTTTTATAGTGGAGGAGAGGAGGAGTTTCCCATTATTTTAATCATTATTTTATTATTTTTCCCAAGACAAGAAATAGCGTTGGTTCTTGTGAATAAAAATAGTAATACGTGCATGTGAGTTCAAACCAATGTCCATTTAAATCATCCATGACTCAAGTATGATGCATAAATTCATTTATTTTTCATATTTCGTAAATTATCAAATTTCACTATTCACAAAATTCAAGTAGTTCTAAAAAATCCCAAAAATTCACCATAACCATTTTTCAACGTGTAGAATTCAAAAATGAACTCCATTTTATCAAAATAATTTTCTAAATATGATATTTTTTTTTAAAAATAATAATAATAATTTGAAAAATAATAATTTTAAAACTATAACTGATTTTAGAACACCTTGAAAATTAATCAAGGTCTAATAAAATTATCTTATAACCATAAAACAATAAAATAATAATTTATGAATAAATTTTATGAAAAATAATTTCATTTAAATTATTAAATTAATTATAAAAATGTAACTAAATATTTATGACTTACAAAAATACAAACATTTATATAATGATCATATTGTCACTTATAAGATGCCTTTTTGTTATAGATTCATTGGTGAAGTTACTATTCATTTGGCTGATTTACTATTCATAAGGGTCATATTACTTTTCATAAGGGTAACATAACTATTCATAAGGGTGGATTACTATTCACCAAAAAATAAGTTTGTCCTATCAGAATCCAAATAACTTAATGATCACAACTGTGTGTGTCCATTTTTCAAAATTCAAATCATAGTAGTGATGAAATTATGTTTAATGGATAGTTTATAACTATCTCCTTAAAAAAAGTGTCATTATGTAGAGACTTAGTGTTTCATGCATTTCAATTTATTTTTAAAACCTTGGGGTGTTATATTCTCCCCAATTCTAGAAATTACATTCTCATAATTTTATTTACTTATTAAACAAGTGAGGGTACCTTTCCCTCATAGCATTTCAGATTCCCATGTTGCTTCTTCAACCATGTGGTTTCTCCAAAAAACCTTTACCTGATGGATTACCTTATTCCAAAATACTTGTTCTCTTCAATCAAGAGACTGAATAGGTTTCTCTTCATAAGAAAGGTTCTCTTCCAGTTGAACTACTTCTGGGCTCAAAACCTAAGATGAATCTAGAACATACCCTCTTAACATCGAAACATGAAAAAAATTGTGTACCTAAGATAAACTCAGAGGAAAAGCTACTCAATAGGAAACCATTCCAAATTTCTCTAGGATTTCATAAGGTCTAATGAACCATGGACTTATCTTTCCTTTCTTACCAAAATGAATAACACTTTTATATGGTTAGATTCTATAAAAAACATGATCACCTACCTCAAAAGAAAGTCTTTACTCCTATTATCTGAATAATTTTTTTGCATGATCTGAGCTATCTTCATGTGTTCCTAGATTATCTGAACCTTTTCTAACATTTCCTCTATCAATTTTGGTCCCATCAACTTATTTTCCTTGACTTCATCCCAAAAATTTGGAGTTCGACACCGCTTCCCATATAATTCATCAAAAGGTGCCATCTGTATACTGGAATGAAAACTATTATTATAATAAAACTCAACTAAAGAAAGATACTGATCCCAACTTCCATGGTAGTCCATTGAAAAATCTTGAAGAATATCCTCCGATGTCTGAGTTTCTCTCCTGGTATGTTCATCATATTAAGGATGAAAAGCAGTGCTGAAATTTAATTCTATGCCCAAAGAATTCTGAAGGCATTTCCAAAAGTTAAAAGTGAATCTAGGATCACGGTCAGATACAATGGAAAGAGGAACTCCATGTAACCTAAAAATATCTTTGAAGTACAATAAATAAAGATAATACAAAGACATAGTATCACAAATAGGAATGAAATGTGCAGATTTAGTCATCCGATCAACAATTACCCAAATCTCATTGTTACCTCGAGAAGTATTTGGTAGTACCACCATGAATTCCATGGATATGTTTTCCCATTTCCACTCTGGCACTGGAAAAGGCTGAAGCATCCCCTTTGGTAGTTTTCTCTCTTATTTAACCTATTAAAATTTTAAACATTTCATAGTAAAATCAACAATATCTATTTTCATTCCATCCCACCAGTAATACTCTCGAAGGTCTCTATACATCTTAGTACTACTAGGATAAACAAAAAATGGAGAACTATGAGTTTTATACAATAATTCTTTCTTCATCTAGGAATCAAAATGCACCCACAATCTTTTTCCAAATCTCAAAACACAATATTTATAAATGTTAAATTATAGAAACTTACCCATTTTAACTAATTCTATCTTTTTCTGTAACTCCACATCTTCCTTCTATGTTTTACTAATTCTGTTTGACAAAGATGACTGCACTGAAACATGAAACAAAATAGAGGAATTTCCCACAGAAAAAACTTCTAAGACAAAATTAATTACATCATTAATCAAGGGGTCTTGTTCCATTCATAACATAGTTAATGATGCTTGATGTTTTCGACTCAAGGAATCTTCCACTTTGTTTTCTTTTCTAGGATGGTAATTGATCATGCATTATAATCCTTTATCAATTCAATTCATCTTCTTGACTCATGTTTAATTAATTATGAGTGAATAAATACTTCAGAATTTTATGGTCAGTATATATTTCACATTTAGCTCCATATAATTGATACCTCCAAATTTTCAAAGAAAAAACCATGACTGCTAATTCCAAATCATGTGCTGGATAATTTAACTCATGTGGTTTTAGTTGTCTTGAAGCATAAACAATTACCTGATCATTCTGCATCAGAACACAACCAAGTCCCTTCAATGAAGCATCACTATAGATAGAAAACTCAACATTTCTAGAAGGTAGGGACAAAACTGGAGTATCACCAATCTCTTCTTCAGTTCCTGAAAACAAACACCACATTATTCTATCCAAATAAATTTAACCCATTTTCATGTTAACTTAGTTAGCGAGATAGATAACCGTGCAAAGTTTTTAATAAACTGTCGATAATAACCTGATAATCCAAGAAAACTATGAATCTATGTATCATTTATAGGTCTTATCCATTCATCAATAATTTTTTTGTTAGGATCAACTTTTATTCCATCCTTATTTATAATGTGACCAAGAAAATAAATCTCTTGCAACCAAAAATCACATTTTCTAAACTTTTCATACAACTTCTTTTCTTTGAGAGTTGGAAAGATAATCCTTAAATGTTTTCCATGATCCAAATAACTTTTTGAAAAGACCAAAATATCATCAATAAATACAACAACCAACTTATCCAAATATTATCAGAATATTCTATTCATAAGATCCATGAATATAGTATAGGAATTTATAAAAACAAAGGGCATAACAACAAACTCATAATTCCTATATCTAGTATGAAAATATATTTTTGGTATGTAATCCTCCTTCACCTTTAGATAATGTTATTAGAATCTCAAATAAATCTTGGAAAAATACTAAGCTCCCTAGAGATGATCAAACAAGTCATTAATATGAGGCAAAGGATAATTATTCTTAATAGTAATGTTATTCAAATCTCTATAATCAATACAAAGTCTCATGGAACTATCTTTCTTTTTAACAAACAAAATAGGATCACCCTATGGTGAAGTGCTAGGAATAATGAAGCCTTTATCAAGTAAATCCTGCGACTGGTTTTTCAATTCAATAAGTTCTATTTGATACATTCAATAAGGGGGTTTTGAAATTGGATTAACATCAGAAACTAAGTCAATTGTGAATTCAGATTCCTGATCAGGCATAACACCAGGTAACTCATCGGGAAAAACATTAAGGTATTAATTTACCACTGACACATCATTAATCTGAATAGTTCCCCTGTTTTCAACAATATGATCAAGATAAATTTCGTTTTCCTCTTTTAACAGATTCTCAACTTCCTGATATGTTATCAATTATATGGGTTTATTCTTGTATAAAAACTAAAACTCTTTCTAAAAAACAACTTCTTTAGCTCTACAATCAATCTTAGCATCATAAATAGAAATCCAATCCATACCCATAATAACATCAAACTCTACTAAGGGTAAAACAACAAGGTTTGTAGGTAATGTCTTTCCATAGACAACAATAAGAATATTCATATAATTCATTTTTACTGTAATATTCCCCCTGGTGTTTTAACCGTAAGTTATGGTCTCAACCACTACTGGGTTAGAAGGTTTGCAGGTAATGTCTTTCACCACATTTGAAAAACTTTACAGTTTTATTATCAGAATTAATATTAAGATCATTTTCATTACAATATCAGGATATATGTCCAAACTTACCACATCAAAAATACTTCCCAGCTTTGGTAAGACATTCCCTAGGGTTCTTTTTACCACACTTTAACAAACTAGAAACTTGACTTTCTTACTATCAGATTTCTTTGATTGATTCTTACCCATAGCTTTCCATCTAGACCTCTTATTATGATTGTTTTCAAAGTACATGTGATCATTAGAAAACTCCATTTCTAACCTCTCAGCACATCAGACAAGTTTCTCATAACTTTTTAATTCTCAGGAGGCCAATGCCTTTCTGTATCTTGGATTAAATCCTGAGTAAAAATGATTGATTTTGGTATCAATATCCTGAATAATATTTGGAGCATACCTTTCTAGTCGAGTGAAGTTTGATTCATACATGGACACAAAATATTCCTCCTTTGGCTTCAATTTATGGAATTGGTTCTCTATCCTAAGTTGAACAACCTTAGGAAAATATTTTTCAAGGAAAATAATTTTAAATTCATCCCATTCTAAGGCTTTAATCTCCTCTATATCCCTGATATTCTTGACCATTGACCACCACTAATCAGCTTCACCTTAAAAATGATAAATGGAAAGACTAACCTTTTTATTATATGAACATACCATAACATATAATATTTTTCAAGGGCTTTAATCCATCCTTCAATTTCTTCTGGGTCATAAGATCCACTAAAATCAGGAGGGTGTTGCCTCATAAAATGTTCCACTATCATCATGTTCCTTTGTGGAAGCTCTAGTTGTTTTCTTGCACATATAAAAAAATTATTTATTGTCTGCATCATCTGATCCATTACTATCATAAACTGCTCAATTCCAATTCCCACCATTCCCAATTTCATATTTGGAAAGATATCATCCCTTCAGTTCCTTAAAACTTCAACTTCCCTGTTTCTTCTACAGAAAACCATTCTAAACGGAGATATCTTAGATGAAGAAACTTGGTAATTGTTAAATTATATATCATTTAAATATAAAAATAAGGTAAAAATCCTTTATGGTATTCTATTAACACCATCCTAACCCCTAAAGTTATGTAAACCATTCTCTGATACCAACTATAAGGACCCGGCCTTAAACATTACATAATATAGTTATTTCAACTAGATTTAACTTATTTACATTACCAAAGATATTTTTAATTTAGAGTTTTATAAAGTTAGGACATAAATCATACATATAAAACCACAAGAATAGATAGAGGGTACCACTAAAATAATATCCATTTCTTCCAAAACATAATTTTTTTAACACAAAACAACAACATGATTTTTTTGGACAAATCTTCATAACATTTAACTTGACTTTATTATTTCTCTTACACATCCTATAACCTATGAAAAACAATTAAAAACATTGTATGAGAATAAAAATATCAGTAAGGGATATAAAATGAAACAAACCATTAGTCCATGAATACTTATTAATATATGAAATATTTTTCACAAAGACATACTTCTCACCCATATATACTTACATTGTGAAAAATGAGATTTCCATAAAACATTAGAGAAAATATATAAAAGCATAAAGGTATATTGGAGAATTACTTATTTATATTTTAACCCTCAAAGATACCTTATGATTTTTAACCCTCACGGCTACCTTATAATGTAACCCTCATGACTACCTTATGGTGTAACCATCACATTTACACTTGGAGTAACCATACAACTTACCTCCAACTTACACACACACAATGCATTGGAGGGAGATATAGGTCCCAACCTTCATTATAAACAATTACAAAGAACCAAAACATAATCATAAATCATGAATAATTTCATAGAAACATTCCTTTTTAATTTGGTAAAAATTGAAATTTAGAAGAGGGTTTATAAAGAAGTTTCCTTTACATATACCATATCATTGAATCAAGAATTAATAAAATGAAATGAATATGTATACTCACTATAAATCCACATAATAAAATATAATATAATCCATTTCACAAATAAGTGTAGCATGAAAAAATCAATGAAGTAGAAGGATAAACCAAAGAGTGGAAATTGGGTTAAGAATTCCCATACCTCAGGTTTTTCTTACTTAAAACTTTTTTAAACCTCCTGTATAATCATTAAAAAAGTGTTATTAATATTTTAAATAAAAATAATCATGTTTATAACACATTATATGATCATTTTATGACATCATTCGACCCATTTATTAATAATATTATGTTATTTCCATTGTTTAGGGTGCGTGCTTTACATGATTTCCACGGTCAGTTCTTAAAGGATTTTCTTATCGAATGGAAGAAAAACTCCAAAAGTATAATGAAATGGTATTAATAAGTTTCTAGAATATTAAATGATGATATAAATCATTTTTTATATGGTATGAGGATGAATCATTAGATAAATCATTAGTGATATCCGTTTAGATCATTTTGGAGGTTCTTCAATAATCACGAACTTGTTTCATTATATAACTTAACATTATGTATATATGTCAAGTACATAACATAAAGAGGCTATATAATACACTTTATAATCCATTTCAACCATTAAAATGGTTTTATAACTAGCCTGAAGGAAGTAATGGAAATTGAATACACATCGTCCAAGATGTTAGTAAATTGATACACTATAGACAATGTTTTAATTTTTAAAATAAGAGGGGGAGGATAAGAAGTAAGTTGATGAATTTTTCCATAAACATGATAAAATTACAGTATATAAAAGTTACTGGAGTTTTCATTCCTCATGGGTAAGGGGAGGTGAGGAAATAAAAATAATTGAAAATAAAAATGAAAATAAAATGAAAGAAAATGAAAGAGGATTTTTACCTCTTGATCTCTTCTCCTTGAGATCCTCCTTAAGGCCCTTGGTTTTAGCCTTTTAGTGAGACAAGTAGGTCTTGAATGTGGGGGAGGGGCTTGGGAAGAGTATTTGGTAGAACTTAGATAAGTCTTAGGGATTGAGTGGTGTGAGGAGAAGTGGGGGTGAGGGATGGTTTTTATAGTGGAGGAGAGGAGGGTTTTCCCATTATTTTAATCATTATTTTATTAATTTTCCCAAGACAAGAAATAATTGGTTTTTATGACTAAAAATTGTAATAAGTGCATGTGAGTTCAAACTAATGGCCATTTACATCATCCATGATTCAAGCATGATGTAGAAATTCTTTTATTTAGTATATTTCGCAAATTATTGAATTTCACTATTCACAAAAATTCAAGTATTTCTAAAAAATCCCAAAAATTTACCCAAATTTTTTTTCAATGTGGAGAATTCAAAAATGAACTCCATTTTATCAAAATAATTTTCTAAATATGAGAAATTTAATTTTTAAATAAAATAATAATTTTTTTTGAAAAATAACTATTTTTAAACTATAACTAATTTTATAACACCTTGAGAACTAATCAATGTCTCATAAAATTATCTTATAACCATAAAAAAATAAAATAATAATTTATGAATACACTTCATTAAAATAAATTTTCATTTAAAATTTTAAATTAATCATAAAAGTGTAATTAAATATTTATGAATTATAAAAATACCCACACTTATATAATAATCATATTGTCACTTATAAGATCCCTTTTTATTATACATTCATTGGTGAGATTAATATTCATTGGGACAATTTAATATTCATAAGGGTCATATTAATATTCATAAGGGTAACATTACTATTCACAAGGGTAGGTTACTATTCACCAAAAATTAAGTTTGCCCTATCATATTCCAAATAACTTACTAATATAAACTGTGTTTGTTTGTTTTTTAAAATTAAAATCATAGAAACAACAAAATTATGTTGAACAACTAGTTTATAACTATCTCCTTAAAAAAATTTCATTATGTAGAGACTTAGTGTTTCATGCATTTCAATTTATTTTTAAAAACTTAGGGTGTTAAAAACAGCCCACAAAGAACAATGGTAGTAAAAAAACTAAATTCCTTACAAATAATGGGATAAAAACCCAATTCCTGAAATGAATAATACCTTCAAAAGTAAGAGACCATATTGAAATGGTCTCCACACTATTTAAGGTTTCCTTGATTCCTATGAACTCGTCATCATGCTGCTAAATCTACATAATAAACTCAAGAAGTGATGAAAATAATTGAATTCTGGTAAGAACCATGAATGAATCATCCTCATGATCATCTAGGTGGAACCAAGATAAGATTCCAAAAGGTTACACTATTCCTTTGATTTCATGATAGACTGCGATGAAACTTTCCTTCTGAGAGAATCTGCAATGAAATTCCCCTTCCCTGTAGTGTAGGTTATGTTGAAATCGAATGTCTAAAGGTACTCCACCCACCACCTCTATATGAGATTCAAGTCATAAGAAAAGATATAATTCAGACTCTTATAGTCAGAATAGATTGTGAATCTCTCCCTAAAAAGATAATTTTTCAAACACTTAAGTGCATGTATAACCATGGAAAGCTCCAAATCATGTGTGGGGTAATTCTTCTCATGCGGCCAAAGTTGCTGAGAGTCATAAGTCACCATTTGATCACCCTGTATAAGAACACAACCCAGACCTACACTAGAAGCATCACAATATACCACATACCCTTCACCGGGCCCAAGCATGATTAAAATAGGTGTTGACATCAAAATTTATTTCAACTCATCAAAAGAAGTATGAAACTTAGCATCCCATATTAATTTCACCCCTTTCTTGGAAAGAACAATCAAAGGTGACACCAACTTCAATAAATCCTCGACAAACCACTGATAATATCCTACAAAACCCAAGAAACTATGAATCTCAAAGATGTTTCACGGATCCTCCCATAACAATAAAATATTAACCTTTTTAGGATCGTCTAATAAGCCATGATAAGATATCATCTTCCCCAAGACCTTCACTTCTTGAATATAGAATTTTCAATTTGAATTCTATCCATAAATTCGGTATTTTTTCAAGATTTCTAAAACCAGATTTAGATAGTACTTATGTTCACACTTGGATATCGAGAAAACTAGAATATCAACCATGAATACTACCAAAAAAGTGTTGTGATACTAATGGAATATTAAGTTCATAAAATTTATAAAAATTGTAAGAGAATTATTCTGACCAAAAGGCATCACAAGATATTCATAATGGATATACATGCTCTTGATCACCATCTTCAAAATATCAGACTTCCAAACCCTGAGCTGATGATAACCTGACCGAAGATTGATCTTCAAAAACCACTTCAACTCCTTTAATTGATGAAAAAATTCACCCACACAGGGCAAAGGGTACTTATTCTTAACCATCACCTGATTCAACTTCTGAGAGTCCACACAAAAACAAAGTGAACCATCGGCCTTCTTGAAAAAAAGAACAGGGGTTGCCCATAGAGAAACACTAGAGAGAATAAAACATTTCTATATTAGGTCATCCAACTAGATATTGAGCTCCTTCATCTTAGTAGACATCATATGATAAGAAAATATCAAGATCAGCTGTGTACCCAGGACTAGATCAATCGTAAAATCTACCTACCTCTCTATAGGAATACCAAATAAGTCATATGGGAAAACATTAGGGAAGTCCTGAACAACTACTGGAAGATCATTGAAATAGAAAACATCATCATGATCAACTATAATGGAAGAAAATAATTTCCTGAGCTCTAGGTGGGGTAGTCTTGCACGACCAGACCTAGAACCCACTCTACATGAAACAACTGAGATCACCCATCAAAAATAAGGAATGAAACATACTGATGATAACAATCAATCTCAGAATGGTGAGAAACTAGCCAATTCATCCTGATGATTATGTAAAACAAATCCAGATTGAGAACCAGAAAACCTCAGACCAAATCTACATTATCCATCAATAGAGAACAAGACGGACATCGAAACCCCTAATCTCTCTTTCCAAGAGGTGTCGCCAACTACATAAAAAAGTAAATGAGCTTGGATGGAAGTTTAATCAAATCAATGAAATGTGAAGATATAAAAAAGTGTGAGAAACTAGTATCAAATAAAGTAGTTACTATAGACGATGCAACAAAAATGGTATCTATAACTATAGTAGGACCCACATCAACCTCTGTTGCAAAATCATACATTACGTGAAGGTTATTTACTCCAGAGGTATATAGTTGGAGCCCTGTGGACTTTGAATCTTATGAATGTGCCACAGTAAACTTTAGATACAAATATCCTTGACCATAATGAGGCATATGCATGGCCTAGCATAACCACTGTAGATGGTCATAGCAGCCACAAGCATTTCACATCTTCATAGGTGTGTAAAAAGAACATCAGGTGTGCTTGACCTTTCTATACTGGTAGAAAATTAGTGGCACACTGTTGGATGAAGTAGATGGTGTAGAGGAGGTCTGTTACTAGGAACCACCCTCACCACTCTTGCAATGATCACACCACTTATTTGTCCTTCTCTACACACCAATGAAGCTTCCAATATGTGGATGATAATAGGAAGTATATCAAATATTACCTACCATTTTCATCTCTTCCATCATTTCCTTGTCAACTATGTCAGCATAGGTAGAAAATTTCATCATATACACTTGCGATTGAATATATGTTCACAAACCCTATAGGTAATTCTAAGCTTTCAACTGATCATTCTTTACTACCTCCGAAGAAAAAAAAACCAGCTCCATAAACTGATTGGTGTACTCTAACACTAAACTCTCTCCTTTTTTCAAAGAGAGGAACTCTAGAGACTTCACTATCATCAGAGACTTTGGTTAGACCTATTGAAGGAAGAGGGTCTAGAAACCCTTCCAATCCAATCCCATGTATCAATATGCATGTACCATGGAACCCTAACATCTCTTGATGGGACCCTCAATCCTTAATGTTTCACACTTCACCTTGATAGCCTCAGGTGTATCCAAAAACTTGAAGATATATTCAATCCTATCTAGTCATTCCTTTACCTCTTGGGGCTCATTAGTAACCTTAAAGGGAGGTGGATTCTCGCATAGGATCTCACAAGATCAACCTCTACCTCCTTCAACTCCTAGTTTTACATAAACCACTTGGGGCTCATTAGTAACCTTAAAGGGCGGTGGATTCTTGCATAGGATCTCACAAGATCAGTCTCTACCTCCTTCAACTCCTAGTTGTACATCAACCACTTGGTCCTAAACTCATGGTACATTCTAATATATGACAAGAACTATGTCAGCATAGGTAGAAAATTTCATCATATACACCTACGATTTAATATCTATTCACAAACCCTACAAGTAATTATAAGCTTTCAAATGATCATTCTTTACTACCTCTGAAGAAAAATGAACCGGCTTTGTAAATAAATTGGTGTAATCTGACACTGAACTCTCTCCTTATTGAAAAGAGAGGAACTCCAGTGACTTCACTATCATCCAAGACTCCAGTTAGAACTATTAAAGGAAGAGGGTCTAGAAACCCTTCCAATCCAATCCCATGTTTCAATCTGCATGTACCATGGAATCCCAACATCGCTTACTGGGACCCTCAAGCCTGAATGTTGTGCACTTCACCATGATAGCCTTAGGTGTATACAAAAATCTGAAGATATAATCAATCCTATCTAGTAATTCCTCTACCTCTTGGGTCTCATTCGTAACCTTAAAGGGTAGTGGCTTCTTGAATAGGATCTCACATGATCAGTCTCTGCCTCCTTCAACTTCTGGTTGTACATCAACCACTTGGTCCTAAACTCATGGTACATTCTGATCTATGGTGCAAATGGTTAACATGAAAATCTCAATAAGATTCTGATACAAAGGATAATTCTCTTGAGGAGAATCCATTACACCCTCCTGTGGAACTCGTGGAAGAAGTATTAGAGGCATACTAATGTACACCAAAAATAGAAGAACATTATTAGACGGTGAAACAAGTCTTAGTCTAAACTAGAAAACCATAAGTAGAAACAAAGATCATGGTAAAAACTCAACACAAGAGACACCCATCCCAATATCCAATGGTAACTTGAGGCCATCCATGGAAAAAACAGGCTATACACTCACCACAACATACCTCTCAAGTTATGACAATCTTATCTACCATCTACTAAATTTCCAAGACTGATCATAACCATTTTTTGATACCAAATTGTCACATCCTAGCATGGATAATCTGTCTATCTAGGATCTTAACCCAAATGTAGTAATACCCTAAGGGAGTTCCCGATACTAACAGGATGGTGACAAGCACCCGAACATCATACAACAAATAGAGGGAATACATTTTCCCAACCTGAAACATGATACATGACAGATATACACACTGAAAAGAAATAATGAAAGAAAACTAAAAAGAAATATATTTCATAACCAAATAGAAACAACAGTAGATATTCAACTATAAAAAAACAAATAAAACCCAAAGGCATGTGTCCAACAAAACCAAGAAGGATAATTAAACCAAAAACTTCTACTCCATATGATAAGTGAGAAATTACCCACCATCACTCTACCACCTACCCATACCCAGCTGACCTGAACCTTGCTGCCTCACTGTAGAACCTTTTCTTTTCCTACATCAAAATACATGAAAAGGTATACACATTGCTAAAGGGGTGTTCATGGTGTGAGATAAAGAGGCTTAGTAGGATCCCACCTAGGTGTTCTATATCAAGTATCTATAAAACAATCTCAATATGCTCAATTTACAAAAAACATGTCATGATAAGCAGTTAAACATTATTTATATCAAAATCATGGTAAATAAATCCTCATTTTCAAAATTATAAAACCATTTAGGTAAAACCATTCAAGTCATATCACATTTTTCAATATAGATAATCAAATCCAACATAGTACAAACCAAATCATAGGTAAATCATACCTAGGATCACTACAACTTAGGCTAGAAAACTACTCATACAAAAAAATGACTAGTTATAACGACCCATACTTTACATACATTGTTATTACTTCAAAATTGAAGCATACTTATTACAACATATAATAAAACCATGAAAGGACCATATAGGTATAGTGTCTTTAGAAACTGGGAAACATAAACAACTGGTTCATAAAGAATCTACACTATCTCCCATTTATTTCATCATATCTATAGTCCCTTTTTGGCATATCTTACTTAATACCCTTCTTCCTAACCTGGGGAAAGAAAACATAAAAAAGTGTGAGCTCAAATGCTCAGTAAGGGTAAACAAAAGAAATATCAATCACATCAAAATAAGAACATAACATTTTGGAAATCTTGCCCTGCAAAAGAGGTCATAATTTCATAACATGGGATAAATCATGGTAGTGAAATGTAATCCCAATAATTATAACATAAAACATGAAACTTTGTGGAATGCACACATAATCATAGAGAATCATTTCTTATTAGTCAAGACTCATTGCCAAGACTATCTTAGTGGATAAATTCCATTTCTGAACCGAGTTCACTCCTCATTTCAGTCCTGTTTCACTGAACCGGTTTAACCTGCCGTTCCAGCCATGTCTATCTCATGAGATATAAAATCTTTACCCAATTAATTGGAGGGAGATATAGGTCCCACCAATCTCATAATGATACCATTCATATGTGTGCCACAAAATCATAAATCATACATCATTGCATAACCCATGTAATAAAAATGAGATTCTTAAACAACATGACATCATAAAACAATTAATATAAGATAAAGGAATTCATAAAAATAATTCCATCACAACATAATCAAATCAATGTAATAATAGGGATAGAAACATAACCCTATATTATCTTATATGGAAAATAATTTTGATAAAACACTTGAACTCCATTCTTGAGGAAAATATCCTTTCTACTTCAAAAACATTTTCCTTTCTTAACATGTCATAATGTTTTAAAATAAAAGAAGTTGATTAAAAATAAACTTCAAAACTTGTAAATTAAGATTCTTAGAAATAATGTTTTAAAAATACATTCATGTCATATAAGTTAAAAAAACATTCTTCCCGTACTTTTTTCGGAAAAGTCAAAAAGTACCTCGTACGAAAAACGACAAAAGATTCCTTTTATATATTTTACTAAAAACTCACCGAAGGGTAAAATTTGATTTAAAAATTTTTAGGTGTATGGAAACAATATTAAATATTGAGGAAACATGTATGTGGATGATAAAATACACCCCATTAAATACCAAAGTATAAACAATATCGGATAAAAATGAGATCGTGATATTTTCCCTTACCTTAGGTCCGATTTGCTTCGTATGTGTCCGAACCTCCTGTATAATGATTTAAATAATTTTATCGACTTATTCCAGAATCATACTTATTTTTATGATATCATATATGGTCATATTCTTAGCTTATTATTAGTAATATTTCATTACTACTTGTTATTTGGGTGTTTATTACTTTTTGTTCTTATGCGCGTTTTGTCGAATAAATTCTTATTTTTCTTTTTAGGTTATAGATACCTCATCTCCAGAATGGTATTAGTGTAATATATATCATATTCATTCACTCAATTCATTTATATAATCATTATGCAATGAAGATCATGTATAACGAGTCGCATCACATCGTGGAGACGGTATTCCGTACGTACGCACGAGCGTTGATATCGTTCCCATGATCGTGGAATTGTATTGGAGTGTATGTATAATATTTAAGAATCAATATCACTTTACAATAATCATATATAGTTATTATTTACACCATTATACCCATCCGAGTAAGGTGGTGGTGGAAAATAGATTACACCACGGCGTGGAGACGGTATTCCGTACGTACGCACGCGTGGTGATTTCATTTTCTGTAGGATGGATAGATGGTGAAATAGGGTTGTTTCATAATTATAATAATATATCAGTATATGAGTGATACTGATGTTATTACTTCATAATGAAACAACTAAAGAAGAAGAAGTGGAAGAATAAATAAATATGAAAGAATCGGTAACGAGCATTACCTCTTCTTTGAAGCGCCTCTTTGAGTCCTCCTCTTAGGGAACTAAAATTGGTCTTTTAAGAAGACCAGAACCTCTAGGATGTTTATATGGAAGTGTAGAAGAGAATTTGGCAGGGGTTGGCCGAGCTTGAATGCTCAAAGTGGTGTGAGGAATAGAGGGAGGAGGTGCCCTTTTATAAGGGAGGAGAGGGGAACCTTTGGAATAACTAAAAATATTATTTTATTATAAAGTCAAATTCGGTTTTTAATAGCTCCAAATTGATATATTTCGAATCTAAGGTGGGGATGGGTCGAAATAATCTCATCCAATATAATTTATACAAGTTTAGGTATCAATTTTAACCTTATCATTTAGATTTAACTTTAAGTTAGATAATTTAACTTTTACCGTGTCTTCTTGTTTTCTTACACTATAAGGTTAATAAACTTACTATATCCAGCCAAACGAACCCCAAGTTGTTTATTATTAATATATATAACCTTATCTAAGTCATTTGGCCGAACCTTATATTTTTAGGAATAAAATAACAATTAATAATATAGTATTTGTTTTAAAAACTATTTTATGCCAATTTTGACACTATTTGGTAATTGATTTTTGTGAAAATCATAAAAGAATTATTAGTTCGAGAAAATTTAATTAAATAAATACTAACATGTCATATTAACATATAAAATTATTTTAATTCATAAAAATTCTCAAATTACATTTATTTGGGTATTTATAACATCAATTATGTCAATATTTCATTAATAAGATAATTACTTCATCATCATTGTATCATAAATAAATTAAATTATTTTAATTCTAAAAATTAAAAATAAAATACCATTATGTAGGAAATATTTTTAGATTTCTAATTAATATTTATAGTCTAATTTATCTTATGTATAACCCTATATTAAAAATGCTTTAGTTATTAAACTTTGATTTTAACTATTTTAACCCTTCTTTAAATAAATTGATAATAAATGTCCTAATCTAATCCAAGTGGGCCTAAATGGTCATATTTTATTCCTAAGGTTGTTTTTGGTCGAATTACACTTATCCAATAGAATTAGGACATGTGTTAGGGTAATAATAATTTCATTTTTACCCTTAACTACCCTATTTACTTTTAACCGTGGTAAATAAAAGTAAAAAGTTACTATTCACCAAAAATTATTTTCATCTCATTGAACCAAATTTTACTTACTGACATCAACCGTGTCTCTCGGATTTTTGAAATTCCACTCACAGAAGCGGTAAAATTAAGTTTTATGAAAAAAATCAGTTTTTTAACTACCACTTAGTGGTTTCACTATTCATCAAAAAATGAAAGTTTCCAGAAAAATACCAAAAATTAGGCCTAAGCTATATTTGATATTATGAATTCAAAAATGATATTTATTTTACCAAATTTAAAACATATCAGTTACATTAACTAATTTAAAAATTAATTCCCGTCGTCAAAACAAATAGCGTGTTTTTAAGAGATAATAACTATCAAAAGATTGACACTTGTTTATGTCTGGTTTAAATGTGAAATTACATCCAATGAACAAAATTGTATTAAATTGTAAAAATATATTCTAAATATACTTTAAAACCAATCAAATTAATAATTTATCACTATTAATTATTTCGATTAAAAAAGTTGTTTTTAATTAAAATTTAATAATTTTCACTATTCATCAGAATATGAAAGTTATCCGAAAAGTACCAAAATTTCACCCTAAGCTAATTTCGATATTCCGAATCCAAAAATAAAGTCCATTTTGAAAAAAAAAATTTACAAAATTTCAAAAAGTGGTTATTACTATTCATAACGGCTAGTTTTAATAATATTTTAATAGCATATCGTTGTTTAGTGAAACTCGGTATTGCGTACGACGCAAGCTATTGAGGAAGGCCGCTGTTGCGTGTAAAGCAAGACAAGCTTGTGTTGTGTGTAGTGAAAGATTCCTTTGATGATTTATATAACATAAAAACAAAATATTTCTCATAAAAGTCTCGGGTGTTACATTCTACCCCCCTTAAAATGAATTTCGCCCTCGAAATTCGTCACTTTGTAACAAAAAGATGAGGATACCTCTCCCTCATCATATCCTCAAGCTCCCATGTAGCTTCTTCTAATTGGTGGTTCCTCCATAAAACTTTCACCAAGAGAGTGGTCTTGTTTCGTAGGACTTTTTCGGTACGATCCAGAATCTCTATCGGTTGTTCTTCATAAGAAAGATCTTGCTCCAGAGGTACAACTTCTGAGCTGAGTACATGTGAAGGATCAGGTATGTACTTTCTCAGGAGAGATACATGGAACACATCGTGAACTTGAGAGAGATTCGGTGGAAGCGCCAATCGGTAAGCTACCTTTCCAACACGATCCAGTATTTTGAAAGGACCGATATATCTAGGGCTCAACTTCCCCTTCTTTCCAAATCTCATGACCCTCTTCCAGGGAGATATTCATAAGAACACTTTATCACCCACTTCAAACTCTAGGTCTTTTCTTCGGTTGTTGACATAACTTTTCTGTCGACTCTGAGCTACTCTTATGTGTTGTTGAATAGATCAGACCTTTTCTTCCATCTCATCAACAAGATCAGGTCCTAATAGATTTCTTTCCCCAACTTCATCCCAGCAAGTTGGAGTCCTGCATTTCTTTCCATAGAGAGCTTTATAAGGAGCCATCTGAATACTAGAGTGAAATCTATTATTATAAGAAAATTCCACCAAAGGTAGGTGTTGATCCCAACCACCTTTGAAATCCATAGAGCAAGCTCTCAACATATCTTCTAGAGTTTTAATTGTTCTCTCAGACTGACCATCTGTCTGAGGATGATAAGCAGTGCTGAAACTCAACTCTGTATCCAGAGTATGCTGAAGACTTCACCAGAACTTCGAGGTAAATCTCGGATCTTGATCAGATATAATAGAAAGTGGTACTCCATGAAATCTTACCACTTCCTTTATATATATCCTGGAAAGCTGATCTAGAGAGAAATCCTCTCTAATAGAAATGAAGTGTGCAGACTTTGTAAGACGATCAACTATGACCCAGATAGCATTATTGCCTTTGGATGTTTTAGGAAGTCCTGTGACAAATTCTATAGTTATGTTTTCCTATTTCCATTCGTGTATGGGTAATGGTTGTAACATCCCCTTAGACTTCTGTCTCTCAGCTTTAACTTGCTGACAAACCAAGCATCGAGAGACATATTCAGCAACATCTCTTTTCATGCCATCCCACCAGAATCACTCTTTCAGGTCCCTATACATCTTTGTGCTTCCAGGATGAATAGAGAATGAAGAACTATGAGCCACATCCAACATCTCCTTCTTTAATTCCGGGATGGGAGGAACACAAACCCGATTCCTGAACTTTATTATCCCATCACAATAAAGGTTGAATTCAGGAATATTTCTCACCTTATTTTGTAACTCTACATCTTATTTCTGTGCCTCTTTAATCTTCACATGTATAGATGGTTGAAAATTCATTTGAGAAAGATACGATTTTCCCCCTTCCATTAAAATTCCAAGATCCATCCTTTTTAAATCCATAAATATTGGATCTTTTGTGATCCTCATCATGGATAAGCTAGCATGGTCTTGTCGACTTAATGCATCTGCCACCTTGTTTGCTTTCCCAGGGTGGTAATGAATTGAGCAGTCGTAATCCTTAATCAGTTCCAACCATCTTATTTGTCGCATATTCAGCTCCTTTTGTGTGAAAATATACTTTAAACTTTTATGATCAGTAAAAATATCACACCTTTCTCCATAAAGATAATGCCTCCAAATCTTTAATGCAAAGATTACCGCAGCTAACTCCAAATCATGTGTTGGGTAATTTTGCTCATGGATTTTCAACTGTCGTGAGGTATAAGCTATCACCATATCATTTTGCATAAGAACACACCCCAACCCCTTCTTGGATGCATCACTGTAGATCACAAACCTTTCTCCACTACAAGGTAGTGTGAGCACAAGTGCACTGGATAACCTTCTTTTCAACTCCTTGAAATTCTCTTCACATTCCTCCGTCCAAACAAACTTAACTCCTTTCCGAGTCAACCTGGTGAGTGGATTAGATAATCGTGAAAAATATTTCACAAAACGTTGATAATATCCAGCCAAACCAAGAAAACTTCGGATCTCAGTTACTGTTGTTGGTCTCGACCATCTTTTGATAACCTCTGTTTTTGCTGGATCCCCAGATATCCCCTCTTTTGATATTATATGACCCAAAAATGCAACTTTTTGAAGCCAAAATTCACACTTGGTAAATTTGGCATAAAGCTTCTCCTTTCTCAGGGTCTTCAATATAATTATCAACTGATCTTCATGTTCTTCCTTTCTCTTTGAATAGACGAGAATATCGTCTATAAAGACTACCACAAATTGATCAAGATAGTCTCTAAAGACTCTATTCATCAGATCCATGAAGATAGCAGGGGCATTAGTAAGACCAAATGGCATCACTATAAATTCATAGTTTCCATACCTTGTACGGAAAGCCGTCTTTGGTATATCCTCCCTTTTGACCCTTAATTGATGATACCCTAAACGAAGATCAATCTTGGAAAAGTATTGAGCTCCGCGTAGTTGGTCAAATAAGTCATCAATGCGTGGGAGAGGATATTTGTTCTTGATAGTGATCTTGTTAAGTTCTCGATAATCAATGCAGAGTCTCATTGATCCATCTTTCTTCTTAACAACTAGAACATGTGATCCCCAAGGTGACACACTAGGGCGTATGAATACCTTATCAAGATTCTCTTGGAGTTTCTTCTTCAATTCCTTCAACTCAATTGGGGCCATTCTATAAGGTGTCTTTGAAATAGGCAAAGCACCAGGTACGAGTTCTATTGAAAAATCAACTTCACGATTTGGTGGAAGACCCGACAATTCCTCCGGAAAGACATCATCAAACTCCCATACAATGGGTATATTATTAATCGTGAGTTTCTCACCAACCATTTGAGATAAATAACCTTAATTCAGTGGAATCAAGACCCATAAGATGGAAGAAATTTCCACTGGAAGGTTATGTTCATCCTTGCATCGATAGACGATCATAGATTGATCTGGAATATGAAATGTGACTTCCATTCTTTGGAAATTGATATGAGCTCCATATAAAGAAAGCCAATCCATGCCAAGAATCACATCAAATTCCACTATAGGAAGGATCACAAGATTTGCAGGAAGCACTTTCCCACAAACTTCAATCGGGGAAGAATTATAAACTTTTGCTACGACTGTTGTGCCATTAGGTGTTGTCACAGCTAACTCAACATCTAATTGTTGAGGTAATACGGTGATACCCTTAGAAAAATCTTTAGAAATAAAAGATTGGGTGGATCTAGAATCAAATAAAACATTTTCTACTTTAGAGTGGATGGTAAGTGTACCTTTCACCACATCGTTATCGTACTACACATCGCTGATAGAAATTTCATGTGACTTTCCTTTGTCTTTAGCCTTAAGATTTTATTGATGTAGATCATCATCAACAACCCTTGGATTAGGGAATTTATTGGCATAATGCCCCATCTCCTTGCACTTGAAACATTGAAGTGTATTAGGTTCATTCTGTGTGTCCCTTCCTTTGTTTGCATCATTAGACATCTTCTTCCCATCATTACGGCATTCAAATGCCCGATGACCTTCCTTTCCACATTTGAAACATTTACTTGTCCCTTTAAGACAACTCCCTCCATGTTTCTTTCCACACTTTGAGCATAAGGGAAATCTCATCTTCTTTTCAGTGTGCTCTTTAGATTTTCCTTTGAATTCCATTTTCCTTTTCTTATCAAACCCATATGAATGATGGGTTACTAAAATCTCCATCTCAAATTTGAGAGCACATCGAACGATTTCCTCATAGCTATTGAATTCCCTTATGGCTAAGGCCTTTCGAAGACTTGGTTTTAAGCCACTAAAGAATCGATCGATCTTACTCACAGGTTGGATAATAATACCGGAAGCGTACCTTGCAAGTCTTGTAAAATTTTATTCATAGGTACCAACAGATTCATCATCCTTTTTCTTCAGTTCAAGAAACTCTTTCTCCATCTTTGTTCGGAGAATACGAGGGAAGTACTTATTAAAAAATAAGTTCTTGAACTCGTCCCATTCCATGGACTCAATTTCATCCCTTTGCCTCGTATTCTTAATAAGATTCCACCATTGATCAGCATCTCCTTCGAAACGATACACTGCTAGGATGAATTTATCATGTTCAGAACATTGAAGAACTGAAAATATATTTTCAGTAGTACTAATCCATTGTTCAAAAACTAATGGATCAGTAGACCCGCTGAAAGAAGGTGGACGCTGCCTCATGAAGGATTCAACAGAATGTTGCTCCTTCCTTTGCTCGTTTGGAAGTCCTGCATGATTCATAGCTTGAGAAAGTTGTATGAGCATGGATACAAGATTTTGCATTCCAGCTCCCATAACGTTTGGTTGCTCAGGGGGACAATCATTGCATTGCCCGTCGCATTCCGCATTAACACGGTTCCTTCAGGTTCCAGCCATTGACTAAAACCAAGAAGAATAGTGTGAGCAACACTAATTATAATAGGAAAACCACATAATCAAGAATAGAATTTCACACTTAAGGTCTTATCCTAGGTTATTCATGGTCATTTCTAAAACACTAAGATTGTGTTCTATGCTTAAAATTATCCTTAGGGTTCTTACTAAGGCTTTCACATCCTAGTTTCCAAAGGTTGACTATACCTTTCCTCTGATACCAACTATAACGACCCATACTTTACATACATTGTTATTACTTCAAAATTGAAGCATACTTATTACAACATATAACAAAACCATGAAAGGACCGTATAGGTATAGTGTCTTTAGAAACTGGGAAACATAAACAACTGGTTCATAAAGCATCTACACTGTCTTCCATTTATTTCATCATATCTATAGTCCCTTTTTGGCATATCTTACTTAATACCCTTCTTCCTGACCTGGGAAAAGAAAACATACAAAAGGGTTAGCTCAAATGCTCAGTAAGGGTAAACAAAAGAAATATCAATCACATCAAAATAAGAACATAACATTTTGGAAATCTTACCCTGTAAAAGAGGTCATAATTTCATAACATGGGATAAATCATGGCAGTGAAATGTAATCCCAATAATCATAACATAAAACATGAAACTTTGTGGCATGCACACATAATCATAGAGAATCATTTCTTATTAGTCAAGACTCATTGCCAAGACTATCTTAGTGGAAAAAGTCCACTTCTGAACCGAGTTCACTCCTCGTTTCAGTCCTGTTTCACTGAACCGGTTTAACCTGCCGTTCCAGCCATGTCTATCTCATGAGATATAAAATCTTTACCCAATGCATTGGAGGGAGATATAGGTCCCACCCATCTCATAATGATACCATTCATATGTGTTCCACAAAATCATAAATCATACATCATTGCATAACCCATGTAATAAAAATGGGATTCTTAAACAACATGACATCATAAAACAATTCATATAAGATAAAGGAATTCATAAAAATAATTCCATCACAGAATAATCAAATCAATGTAATAATAGGGATATAAAACGAACCCTATATTATCTTAGATGGAAAATAATTTTGATAAAACACTTGAATTCCATTCCTGAGGAAAATATTCTTTCTACTTCAAAAACATTTTCCTTTCTTAACATGTCATACAATTTTAAACTAAAAGAAGTTGATTAAAAATAAACTTGAAAACTTGTAAAGTAAGCTTCTTGGAAATAATGTTTTAAAAATCCATTCATGTCGTATAAGTTAAAAAAAACATTCTTCCCGTACTTTTGTCGGAAAATTCAAAAAGTACCTCGTACGAAAAACGACAAAAGATTCCTTTTATATCTTTTACTAAAAACTCACCGAAGGGTAAAATTGGATTTAAAAAATTTTAGGTGGATGGAAACAATATTACATATTGAGGAAACATGGATGTGGATGATAAAATACACCCTAGTAAATACCAAAGTATAAACAATCTCGGATAAAAATGAGATTGTGATATTTTCCCTTACCTTAGGTCTGATTTGCTTCGTATGTGTCCGAACCTCCTGTATAATGATTTAAATAATGTTATTGACTTATTACAGAATCATAATTATTTTTATGATATCATATATGGTCATATTCTTAGCTTATTATTAGTAATATTTCATTACTACTTGTTATTCAGGTGTTTATTACTTTTTGTTCTTATGCACGTTTTGTCGAATAAATTCTTATTTTTCTTTTTAGGTTATAGATAACTCATTTCCAGAATGGTATTAGTGTAATATATATCATATTCATTCACTCAATTCATTTATATAATCATTATGCAATGAAGATCATGTATAACGAGT
This sequence comes from Viscum album, assembly GCA_963277665.1. NCBI lineage: Eukaryota > Viridiplantae > Streptophyta > Magnoliopsida > Santalales > Viscaceae > Viscum > Viscum album. The sequence continues at coordinate 618,883,239 of OY728127.1, read as the reverse complement.
CGCATCACATCGTGGAGACGGTATTCCGTACGTACGCACGAGCGATGATATCGTTCCCATGATCGTAGAATTGTATTGGAGTGTATGTATACTATTTCAGAATCAATATCACTTTACAATAATCATATATAGTTATTATTTACACCATTATACCCATCTGAGTAAGGTGGTGGTGGAAAATAGATTACACCACGGCGTGGAGACGATATTCCGTACGTACGCACGCGTGGTGATTTCGTTTTCCGTAGGATAGATAGATGGTGAAATAGGGTTGTTTCATAATTATAATAACATATAATTATATGAGTGATATTTATGTTATTACTTCTTAATGAAACAACTAAATAAGAAGAAGTGGAATAAGAAATAAAGATGAAAGAATCGGTAACGGGCATTACCTCTTCTTTGAAGCGCCTCTTTGAGACGTCCTCTTAGGGCACTAAAATTGGTCTTTGAAGAAGACCAGAACCTCTAGGATGTTTATATGGAAGTGGAGAAGAGAATTTGGCAGGGTTTGGCCGAGCTTTATTGCTAAAAGTGGTGTGAGGAAGAGAGGGAGGATGTGCCCTTTTATAAGGGAGGAGAGGGGCACCTTTGGAATAACTAAAAATATTATTTTATTATAAAGTCAAATTCAGTTTTTAATAGCTCCAAATTGATATATTTCGAAGCTAAGGTGGGGATGGGTCGAAATACTCTCATCCAATAGAATTTATACAAGTTTAGGTATCAATTTTATCCTTATCATTTAGATTTAACTTTAAGTTAGATAATTTAACTTTTACTGTGTCTTCTTGTTTTCTTACACTATAAGGTTAATAAACTTACTATATCAAGCCAAACGAACCCCAAGTTGTTTATTATTAATATATATAACATTATATAAGTCATTTTTCCTAACCTTATATTTTTAGGAATAAAATAACAATTAATAATATAGTATTTGTTTTAAAAACTATTTTATGTCAATTTTGACACTATTTGGTAATTGATTTTTGTGAAAATCATAACAGAATTATTAGTTCGATAAAATTTAATTAAATAAATACTAACATGTCATATTAACATATAAAATTATTTGAATTCATAAAAAGTCTCAAATTACATTTATTTGGGTATTTATAACATCAATTATGTCAATATTTCATTAATAAGATAATTACTGCATCATCATTGTATCATAAATAAATTAAATTATTTTAAGTCTAAAAATTAAAAATAAAATACCATTATGTAGGAAATATTTTTATCTTTCTAATTAATATTTATATTCGAATTTATCTTATGTATAACCCTATATTAAAAATTCTTTAGTTATTAAACTTTGATTTTAACTATTTTAACCCTTCTTTAAATAAATTGATAATAAATGTCCTAATCTAATCCAAGTGGGCCTAAATGGTCATATTTTATTCCTAAGGTTGTTTTTGGTTGAATTAAACTTATCCAATAGAATTAGGACATGTGTTAGGGTAATAATAATATCATTTTTACCCTTAACTACCCTATTTAGTTTTAACCGTGGTAAATAAAAGTAAAAAGTTACTATTCACCAAAAATTATTTTCATCTCATTGAACCACATTTTACTTACTGACATCAACTGTGTCTCTCGGATTTTTAAAATTCCACTCACAGAAGCAGTAAAATTAAGTTTTATGAAAAAAATCAGTTTTTTAACTACCACTTAGTGGTTTCACTATTCATCAAAAAATGAAAGTTTCCAGAAAAATACCAAAAATTAGGCCTAAGATATATTTGATATTATGAATTCAAAAATGATGTTTATTTTACCAAATTAAAAACATATGAGTTACATTAACTAATTTAAAAATTAATTTCCGTCATTAAAACAAATAGCGTGTTTTTAAGAGATAATAACTATCAAAAGATTGACACTTGTTTATGTCTGGTTTAAATGTGAAATTACATCCAATGAACAACATTGTATTAAATTGTAAAAATATATTCTAAATATAGTTTAAAACCACTCAAATTAATAATTTATCACTATTAATTATTTTGATTAAAAAAAGTTGTTTTTAATTAAAATTTAATAATTTTCACTATTCATCAGAATATGAAAGTTATCTGAAAAGTACCAAAATTTCACCCTAAGCTAATTTCGATATTCCGAATCCAAAAATTAAGTCCATTTTGAAAAACAAAATTTACAAGATTTCAAAAAGTGTTTATTACTATTCATAACGGCTAGTTTTAATAATATTTTAATAGCATATCGTTGTTTAGTGAAACTCGGTATTGCGTACGACGCAAGCTATTGAGGAAGGCCGCAGTTGCGTGTAAAGCAAGCCAAGCTAGTGTTGTGTGTAGTGAAAGATTCCTTTGATGATTTATATAACATAAAAACAAAATATTTCTCATAAAAGTTTTTGGTGTTACACTAGTTCACAATCAAGTCCTTATAAAACTAGCCTAAGGAGTATAGGAACACCCCATTAGTGAACACATGACAATATCAATACAAATTCCATATAAAGATAGGCCTAGGGAGCATAGGAACACCCCATGAGTGAACCCCCACCCCTAACAATAAAAATGGATGATTTCCTATAATACACCATCCACCCAAGTACCCAAGGCTTTCCATGTACTACATTTCCCAAATCATTTTATTAAAACCATGCTTTGAAAACCATTTCATACATCGATTTCACAATGCTTTGAAAATACCCTTTTCTTTTACCAAAACAAGAGGAAAACCATCTTTTCTCAAAAACACATTTTACACATTGAAATCAATAAATCATGCCAATCCATTTATAATTTTTTTATAAAACCAGAGTAATCAAGGTTCACATAACATAGGCTAGAGATGGAACCACCCACCTCAAATTAGGTCACACACCAAAAGCGATGAGACCCACACGCATTGGAAGGAACAAAAAATAAAAAATAGATTCCCTATCAATGATTCCATCATCTTAGAATCATATTTAAAAATAAAAAGGGTCTATGGAGAGGTTAAGTCACACATATCTCAAGAACCACAAACAATACACCACGACCAAAGAAAAGGCTATCCCACAAAAGAAGATCACACAACGGATCTAGAAGGATAAAATAAGAATCATCATCACATGATCAATTGATCCATGAATGCATCCCAACACTGTAACCGCAACCAATGAAAATGAAGAAGCATAAATTTCGCTTATCGAAAGAGACAATTCAACCACCATGAAGATAGAGTGCTGAAAAAACCGATCTAGTAGTGGAGAGAACACCCAAAATCACCTCGAAGAGTCTAGGGTTCAAGGCAGAGAAGAACGAAATCAAGTGAATTAGGATTCAGGATTGCATCACATAAAACCTACTGGTCATGAAAGGTTTATGTTATAAACCATGAATTTATTATGTAAAATCCCCATGAAACATATACACTGAAAAAACATTGCCTCAGGTCAAAAATATCAGCTGATATATTTATAATGTAAAAACAGAGTTTGCTATGTAAATGGACTTACGTCATAAATCATTTTCATGGATTGTTCCCCATGAACCATTTATAGTTTAAATTGACCATTTACATAAAAAATGTTACATGCAGGAATTTCCCAACATAGTATCTATTGGAAAGAACCCAAAAACATTCTCGATGCCCTATGAACCCTATAAACACACTCTTAAACATAAAAGACTATACCTTAAAAAATTTAGGATGCTACAAAAGATGGTTTAGTATTGGAGTATGAGGGATCCAAAGGAATATTCCTTAGGTTTAGGAGGCATGTTTTGGGAGTGACAAGTGTGTTACAGTTGATAGTGGCATGATTCATAATTTCATGTCCAAGTCTCTCACCAAAATGGAAAATTTTGTGATTAGTCTAACTAAACCATTCGGTATTAAATTGGGTGATGGGCATAAGACTTCTTCATAGGGGGTTTCAAGGATAGTAGAAGTGTTACTAATAAATTTCATTATTTATATTGAATCATTTGTTTTTAACACCGGGGGGATAGACTTGATCTTGGGGATGAAGTGGTTAAAGACCTTGGGTAAAATGATGAAAAACTGGAATCAAAAGACCATGGATTTTTTATGGGAGGGATAAGAAATGAAAATACAAGGGATTACGAAGATGTCAGGGGAACCCATAGAGATAAAAATGTTGTTTTAGAAGTCATAAATATTTTTTGAATCATGGTTTTGGAAGACCGATCTTGGGTTTCTGGATGTTCTGAGTGACCTAGAAGGGTAACATTTCCAACAATAGTTAGAAGGCCTGTTGTTTAAGAATCAAAATCTTTTTAATGAACCTAAAGGGGTGCCTCTGTAACACCCGAGATTTTATGAGAAATATTTTGTTTTTATGTTATATACATCACCAAAGGAATCTTTCACTACACAAAACACTGTCTTGGCTTGTGTTACACGCAAGAGAAACCTTCCTCGATAGCTTGTGTTGTACGCAATACCGAGTTTCGCTAAACAATGATATGTTATTAAAATATTATATAAACTAGCCGTTATGAATAGTAATACCCAATTTTTGAATTTTTATAAATTTTATCTTTAAAAATGGATTTCATTTTTGGATTCGGAATATTGAAATTAGCCTAGGGTGAATTTTTGGTATTTTTCTAAAAACTTTCAAATTTTTGATGAATAGTGAAAACACTGGGTTACTATTTAAAAACCGACTTTTTATTTAAATAATTATTTATTTTATTTAAATTTATTTTAGATCAAAATTTATACATAATACCTATATAAGTTCAATGTAATTCATTGGAGTCATTTTATAATAATTTTAGATATATAAAAATTTTATTGAACTTTTCACCGTCTTTTACCCACCTCCTAGGAGAATTTGAAAATTTATATAAAACTTAATTTTACCACTTCTGTGAGTGGAATTTAGAAAATCCGAGAGACACAATTAATATCAAGGAGTAAAATTTGGTTCAATAAGATAAAAATAATTTTTGGTGAATAGTAACTCTTTACTTTTTTTTACCACGGTTAAAAGTAAATAGGGTAATTAAGGGTAAAAATGATATTATTATTACCCTAAAACATGTCCTAATTCTATTGGATAAGTGTAATTCGACTAAAAACAACCTTAAGAATAAAATATGACCATTTAGGTCCACTTGGATTAGATTAGGACACTTATTATTATTTTATTTAAAGAAGAATTAAAAGAGTTAAAATCAAAGTTTAATAACTAAAACATTTTTAATATAGGGCTATACATTAGCTAAATTCAACTATAAATATTCATTAGAAATCTAAAAATATTTCCTACATAATGGTATTTTATTTATAATTTTTAGACATTAAATAATTTAATTTATTTATGACACAATAATGATGCAGTAATTACCTTATTAATGAAATATTAACATAATTGATGTTATAAATACCTAAATAAATGTAATTTGAGACTTTTTATAAATCCCACTAATTTTATAGGTTAATATGACATGTAATTATTTATTTAATTAACTTTTTTTGAACTAATCATGCTTTTATGATTTTCACAGAAATCAGTTACCAAATAGTTTCATAATTGACATAAAATAGTTTTTAAAACAAATATTATATTCCTAAAAATCTAAGGTTCAGCCAAATGACTTAGATAATGTTATATATATTAATAATTAACCACTTGGGGTTTTTTTGGCTTGTTATAGTAAGATTATTAACCATATAGTGTAAGAAAACAAGAAGACACAGTAAAAGTTAAATTATTTAACTTAGAGTTAGATCTAAGTGATAAGGTTAAAATAGTAACCTAAACTTGTCTAAAACCTATTGGTTGAGAGGATTTGGACCCATCCCAACATTATCTTAGAAATAAATCAATTTGGATCTATTAAAAACTGAATATGACTTTATTATAAAATAATATTTTAAGTTTTTCCAAAGGTGCCCCTCTCCTCCCTTATAAAATGGAACCTCCTCCCTCTCCTCCTCACACAATTTTGAGCCTTAAAGATTGGACAGCCCCTGAACATTTCCCTTATCAACTTCCTTATAAACATACTAGAGGTCCTGGTCTTCTTCAAAGACCAATTTTAGTATCCTAAGAGGAGGTTTCAAAGAGGCGTGTCGAAGAAGAGGTAATATCCGTTACCGATTCTTGAAAATTTATTTCTTCTTATACTTCCTATTATTTAGTTGTTTCATTATGAAATAATAACATAAGTATCACTCATATACTGATATGTTATTATAAATATGAAACAAACCTATTTCACCTTCTATCCATCCTATGGAAAACGAAATCACCGCGCGTGCGTACGTATGGAATACCGTCTCCACGCCGTGGTGTAATCTGTTTTCCACCACCACCTTACTTGGATGGGTATAATGGTGTAAAGAATAAATATTTATGATTATTGTAAATTTATATTTATTCTGAAATAATATACATACACTTCAATACAATTCCACGATCATGGGAATGATATCATCGCTCGTGCGTACGTACGACCTACCGTCTCCACGATGTGATGCGACTCGTTCTACATGATCTTAATTGAATAATGATTATATAAATTAATTGAATGAATAAATATGATATATATTACACTAATACCATTCTGGAAATTAGGTATCTATAACCTAAAAATAATAATAATAATTTATTCGACAAAACATGCATAAGAACATAAAGCAATGAACACCCGAATAACAAGTAGCAATGAAATATTACTAATAAAAAGATAAGAATATGACCATATATGATATCATAACAATTAATATGATTATGTAATAAGTCAATGACATTATTTAAATCATTATACAGGAGGTTCAGATACATACGAAGCAAATCAGACCTAAGGTAAGGGAAAATCTCGCAATATCATTTTTATCCGAGATTGTTTATATTTCAGAATTTACTGGGGAATATTTATCATCCACATCCATATTTTCTCAATATGTAATATTATTTCTATCCTCCTAAAATTGTTTAAATCCAATTTTACCCATTGTTGAGTTTTCAGTAAAAGATATGAAAGGAATATTTTGTCGTTTTTAGTACGAGGTACTTTTTGACTTTTTCAGCCAAAGTACGAGAAGAATGTTTTTTAACTTATACGACATGAATTGATTTTTATGATTCCATAGAACATTATTTCCATGAAGATTCCTTTACAAATTTTCAAGTTTATTTTTAATTAACTTATTTTAGTTAAAAAATTTATGAGATGTTAAGAAAGGAAAAATGATTTTGAAGTAGAAAGGATATTTTCCTCAAGAATGGAGTTCAAGTGTTTTATCAAAATTATTTTCCATCTAAGATAATATAGGGTTCTATTTCTATCCCTATTATTACATTTATTTGATTATTTTGTGATGAAATTATTTTTATGAAGTCATTTATCTTATATTAATTTTTTTATGATGTCACAATGTTTAAGAATCCCATTTTTATTACATGGATTATGCAATGATGTATGATTTATGATTTTGTGGCACACATAAGAATGGTTTAATTATGAGATTGGTGGGACCTATATCTCCCTCTAATGCATTGGGTAAAGATTTATATCTCATGATATAGACATGGCTAGAATGACAAGTTAATATGGTTTAGTGACACAGGACTGGAACGAGGAGTGAACTCGGTTCAGTAATGGACTTTGTCCGCTATGATAGTCTTGGAAATGAGTCTTGACTAATATGAAATGATTTTCTATGATTATGTGTTTATGACACAAAGTTTCATGTTTTAAATTATGATTATTGGGATTACATTTCACTACTATGATTTATCCCATGTTATGATATTATGATCTCTTTTGCAGGTTAAGATACTCAAAATGTTATGTTCTTATGAATATGATATGATTGATATTTCTTTTGTTTACCCTTACTGAGAATTTGAGCTCACCCTTTTGTATGTTTTCTTTTCCCCAGGACAGGAAGAAGGGTATTAAGTAGGATATGCCAAAAAGGGACTCTAAATATGATGAAACAAGTGGGAGACAATGTAGATGATTTATGAACCAATTGTTTTTGTTTCCCAGTTTCTAAAGACACTATACCTATATGGTCCTACCATGGTTTTGTTATATGTTGTAATAATTAAGCTTCAATTCTGAAGTAATAACCATGTATGTAAATTATGGGTTGTTATAGCCTCCAAGTATACTGATTAACCATTCCATATCATTAGTATATGAGGAAGTACTAGTGAGTATTAGACCTTATAAATTATCTCATTACCTAAAGGATGTGGTAGATAGGTAGGTGGTAAAGATGTTAGAGAATGAACTAATCTTCCATAGTAATAGTACTTATAGAAGTTTGATAATTTTAGTCAAGAAAAACAACAGGTTTGGAGAATTAGTATCAATTAACGGGCATTGAATAAACTTATAGTTCTAGACATGTTCCCAATTCTGGTCATATAAGAGTTGTTAGATAAATTACTTGGGGAAAAGTTTTACTCTAAGTTGGATTTGAAGTTGGGGTTCCATCAAGTTCAGATAAAGGAAGAATATGTTTATAATACAACTTTAAAAACTAATGAGGGATGTTATGAATACCTTGTGATGCCTTTTATTCTCATGAATGCACTATAAAAATTTCAGTCCATTATGAACATATTTTTCAAAGGGGGTCCTACAGAAGTTTGTGCTGGTTTTCTTCGATGACATATTAGTTTCTAGAAAAATCTGGGCTGAACACCATGAATATTTAGGAATTGTGTTCAGTATGTTGCATACTAACCAAGTTAAAGCTATTTTTTTCTTTGATATGATAATAGTGGAGTATTTGAGAAATATTATTTCTAGGTATGGGGTGTCCATAGACCCTAAAAAGATTGATTATATCAATGGTTGTCTTGGGCCACAAAACATGAAAGGGGTGAGGGTTTTCTTGAGTATCATCGATTATTATAGAAAATTTATTAAGGGGTATGGGAAGGTAGAAAATCCTCTAACTAAAATAACCAATAAAGATGGTTATTTGTGAGATAAAAGGGTGGATAAGGCTTTTATAGAGTTAAAAAAATGCATGATGACAACTATACTTTTATCTCTTCTAGATTTCCATATAACTTTTTTCATTGAATGTGATTCCTCTAGTCAGGGGTGGGGGCTATGATAATGTAGGAAGGACATCCTATGGCTTATTATAGCAAGGATTTGGCAGAAGAAAATATTTATAATATAGTTTATGAGAATGAGATAATGGATTTTGTGATGGTAATGATCCACTAGAGGCAGTATATAATGGGCAAGCATTATATGGTTTTCAAGGATTATAAAGATCTCTAACATATTATTATTCAAAGAATACATATAATTAACCATTAATGATAATAATAAAATATGATGGTATTGGAATTTGAATTTATCTACAAGCTTGGAAAGCTTAATATGGATATAGATTCCTTGTGTTGTTTGACAGAAGGGTAATCCTATAATGGAACTACAGATACACTGTTATGTTCGGCTCTATCTGAGCATTTTTGGATAGAGCTGGGGACTATCAGTAAAGAGTTGAAACAAGATCTAGAACTTATTAGTATCATTTCTACCATTGAATAGTAGCTTTAATATCGACATGGAATCTAGTACCTAGGGTGTTTTTTATATTATAAGGGAAGACTTTTATTGTTTAGGAATTCAGTTTTACTTCCAAGTTTGTTACATTATTATCAATCATCTATTGTGGGGGGCATTATGGATACCTAAAAATATATAAGAGGTTGGTTGTAGGTTTTTACTATAAATGGATGACACAAAGTGTGATGTAGTTTTTTTGGGATTCTAACACTTTCCAAAGATAGAAGTACCTAAAAATGCCACAAGCTAGCTTGCTCCAGCCTCTACCGATTCTAGGGTTGGTTTGGAATGATATTTCCATGGATTTCATTTCTAGTTTACCTCAGTGCCAAGGGTATTTCTTAATCATAGTTTCAATTGATAGGCTATCCAAGCTTGAAAATTATGTGTTGTTAAGGCACCCTTATGAAGAAAAGGGGGTGGAATAGATTTTTTTTAGGGAGGTGGTATGTCTCCATGGAATTCCTAGATCTATTATTAGCGATCGAGATCATTTATTAGTTAGCATTTTTTAGAAAGAGATTTTCTAGTTGGAAGGAAATCATCTCAAGATGAGTTCTTCGTATCACTCTAAGATGGATGAAAAAATAGAGATCATCAACCAAAGTTTGGAGATGTATTTATGGTGTTTCATTTATCATTGAAAACTCACATGGACTTGATGAATCCCATAGGATGAGTATTTTTATAATACCATAACCCATGTTTCAACCAAGTTATCACTTATTGAATTTGTCTATGGAAGGAAACCTCTAATGAAAATGTGTTAGGTGAAGGGGGAAACTTTGGTTGAATCAGTGGATAATAAAATCAAGGAGAGAAATAAAACTTTAGATTAGATCTGACATAATCTGTTTAGATCTCAATAACTGATGACTCACTTTTCAAACCATCATAGGCGTGATGAAAATTTTTAGGAGGGACATTTTTTATTTATTAATATTTGACCAAATGTGTGGAATTCATGAGAAAAAAATATCTGTCCTAAGTTTTCAGCTAGATATTATGGGCCTTATGAGGTGCTTTATTGAATTAGAGATACTACTTACAAGCTTTCATTGCCCTCGACATCCTATTTGCACATGGTTTTCCATGTTTCTCAACTCAAATAGACAGTTGGGTCTTTCCCTATGCATGATAATTTACCAGAACCATGGGATAGAGATATTATATTTGGGGTGGATCTGTTTTGGTTGTTGGATACTAGAGAGGTGCCTAGGAAACTCTGAGGCATATAAATTATCCTATGGAAGGGTTTACTAGAAGAGGATTCTACTTGGGAAGTGTTGAAACTATTTTGGAGAAATTCCCAAACTTCCACCTTGGGGACAAGGTGGTTCTTGAGGATGGTCAAGTTGTTAAACCCCAACCTCCTATATTGAAGGCATAAAGGGTAACAGTTTATCGATAGTGAACCTAGAATTATAGTATTTCCTAAAGGGATTAGGTTAGTTGATAGTGAACTGGGAGGTATATTTAATTAGTCTATTGTTCCCCCAATTGACTAACCTAGAATATTAATTCTGTCTGGTCTATTTGGGAGAGGTACTTTTTGATTTGGAATTAATGTGGGATTGATGGAGCAAAGGTAGAGGTGAACTCTCTATATAGGTAGTTCCATCAGTGCCAAATAGTCTGGACCAGGAGGTGGTCTATCCCATTTATCCTCTATTTCACTTTTGATAACCTCCATAATTACTATACTCTCTTTATTGTTAATTACTTTTGAAATAAAATAGATTGATTATTCTTATTATTTAAATAATTGTTCAATTGGGCCAAATCCTAGTTGTTAAATTCCTAACAACTTGGGTAATTAATAAATTGGGTAATCTTAGTTTATGTTTTTGGTGTCATTGGTCTGGGAGTTTAAGGAGATGATTGTGTAGGGGGAGGTTCTAGTGGATAATCAAGAAAATTATAGTGCCACATGGAAATGTAGTAGAGTAGTTGGGAGAGCTAGTTGAGTATCATAGTATGGGGGATCTAAAGGTAGATTTATTATGGTTTAGAGGGTATGTTTGAGGAGTTAAAATTGTGTTACTATTTGATAGTTGCATGAGTCATAATTTCATTTCCAAGTTTCTCACAAAAATGGAATATGTTGTGGTCAATCCAACTAAAAAATTTAGTATTAAACTCAGCGACAAGCATAAGACTTCGTCATAGGGGGTTTATAGGATGGTGGACGTGTGCTTGATAAATTTCACTATTAGGATTGAAGCGTTTGTTTTTGACACTATGGGGACATACTTGATCTTAGGGATGAAGTGGTTAATGAACTTGGAAAACATTATGACACACTGGAGTAAAAAATGGATTTTTATTGGTTGGGATAGTAAGTGAAGCTGAAAGTGATTACAAATATGTTAGGGGAACCCATTGAGTGGTGATAGTTGTTGCATAAGTCATAAATACTTTTGGAAGGATGGGTTTGGAAGAATGAGATTGTGTTTCTGGATGGTCTGAGTGACCTATATGGGAAACATTTCCAATAATAGTTAGAAGACATGTTGTTCTAGAATTGATCTCTTTTTGATGAACCTAAAGGGGTACCTCTAAGTAGGCTAACTAACCAAGCCATCTCATTAGAATATAGGGCAGTACCAATGAACATCAGACCATATAAATTAGCTCATAACCTAAAAGATGAGGTAGAGAGGTAGGTGGAAGAGATTTTAGAGAATGTACTAATCCATCATAGTAATAGTCCTTTTGATATCCTAATAATTTTAGTCAAGAAAAAAATACAGGGGTCAGAGAATGTGTATCGAATACAGTGCATTGAATAAACTAATAATTCCAATAAAGTGCCCAATTCTAGTTAGAGAATGTGTGTCAACTATTTTTCATTAAATAAACCAATAATTCTTGAAAAGTTCCCAATTATGGTTATAGAACAGTTAGATGAATCGCATGGGGAAAAGATTTTCTCTAAGATGTATTTGAATTCATGGTTCTATCAAGTCCGGATGAAGACTAAAGATGTTTTTAAGGCCTATTTCAAAACCCACAAGGGATGTTATGAATACCTTATGGTGAATTTTGGTCTCATGAATGAACCATACAAATTTTAGTCCACTACGAATAACTGATTTAGGGGAATAATGAAAAATTTTGTGCTAGTTTTCTTTGATGACATATTAGTTTACAACAAAATTTGGGTTGAACACATTGAACATTTAGGAATTATGTTCAATATGATTTGTATTGACCAAATAAAAGCTAACTAAAACAAAATTTTCTTTTATCAACCAAAAATGGAGTATTTGGGACATATTATTTCTAGGGATGGGGTTCACATGGATCCTAAAAATATTGATTGTATCAAGGGTTGGAACAGACCATAGAATGTGAAAAGGTTGAGGATTTTATTAGGTCTCATAGGTTATTATAAAAAATTTATTAAGAGGTATGAGAAGTTAATAAAGCATCTAATTTAAATAATCAAGAAATATGATTATTTGTGGGATATAAGGGTAGAAAATGATTTTAAAAAGTTAAAAAAATTTATGATGACAACTCCACTGTTATCTCTTCCAGTTTTCTAGAGAACTTTTTTTCATTGAATGTGACGCATTTAGTTAGTTCGTGGGCTGTGTTAATGTAGGGAGGTCATACCATGGATTATTATAACAAGGCATCAATAGAATAAAATATTTCTAAGACAGTTTATGAGAAGGAGATAATGGATTTGGTGATGGTAGTGAACCACTTGAGGCGTTATATAATGGGTATGTATTTCTTGATTTATACAGATCACAAAGATCTCCGATATATGCTTAGCCAAAGAATACCTATAGTCAATTGATAGTGATGGGAAGAAAAGATGATGAGATTAGACTTTGAAGTCATCTACAAGCCTGTAAATCATAATATGGCTACCGATTCCTTATCTCATTTGGTAGAAAGGGAAGTTTCTAATGGAACTACAAATACACTATTATTTTCAGTTCAATCCGAGCCTTTTTGGATAGAGTTGGGGATAGTCAGGGAATATTTTCAATAGGATCCATAACTTAATAGTATCATTTTTTCAATAGAACAACATCCCAAATCTTGACATGGATTCTAATACCTATATGGTTTGATATATTATAAGGGAAGAAATGTATTTCCAATGCATTCCATTTTACTTATAATATTTTTAGATTATTACCACTCATATGTTGTGGGGTCCATGTTGGATACTTAAAAATGTACAAGTAGTTGGATACTGGTTTGTATTAGAAAGGGATGGCATAGAGTGTGACATAGTTTGTCTAGGAGTGTGACACTTTCTAATGGTAGAAGTACCTGGAAATGTCACCATCTGGATTTCTCCAGCCTTTTCTAGTTCTAAATTTGCTTTGGAATGATATTTCCATGGATTTAATTTCTTGTTTACCTCAATAATAAGGGTTTGATGTGATCATGGTTTTGGTTGATAAGTTATCCAAGTATGCATATTTTGTGTTGTTAAGGCACCCTTATAAAATAAAGGGGTGGATGATATTTTTGTCAGGGAGGTGGTATGTCTCCATGAAATTCCTAGATCTATTCTTATCTATCGAGACCCTTTGTTTGTTAGCTATTTTTTGGAAGGAGATTTTTTGGTTGTAAGGGACTCATCTCAAGATAAGTTCTTTATATCACCCCATACAGATGGGAAAACAAAGATCATCAACTGATGTTCAAAGACTTATTTATAGTTTTTTCTTCTGAGTGACAAATCACATGGGTGAAATGGATCCCATGGGATGAGTATTGTTATAATACCATAACCCATGTTTTAACCAAGTTATCATCTTTTGAAGTTTTATATGGATGGAAACCTCCTACAATAATGAATTATGTGAAGGGGAAACTTTAGTTGAATCAGTGGATAATACACTCAAGGATAAAGATATGGTGTTAAATTAGATTTGGTGTAATTTATCTAGAATTGAACATATGATGACATAGTTTTTGAACCAACATAGGTGTGATGAAAATCTTGTGGTGGGACCATTGGTATTTTTTAAGCTTTGGAAAAATGTGCAGACTTTAAAATCATGAAAGCTCTGTCATAAGCTGGAATCTAGATACCATGGGACTTACAAGGTGATTTCTCTAATTGGAGCTAAAACTTACATGATTTCTTTTCCCGCTACATCCCATTTTCACCCAGTTTTCCATGTTTCTCAACTCAAATGGGAATTTGTATCTTTCCCTGTTCATGTTGATATTCCATAACCATGGGATGGAGATACTGGATATGGGGTAGAGTTGTTTTAGATGTTTACTACCAAAGAGGTGCCTAGGGACCTTGGGGAATGTGGATTATTAGATGGAAGAGTTTACTAGAAGATGAGTCCACTTGGGAATATTCCAAAATGATTTTGGAAGAATTCCCAGACTTCCACCTTGGGAACAAGGTTGTTCTTAAGGAGGGGTGATTTGTTAGACCCCAAACTCCTATATTTCATACTTATCATAGAAGGCCCAAAGTGATGAGGTTAGTTGAAAGTTAACTAGGTGATATAATTAGTTCTAAATGGAGAAGATTAATCGATAGTTAATTGGGTAGTATAGTTAGTTAGTAAGTTTTT
Organism: Viscum album; assembly: GCA_963277665.1. Lineage (NCBI taxonomy): Eukaryota > Viridiplantae > Streptophyta > Magnoliopsida > Santalales > Viscaceae > Viscum > Viscum album. The sequence goes on along the minus strand of OY728127.1, from coordinate 618,868,118 downwards.
CCTCTATCCGACTGAACCAGATTATTAATTTTGACTGGTCTTTTTGGGAGAGGAAAATTTTTATTTGACATTAAGGCAAGACTACTAGAGTGTAGGTAGAGGTGGACCCTTTATTGAGGAATTTCCATCAATGACAAGATGTCTGGACCAATAGGTGGTCTCTCTCATTCATCATCTTCTACAATACTGATAACTTATTGAATTACTATAATCCCTTCATTATTAAGTACTTTTGGAATAAAATAGTTTGATGGTTCTTCTCTTTCAATATTTGTTCAATTACTCTAACTCCTTATTGTTAAATTCCTAAAAAGTATTAATGAAAACATATCTATTAATATTCTATTTGGAAATTTTATTTCTTTTGTAAATAATTTTTTATGGAAGTGGTGTTTGATTATGTAGCAACTGGATGATTTATTTGGATTAAAATACAATGGGTTTTATTCCATATTTGGAATGACATTTTATTTTTGAAAATATCATTTAGAAAATATATTTTAGAATTTTATTTTAGAAAATATCTGATTGAATTGTATTAAAGGTTTTATTTTATAGTTTAGAATTAATTTTTATGGATTAATGTTTTTTAAGGTTTTAATATGATTTAGTTGAAATTTAATTCATTTTTAGGTAAATTGGGTTGAATAAATGATGGTCTTATGATCATGAGGAGTTAAAGCTAGTTGTTGGGTCACTTTCAAGTGAGAGATGTGGTGTAATCAACTCAAATTAGGGCTGAAAAAAATCCAGGGATAGTAATTATGAACCCCTAATGCCTAATATTTGGGTGGAGGAAACCATTAATGCCTGTAGTTCATTGTTTCTCTTGTCAAATTGAGTAGTGAGAAGCCATTAAAGGTTGGTTTTTAGTCTTTTGGTTCCGTATATTTGGATTTTAATTTCATTTCAGTAAGAATATATTTTATTTGTGGCCACTGGTTTCATAAAGCCTCAAGAACCACCATTTATTTGTTGGAGGTCTATTGTAAACCTAGATAAAAGTTACTATAGATATTGAGTATTTCATCGATCTATAATGCAATTGTGTTGGTTAAATATGAGTTTATTGTGGGTTTAAAGATGTTCATAGGGTTTCAATTGGTGTTTTTGGTTCAAACACTCTCTATTGAAGCCAATGAGTGTGTTCAAGTTAGAGCATCAATCTGAATTAAGAGTTTTATATTGTAATATTTGATGTTTGTTTGTTATATCCTAAGTGATATATTGGGCTACCTTTGAGGTGTTAAATATTATACTTCAGTGTAATAGTACTATTTAGTTATCACATTCCTCACTCAGTGGGGTATTTAGAACTTTGAAGTAATTGTAAATTGTAAAATTAAAGGATGACACATGGGATAGCTGAAGGATCTATAATAGCCCCAAACCCACACTCCCTTATCTAGTGCTAAAAGCATAATATTTAAATTTTTTGATTTGATACTGATAATTGTTTCCCAATTTTAATCATCAAAAACATAAAATATCAAATGGAAATATTAGATCACTTACATACCAAAGGGCCTTTTAAGTTTAGAGTTTTAGATAATTATGACAAATTACTACATAACAATACTCATGTTTTCAAGTGATCATTTTTCCTACTATACCCATCTTTTCTTATATCAAAATATGTATTCAATATATCTCATAAAATTCTTCACACATCAATCCTTTCTAGATATAATTAATTTAACAACATTATTCATAACCAAGGGAAATGGAAAACATAAGAAGGGTGAGTTCAAATTATCAGTAAGAGTAAACATAAAAATTCACAATTTAATGTCATTAGTGAGCATAAAATGAGAATAAGGGTATGATGACATAATCAAAGTTTATAAACATAACATAAGATAATTCATACCCATAAAAACATGGATCATAAATCATGATACATGGAATAAATATTTAACATAAGACAAGAGTCATATAAGTTAGAAACCATGATCCATGAAAAAACAATCATTGGGTAAATGATATATTAAAACTCATATCAAGCATTGAAAAACTATGTAGGCATATTGAAACATCAAAAATTCATCATAAAATAACCAAAATATATAATTACCATATCTATTAGGGGTAACCTAAAATTGGTAAACTTTATCGTCTCCTAGGAGTAACTTACAATTAGTTAACTCTATCATCTCTTAGGAGTAACATAAATCCATCATCTCTTAGGAGTAACTTCCATCCAGTTAACTCCATCGCATTACCCAATGCATTGGAGGGCTATAATAGACCCACTCAACCCCACTTTTATCAAGGATTCGAGTTTATTCCCTAATCCCACTTTCATCAAAAATTTCCAAGTACCATATCATGAAAAAAAACACATGTATGCTTGTATTTCATAAAAACTTTCATAGCTTGATTTACCCATGAAAAAGAATTGGGTTCACAAAAAAATATCTTTAAAAAATAATCATAAACCATTCAAATAAAGGAAGAGAATGCTATCCTAAGATCATGTCTCCAATGAAGAATATGAATCCCATTAAAGGATACTGAAATAGATGAAAATATTTTTTAAATAACATTTAAAACATTTTATGTAAAAGAGTGGAAACTACCCTTTTTTATCAATACCTTCAAAATCTAAAAATTATCAAAATATTGAGAAAACAATTTACTTTGAAAATAATCATGGAGTCTTGTAAATTAATCTTCAAAACTAATAATGGGGGAGGTAAAATCTATTCATGTTGTAAATGTTAAACATAAACATTATTTTAAAACTTTTTTAAAGGGAGTCAAAAGTGACTCGTGTGAATAAAATTAAGAAATTTACTTTTTAAAACCTTTTAAAATAAGTTAAAAAATCATGGAAAATACTTTAGGTAATCATTTATGTTTAGAAAAGAACATTCTTGAAATAAGATAAAGAAAATAGAGGAAGAGTTTAGTTAAAATTATTTAAAACCATTAAAGCAATGTTTTTAAAGAGAAACCATTTACACCCCTTTAAAACCAAAAAACCTTTAAATCAAGAAAATAATAAGGAACATAAAATTACATGAGTATAGAAAGATTCATGATATTATATTTCAAGAGTTATTACATACACCACATTAATAACTATAGGTGCATCAATCAAAACATGTCTCAAAGAAGAAAGTTTGAGATGAGAAACCCTTGCAACTCGGGTAATGCTTGAATCAAAAAGACACCGAATGAAGGAAATTAACATGAATTTGTAAAACCCATAATTTAAATGAAATAATATGTGAAAACACATTCATGGGGTAATAAGTACACCATATAAAATAAAACTTAGTGCATGACATGGATTATTTCTCAAAGAATTGAAATTGAGACCATGAAAACCCTTGAAACTATTATAATATATAAATCAATATCTCCTAAAAGAGAGAAATTTAAAGGAAATTTAATTATCATGATCAAATATTCATTAAAGATATATTATCTCAATAGGTAGATGTTGTTAAAAAATACCTCAAGGTATCATTGTAGTGTTTTTGGGTTGATTGTGTTTGCTGAAAAAGATGGTGGGCATAGGCAGTTGTTGAGTTCCAACATGGTTGTTGATAATGTATGTTGATAAAGATACAAGATAGAGGAATGGATGCCCTATAATTGGTACAAAAATTGTGTATATAAGGTTGCATTGTTTCATAGTGTTTGCTAAATTTTTGGGGTCCAAAATTTGGGGGATGGATCAATCATCACAAAATTTGGATTTCCATGAATGTCTCATAAAAATATGGTAAAGGAATGAGTTTTTTGAAGACTAGTTTTCATTAAGGGAGATTCATGAAGGTGTGGAGTGTCTTTAATAATCACCACAAATGTGAATAGGGTTGATGGTAATGCTTTGCGACTACAAGAAGATTCATGAATGCGAAATTTATCTAGTTCTTCATGAAGATAGGGTGGTTCATAAACAAGTCCAAAGAGATTTTTAAAAAGGTGATGAAGAGGATGGAAGATTCTATAATGGGTGACAACGACTAAAAATAGGCCTCTACCCCCATTACATCTAGAAAGAAATCCTTAATGAAAATCCAAAGGATTTGAATTCACAATGGTGATTTACAGAGGTTATTCTTGGGAAAAAGTTCATATATAAAGGATGTTCATGAAGGCTATGAATGCTAACTGAAATTTGTAAGAATTGTAAAATTAATCAATTTCTTGAAGGCTATTAAAGATGATTGAAAGTGTTGAAGTTAATTAAGGCTATATAAAATGACTGAAAGTTGTGAGCTTCGCAAAAGTGTTGATCTTTATAAAATCTATTTGAGATTTGTGAAAGGAAGGTGCTTCGCGAAGTATGTTTGAGCTTTGTGAAAGAGGTGAGCTTCACAAAGGTTACGAGATTCATGAAAGAAGTTTATTCTTGTGAATAATTAGGATGTTTTGTGAAGGATGTGTGATCTCCATGAATATAGAAAGCTTTAAAAAAATTAGTGAGCATCGCAAAAGTGTTGAAAAGGGATTGCCCAATAAATCTTTGGTAAGATTGTATTCATCAAGTGGAAGAAATTGGATCACAATGCTGCACCAAATGAGGGGTAAAACATATTTATTCAAGTGATCAAAAGAAGAATATTCTAAAGGACCACTGAGCACACTTCATCTGAGAGCTCATTGAGATCTTACATTGTGATTGGTTGTAAACTTGGAGGGATAGTGAGTCTGCTCCAAAATTTGTAAAGGTAGTGTGCCTGGTCATATAAGTGATCTATCCCGAACCTTATTTTGGTAGTGATACTTAGTGGAATTGGTACATCAGTACATCTAATCCCATTTTGGGACTAATATTAGAATTGACATATTATAAAATGAATTAGGTGAATAATATGAAACATGAATCAAAGAAGAAGTATTGAGTCGAATAATCCTTACAAAGTTTGTACGAATGAAGTGAGAATTAATCATTGAGGTGATTATGTGTAAAAGTGTAAAACCAAACAAGACAAGTAGAAATACAACATAATATAATTATAGGTAATTTTACACATAATCATTTAATAATATAAAAAATGAATAAGAATTATAACCCAATGAATGGAAATTGAGTTAAGAAATATCTTACCTTGAGTCTCGAACTTTATCATACATTATTTATCATCCGGTATAATAAAATTAAATTGATTATTTAATTTTTTAAGAACCTTTTTATATTTTATTTCCTAATAAATAAAATTTTATTTTATTCATTATTATGACATATTTAATTAATTAATCAGTTAAGTCCACATTGGATGTTTTGAGGACATTCAGTTCTTAAGACCAAAATAACTTAGTTAGGTTGATTGTGGTCAAAGAGGGATTTTTTTATCATCCATAGAATCTTAATCATGACATTATTATAATTTGTATACATTAAATACAATTTTAAAACCATCCATGAAATATTTATATGAAAAAAAATCACATCACTTCATGGAGGTGATAGTCCACATGTGCGCATGAACGACATTATCATTTTTAAGTGAATTTAAAGGTAGTAAAATGGATGATATATTATATTTAAAAAATGAAATTATTTCTTGAATATCATATAAATTTATTAAATCCATCATAATAATCAACCATTAAAGGCACTGATTATAAAAAAAATACATTGGTTTCACAAGGCAGTAGTCAGCATGTACTTCTGAATGACGGTTTTGTTTCCCATTTGATGATAAAACATACGAATAAGGTTATGAAATTAACATAATAATATCTTAGTATATAAGGGACATAGATGTTATTATATTGTAATGTTTAGAATATAATTGAAGAAGGTATAAGAAGAAGTAAAATGAAAATGCTTGGTTAATAAGATTACCTCATCTTAGAAGAACCTCATTTGGATATCTCCTTAAGGACCCTATGGATGTTCTTTTTAAGAGACCAGCACCTATAGAACTTGGATAAGTATGTTTAGAATTTTATTTGGTAGGGTTTTTTTGATCTAAGAGTCTCTTGAAGTGTGTGTAAGAAAGGATAAGTAGTGTTGTTATATAAGAGAGGATAGAGGCACCCTTAGAATTAATTAAAGTATTAAATTAATATAAATTACTTTTCATGGAAAAGCAATATAAAATTGATATATTTAGAATATAAGGTAAATATATCTCTAAATATTCTCATAATTTTTTTAAATAAGTTTAGGTGATGTTTTAACCCTTATCTTTTAGTTTTAACCCCTTATTAACCATTGTTAGAATGGAAGAGTGGAAACCCAATACCCAAGATGCCTCTCTAATGGAGTTATTGGTGTTTATTTATTGTGAATGGTAAAGATAACATGATACCTCAACTTCAATGTGGGACTCACATCCTATAAAACCCCCCCTCAAGCTAGGTGTACCTAACATGGATATACAGAAAAATAAAAAAGTAACATTTTGAAACTCTTGATACCCCCTCAAGTTGAGAAATATATATTTATAATGTTCATATTGTTACAAAAAAATCAGACATGTGGTCTAGGGACCCCTTTTTTGAGAAAATTTGTATGTTGATAAGAGGTATGAACATGACCGAAGGTGATATTCTTCTCAATGTTTTCTTGAAAAAAATTATAGTCAAATTCAATATTCTTTGTCCACTCATAAAAGATAGGTTTTTTGGAAATATTGACAGTATCTTGATAGTCAAACCAAATATGTGCTGGTTTCTTGGTCATATACCAAATCTCTTAAAGATTTTTTTGTGCCCAAATAATCTCTATAGTCACATATTCCATGGTAGGATACTATGACTCTGAACATGATCAGGAGATAATCATCTACTTCTTGCTTCGCTATGAGATAAAATTTATTCCAACAAATACTAAAAAACTAGACATATATCTCCTAGAAGAGAGAAATATGGCATAATCTGTATCACAAAAATTACTCAATATCTATATAACCATGACCAGAATACAGAATACCTAAACTTGGTTCTTTTTTTACCTATTTAACAATGCGAAGAACAAAATACCACTATGTTTTTATTATATATTCCATAAAATAACTTACTTTTATAACCGCACAAGAAATATTAGGTTGAGTCATCATTAAGTAGTTAATATTCCCAATAAGACATATATATCTTTCGAGTGATGAAAATATCTCACTATCAATATGAAGTGACCATTTTCTAGGTTTGAGGGGTGAGTCAACTGAGTCAGCTCGAGTCATGCTAGTTTTCTATAGCAGATCAAGAAAATACTTTCTCTGAGATAGAAAAATTCCTTTCTTACATCCGAAGACCTTAATTCCTAATAAATATCACAGTGGACCCAAATCTTTTGTTTGTAAATTTTGATAAAGAAAAGTATTGAGTCAACCAATTCCAAAAACATCACTTCCAGTAATAACAATGTTATCCACATATACCACCAAAATAATTCTTCCTACTACAGATTGATGATAGAAAATAAAATAATCTTTTATGATTTAGAACATTCCAAATATAATAATAATGGTGAAAAAATAGTTGAACCAAGCACGTGGCGACTACTTGAGTCCATATAATGATCGATGATGGCGAAAAACCTTGGAGGACTCCCCCTGAGAAATAAACCCAGGTGGTTTCTCCATATATACTTCTTCATTAATAAATCCATGAATAAATTCATTTTTAACATTGAACTGATGGATAGTCCAGTGAGATGAGGTAGCAAGATATATAATTAGGTGAATCAAGGCCATATTTTCTACTGAAGAGAAGGTTTCAAAATAATCAACTCCATATGTCTACACATAACAGTTGGCAAAAAGGTATTCCTTGAGAATATTAAGAGATAAATTGGCATTGACACATAATATATAGATCCATTTTTAACCAACCACCTTCTTACCCAAAGCAAGAGGGACAAGATCCCAAGTATGGATGGCATCCAGAGCCTGAAGTTCATCTTGCATAGCTTGTAACTAGTTGGCATGAGATATGGAATCGATAATAATGCGTGGTGTCAAGTGAGAAACCAATGGCTCAATGACTTATAAGTCAGACATAGATAATCCCTGATAATACTAACGAGAGTGTAATCCTTTGTCAAATGCAATAGGCAACTCTGGTGATGGAGCTTTAGGAGTAGACGACTCATTAGGTGTGGTAGCGACATTAGGTGGCAGGGTGGTAGGTGTGCTAGGTCGATGAGTATATACATGGATAAATCATGATCCAAAAACATCACTTGGAGGAGATATGGGTATAATTTTATTGATACACTACTACAAAACTGTATTCTAACAATGCTAGTAAAGGGCCTTTAATTGCTCTTATAAAGCACTGTCTACACAAGTTCTGTTATAGGGTAAGATTTATCAGTGCTCACAAAAAGTGCTGTAAAGGCCCCATTTAACAGTTCTATTAAAGGACCCCTTTAAAAAATTGTTAAAGTCCCCTTTAAAAATTATTTTTTATCATTGATAAAGGACCCCTTTATTAGCACCATAAAAACACTGTTAAAGGGGGTACAATTTTATTTTTTTGGAGGCCAACCTTATCAGTGCTTCCATGACCCCTTTAACAGCACTCCACCCCCTTCATCAACCCTTTTAACCCCACCACCCCTTTATAATCACTTTGAGAATTTCATAGCCTCTTGCACCCACCTGGATTCAAACCCTGAACCTCTCCTTTAAAGATGGAACACCTTTACCACTTCACCATGTTGTTTTCTTGTATGTATAATGATATTTCTATTTATTTATATATATATATATATTTACATATATTTTTATTCATATATTCATATAATTATTTTTAAATACAATTTTAAATATATTATATATTATATTCATTTACATATACTAGAATATAATATAAATCTATATCCATTTATTAACACATACATACATACATATATATATATATAAACAATATATATTTTTATAATATAAAAAATGGTTAGATATTGTTTTAAAAACATTTTTATAATATGTATTTATTTACATATATTATAATATATATACGCATATATATATATATATATATATTTTAATTATTGACAGTCACATGTTTATATATAAACATTAATTGTATGTATATATACATATTAATACATTTTTATTTGGTAAATAAAATCAATTTTTTTAGTTGAAATAAAATGAATAATAAATATTTATATTATATATTCAAAAATATTTTTTATGTAAATCTGTTGATATATGTATTTATATAAGTGATTTATTATAAGTAAATATAAGAAAATATGCATATATTTAATTATAAATAAAAATACATTGTGAAAAACAATAAAATTTAAAAACCATAATATCAATATAAATGTAATTCATGAGAATAAATTTAGTCCTCACTAAAAATAGGAAAACTTTCCACTTAAACGAGGATGAAATTCCATCGAATGTTAAAAAAATGGGATACCCCAACTAAAAAATTTGTTTTGGAGGCCCTATAGGACTTTTTTGGCCTAAAAAAATGTGACTGAGGGTTTCCAAAATAACTAGGATATAGAGATAATCATAGAATTTGATTTTATATATGGTATATTCCAAATAGACATCCAGATCAAAAGTTATATTTGTTTTAATTTCTAGTCACATTTTCAATTTATTTTTAGATCTTTTATTATTTTTTTTATTTTTTTATCTTCAAATTGTTATTAAATGACTATTACTCAACAATAATCATAAAATTTCTAATTAAAAATATATTTTAAATTATTTTATAAGCCATTTCACTAAATGTCTTATATATTAAGTGTAAATTTATGTTTAACCTTATCAAAAAAATATTTTAAAAATATTTATTATATTTATATCAATATAAATATATTTATATATGAATATATTATTTTTAATGATTTTTTTGAAATATAGCCTTTATTAGTGCTAGTAAAAAAGTACTGATAAGGGGGGTCTTTATCAACACTTTTTTACAAGTGATGATTAAGGGCCCCTTTTAACAATGCTAAAAAAAGCGCTGTTAAGGAAACTTTTTAACAATGATTTTTCTAGTACTGAAAAATGGGGTATTTAACATCACTTTTAGTTAGTGTAGTTAAATACCTAGTTCTGGATAAACCCAATTTTGTATTAGTGAGAGAATATTGTAAAATAACTTCATATTTAGGAGAAGTAGACAGTGGGGGAACTTGGGAACAAAAATAACCAATGATTTGACAAAGGAAACATTATCTGAGACAAAATAATGATGAAAATATAGAGAGAAGCATCAATATCCATGTTTGGTGTGGGAATATCCAAGAAAGATAAATTTTAGATCATGTTCATAAAACTTAGTAATTGAGAGGTGAATATCTCAAACATAACATACACATCAAAAAATGAATGTGCTACGGTTTCTTCCCCAGCCACCTCAACCTCGCTCTGACCTCATGTTCCACCATTCCTATCTAGGTCTGATCTGGAGTGGCATATACTCAGAGGTTTTGGGATAAATGGTTTGGCGGTCGTGGTTCTCCTCGGCGTCTTCTTTTCTTATCTTTTTGGGTTTCATCTTTATTTTGTTTTTAGGGTTTCATCCCCAGTTCCGTTTTTCCTTGGTTTCTTCTTTAGTGGTCTGAAGGTTTTCCCGTCAGTGTTTATGACATCTCTTTGGATCTGGTTTGGTTTTTTGGATCTCTTACATCGGTGATAGGTTTTGATATTTGTACAGTAATGGTTCCATTTCTGGGTTGGTTCTATTCATGTTTTTTCATTTTATGTGCTACGATGGCCTTAGCCGATCTCCGGCGTGTGATGTTTGGATGGAGGTAATGATGGAGTCGATAGGGCGACGATGACGACAGTGGTGACTGTTCAGTTTTGATTACCGGTGTGGTTGTTTGCAGCTGCTGGCATGATGAGGACGCAGATGTGATGATGTTTGAAGGGGACCTGTTGAAGGAGACGATGGTGTGATGGTCGATGGTCGATGGTCTTTACATTTCTGATGGTGGCGGCTCGTGGCTCAGAACTCACGGCCCGAGGTGATTGGACTTACCGGTTCAAATTTCAATCTCATTTTGAATTTGGTTTGCCGTTGGGTGTTTTTAATTTTGGTATTTGGGGTGTTTGTTTTGGATTTCTAGAATGTGCGGTTCCCACTTATCCTCAAAGTGGTTTTTTTAGAAAATTCAAAAAAATGGATTGCAAGATCAAGAAAAGGCTGAAATGGTCTAGATAAATACTCACAACCATTATTTGAAAAAAATAAGTGAAGTTTAGTGGAAATATGGGTGGTGATTTCTTGATAATTAGATCAAAACACATAAAATATTTCAAAATGATTTTTCAACAAATAGACCCAAGTCATCCATTAAATATCATTGATAAAAGTAAAAAAATATCGATAAACCAATTTTGATGGATTAATACTGGGCCTCCATATATCAGAATGAACCAAATGAAAAGGAGTGGATGCACGATGGATTTCTTAGGGAACATAGGTGACACAATGATGCTTTGTGTAGTGAAAATATTGACATTCAAAGGGAAGAATAGGTCCCAACTCTGAAAAAAGTTTTTGAAGAATGAGGATAGGTGGATGACCAAGGTGATAGTGAATCTAGAGGGAATGATTAGAGGTGGCAGGATAGGTGAGAACTGCGGCCGAGTCATGTACATACACACCAATTTGAAGACGTACACTACCAAGAACCTGAAGGTTCCGGGTGCAGTGGAAGCGCGTGGGTGGATGTGCCCACTTGGATTTTTCTCATTAATAATGATCAATCTGGGATCAATACGATGATAAACGCCAGTCTCCACGGATCGAAACACAGAAATGGACAAAGAAAAGGAAAGTCCTGGAACCACAAAGTAGGATCGTTACTGGTTGATTATAATTAATTTAATCAATTGAAAAGAAATACCTTTTAGGTGTTCTTTCTTCGTTGATGTTCTCGATCACGTTCTGATGTGATTCGTCGTTGCGTCATAGAATCCACATGTGTACTTCCTCCAGCGGTGATCCACACATGTACCTCGTATCTCGGGACGTCGCCAAAGGAGTCTCCGGGTGCTAGCGTGGAGAAACCTTTGCTTGCATTGTCCTCCTTAAATTGTCTTGATCTTATGGAAGAGGATCTCTCTCGGTCTTAAGAGCTTTCTTGGAGGAAGATGTTCTTTCGTCCTTGAAATAATTCTCCAGAATTGTTGTGCACAACGATTCTCTTAGGTGTAGGAAAATAGTTGGGGTTGTGAGGATATTTATAATCAGGTTTGAGGTTGTAGAGTTATGACAATAAATAAATGCGTTACGCGTTTTATTTATTTCATTGACTCTTATTTAAAACCCCCATGTCGAATAATTAATTCCTTGACATGCACCCACACTGATTATAATAAATATCATTTAAAACAATATTATATCCTCAAAATCCCGACTGGAAAAACTACACGGCGTGTATTAATAAATACACGACGTGTACTTGTTTTTCATTGAAAATAACATGGCGTGTACATTCAATGTACACAGAGTGTATATCTTGTTTTCATTTATTCATTTCCTTTCCAAAATGAAAACTACATGGCATTTACATTTAATAATACACGGCGTGTACTTTTTTTCAAAATAAAACTACACGGCGTGTAATTATTGATACATGGAGTGTACTTGTTTTATTTTTATTCTTCCTCCAACATTAAAACAATTCAGGATTCCTTGAATAATTATTAAACCACGTACGAGAATAATCTTTATTCTACTGGAGATACTTGAATACACTTAGTGTGTGACCCTCTAGGCCTCTTTCTCGTTGGCATTAGGCGGGCTTGCCTAAAGTCCAAGATTACTGTCTAGCAATGGGTCAAGGAACCCAAGAGAAAGAAGTTGACGCAACATTGACGTATCACCACATACAAATGCTTACTGTGTAATTTAATCCCTTTGTCTCAATATCTCATCAAGCAGGTTTTATGGTAGTGTCATAAACCTATATGCTTGATCCGTCGTTCTTTGACTACCTTAAATAAACTCTTCGTTTACACCATGGCTATGGAATTTCGTGTGAAAGTTCTATTTCAATCAAAGGAATGAGATATCAACTTCCATAAATGGAAGGGAAAAATCGTTCCTCGACTTATCCATTAACAACATGTCACTCGTGATGCACCCAACGTACCCTACTTCCTGCCAACTGTATGCGTGACAGTTTTCGTCAGTAAATCTAAGTGCGCGAGTCATGACATGAGTTAATGACAATCTTATAGTCTAAGGACCATTACACACGCTCGTAGATAGCAATGTACGATGACACCAAGACATGCGGAATTGCTACTGGCGGGTCTGTTATCATAATCTCCCATCTTGGAGATTACCAAGTGCGAACTCCATGAGAGAGAGTCTCGTCTTCTTACGAGTACTCACACATGAGGTTCTGTATACTATGTGTCCTATAATAGTATGTCATCCAACCATATAACTTTATTTAAGAATATTGTTATAGCATTTCAAGGTTCTCATCATAGCGGGGATCTGCCATGACCTTATCAATGCAAAAAATATTCCAGGACATTATTATATTATAGTCATGCAGAACAATGAACAATATATAATAAGTGAACATTCATGTAATCAAAGTACAAAACAGTTGGTTCTCAGGACACCAACCCTTACAAACTCCCACTTGGACTAGAGACAACTGCCTATGCCTTTTATTCCGCTAGACCTCACATGATGATCATGTTTCTGCTGAGTCAAGGCTTTAGTCAAGGGGTCCACCATGTTGTCTTTCGTGGAAATAATGCTCACTAAAACTTCACCTCTCTGAGAAAAATCCCTCAAGAGATGATACTTCCGAAGTATGTGCTTTGTCTGCTGATGTGACCTTGGATCTTTTGCATTGCCACCGCTGCAGTATTATCACAATAGTGTATGATAGGATCTTTACTGCTTGGTACTACATCCAGCTCTTGGATGAAGCTTCACATCCATACTGCTTCTTTAGCTGCCTCAGAAGCTGCGATATACTCAGACTCTGCTGTAGAATATGCCACCACACTTTGTTTTGAGCTCTTCCAGCTCACTACACCTCCATTCAAACTGAAGATGTATCCAGTCTGTGACTTCATGTAATCTTGATCATTCTAGAAACTAGCATCTACATGTCCTCTGATGACTAGTTCCTCATCTCCTCTATAAACCTGGAATATATCCTTAGTACGCCTCAGATACTTAAGGATAGTCTTGACTGCCATCCAATGGCGGTCTCCTGGATCAACTTGATATATGCCTATCACACTTAATGCGTAAGCAACATCTAGCCTCGTACATAGCATAACATACATGACTGACCCAATCTCGGATGTGTAAGGGATCCTTGCCATTCTCTTTCTTTCCTCATGTGTATGAGGACACATTTTCTTGGAAAGATGAATGCCATGTGACACTGGAAACAATCCCCTCTTGGATTGTTCCATACTGAATCTCTTCAGTATCTTGTCAATGTATATACTTTGACTCAGGCCCAGTATTCTCTTGGATCTATCACGATGGATCTTGATCCCAAGAATATATGTTGCCTCGCCCAAGTCTTTCATGGAAAGCATTTATGCAACCATGCCTTAACTAACTGTAAGACAGGTACTTCGTTTCCAATTAGTAATATGTCATCAACATATACTATTAGGAAAATGACTGCACTTCCACTAAACCTCTTGTAGACACAAGTCTCACATTCATTCTTAAAAAATCCAAATTCTATTACAGCTTCATCAAAATGAATGTTCCATGACCTTGATGCTTTCTTTAATCCATAAATGGATTTCTGCAACTTGCATACCTTGTTGGCATCCTTTGGAGTCACAAACCCTTCAGGTTGTGTCATGTAGACATCTTCCTGGAGGTTCCCGTTAAGGAAAGCTGTTTTGACATCCATTTGCCAAATTTCATAGTCATTGTAAGTAGCAATGGCCAATTGGATTCTGATGGATTTCAGAATTGCAATCGGTGAAAAGGTTTCATCATAGTTAATTCCTTGACACTGTCTAAAACCTTTTGCTACCAGTCGTTCCTTATAGGTGATGACTTTCCCCTCCATGTCCAGTTTCTTCTTTAATACCCATTTATTACCAATAGGCTTTACATAAACTAGAGGATATACCAAAATCTAGACTTGGTTTTGGTACATGGAATCCATTTCAGAATTAATGGCTTCTTGCCACTTGGCAACGTCTGTGCCTTCAACTGCTTCCTTGTAGGTAAGAGAATCATCATTGTCAACCAATAATGATTCACCATCCTCGGTGACAAGAAAACCATATCGTTCTGGTTCTCTCACCTCTCTCATGCTCCTACACAGTTCTTGTGTCTCTGGAACAGATTGTTCTTCCACGGGGCTTTGTGGAATCTGTTCTTGTACCAACTCCTGTGTATCTTGAGCCTCGACTTCATCGAAGTCTATCTCAGTCCCACTATCTCTTTTGGAGATGTGCTCCCTCTCAAGGAATATGGCATGTCTTTCCATTGCAACCTTTTTGTCTAAGGGTTTGTATAGGTAATATCCCCTTGTTTCCTTGGGATATCCTATAAAGATACACTTTGTGCCTCGGGGTTCAAGTTTGTTACCTGAAGAGGCCTTAACAAATGATTCTCTACCCCACACATGTAAATTCGATAACATGGATTTGCGTCCACTCCACAACTCGTATGGAATACCATTTATTGATTTAGTTGGTACTTGGTTTAGTATGTGTGATGCTGTTTGTAATGCATATCCCCAAAAGGATAATGGAAGACTCGCATGACCCATCATTGATCTCACCATGTCCAATAGGGTGCGGTTCCTCCTTTCACTTACACCATTCCACTGAGGTGTGTAAGGAGGAGTGAGTTGAGATAGAATCCCAAAATCCCGTAAGAAATCAATGAAGTCCTGATTAAGATATTCTCCTCCTCTGTTTGAGCGGAGTTTCTTAATCTTATTACCAAGATGGTTCTCAACTTCATTGTTGTATTCTTTGAACCGATCAAAAGAATCTGACTTATACCTCATTAAGTAGATATATCCATATCTACTAAAATCATCAGTAAAAGTTATGAAGTATGAGAACCCACCCCTTGCTTCAACTGGAAATGGTCCACATACATCTCTGTGAACTAATTCTATAATCTCTTTAGCTCTTTCACCTTTCCCACTAAATGGGGCTTTGGTCATTTTTCCTTGTAGACACGCATGACATACACCAAGTGGTTTTAGTTCGAAGGAATCTAAATACCCATCTTGATGTAATTTTGTCAAACGTTTCTCATTGACATGACCTAGCTGGTGATGCCAAATTTGGGTGTGGTATGAGTCATGTAAATTAACTTTGTCATCAATTTCCATTACTTGGTTTGTGTAGTCTAACACATAAAGGCCGTTATATAAATGTGCCCTACCAAAACAAATGCTATCTTTATAAAAGTAGCAACATCCACTTCCAAACTTGAAGATGAATCCATCAGTATCTAATCTGGATACTAAAATAATGTTTTTGGTTACAGAGGGTACATAATAACATCCTTTAAAAACCAATACCATCCCTGTAGGCAATGTGAGATGGTAGTCTCCTACCGCTACAGCAGCGAGTCTGGCTCCGTTGGCTGCTCGTAGATCTACCTCCCCTCGATCAATCTTCTTGAATCCACTTGGTTCATGTATTTGGATATAGATGTGAGCACCACAAGCAGTATCTAATACACAATTTTTAGAAATAGATAGATTGAATTCGATGAAAAATTCACCTTAAGCTTCCCCTTGCTTCCTAGGATGGGTGCAGTTTTTCTTCCAGTGGCCCTTCTTGCCACATGAAAAACAAACAGCCTCCTGTTCTCTTGCCTCCCCTTTGATCTTCTTTTTCTTGGAAGGCCTTGAAGAATATTTGGGCTTAAATATCTTCGCCTTCCCTTTCCTTCTATTCACCATAAGTACATAAGGCTTTTCACGCTTCATGTCATTATCTACTTGGAGAATAAGGATAAGAAGATCAGATAGAGACTTTTCAATGTTGTTCATGTTGAAATTAACAACAAAGTTCGAGAAGCTATGGGGGAGTGATGCAAGAATGAGATTGGTTCCCAGTTATTCAGGGAGTTTAAACCCTAGAACCTCCAAGCTCTCAATGTAGCCAATGATCTTGACTACATGAGGCCCAACTGGGGCACCCTCTCCAAGATTGCTCTGAAATAGATCCTTGGAGATCTCAAACCTTTCCTGTCTTTCTCTCTCTTGGTATAGACCACAGAGGTGATCGAGCATTCTATAGGCATCCATGTCTTCATGAGACTTCATGAGATCACTAGACATCTATGATAGCATCAAACATTGAACGTTGAGAGCATCGTTCAAATGTTGATCATAGACTAGAAAATCTTCATCACTCGCCCCTGGGGAAGGAGAATCAGTAAGTGAGGACTCTAGCACGTAAAACTTTCATTTATGGTGTAGGATAACTCGAAGGCACCTAAACCATTCCTGAAAGTTACTACCAATGAGGATATTGTCTTTATCCAGAATTGATCGAAGAGAAAATGTGGTTGACGAGTTTGACATTTCGATTCTACAAATTAAAAGAGCAGATTTATCAGTACTTTCTTGATTACATTTTTTTGAGAAATAATAAATGAATTAATTAATTCTCCCACTATTTTATCAAGTCCCAATGGCCCTCACCATTGAACTCGGAATGTCCAGTTTCTTTGAAATTCTAGTGGCAAGGATCCATATTCCCCTTCGCATAACCCCAACAAGGGCTGGTCAAGATATTTGAAGGTATTTAGGTAGGCAGGTCTTTGCCAACTGTGAGCTTACAGTTCCTTGATCTGTTGAGTGGACTCCCCAATCCTAAAATCCTGACTTGGATTTCCTCAACTCTTTCCTCCAATATTACACCAAGTCTAGCAAGGGCTACTTCTCTTGATGTAATATGGTTAAGTCAACCCGAAACCCTTCATAAGGGCTTCCTTTATAAAAGTAAGTGTCCCAACAAGGGTTGGTCAAACACATAGTTTTATTGAGTCTTTCCCTTAATCAGGTAACAGAAGGCTTGGTATGATTTAATTTTATATTTGAGGGATTTTATTCTTTATGCGTAGTTTTACATTATCACACGCTTGTTAATATTAAGTGATGCTTGCTTAAGTGATTAACCATGTTCTAATAATGTTTATGCATAGTCTGGTTTTTATTTTATTCTATATTTTCATGCTTGTTCATTTTATTAATTATGTGATCGCGACAACACATACCTAATAAATAAACCATGCAATCAGATAGAAATAAAACAATATGGCATGATCATGAGATTCTATTTGTTAGATTATCTAGCAGTTTTGATAAGCTAACCCTAACCTAGGGAAAACACCTTAAACCTGATGGTTCATGTTTTGAAGCTCCCACCTGTCCACCTTTGTATCTTCTTGTGTCGGTTTTTCCTTAGCTTCGGGATTTGAACCGTCTCCTCTGGCTTGGGGAGATCCTCCATTACATGGGTTTACATTAAAGAAACCATGGGCACACAGGCCCTGCATTTTATTGGAAGAAGGCTCGCAGGCCAAAAAATTTAAAATAAATTTAAATGAAACCATACACATACAAAGGGTCTTTGGTCTATCTCATGATCATCCATAACATGCAACGACATTTACACATATTTAGAATTCAAATTCTTTTAATCATTCTTTCATTTAAGATAAGTCGTGCTCGAATTCAATTAATTATGATATTATAATTAATCAATTCTTTATCTTAAATTCCTTTCTAAATTTCATTGAGATTCTTCTCATCCATATTCATTGTATGGGTCTTTTTAAATTTGAGGAAACCTAGTGAAATTCAATTTTTGGAAAGTACACGATGTGTAGTTTATAATTACACGGCATGTATTCACTTTTTATCCAAAGTACACGCCGGGGGCTTTGGCGTGTTTTCTGTACTTTGGAAATTTTGGAGTACACGGCGTGTAGATAAATCATACAAGGCGTGTACTTCCTTGTTACGTGGTAACTGGCCTGGCGATCTCATGTACACGGTATGCGGATTATCCTTGTACACGGTTTCACCTAGGCCAGAATGGACTACACGACGTATTTCTCCAATATACACGCCATGTATTCTGGTTCCATGCGCCGTTCAATTCTGGTCAACATGGAATGATTAATACTTAGGCATATTCAATTCACACGACGTGGTTTGGTGGACCAGTGCCGGTTCATTGAACCTAAGTACACGGCGTGTAGTTTTAATTACACGCCGCGTAATCCCGTGTTGTACAAACAGAAAGAGCGGCTCCTCCGGATGAGTTCCTCATTTTTATTTTAATCAAAAATTAAAATTAAAAGGTCATTTCTGTGATATTAATCAAGAAATGAAGGAGGAATAATAGATCTCGTTTATTCAGATTTATAGAACGATTTATTTCAAATTGAATCAAATATAAATGCGTAAATTATCAATGAAAATTAAATAACTATAATAAACGTTGTAACCTCCCTCTAATACCATTTGAAGGTTCCGGGCACAACGTAAGTGTGTGGGTGGATCTGTCCACTTGTATTTTTTTCATTAACAATGATCAATCTTGGATAAATACGACGATAAACGCCAGTCTCCACGGATCGAATCACAGAAATGGACAAAGAAAAGGAAAGTCTTGGAACCACAAAGTAGGATCGTTACAGGTTGATTATAATTAATATAATCAATTGAAAAGAAATACATTTTGGGTGTTCTTTCTTCATTGATGTTATCGATCACGTTCTGATGTGATTCGTCGTTGCATCGTAGAAACCAAGTGTAGACTTCCTCCAGCGGTGATCCACACGTGTACCTCGTATCTCGATACGTCGCCAAAGGAGTCTCCGGGTGCTAGAGTGGAGAAACCTTTGCTTGCATTGTATGCCTTAGATCATCTTTATCCAATGGAAGAGGATCTATCTTGGTCTTGAGAGCATTCTTGGAGGAAGAGGTTCTTTCAGCCTTGAAAGAATTCTCCAGAATTGTTGTGCACAATGATTCTCTTAGCTATAGAAAAAGAGTTGGGGTTGTGAGGATATTTATAATCAGGTTTGAGGTTGTAGAGTTATGACAATAAATAAATGCATTACGTGTTTTATTTATTTCATTGACTCCTATTTAAAACCCCCATTTCAAATAATTAATTTCTTGACATGTGCCCACGCTGATTATAATAAATATCATTTAAAACAATATTATATCCTAAAAATCCCGACTGGAAAAACTACACGGCGTGTACATTCAATGTACATAGAGTGTATATATTGTTTTCATTTATTCATTTCCTTTCCAAAATGAAAACTACACGGCGTGTACATTTAATAATACATGACGTGTACTTGTTTTCAAAATAAAACTACACGGCGTGTAATTATTGATACATGGTGTGTACTTGTTTTATTTTTATTCTTCCTCCAACATTAAAACAATTCAGGATTCCTTGAATAATTATTAAACCACGTACGGGAATAATCTTTATTCTACTTGAGATACTTGAATACACTTATTGTGTGACCCTCTAGGCCTCTTTCTTATTGGCATTAGGCGGGCTTGCCTAAAGTCCAAGATTACTGTCTAGCAACGGGTCAAGGCTCCAAAGAGAAAGAAGTTGACACCGCATTGACGTATCACCACATACGAACGCTTACTGTGTAATTTAATCCCTTTATCTCAATATCTCATCAAGCATGTTTCATGGTAGTGTCATAAACCTATATGCTTGATCCATCGTTCTTTGACTACCTGAAATAAACTCGTTGTTTACACAATGGCCATGAAATTTCATGCGACAATTCTATTTCAATCAAAGGGCCAAGATATCAACTTCCATAAATGGAAGGGACAAATACTTCCTCGACTTATCCATTAAAAACATGTCACTCGTGACGCACCCAACATACCCTACTTCCCACCAACTGTCCGCGTGACGGTTTTCGTTAGTAAATATAAGTGCGCGAGTCATGACATGAGTTAATGATAATCTTCCAGTCTAAGGACCATTACACATGCTCGTAGATTGCAATGTCCGATGACACCAAGACATGTGGAATTTCTACTAGCGGGTCTGTTCTCATAATCTCCTATCTTGGAGATTACCAAGTGCGAACTCCATGAGAGAGAGTCTCGTCTTCTTACGAGTACTCGCACATGACGGTCTGTATACTATGTGTCCTATCATAGTATATCATCCAACCGTAGAACTTTATTTAAGAATATTGTTATAGTATTTCAAGGTTCTTATCATAGCGGGGATATGCCATGACCTTATCAATGCAACAAATATTCCAGGACATTATTATATTATAGTCATGTAGAACAATGAACAACATATAATAAGTGAACATTCATGTAATCAAAGTACAAAAAAGTTGGTTCTCAAGACACCAAACCTTACAGAACCTAAGTCATCAAATGATTTTAAAATATAATTGAAGAAAGTGAAAAGATGGACAAAAACTTTAAGTCAGCTATAAGCTTACTAATTGATAGTAAATTAAAGGGACAAATCTTAATGAAGGAAATGACAGATAGTGTCAAGCCAAGAATAATTGAACAAATCCCATAACTAGTAATCTATATTGTTTGACCATTGACCCTAGTAATATTACCTCTAGTCAAGGTTTATTTATAAGATTTAAGAACACCTACATCCCCAGTGATGTACTCTGAGGCACTAAAGTCAAGAACCCATGAGGTGGACCATTTAGATAGACACTCTACTGGAGTATCGCCATGGGAAATAATGGCATTTTATGATGCCATAGACCGTGTGATGAAAATGAACATTGAAAAGGTGTTGAAGGTATATAGTTGGTAGAGAATAGATGCTGAAATTGTACAGTAATAATATCCAGGTATCAATTTGGTCATAGAATAAATATTAACATGGATAGATGTGGGGCATGGATATGCATTTTTGGACATCGCATATAGAGAAGCGATGGGTTGGGGGTTTTCACACAGAAAGGGGATGACTAGATAGATCAAACCCAAAGAGGTGAATTATAATGAGAAGTAATGATAGAGGGTTGTCGTGTTGAAGGTTTTCTCAAAGGAGGGGTGGCTTACAAAGGAGGAGTTGTAGAGGAGGTTCATATGGGTTGGTGCACAAGGGGGGGTGACCAGCTGGAGGGGTGGTGCACAGGGGCCATCGAGAAAGGGGAGGGTAGTGCATAAGTGGCTATCAGGAAAGGGGAGGGTGGTGCACAAGGGTCCATCAGGAAGGGGGGGGGGGTGCAAAGGGGGACTTTGGGAAAGGAGGGGATTCTATACAGGGGGATCAGGAAAGGGGGCATGACAGTGCAGGTTATCGTCATGCGGGGAAGAAGGCAGGCCACCAACATTGTGTGGGCTATGAAGACAGATATTTTATGGGATAAGGGGATGGAATCCAAGGGAGAGGTCATATGGGACATAGTAGGAGCTTATCGTGTTGAGAGGGAGATGCATAGGGAGGGGCAATGAAGTGGTTGTGGGGTTGGGCTAGGGATATTGAACCTACTCTGATACCATGTTAGAATGGAGGAGTGGTAACACAATAACCAAGATGCCTCTTTAAGGGAGTTCTTTGTTTTTATTTATAGTGAATGGTAAATATAACACGATACCTCAACTTTGTTGTGGGAATCACATCCTCTAACAACCATATTTAACAATTACCATGATAATGAGATTTTTACACATTAAGGTTCAAGAAGACTACAATATAAGGATAGGTGACTCATAAATGGACAATAGTTGATATGATCAACCATATACCATTAATTTGGCCAAAGATAAGTTTTTTTTTAAATTTTAAATAATTTAATAAAATATTATTTAACATAGGATACCATTAAATTCATTTTTGAGAATATTTATATAATTAAAATTAAAAAATATCAAATAGTAATTTAAATCAAATATAAACTTTTAAAACATTAATAACACATTATATTTATCCAAAATTTTTTTGGAACACCCTAACTTACCCAAAAAATTACTTTTAAAGTTTTTAAAATCATTTACTAAGTTTTTATACTACTTTTATAAGAATTATCACAACATATTATAGATATTAAAATAATGAGAGTGATTTATTTATTTATTTTTTACTTAAAATAATATTAAAGTTAGTATTAAAGAAAAATGTCACCAGGTTACCATATCTTCGAATATTAGATGTGTATGGTCAAACTAAACTCATCCAATAGAAATAAGGAAAGTGTTAGATAGATTTTTATGGTCTTATCACATTATTTTTTACCTTAATTATCTCATTTATGGTTACCAAGGTGAACAATATTTACCACAGTTAGTATTCATAATGACAAAAAATAAATGATATTTACTTACCAAATTTAAAATTTATTATTCCAAATATGAAATCCATTTTTTTTTCAAATTTAATATCTATAAGTGTAATAAATTAATTTTAAAATAAACTAGAAAAACACAGTGAAAAATAGTTTTCTAAAAAATACATTTTAAGTATAATTTTTTATACCAAAATTATGCATAATGTAAAATAAAATAACATTAATTAAATTATTTTTTATCAAATGGAAATAATTTCATTTTAAAACCAATTTAAATCAAAATGGTACTTTTTAAATACTTGAATTTAAATATAGTTTTCTATAAAATTGTTATTTTTTAACTATTCACTAAAAATTTAATCTTTTCAGTAAAATCTAAAAATTTCATCCTAAGATAATTTTGATATGATAATTTCAAGAATAATATCCTTTTTAATCAAATATAATTTCTAAAATCATCAGTAATTAATTATAATATTCACTTACAAAAATTATTAAAAACCATTTTTTATGAAAGCATATTTTTAAAGCATAAAATGACTACTAAAAATTGAGTGCTTATTTATAAGCATTAATAAGTACATTTTTATTGAGTAGGATATATATATATATATATATATATTCATAAAGTGGTTACTCCTATTCATACCTGAAAATCCAATTTCTATGTTATAACGATTATATTTAAATAATAATATTTCATAGTTGTTAAAACTTGGTGTTGTATATCATGTACACTATCAAACATCATGTTCTTTTAAAATCTATGGTTATTACATTATTCCCCTTAAAAAAATTGTTCCTTAAAAATTTGATCTCAAGATTGGTAATTCAAGGGTTTAATATTTAAAAATCCATTTGTTGAAAACCCATATCATAGAAAGGGTTAATAAAGCTTCTTTTTGAAAATAGGGTAAGAGAAATATGAAGGTCACCTGAAATAACACATAACTAGGTTTCCAAATATGCGATCATTATCAGGAACTAAAAATATAAACATGGATGAGTAATATATAAATAATTATGGAGAGTGATAGAGATCATTTATCATAATAAAGTGAATGATCATAATAAAGTCAATGACCACTAAATCATAAACCAATAAGGTATAAAAAAGACCATAAATTCATTGAAAATAATTTTAAGAAGATAAATTTTATAATTTTATAAGGGATTATTTTATTATCTTAACTAATAACATTGGATAATATTCTTATTTAATATTTTTAAAATCCATAAACCCATTTTCATCCTTTAGTTTCATGTTTTAACAAGTCTCCACCTCCATCTCATCCCATATTCTAAGAAATTATTTTCCATGATGGATATTTCTTATGCCTAAAGCATAAAACTTTAAATAAAATATGATCTAAAAAAGGATAAAATATAATCCTCCTGTATTTACTAAATCCAAAATGGTTAGCATAAGGTAGAATAATACCCAAAATTAATAAACCTTCATATGAATAAATAATACATTTAACTCCAAAATTTTCACAATAACACCAAAGGTTCAACTTAGATGATTCCATAAATAAATAAACATATATCCCAATTAACTTCAACAACCTCAACAACATCAACATTAAAGCACGTTTTAACCTCAAAGGTTATCTCGTACCTTTCAACTTACATTCCCAAAAATTTAATGTCATTATTACCAAATAATAATTCACATTAAATGACATGATATAACCAAGGGTTACTTGTACCTCTACCTAATAAAAAATATCCAAAAATATCATTGATCACTTTAAAATATCATCATTAAAACATTAAAAGGTGTGTCATTCCATTAAACTTATGATAAACCTTAAAATTATAAACCCATGATGGTATAAATAACTCTTAAGTTAACGTCACATAAAAACATCATAATCTACAAAGTTATATAAATTTTTATTTGATACCAACTATTACAACCCCAAACCTGCATTCCTAGATCTGGCGCTAAAAACATAATCTTTACATTTCTGGATTTGATACTGATAAATGTGACCCAATTTTATCCATCCAAAACATAAAACATCAAAAAAAAAATGGATCACTTATATATCTAAAGGCCTTTTAGGTTTAGAGTTTTAGAGAATTAGGATAAACTCATACATAACAATACCCATGTATTCAAGTGATCATTTTTCCTATTATACCCATATTTTCTTATTTCACAATAAGTCTTCAACATCTACCATAAAATTATTCACACATGAAAGATTTTTAGATATAATTCATTTAACATCATTATTAATAACCTAGGTAAATGGAAATCATAATAAGGGTGAGGTCAAGCGCTCATTAACGTTAAATATAAGCATTAAAAATTAAATGTCATCGGTGTGAATAAGATCAACATAAGGGTATGATTAAATAATCAAAGTGAATGATCATAACATAAGAGAATTATTACCCATAAGAATTTGTATCTTAAATAATGAGACATGATATAAAGATATAACATAACACAAGATTCATATAATTCATTAATAATAATCCACGAAAAAGAAATATTTGAGAAAATGGATCCATTAGAACCCATATCATGCATTAAAAACTGTGTAGGTATATTGTAACATCAAAAATTCATCATGGAAGCACCTAACCAAATAATTCTCATATCTCTTAGGAGTAAACTATAATCGATAAACTCTGTCGTCTCTTAAGAGTAACTTACAATCAGTTAAATCCATTATATCTTAGGAATAACATAACTTTGTCATCTCTTAGGAGTAAATTCTATCAAATTAACTCCATATTATTACCCAATGCATTTGAGGACTATAACTGACCCACCCATAACATATCCTACAAATTCCCTTAAATATTTGGGTTCATTATTCAATCCTGCTTTCATCAATAATGTTCAAGTACCATATTATAAAACTAAACACATTTAATCTTTCACTTCATCAAAACTATCATAGATTTATTTATCCATGAAAAGGAAATGGATTTCCATGAAATATATTTAAAAGATTATCATAAACCATTAAAAGAAAGGAAGTGAATAAAATCATAATATTATATCCCCAATGAATAATAAAAATCATTAAAGTATGTTGAAATAAATGAAAACACCTTTAAAAGAACATTTAATTTTTTTAGAAAATAGGGGAAAATGATCTTTTCTTTCTATACCTTTAAAAAATAAAAATTCCCAAAATTTTGAGAAGAATATTTTCTTTGAAAATAATCATAGAGACTTGTGTTTTGAAAGCATAGAGATTCATAGTGTCGTAATGGTTTTCAGATAAATTAAATAAAGAACAAACACCATAGAATAAGACCACAAGACACATTGATTTACATGGTTTAGGAAATGATTCCTATGTCCATAGAGAGGTAGAACACTTCACTAATTTTGGGAGAACAATTACAAGGTGATTTCATATAGTATTACACCCAAAAACCATATCTCGAATTATCTTATAAAGAAGATGATGCAATTGTGCAACCAACCACAAAATAAGTCCATTATGGCACATTAACCGGTGGCTAGAAGTCTGTGAAGCTATAATGACATGTCAGTGTCACCAATAACATGTTGTTATAGTGTCATGTCAAAGAACACACTACAATGACCTATCAATGTCTCTGGTCAAATGAGATCTATTGTGCAGTTTGGGACACTAGCATTCAAACCAACTTCATCCAAAAATATTGATCTATACACCATTCCAACAATCTCCTACTTGTTGCCTGATATGATATGCTAAACTGCTTCAATGATAATGACTTAGAAAACTTGTTTAATCTGAGATCCTCTTTTTCTTCACTCAATAGTGCATTATTTCCCATAAACTCTTCAATGTCAAGCTTATGACTCATGAAATACTAGTTGTTTTTCCTTATTTGATCCCATAATATTCTCCCATATTCTACCTCTCATCCTTAATTCATTAGTGGAGACTAACAGAGGCACAAAAATGCCTTAAATTCTCTATCACCATCATATTTGTCAACATGTCTACTAGATTATTGATTCTATGAATCTTTTTCAATGCCAATAACCCATCCTGTATCAATCTTATAATAAAATGGTACTTAAACTAAATATTCTTCATTCAGTATTGAAATACTGGATTCTTTTCAAAATGTATATCACTTAGACTGTCATAGTGAAATAAATTTTCCTCTTTTTCTACCTGACTCATATAATATGTTATTTAACCAAACCATATCATTTTTAAATTCTGTTACAATAATGTATTCTTCATTTTTGGTGGATAAATCCACCACCTTCTGCAAATATGATATCTAGCTTACTGTAGTTTTTTTCACATATAAATATATAACCTATGATACTCCTCCTATTATCAACATCACCTCCAAGGTTGACATCCACATACCCTTGTAATGAATTTCCTTTCCCAAAGCACATATATACTTCCTTGATTCTCTTTAATACCTTAGTATCCACTTAAAATCTTCCCAATGTTGTTTTCTAGGGCTATCCATGTACCTTCTCACAACTTCAAATAAATGAGAAATATCAGTTCTTGCACTTAGCATGATATACATCATGTTTCCAATAGTTGATGCATATGAAACCTTGGTCATATACTCAACCTCTTCTACTATCCTTGATGATTTATCCTTTGATAGTTTGAAATGGTTTTCTAGGGGAATATAAACTGACTTCTCTTGCAACATACTAAATCTACTCAAAACCTTTCCAATGTAGTCAACCTATGATAACAATTATATTCTTACTTCACTATCTCTCTTGATCTTCATCCCCACAATTTTACCTACATCTCCAAGATCTTTCATCTCAAACTCCTCATTCTGCTTCTCTTTTAGCTCATCAATTCTCTATATACATGATCCTGGAATGATCTTGTCATCCACATATAAAATCAATATAATATATCCATCACTAAAATATTTAAAGTAATAACATTAATCCATTCTACATCATTTTTATGAATTTATACTCTTGAATGCACCAAAATTTTTATTCAACTATTTGGGTGCTTGATTTAACCCATATAATCTCTTTTGGAGTTTTCACACTAGTTATTCCTTACCCGACTTAATGTATCCCTCTAGCTGTTTCATATAAATATCATCCTATAAATCTCCATGAAGGAAATTCATTTTCACATTAATCTGATCAAGAAGTAAGTCTTTTGATGCAATAATACCGAGAACCACCTAGATGGTGATAAGTTTCACTATAGGTGAGAAACTTTCAGTGAATCCCACACATTCCTTCTTTTGAAATCCTTTCACCACTAGCCTTTACTTGTACATACTCTTACCATCATGTTCTTACTTGACATGGTACACCCATTTTTTTTTAATTCTTTCTTTCCTTGTGGAAAATGTGTTAAATCCAAAGTATTAATATCATTTAATGAAGAAATATCCTACTTTATAGCTAGATCACACTTGTTTGACTCCTTAAATTACATTGATTCTTCAAAATATTATGGTTCTCCACTACCAATAAATAATAGATAATTTAAGGATGATGAATACCTATGTATATGCCTTTAATCCTTGTTGATCTCATTAACTCCCCATGAAGAGTAGGATCCATTGGTTTTGGTGTCACATTCTCAGGTAAAAATTCAATATAAAATTTATCATGACACTCTGATTCTTTATTTACACTATCAAATTTAGATGCATGGTGGTCCTTATATGTGACACCTTCATTAAATATCATGTTCTGGCTTCTGCTGATAATTTTGTTCTTATCATCCCAAAATCAAGAACCAAACTACTCAGCACTATATCCAATAAAAAAACATGATTTGTAATTAGTATCAATCTTTTACCTTGTATCAACATCTATATGTACACATTCCAAACATACAAAGACTCATAAATGTGAGATTCTTATCTCCTTTCTAGACTAGAGCTCCTTAGGTAGACATTCTCTCATCGGTAGAGATAGACTCTATTGATGATATGTGATTCCATGTTCACTTCCTTATCCCATAAATTCTTGGGTAGCCCTATGTGCAACCACACACTCTTAGCATGTTCATTCAGTGTTAATTCATCCTTTTAGCTAAAGCATTATATTATGTTGTACATAGAAGAATATTCTCCCATATAATTCCATTATTAGCACAAAATTCTCTAAACTCCTAACTACCATACTATCCTCTATTTTCAGACCTAAAAAATTTTAGATTTGATCCTGACTCATTATCCACCATGGTCTTCCACTTCTAAAACAAGTTAAAAACATTAGATTTTCTTTTTAGAAACTAAAATCATATATTTATTGTTGAGTCATTGAAAAATGTCACATAATATTGTGACCCTCCAAGAGAATGTACTGGTGTAGACCCCCAAACATCAGTGTGCACTGGCTCTAACTTCCCAAACTTCAGTGTTCTACCTCCTTTTGAAAAGGATACCTTCTTTTTCTTTCCAAACATACAATCTTCACACAAGACAACTTCTTCCAAATTCATCTCTGGTAGTATTCCTTTTGTTACCAAAATTTTTATCCCCTTATCACTCATGTTACCTATACTGTAGTACCAAAATTGTGAATCCCCAATATAATTTATTTATTCAATCATAGACATGCATGTTTTTATCATATTTTATAGGGTTCTATTCTTTACTCCTTGAGAAATGGCCATGAAACCCTTGGTAATATTCCATGCACCACCAGTGAACATTGTACTAAAACCAACATCATAAAGCTTATCAATAGAAATAATATTTATTATTAATATAGGGATATAACTTATATTTTATAAAATGATAAAACTCCCACTATTGGTATTGATCCATGCATCACCCTTCCCTACAATCTTCAAGGGTTCATCATCAACAAGATACACCTTTCCAAAATTTCATAGAATATAATTGTTCAATAAAACCTTATTTAAAGTGGAATGGAAATATTCCCATGTGTATAAAATATAATAATCCATAGGGATATATATGATAAAAAAACACATAATAAGATCCTTCATCTATCTTTTTTACAGTATTAGTTTCAGGCACCTTCTATTTTCCTCTCTACTCCTTAATGTGTCTTTTCTTCCCACAAATATAGTAGGTAGGACTAGTCCCCTTTTCCTTATATTTTCTCTTTCCCCTTGGTTTTGATCATCCTAAACGATTATATTGCTTCATGTATTTGACTATTCCTTCATAATTTAGATCAAAACTAGAGATTCATCCTGATTCTCTTCTTTGAATATCCTCACTGAGGATCAAGTCTCACACATCCTTCAAAACAAGTTTTTATTCTCTGAAGTTCTATCCATGAATGTTAAAATTTATTACCAATAGTCAAGAAATGAAGATATTAAAACAAGTGCATATACCTCACCTTCACATGTAATTACCACCGATTACAACTTACTTATGATAGTGTTGAATTAATTGATGTGATATGAAATAATATTCCCTTAAATAATTTTCATATTGAACAATCATCACATCAGATAAAATTTATTCGATGTAGAAGGCATATCATACATATTTTTGTGATAATTAATTGGTTCATCCATTGTATTCTCCTATTTGATATTGAACACCACATTTTTTTCCAAATTAAGGCGTACAACTCCCAAAACATGTCAATCTAGTAGTTCCCACTTCATATTCTCCATATATTTTGATTTTTCACCCAAAAGAGGAAAGTTATTTTTTTTGGTAAAGGTAGTATTTTAATCTACATAATCTAGTAAATAAATTTAGTTCCATAAAATTGATCAATATTCACCTTGCTTTCTTCCATAACCATATTTCAATTTAAGAAAATAGAAACTCGATCTTTCAAATCCAACCTCAGATACTAGTTGTTTATGAAACACCAGGAGTCACAATGAAAAAAATTGTTTTTAGATGAAGGAAT
Source organism: Viscum album (assembly GCA_963277665.1). Lineage (NCBI taxonomy): Eukaryota > Viridiplantae > Streptophyta > Magnoliopsida > Santalales > Viscaceae > Viscum > Viscum album. The sequence goes on along the minus strand of OY728127.1, from coordinate 618,837,070 downwards.
AAAAGAATAAAATAATGATAATAATATCACATGACACAATGATTTATGTGTTTAGGGAAAAAATACCTATTTCCATAGAGAGGCAGAACACTTCCCTAATTTTGGGAGCACAATTACAAGGTGATTTCAAGATTATAATACCCAGAAACCCTAACTTAAATGATCTCATAAAGGAGTCGATGAAACTATGACACCAACAAAATAGTAAGTACAACATGATATAGTAATTTATGGATGGAATTCCATAGTGATATAGTGACCTATTAGTGTCTCCATTCACTTGCTACTATAGTTCCATGTTGAAGTCCACACTACAGTGACCTGTCAGTGTTGCCAGTCACACGTCGTCTGGTGTGCAGTGTGGCCATCGTAATTTGACTCAACTTCATAAAAATGGATAGGGATATACCATTATAAAATATTGTAAATTAATCTTCAAGATAAATAATTATGGTGAGAAAATCCATTCATGTCTTAAATGTTAAAAATAAACATTCTTTTCAAACTTTTGTAAAGAGAGTCAAAAGTGATCTGTACAGAAAACATTAAGAACTTTTGTTTTTAATTTTTTTTTAAAATAAGGTCATATATCATGGAAAATAAATTTAGGAAATCATTTATGTTTATAAAATATCATTCTTGAAATAAGATAAAGAACATGGAGGAAGAGTTTGGTTAAAAGTCTTTAAAACCTTTAAAGTAACAATTTTAAAGAAAACCCATTTATGACCTTTTAAAAATAAAAACCATTAAAAGAAAGAAAATAAGAAGGATAATAAAATACCATGATTATAATAAGAGTTATGATATTATATTTTAATAGTCATCATATACACCATATAAATTAATACACGTGAATCAATGAAAACATGTCTCGAAGAGGGAAGTTTGAGATGAAAAACCCTTAAAACTCGTGTAATGATTGAATCAAAAAGAAATTGAATGAAAGAACTTAACATGATTCTGTAAAAACATTAATTTACATGAAATAATATGTGAAAACACATTCATGGGGTAGTAATTCCACCATATAAAATAAAACATGGTGCATAACACCAATTATGTCTCAAATAATTGAAATTAAGACCATGAAAACCCTTGCAACTTTTATAACATTTGAATCAATGACTCATGAAAGATATAAATTCAAAGGAAATTTAAATATGATTATTAAAGAGTCATTAATGATATAATATATCAAATTTAATCATATACATATTTTAAAAGGATTTATGTGCATAATATGAAACATGTATCAAAGAAGCAGTATTGAGATAAATAATCCTTACAAAGATAGTATCACTGAAGTGAGAATTAATAATTTAGGTGATCATGTGTAAATATTGTAAAACTATATAAAATAAGTGTAAATAAAACAGAATATAATCAAAGGTCATTTTACACATAATCATTTCATAACATAGTAAATGAAGTAGAAGTATAACCCAATGAATAAAAATTGAGTTAAGAAACCTCATACCACATGTCCCTATATCTCTTGTACATTATTTATCATTATATATAAATAATATATATTAATTATTTAATTTTTAAGAACATTTTTTGGATTATTTCCTCATCATTAAACCATTTATTTCATTCATTACCAAGAAATATTTAATTACTCAATAGATTAAGTCCACATTAGATGTTTTGAGGACGTTTGGTTCTTAAGCCCAAAATGAATTCAGTATGTTGATTATGGTTAAAGTGGTCATTATTAGATCATATAAAAAATATTAATAACGACATGATTTTAATTTTTATACATTAAATATAATTTTATAACCATCCATGAAATACATATATGAAAAACAAATAACATCGCTTCATGGAGGTGGTAGTCCACATGTACGCACGAACGACGTTATCATTTTCAATGGGTGGAAAGGTAAGAAATTATATGATATATTATATTTAAATAATGAAAATTAATTCATGAATATAATATATATTAATTAAATCCATAATAATAATAATCCATGAAATGTGGTGATGAGAAACGAAATACATTGGTTTCGTGAGGTGGTAGTCTGCCTGTATGCATGAATGATGGTTTTGTTTCTCATTTAATGGAAAAAGAGATGAATAAGGTCATTAAATTTACATAATAACATATTATTATATGGTAGATACTCATGTTATTATATTGTAATGGTATATAAAAAATTGAAGGACATATAAAAGGAATTAAAGTGAAAATGATCGGTTAAGACGATTACCCTCTCTTTAAAGAACCTCCTTTGAATCTCTCCTTAAGGACCCTAGGGATGGTCTTTTGAAGAGACCATATCCTCAATAAATTGTATAAGGATGGTTATAAGAGTTTTATAGGGTTTTTATAAGCTAATATAATCTTGAAGTGTGATAAAGAGAGGATAACTAGTGTCCTTATAAAAGAGAGGATATGGGGGCCATTAGAATTACTTAAAGTATTAAATTAATATATATTTAATTTTAAATGAAGATTGAAAAAGTTGATAAATTTAAATTATAAGTTGAATATAAGTCTAAATAACGTCATATTATAAAATTTTGAAAATTCTAGGTGAGGTTTTAACCCTTATATGTTAGTTTTAACCCCCGTTAACACTATTTAACAATTACCATGATAACATGTTTTTTACACATTAGGGTTCAAAAAAGTTACAATATAAGTAAAAATAACCCATAAATGTAAATTGATTAAATTATTCACCATATAAAATTCACTTGATGAAATATTTTATTTTTATGAATTTTAAATAACTTAATAAAATATTAATTAATATAAGATACCATTAAAGTCATTTTCAGGACTATTCACATAACTGACTTTACAAAATATCAATATAGTAATGTAATTAGAATATAATATATTAAAATATTACTAATATATTATATTTATCTATAATTTTTTTAACACCATAACTTACATAAAAAATACTAATTTTTAAGTTTTTAAAATCATTTACTTGATTTTTCTACTACTTGTACAAGCACCATGTCAGTGTTTTATAATCATTTAAGGTAATTATTTCATAAATAAAAATTAAAAATAAATTATTATCATAAAAAAATTTATCCATATTAAAATAAAACTTTTATAACTATTAATAACATGTTTTTATCCCTATCACAAAATATTATAGATATTAAAACAAAGATAGGTACATTTTCTATATATTCTTTACTTAAAATAATATTTAGGACATTATCAAAGAAAATTTGAACTGAGTTACCATATATTCTAATATGGTATAGGGATATTCAAACTAAACTCATAAAAAGAAATAAGTCATGTGTTAGATAGTTTTTTGAAGCCTTATCAGATAATTTTTAACTGTAATTACCAGATTTACCCTTACCGAGGTGACAAATATTTACCATGGTTACTATTCATAATGACAAAAAATAAAATAGATATATTTACCAAATTTGTACGTGATGATTCAAAATATTGAATCCATTTTATCAAATCCAATCCTTATAAGTGGCATAAATTACTTTTAAAATAAACCCAGAAAATGTGATGAAAAATGGTTTTCTAGATAAATGCATTTTAAATATAAAATTTTTTTATTACAAAACTAAGAATAATGTTGATTACAATGAAATTAATTAGGTCATATTTAATAAAAATTAACTAATTTCATTTAAAAACAATTAAAAACAAAAATGTACTTTATAAATACTTGAATGGAAATACAGTTTTCTATAAAATCCGTATTTTATTCACTATACACTGAAAAGTTAATATTTTTAGAAAAATTTCAAAATTTCATCCTAATATAATATTGAAATGATAATTTAAAATATGATATCATTTTTATAAAATAAAATTCCTAAAATTTTAATAAATTAATTATAATATTGTCTCATAAAAAATAATAAAAACCATTTTTGAAGAAAGCATATTTTTTGAAGCATAAAATGAATTTAATATAAATTGACTACTTATTTAATAAGCATTAATCAATAAATTTGTATTGAGTAGGACATAGTCATTCAATTGATGAGTTCTAAGTTGTTACATTCAATTGATCTGAATATGGTTTTGGATTAAATTCTTAGTGGAAATTAGATTTCCTGATCATCTTTTTTACTTGTTCTCATTAATTATTTTTAGGTTGCTTCTCTCATGAATTTTATTAACATAATTAAATTTATTAAACTCTCAAGAACCAACTATAGTTTATCTTGAATAAAAATTATCTAATTTAAAGAACATTTAGTTTTAAAACTTTCTAAAAATAAGTTTCTATTTTAGTAAGAGTGGTGCACTGGGATTAAATGAAATTTTGGTCTTAGCACAACCAACTTCATTTTTACCATTGGATGGGTAGAATCAAAAGTTGACAGACTACCAATATTACCCAGTCATGAGCTGACACTCTCGAAAGAAGGTGTCAATTCTATTTCTTGAATGCTGGTTCCCAAAATCATTACACTCAATGAGGATCAATAAATACAAATTTGATATCCAATAATTGAAATTTACCCAAACCTATTTTATATTTTTTTCCACTACTCTACTACTGATTGCTATTCATTCATTAAAATACAGTTTTTACCATTTCATTTTTATATTTTAATATTTCAAATTTCAAAATTCTTCATCATCTACCACTTTTTTTATTTTTCATTGTTGTTTTGTCCCTTTCATTAAGTTTATATTATTGTCTTAACACATGCATTCCTTATGGGTTTGTCCCATAATTTATACTTTACTTTCTCTAAATAGGGAAAAATAAATAGATATTTTGTACAAACCAATGACCGCATGTCACCCACCATTATAAAACCTCAGAAACTTTGGTATAACTTTCCATTTTTATTGTCCTTTTAATTTAGTTGTAGACTCAACTTCATATCATGATATCAAAATTATCACAATCTTTATAGAAAACCTATCCTTTTAAACACATTATTACATTATTTTAAGCATTACTAACCATGAAATACATAGTAACGATTGAATAGTCAAGTATCTTTGGAAGACTAGGTGCATAATTAAAAAGCATGAAACCAAAATAAAAATATATTTTATTTAATTTCCATAATGATCTCCTAACTTCCTTTAATCTCTTAAATGTTCATAGGATAACATGGGGAGTACATGAACAAAGGGATGAACTAAAAATACCAGTAAGTGAATAAACTTAGGATTTAAGCATAACTCATGAGTTAGAAGACAGAACAAAATGACATAAAAAAGGCATGGAAAATTAATAAACATATGGAATCACAGCATATATATAATGAGGTCATGTGATCCTGGAAACATAGGAATGTGTCAGATTCATATAACATGACATAAACATTAGTTGAGTCTAACTTACAAGACTATATCACATGGTAGAAAAAGTCCCATCGTAATGTCCTAGATTTTCCATGTATTATTTTTAAATGTTATATGGATTAATTTCGAGACCAGGCACGAAGATGACGTGAGATTCCAAGGCCCGATGTGCCCAAAATAAATGATCAAATAATATTAAATATATTAAATAGAATTTATGAATTATTTTATTTAAAAAGTGTAATAAATTCTAAAATGGTTCTTAGATCAGAAATCTGAGGGCACCATTGCATTCATAGAAGGGAGTTTACCCTAGGCGTGACCTAACTTTGGACAGTGTGGGTTGGATGTGAAAAGTAGTTTTTATTCATTTTAATGAATAAAAATAAATTGAAATATTTATTTTTATTTTGAAATTTCACCGATGCAATGACGTAGTGACAATTATTATTTTTAAATAAACCTAGAGGTAAGGATCCGGGGTAAGACTCATAAACCTAAAATTATATGGAGGTTCTAGAGAGGAAGATAGATAATTCCCTTGGTGGAAAATGAAGACAAAACTTGGATTATAGATCGATGGATTCTGTTCTTGAAAAATCTCACCAACAATGATGACGCAAAAACCAATCTTCTTCAACAAGTGATCCAATTACCAGGTAGGGAATTTTGTTTCAATATTTCTTTCTCATTTTTGAATTCAATGACTTACGCAGACTAACCAAAAAATAGGTTGATCCACGGTTCGATCAATCTTGAAGGATGGGCATGATTATAGGATTTTATCAGGGTTTTTTGATAGATATTTTATTTTGATTTCTTTATCATTATTATGGGAATGGATCAAGGTTAGAGTGAATAACGATTGAGGTTTGTTCCTTGGGTTTTTCATTGTGCCTTTCTCCCCTATTATTTCTATGTGTGTTCTTCATTCTTTGGGTATATTAATGATTGATCATTGCACCTCTGTTTTATGGTGCTATGATATGAAATTAAAGATCTGGCACTTAGAGGAACTATCAGAGGTGAGACAATGATGGTGAAAAATGAATCAATGCGATTCAGGAATACCTGTTCTTTAGATTATTTAAAAGAGGATGGAAGTAATTAGTTTTTAGAGCCGTTTGAAGGCTCAAAACTCACCAATTTGGTGTTGCAATGGAGAGACAATCGTGGATATATAGTTCCGAGGTGAATGAACTATTAGATTGAGCTCTGGAAGATCCTCCGAGGTGTGCAGAGGAATGAAACAATTTCTAGAAAATTGAGATGAACGCGACATGTAACCCAGGGTTACATGGTGTGTGTCCCCCACCACACAACTTTTCCTAGACCAAGTACACGAAAATGGGGTGGAGTACATGGGTTTCCTACATATTGTGTACCCCACCACATGAACTTTCTTGGACCAAGTACATAAACTACCTCGTGTACTGGAACATGGGAAGAGACACACAGGTTGACACATTGTACTAGCACACGACCAGAGTACATGAGGGAACCCCGGATGGAAGGACACGACATGTGACACTTCTACATGGTGTATACCCATATTATACATGAAAAATTATAACGACATGGGCTATTGTACATGGGTAGTACCTGGGGTCAAGGAACACAACGTGTGACCCTAATACACCCCTGTATACCTTTTTAAATGGATTGATTATCTTTTCCACCATATCTTGGACAATTTTCATTAGGGATCATTTCCTTTATCGATTCCCTGAAGGTTGGTGGGTATCATTTCCTACTCATAGGAGTATGATCCCTTCAACTGAACTTCCAAAATAGAGTTATTGGAATCCACCAAAGAGGCCCAGAGTAGTATCTTCAATTAATTCTTCATGACCTAGGTAGATTCCTCAGTATTTACATGACCAAAATCACTGGGTGTCGATAATATACTTAGTAGGTTAATCTGGAAAGAGTTTTTGGTATCACCCCATGAACCTGACTGTGATCATCATATATTATATCATATTTTATTATCTTTATATCTATCAGAATATCTCTCTCATGATAGTTCCTGACAAATAATACCTCTTAGGTGGACATCATCAGTGCTATCGAACCCAGAAGTGTGTTATCTCAGATGAGTGCTTCATGGAATCTTCAGACTAAATCCCTAGTGTTGGTATGCGGTGGTTGTGACTTAACTCTAGATTTCATGTCTTGGTTTGAGTATATCTGGACATTCTTATTATGTGTGTTATAGAAATATACTGTGTAGAGATAACTGTACCTCTTTATTTGTGTATTTATTTGTGGTTTCAGGGTTTCCTACTGAGTATTATTATACTCACCCTTGCATGGAATTTTCCCGCACATGCCACATCTTGTTTATATGGGAGAACTTTTGACAGAGTCCAAGGATGATTGGGACCAGATAGATATTTTTGAGTTCAGGCAGGTCAAGGTATTCCTATGGCTTCAAGCAGCAGGCCCAATACCTATTTTTTTACATGTTGGAATTTTTAGTTTACAGACTATTTCTTTTGGTGGGATTGTATTCTGGACCTATTTACTTTACTGCACTTTACTTCCTGTCATACTATGTTGGTTGGGATAGTGGTGTGCATGCATTTGTTTCTTATTGGTTTTTATATTTTAGCATTTTTGGACTTAGGGATGTGTTCGTCCATATAGGTACATAGAAAATTTATCCCATGTTAGCGATATGCACAATCAGTTCTAGTCACCAACCCCTAGCCTATTGGAGGTGAGATTGGGGAGTTGTGACATGGGCCCCACTGGGACAGGTCATGATAGAGTGGTATCAGAGGTGGTCGGTTCTACCTTAGGACTGAGTGTGTGAGATTGGTTTGGGGAAATAGTGTCAAGTGTTTCAGGTTAGGATTTCAGGCCATGAAATCTAGTGTTGGTGTGGGCGACCAACGTATCCATACACCAAGACTTTGATAACCTGCTTTTTGACATGGTACATGAGAACACTAGTTATAGGGAAAATAATGGTACATGCATCATATAGGAATGGGTTGTGTTTCCATGTCCTTCTTGAGTTATCTCTCCAGATATACTCATTGACCATGCTACATCTTATTTTCTTACAGGATTCCCATGAGATGCATAATATATAGGATTCAATAGCTTGATCATGAGGATGACACCCTCAGTGATGATGCTTTGATATAGGGACTAGTTCCCCTGGTGTTTCTTCCAGGCGTTGCACCAACTATACCACCACATGTGGAGAAGCATGTGACACCCACAATACTAGCAGACAAGGAGAATAGACAGAGAACTCTTCATGAGTTTCAGAGATATAGACCCCTCAGGTTCCAAGGCGAGCCTGAACCTCAGGAGGCTAAGGACTAGCTTGAGGCAGTGACCGGAATTTTCTGTCTAGTCAGGACACAAGCGGATTAGATGGTGGTCCTAGAAGTGAGCCTTATATAGTTTTTAGTAGGGAGATGGTGGATTTTGGCTATCCAGACTCACAAAGAGGAGACTCTTTCATGGATAAAGTTAAAGGGTCTCTTTAGAGAGGATTTCTCACCAGTTATGCTGAGAGCTGTGCATATACCGGAGCTTCTTCAGCTCCAGTAGGGTAGCATGATAGTGACTAATTATTCATCAAGGTTCACTAACCTTTCTAGGTACTTGATGGATATGATTATTGATTCGTAATTCAAGGGTTTAAACTTTGATTGAGGTTTATTAAGGGAGATATAAGATTTATTTATACCTATATTCATTTTGATGTATGCTAGGGTGCTTGAGCAAGATTTGGTGGTCAAAAGATTCTTGGATGAGTAGATACAGTCAGTGATAGTTAGAAGTGGATGATCTGGTGTAGAGAACTTGGCAGTAGGGAGCCAATGTCAGTCTCCGAGATCCAGAAATGGGAGACATTTTAGGATGAGGTCCCAAGATAGAGAATCAGTAGTTCTGGGCTCACGGGGTTGGTCCAGTCAGCCTAGAGAGAGGTGGTTCTATTCATGTGGCGGCAGGGGACATCTCGCTTGAGATTTCCCAACCCACTGTACTACTAACAAGTAGGTAGTGTATGGAACATCGAGTCATATAAAACAATAGGATTGAGAAGATCCATAGGGAAATATATTTGGAAGAGGATATGGGAGATTAATAAGAGGTGGTCGATGTTTTGACATGCTACAACCACCACCCCCAAGTGGTCCATGCTAGGCTCAATGAGACGGAGGACAGGGGTGGGGATAACTGCATGCGATTGAGGCATATGAACCAGAGGCTCTAGGGATTATTCAAGGTATGATATGTGTCTTTTCTACTTTATCTGAAGTACTGATAGACATAGGTTCTATTCATTGCATTCTCCCCACATATATTTTTCTAGACCTAGAGATTCCGATTGAACTGTTGACCCAACCCTTACAATTAAATATACTTACTGAAGAAGACCCAGTGATCAAACATCTATGCTGATAGTGTCACCTAACCATTGGAGGTGATAGTTTTAGTTGGAACCACTTGGTGGAAATGTTGAGGCCTTATGATGACATTATTGGTATGGATTGGTTATCCATAGTCTATACCCAGATTGACTATTTTAGGTGAAGGGTGCATTGTGTTCGCAACGATGGAATGTGGTTTTTATTTGTTGGTGAAAGGGAAACCCATCCAACATAGGATGGAATCATTTATAGAAGGGTGTAGCTGATTAATCATGAGTTGGCTAGCTTGACCCTTGGAGTAGCAGGCGTTATGTGTTTTCAGTTCCCAACAGTATTGGCAGAGTATGAGGATATCTTTCTAGAAGATGAGCCAGGTTTACCTACCCACCATGAGATAGACTTATACATCAACTTAAATCTTGGGATAACATCGATATCAGCACAATTATATCAAATGGCTCATGTAGAGCTTCATGAGTTGAGGGTGCAGTCAGAGGACTTGAAAATGAAGGGATTTGTGAGACCTAGCGTTTCACCCTGGACAGCCCCAATTTTGTTTGACAAAATGGTAGATGGGAGATTGAGGTTGTGTGTAGAATACCGGTGATTGAACTAGGTTATCGTGAAGAATAAGTATCATCTAATGAGTATCAATGAACTCTTTAATCAGTTGAGAGGGGTATGATGATTATTTAAGGTTTAATTTTGATCAGGCTACCACCTATTGCAAGTATGGGGTGAGGATATACAAAAAATGGCTTTCAAATGCCGCTATGATCACTATGAGTACTTGGTGATGCCCTTTGGCATGAAGAACATGCCCATGGTGTTCATGGGACTCATGAAATGGATATTTCATCCTTAATTCAACCAGTTCATGGTAGTCTTCATCGATGATATCTTTGTGTACTTAGCATCTGAGGAGGAGCACACAGGATGCCTAAGGATGGTTCTGGACGTACTTCAAGAACACTAGATTTATGGGAAACTATCAAAGTATCATTTTTGAATTTAGGAGGTACACTTTTTGGGACATGTTATCTCATTGGATGGAGTGGAAATGGACCCAACTAAGGTGGAGGTAGTGTTAGCATGAGATCCACTTAGGAACGTGATAGAGTTATGGAGCTTCCTTGGGCTATCAGGCTATTATCGAAGATTCATACCTGATTTATCCCAGATATCAACACCTATGAAAACATTGGCTCAAAAGGGGTAGTATTTCATGTAGACATAGAAGTGTCAATAGTCTTTCCAGTAGTTGAGGAAGAGTTTGACGAGCGCTTCGATGTTGATATTTCTGGAGGAGGGTGTCGAGTACCTTGTGTTCTGTGATGCATCAGGGACCAGACTTGGTTTTTTCCTAATTCTTAGGCAAGAGGTGATTACCTATGGTTCACAATAGTTGAGGCCACATTATTAGAACTACACAATTCACAATCTTGAGTTGGCAGTGGCAGTCTTTCCATTGAAGATGTTGCAACACTACTTGATGGGTGATCAGTTTATCATCTACTCTGATCATAAGAGTCTCATGTATATATTCTCTCATAAGGATCTTCACATGAGATAGAGGTGATGAATAGAGTTTCTCCAATACTATGACTTTGATATTATCTATACTCCTGGGAAGGGTAACGTAGTGGAAGATTCTCTATGTAGAAGATCTAGTTTGTAGTTGTTGAATGAGGTTTCCTAGTAGTTGTCCTTGTTACAATTATCCTTTATAGATGGAGATAGAGAAACATACCTCATGTCGATGGTTGTCACCCCTACACTCTAATAGTGTGTTAGGAAGGCACATCTTGGGGATACCAACTGCGATACCCTATGTGCTCAGATTCTTGTAGGACATGCTCCTGATGGTTATTCACAAGGTGGGGAGCATGTCGTTCTTTTTAGAGGATGCACAGTTGTACTAGTGGTGTTCTGGGATGATGTTCTATGGGAGTTTAATACGTCCCCTTTGTAGGTACATCCTAGAGTGGTGAAGATGTACCAAGACCTCTGGTATTAGTTTTGGTGGACATGGATAAAGAAGGAAGTGGTAGAGTTCATTTATCAATGCCCTATGTGCCTGGAGGTGAAGGCCGAACACTAGGTTCCAGCAGGTTTAACTCCCCTTGAGGTGATGAAATAGAAGTGGGATGGAATATCAATAGACTTCATGATAGGTTTACCATGTAATTATAGGGTAATTATTCCATCTGGGTGATCATTGACTGACTCACCAAGTTGTCCCACTTCCTAGCTATCTGAGAGTAGAGTTCAATAGAGAGATTGAGATGCCTCTATGTGGAGGAGATAGTTCAAATCCATAGAGTACCATTGAAAATAGTTTCTGATCATGATGCTTGTTTTAAATCCCGATTGTGTAATGGATTTTAGGAGGTGTTTGGGACTCAGTTATGCTTGAGTACAACATTTCACCCCCAGAAAGATGGCCAGACAAAGAAGACCATTCATATTCTAGAGGAAATTCTACGGTGTTGCATGTTGGACTTCGACCGTAGTTGGAAGGATCACCTAAAAATGGTGGAGTTTTCATAAAACAATAGATACCATTCCATCATTAGTATGGAACCTTTTAATGCTTTGTATGGGTGACCCTACCAGTCACCACTTTACTGGACTGATCTAGGAGAGTCAGCACTTATGGGCCCAGAGTTGGTATGAGATACTACCAAGAAGTTGAAGATCATCTAGGAGTAGATGAAGACTACACAAATCCATCATAAATCTTATGATGATAGGTGGAATATTCCTTTGGAGTTTGAGGAAGGAGACCATGTGTTCCTTCGATTTTCACCTCAATGGGGATTGCAGAGATTTTGCTGGGGTGACAAGTTATCTCAAAGGTTTATCATCCCTTTTCAGATACTACATAGAGTTGGTGAGGTGGCATAATAAATGGCTCTACCCCCACAGTTGTAATGGGTACATGATGTCTTTCATGTGTCACAGCTGAGGAGGTACACGCATGATCCATCGCATGTCATCGATTAGGGTGATCTGGACATTGATGATGGATCAAATTTTTCCGAGTACCCAGTAAAGATCAAGGATCGGCAAGAGAGGATCCTATGTGGGCCAAAATTACCTTGTTGTGTCTCTGATGTAAAGACATGAATCTCCAAGAGAGAACATGAGAGTGGGAGGCTCAGATTTCTGCACAACACCCACATATTTTTTTATAGCTTTTGTTTTTTGGATTTTTGGTGGGCGTAAAGCCCTAAGGTGGGGAAAATGTAATATCTTTAATTTTCTGTGTATTATTTTTAAATATTATATGGCTTAATTTCAAGACTAGGTGATAAGACGATGTGCAATTTAGAGGCTTTGTGTGCTCAAAATAAATGCTTGAATAATATTAAATATATTGAATGGCACACACAAATGGTTTTCCTAAAAAAGTGGAATAATTTATAAACCGGTTCCTGGATCATAAATCTAATGGTACCATTGTGTTTAGAGTAGTGATTTTACCCTAGGAATGACCTAAATTTTACCATCACGATTTGGCTGTGAAATGTAGTTTTCAGGAATTTTAATAAATAAAATAAATTGAAAGATTTATTTTATTTTGACATTTTTCTGACACAGTGATACAACATCATTTTTTTAAAATAAACCTAGAGGTAGGGATCCAAGGTTAGACTCATAACCCTGGAATTCCTTGGAGGCTCTAGAGAGAAACCTGGAGAATTCCTTCAGTGGAAAACGATGACGGAACATAGATCATAGATCGACATATGCCATTCTTAACGGATCTCGCCAACTGCGATGATGCTACAATCAATCTTATTCAATGAGCGGTCCAATTCCTAGGTATGACATGTTATTTCAATCCTTATTTCCAATTTCTAAATTCAATGATGAATTCCGACCAACTAACGAACAATTTGATCTGTGGTCCGATCATTCTTACAAGATGGGATTGATTGCAGGATTTTATTGGGGTTTGTTGATAGAGATTTGATTTTGATTTCTTCACCGTTCTTATGGGAACAGATCGAGGATGAAATGAAACATGACTAATCTTTGTTCCTTGGGGTATTCATTGTGATTTTATCCCCCGTTATTTCTAGACATGTTCTTCATTCTTTGGGTATATGAATGATTTATCATTGTGCCTATGTTTCATGGTGCAACAATATGAAATTGAAGATCCATCATCGAGATGACCCAGAGGATGTGAGACAATGATGGAGACGGATGAATCGACACAATTCGGGAATACACATTCTTCTAATGATTTATAAGAAGATGGATAGAATTGGTTTTCAGATCTGATTGAAGTCTAGAAACTCATCAATTCAGTGTTTCAATGGTGATACGACCCTGAATATACAGTTTTGAGGTGAACAGACCATTAGATTGAGCTTTGGAAGATTGGATGAGGTGTGCGAAGGAAGGAGATGGTTTTTGGAAAATCACGATGAAAACGACGTGTAGCCCGGGGTTACATGGCACGTGGCCTCCACTGAGTGGCAGCTAGGGTTTTAAGAGTTGGTTAAATGAAACATGACATGTGACCCTATCACACAACATATAGGCCCTTCCTAGAGACTCGACGTCTATCTATGGAGATGCATAAACATGAGGTGGATTACATGGGTTTCCTACACAACATGTGCCCCACAACAATACTTGGCTTGGACCAAGTACATGGACTACCCCATGTACTGGCACACGAGGATAGACACAGGGGTTGACATTGTGTACTTTCACATGTCTAGAGTACACAAGGGGACCCTTTATGGAAGGACACAATGTGTGACCCTTCTACACAGTGTGTACCCATCTTTTACATGACATGTTCTAACGACATGTGTTGTTGTACACTGGAAATACCTGGGGTCAAGGAACACATCATGTGACCCTACTACATGCTCTTTATACATTTATACATGGATTTATTATCTTGTGCACTGTATCATGGACAAGTTTATATAGGGTTTTTTCCCTTGATCACTTACCTGAAGGTTGGTGGGTATCATTTCCTACTCATAGGAGTATGATCCCTTCAGCTGGACTTCCCAGATAGAGTTGTTGGAATCCCCCCCGAGAGGCGCAGAGTAGGATCCTCTATTCATTCTTCATGAACTTGGTAGAGTCCTTGATATTGACATGACCAACATCACCAGGCGTCAATATATACTTAGTAGGTTAATCTTGATAGAGTTGTTGGTATCACCCCATGGACCTAGCTGTGATCCTCATCTATTGTATTGTATCATATTCTCTTCAGATCTATCAGTGTATCTCTCTCATGATAGTTCCCAATGAACAATACCACTCAGATGAATTCCATCAGTGCTATCATACTTAGGAGTGTGTTTTCCTAGATGGGTGATTAGTGGAATCTTTAGACTAAATCCCTAGTATTGGCATGCAGTAATTGTGACTTACCTCTAGACTGCATGTCTTGGTTTGGGTATATCTTGATATTCTTGTTATGTGTGCTGTAGAAATATACTATGTATAGTTGACTGCACCTATTTATTTGTTTATTCATTTGTGGTTTTGGGGTGTCCTACTGAGTATTGTTATACTCACCCATGCACGGGATTTTCCTGCACGTGTCATGTCTTGTGCAGAAGAAAAAACTTTTGAGGAAGTCCAGAGTGGACTAGGACCAGAAAAATATTTTTGAGTTCAGGCAGGCCAAGGTGTTCCTATGGATTTAATCAATAGTTCCTGTACCTATTTTGTGTACAGGTTGGAATTTTTAGTTTAGAGACTCTTTTTTTGGTGGGATTATATTCCGACCTAGTTTACTTTACTGCACTTTACTTCCTGTCGTACTCTGTTGGTTGGGATAATGGTATGCATGTATTTGTTTCTTAGTGGTTTTTAAATTTTAGAATTTGTGGGCTGGAGATGTGTGAATGCATTCAAGTACATAGGAAATGCCTCCCATGTTAGTGACATGCCTACTCAGTGATAGTCACCAGACCCTGGCCTATTGGATGCGGGCTTGGGGAGTCACAACATGAGCCCCACTAGAATGGGTTGTGACACCCATAATGGATTATGTTTACTCCCAAATCCCATACATGAAGTATCATGAGAATAAAAATTACCCAATGAATGGGATAACTATCTGGGTGCATCCAAAATAACATGTTCATGCATATTTGTTCCACATGAATAATCAAACATAAGGAACAAACATAAGGGTTACCCATGGAATTAAATGGGTATCGTAATCATGTCATAAGGCATAACCAAAGGGTGTGTCATAATGGTATCCAAGAAATAAATAATTAAATAATTTCTATAGAATAATAACATAAAAAATAAGAATAGATCATTAATAATGATGTCCAACTGAAGTAATTAAAAGAAAAATAGTGTTTAAGAAACTTTATAAATAAACCACTTTAGTGTGGTTTAAGGGAAAATATTAAAGAGTCATTAAAGAGGACAAAGGAATAATTGTTTTTATAAAACCAAAAATGAATTAAGATAATTTTTCATGATAAAATTAATAATTTTAGAAAAATAACGATGGATTAAAATACTTTATGGAGTGTACTTGAAAATGGGTAAAAAATGGGGAAGTTCCCTTTAATTGGTCTTGCTTATCAAGAGGAACTGAGAAGGGAACCTTTTAAAACATGTAATTACCCATAAAATAAAGATGAATTGAGCTAAATAAACATATTTGGAACATATAAATATAATTTAGGAGAATTATATAAGAATAAATAATAATTACATTGGGGTAAAGAGAGAGAAATAGTAACCCAAAGGAAAAATTGGAGGGTTGGGGAGATCCCTTAACTTATGTCTGAATGATCGACATATCACAGACGATGTTTTCATTTTTAAGATAAAAAGGTAAGAGAAAAAATTTAATGAAGGATATTCCATTGAAAAAATAATATTCTATTATATATATGATACTGGAGTTATCATGAAATTTAATATAGATTAGGTGAGGATAAGGAAGAATAAATAAATAATGTAAAAGAGAAGGAGGATTTTACCTCTTGAATATTGTCTCCTTGAGAACCTCCTTAAGGCACTTGGAATTGGTATTTTGGTGATAGCAGTAATAATAGGATGTGGGTAAGAGTCTTGAGAGAGGAATTGGGTAGAATTTAGATAATATACAATGCTTATGAGGTGTGATAATAAGGGGTGGTATTTATAAGGCGAGAGAGGGGTGTTTTTGACTATTTTATTCATTTGTTTATTATTTTGGCTCAAGACTATTAATAGTGTTGATTAACATGAATAAATACATTAACTAGAGCATGTGAGTTAGAGATAATGGGAACTTACATCATCCATGACTCAAAATTTCATTTATTTACTTATAATGTTAAATACCATAAATTACCATATTTCACTATTCCCCAAAAATTCAACTATTTTAGAAAAATACCAAAAATTCACCATAATTTTTTTTCAAGGTTTATATTTAAAAAATGTAATCCAATTTATAAAAATAGTTTTCTAAATTTGATTAATTTATTTTTTAATTAAAACCATTATTTCTTAAAAAAATACTGATTTTAATATTATAACTAATTTTATGACACTTTGTAAAATTAATTAAGGTGTGATATAATTATATCACAATTATAATAAAACAAAATATTAATTTATGAATCTATTTTATAAAAATAATTTTCTTTTAAATAATTATATTAATTATGAAATTGTAAATAAACATTTACATTTCACAAAAATACCAACACTTATTTTATCATTTTTAAAACATTTATTTACTTATTACATGATATAAATATATCATATTTTCATTTATAAGATGCCTAAATTTTATTTATACTTTCATAGGAGAGGTTACCATTCTAATGGCTAAATTACTATTCCTAACGTTCACATTACTATTCTAATGGTTAGGTTATTATTCCCTTGGTATAGGTTCCTTAATTTCTATAAATACCACTTAATTCATTACTAATTTATGAGAATAATGTTTTTATTTGGTTCTCTATGTGATGTATGAGCTCCATACTATATGGAAAAACTATAAGAAGGGAAATTACATTGATAAAGTTCCAAGTCATTACATTCTTCCCCCTTATGAACTTTTTCCCTTGAAACTTCATTTTACATACCATAATGAAAACATGTGAGGGTATTTATCCTCCATCATTTCCTCTAGCTCCCATTCCACCTATTTTTATTTATGGTTCCACCATAGTACTTTGACAAAGTGGGTAGTCTTATTGCGTATAATTTTGTCTCTACGGTCCAAGAACTTCTCGAGATGCTCCTCATAAGAGAGATCATTTTTCAACTACACCACCTAGGAGTTTAGTACATGTGATGGATATTGCATGTAATTCCTCAAGAGGGATACATGGAATACAACATGTACTTGAGACATGGTTTTTGAAAGTGATAATCAATAGGCGACAACTCTGAAATGATTAAGGATTTCAAAGGGGCCTATGTACCTAGAAATTAGATTTCCTTTGTTCACAAATCTCATGAATCTCTTCCATGAAGACATGTAGATGGATACCATGTCTCCAAATTCAAACTCTAAGTCTCATATATGATTATCAGCATAGCTCTTTTGTCGACTTTGAGCTACCTTTATGTGCTGTTGAATAGTTTTCACTTTTTATAACATTTATTCAACCATTCCAGGTCCTAGTAGGTTATGTTAACTAACTTTACCCCAGTATGTAGTTGTTATGTATCTTTTCCCATAAATATATTCATATGGATCCATTTATATTCTTGAGTGGAAACTATTATTATAATATAACTTTACCAATGGTAGATGTTGGTCCCATCCTCCTTTGAATTCAACATGCTCTCAACATGTCTTTAGTGTCTGAATGGTACACTCATATTGGACATCAGTTTAAGGATGATAAGATGTATTGAAATTCAGATTAGTGTTTAGACATGTTGGAGAATTTTCTAGAAATTAGAGGTAAATCTCAGATCTCGATCAGATACGCTCAATAGTGGTACTCCATGTAGCCTTACAACTTCTCTGACGTATATTTGTGTAAGTTGATTAAGCGAGAAGTCATCTAAAATTGCGATAAAGAGAGATGTATTTATTAGACGATCCACAACAAACCATGTAGAATTATTTCCTCTAGTTGTCTTTGGAAGTCTAGTGACAAAGTCCATGGTGATGTTTTACCATTTACATGTTGGTATGGGTAATGGTTGCATCATCCCCTTAAAATTTTCCTTTCAACCTTTACTTACTAACATAACTTGTAATTTGATGTATATTTAGTGATCTCCATCTTCATATTTTCACACTAATAGTACTCTTGTAGATCTTAGTACATCTTTGTGCTCCCTGGGTGGATGGATAGTGTTGATCTATGTGAATCATTCAAAAACTCTTTCTTTATCTCTATATTGGATGGCACACATAGTCGTGATCCAAATATTATGAATCCTTCCTCATCAATTTTGAACTCTGAGGATATCCCCTTTCTAATAGATTCCACCTTTATTTGAATTTCCACATCATTTCTTTGAGCATACTTTATTTTGACCATAAGGAATGGTTGATTAATCATTTGAGAAAGGATTGATGATGTACCTTCCTTTATGATTTCCATGTCCATCCCTTTAAAGTCGAATAAGATTGGATCCTTCTCAATTCTTATCATTGTTAAAGTTCTAGGATCCTTTTTACTTATATTATCTTCCACTTTATTCTCTTTACCATGATAGAAGTGGATTGATCATTCATAATCCTTGATGAGATCTAACCATTTTTGATGGTTCATATTATTATCATTTTGTGTGAATATATATGTTTTAGGATCTTGTGATTAGTATATATCTCACACTTCTCCCCACACTACGGCAAAATAAGGCTTTAGTAGCGGTTTTTTTCCGTTTCGCGGCGGTTTAAACTGCCGCTAAATCGATTGGCGGCAGTTTTGAAAAAC